>JAYESD010000006.1:184297114-184951850 GCA_036927565.1 Tuctoria greenei
TCACTAGCTACTTTTCTAGTGCAAGTTGTCATTCTCACCCACATGCTATATGCACCTCCCTTTTCGCTCCAAGGTCCCGCCGTGGTCATCCTCTCTTTAAAATATTGTTGTGCTTCCCCTTGTGACTTTCACCACTTTGTTCTTGTTATTTTGACATCTTTGTCTCGCAAAACCAGGGTTACAAAAGGCGCTAGGCGCTAGGCGGGCGGTGACCTACCGCCTAGAGCCTAGGCGTGCCTAAGCGTTTATAGGCGCTGCCTAGGCGTTTTTACTATTTTTAATATATATATGTATATATGTGCAGTTATGTATAGAACAATAAATAAGTATGTGTACAATATATAAATATTGCAAGAAATGTACCTTAAATCTTCATGTTACCAGCCTCTACAATAATGTGATGACTTTATCTCCATCCCAGCCCCTACAATTACCATAATAATCTTGTTAGAACAACTCATAGCATTACAAAAAGTGCAAATCAGTAAAAAACTAAAAATAAACATACTTAATACTCATCTTAGTAGTTGTCCTCCATAGCATCTTCTCAATTCTAATGTAGACACTAGACAGTGGACATCACAAACAAGAGGTATGATTGTAGGAGACTATCACAGATCTCAAAGTGCATGAAAACTCATAAATAAAATTCATAATTAAAAGATACATAAGAGTTGCATTTAGGAGTTCATTACAGACTTAAAATGATAAAACACCACATGATGCATAACAGATTTATTGAGTTTTTCAATCCTCATCCATGTCTTCATTTCCTGCATCAAACTCCTCCTCTTCAGAGTCAAATTCCTCTTGTTCATAAAGCTCTCTCATTCTACCACTTCGACGCACCTCAAGTTGTTCATCAACCCCCATTGCTTCTCCAATAACAGATCAAGGAATATTTGTTCCAGGCATGTGTTCTTCATCTCTATAATCAGCTAGTGCACAACTATCACCACCTTCAAATAAGAAACCTTGAGCTTCACTTGTTTCACTAGATAGGAGTACATCATTAATCTTCTTGGCTTTGATGTTTGCTCTTTTGCTCATTAGTTTAGAATTGAATTGGATGAAAACAAGAGAGTTAAGGCGTTCAGTAGTAAGTCTATTCCTTCTCTTTGTATGTATCTACAAATGATAAATCAATGGATAAAATCAGCCATGGACAGAACATATGCAATATGAAAATTCAGCCACTGGACCAAATAGCTAACAAGGCAAAATTCAGCTACTGGACATAACAGGAAAAAATTCAGCTAACAGGACAAAGTCAAAAATTAACAAAATATCAAACCATATCAAATATGCTCCAGTTTCTTTCATATCCAGATGAACTTGAAGTTAATGAGAGGATTCGAACAGCCATCTTTTGTAAATTGGGTGTCCCACCTCCATATAACCTCCACCATGAAGCTGAAATTACATCCAGATGAAAATGAAGCACAAAGTCTATATTATTCAGATTTACATTACAATAAAGATTGCAGATTTACCTGGATTATAATCAGAGTTTTGGCAAGTTCTAGCAAGCTTCTTTGCAAATGATCCTTCCCTGTTTTGAAACAATTTCAGTTCACTGTTCACAACTTGATCTTGCTTATCCTCATCATCATAGTAGAAGGTCTCAACACAATTGATGAACCCTTCTATTACAGGAGTGTCCTCAAACATTGAAATGTCATTATAACTATAGTACGGATTCAACAAATATGCAGCCAAGTGTAATGGAGAGTTTAGTCGCCCAGTCATCTTCTTTTCAACAATAGTCATGACATCTCTATAACGAGCTTCCATATTACCATAGCATCGCTTGATCTCTCCCTTTGCCTTGACTAGTTCTCCATATAGGAAACCCATAGATGGCTTCACATCCCCATCAACCAAACGAAGGACCTTTACTAAAGGCTCAAAAACACTCAAACACATCTTGACATCTTTCCAAAAAGATGGACTCATCATTGTTGCGGTTGCATCCTTTCCTTTTTTTGACTTCACATCTCTCAAGGTGTCCCACTTACTATCGACCACCATTTTTCTTAGCTCATCTTTCTTGTCCAAAATGCTATTCAAAGTAAGAAATGCTGAAGCAAATCTAGTCACACCTGGTCTTATGATTTCTTTACCTCCTGTAAAGTGTCTCATACACTCCAAAGTTCTTGTGTGCCCATAGACAAAGATGGTGAATGACTTCGCTTGATCTAGCACTTTCTTGAACCTTGGTAGGTTGCCAATTCCTTGGAGCATCAAGTTGATTGTGTGTGTACCACAAGAAGTCCAAAATATATTTGGCCTTTTAGTTAACATTAGCTTCTTAGCTCCCATGTTGTTAGAAGCGTTGTCTGTCACAACTTGAACCACATCATCCTCACCAACTTCTTCAATTGCTTTGTCCACTAGTTCAAATACTAGTTCACTTGTGTGAGACACATCTGACACCTCCTTTGAACTAATAAAGTTTGTCCCTTCAGCACAATTTGTTACCAAATTCATTATGCTTCTCCTCTTTCTATCCGACCAAGCATCTGTCATGATGGAACATCCATTCATCAACTTTTCAACATCACGTTCTTTTATCAAACTCTTAGTTCTTTCAAACTCCTTAGTCAATAAAACTCCTCTTAGATGGTCTTGAGAAGGTGGCTCAAAACCAGGACCAAATTGACCAATTGCTTCACACATTTGAAAGAACTCCTCATTATCAATAGCATTGAATGGTATAGCTGAAAAAAAAAACAGAAACATAATGATTTACAATGCAGCAGCAAATAATTAAAAAATGCAGCAATAAATCTTAATATAAGCATGCAGTAGGAAAGTTAAAAGTGTTAATTACCATGTGTATATATCCATCTTGCTACATATTCTTGAACATCTTGTGTTCTTTTGTTCCAAAGCTCCTTGTTAAGCTTTTGTTGTTTTAAAGCTTCAGGTCTAGTTGCAGTGGGATCAATTGTCCTTGTCCACTTATCAATGGGTCCTAGCTTGTGAGGCTCTGAGCTGCCAACACAAGTAACATCTTCTTCATCTCCTTCAACTCGAGACACATTCACTTCTTCTCTAAGATTCAACTCACGAGCAGTCCTCTCCCTCCTTTTTTTTGTTGCATTCTCAAGTGATTTGAGGCACTTATCTTTTGCCTCTGGTGTGCTCTTTCGACACTTACTAACAGCACTCCCAAAATGTGCTACATGCTGTTTCAAACGGTTAACTCCTCCCGAGCTAACATGATCACAGAACAAGCATCGAACCTTGTCCTTGTTGTTAGGATCTGCTAGGATCCCATACTCCCATCCAATATCATCTGATCTTCTCTTCAGCAGGACCACATTTTCTGTTGGCGTTGCTTCTGCTGGTGCTGCAACACTCATCTCCCCGGGTGCAATAGACATCCTGTTACAATAAAAGAAGGTGCAGAACAGTCATACAGTATTACAGTTGTAAAAAAACAGAGGAATTCAGCTTACAGTGACAAGCACACTCAGATTTGAAAACTTAATAACTAGATGAGCACATTCAGTTTGCAGAAGTTAATCAAAGACAAATATAGCCATATAGGAGTCACTGTACCATAATAATCTCTATTTTGTATTTACTAACAGATAGGTATTAATATCTTCTCACAATGACACAATCAAATGGTGGAGTGGAGCAAACTTGCCAGTAGATCGGTGTATTACTAGACTTTGAGCAGACAATAGAGATCGGTGTATTACTAGACTTTGAGCAGACAATAGAAACATACGAGGAAAACAAGGCAAGAGCCGCAATGGCATACCAGAATCCTCCTTGAGCTCGGGGAGGCGACGGACCAAAGGTTGCGGCAGGTGGGGAGGCTGGGGCCGGCGTCGAGCGCCTCGACCTCCGGGTCGACCACAGGGAGCTGAACCCGCACGGCGTCGAAGCGGAGCTGCGGAGGCCGGCGCCAGCGTCGCGGGAGAGATGGCGGCGGGCGACGGAATGAAACGGGAACGGGACTGCCGAGTGCCGCTCGAGTCGGGACCTAATTGTGTTTTTGTGGGCCCAAAAATCCCATTCAGCGCCCTTTTTGCCCTTTTTTCCCGCCTCCTTTTCTCTCGCGCTTCTTTTTCTCCCGCCCGGCCCGCTCCGCCTTTTTCCCGCTCCGCGCGTTTCGGCGCTGCCTCTGCGCGCCTGCGCGCGCGCCCGCGTCGCCTCCGCGCTCAGTCCGCCTTTTCTCCGCCTAGCAGCCAAGGCTCCGCGTCCGATGGTCGTCTTGCGCTTACGCATGCCTAGGCTACCGCCTTAAACCGCCTTTTGGAACCCTGCGCAAAACGCGTGCGTGAAAGCTAAAGTAGGCTACCTTAGAGCTTATGTTGTGCCACAACACACTCCCTGAGGATCAACTTACAATCTAAGCAAGCCCCCTATCCCTTCTACTAGTGAGTAGTCCTGGGAATTGGGCCGGGCCAAATTTGGGTGACTTGAAGCACGACCCTCGACCCAACATGAAACCTTTTCCTGTCGCGCCGTGCCTCACTTTTGGGCCCGTCGGGCAGCACGACACGACAAGAGATTTTGTGCCGTGCTCGGGCCGACACGACCTGACGGCCTGAGAACAGCACGAAAAAAATTGGTCCCGACAGCCTGATAACAGCACCAATTCGCGCACACGATAAAATCACTCCGACAAGCTGCGCAAAGAGAGCCCAAAATTGCCCATGCCCAGAACTGATGCACAAGTGAATTTGAAGCCCATGCGACACCAATGCTTATAAACAAAGAGTATTGCCCTCGAATTCCCGAGGTGGGACAAAACCATAGGAGCTTACGCAGGAAGGCCTTTTTGGTTGTTTCGTGGGTCGAAAAACTCTGGAATTCTGGGCCTCGGACCACTTGGCACACCTCTAGCCACGACCCACGATCGCTGGGGCGAGACTGTGGGGCTGGACGCTGCTGGGCAGCCCTAAATTCTTAAATAAACCGCTCTACCACTTAGAACCGTCATTATCAAACTTACATAGCTCAATTTTGTATGTTTATGCAAATCTCCAAATCATTCATATGAAATTTATTCTTCATTTTTTTGTAACTCCAAAAAATATGAATCATCAGTCCAAATTTGATTTATATGTACCTATTATATATGTCTACACATATGAATTTTGTTAAATTTATTTTCAAACACTCATACTTGTGTAACATGACATTGCTCCTCATTTGATTCAAAAACTCATAACATATATGACAATCACTAAAATTCAAACACACATTCATTCAAACAAAATATAAAAATCTTCAAAAAATCATAGAGTTTGGTATCAATAAAAAATCACGCAATAAATGTCACTCCCAAAATCAGTGTATTATTCAAGATATAAAAATGACAAAAAACACTCAAAAACCCTTTTATTTGTTTTTTGTTATGATATATTTATGAGGTTTTCAAACTCAAATTTAATGGGCATATTTTTTGATTTTTTTGTCCATGTATTCTCTAAAAGGTTGATCTAAAATCAATTGTCACTGACAGCGGGCTAAAATCAGGGTTAATGGGCCCGAAGGAGGCCCGTCATGCCTCGGGGCGTGCCTAGGCCGTCATTTGCCGACTCCGTGCTAGCCGGCTCGACACGAAACGGCCCGACGGGCAGCTGGGCCGCGTGCTGTTTCGGTTTGAAGCACGGCTAGGGCGTGCCGGCCCGACACGGTTCGACTCCCACCTCTACTAGTGAGGACCAAAGCAATCTGGCTATAGGGTTGGGCACTACTAAAGGTCACTAGGTGAGATTACCTCTTTCTGCAGGTGTTAGTTATCAATAGGTCATAATGCTACGGTAAAGTCTAGGATGTACTTATCCTTCTGGTTCTCATTGCCACACCCAAAGCCTCCATTTACCCCTCAAATCCTATGTTAGTTGTACCCACATGACCATTGAGATCTCTTGTGAGCAGAGCCGATCCTGAGCCAGTGCGTGAGGGATGACCACTCCGGGCTTCTGAGAAACAGGGGCCCCCATTTGGATATACATATACACCGCACATAATTTTACTTCATAGTCTGGTTTTATAATATTCTCAAACTACAAACAAGTTCATTTAGAAAAATAGTGTTGCTAGACAGTCTAAAATTCCCCTGATGTTTGCAGTAGGCAAGTTACGTATAAAAAGTTCACCACTCGATCTATTTACTCCAATAGTGCAAGTTAGACAACCACTTTTTATGTGCCTCGTCACTTCCACTTCTCTCATAATAAACACAACAACGTCCCTACTGCTGCTAGATTGTTCTAGATGATGACACTATGATTTTGGTTCTCTTCCTCTCCTCCTATCCAATGTTGAGAAATATGTCACAAATTCGATCTGCACGTCGGGTGGAACGCAAGTTGTACGGGTGAGGGTGAAGAACTCGTCGAACTGGACTTGTACGAGTCGGTGCCGTCGCGTTGGAGGCGCCGAGCTGATAGAGCCTAGGAGAAGAATATTTAGGTCTAAACTTTCTTAACTTTCATTAACATCACAGTAGTTTATATAACCTACCAGAGGCAATCCGACTCTGGTACAACTTGGACTACTTAGTTAAAACAGGACTGTAATACTTATTACAACTCGGACTCTGCTTTTTATTGACTTAAGGACTCGAAAACTACTAACTGACTCAGACTCTATACTTGACACCGATTCCTGCTCAGTTTTGATCACCCTGATGTCTCCCTTCAAGCCTTGGACGTCTCTTGTATGTGAGTCCCAGCATGACATCTCTTCCCCCTCGGGAAATAGCTCGTCCTCAAGCTTGAACATTGGATAATTCTTTTTAACTTCTGGTACATCTTCCCAAGATGCTTCGGAAGCAGGTTGCCCTTCCCATTGAACGATTATTTGCTAAACTCCCGTGTTCAGTCTTGAGCGTAATACTGAAGATGGTGCAGGAACTGTGCGGGCGTTCTGCAATGGAGGTAAAGCTGGAGGTCTGTCTGATGGCGTCCCAACAAATGGTTTTAGCAAACCCACATGAAAAATTGGATGAAGTCTTGCTTTTTCTGGTAATTCTAAGCGATATGCCACTTGACCAATGCGTTCAATGATTTTATAAGGACCATAGAACCTTGCTGAGAGCTTGCCTTTAGGACCACAAAGTAATCCGACTGTTGCTCTATGATGGAGCCTTAACCATACCCATTGTCCCACATTGAACTCCAAGTGTCGATGTTTGCTATTATAGTAGTACCTATCATGTTGCTGGACCAAGTTCAATCCCTCTCTTACTTCTGATAAAAACTGATCTCCTTCTGACAGTAACTGGTCCACTGCTTGAACCCTTATGCTCCCTTGATCATACGTTTTTAGTGATGGAGGATCTCGACCGTACACAACTCGAAATGGTGTGGTCTGCAAGGATGTATGGTAGGATGTATTATAGCAATATTCTGCCCAAGGGAGCCATTGCACCCACTGTTTTGGATGATCACCTGCCATGCATCTCAAGTACATAGATATAACCTTGTTAACAGCCTCTGAGTGTCCATCTGTTTGTGTGTGGAAGGCTGTGCTAAGCAATAACTGGACCCCTTGTAATCTGAACAATTCTTGCCAAAACTTACTAGTAAATACCGTGTCTGTATCAAATATTATTGTTGCTGGTAGTCCATGGAGACGAACGATTTCTGTGAAAAATACTCGGGCTACTGATTCAGCCGTATAAGGATGAGACAAGAGTATGAAGTGGCTATATTTTGAGAACCTATCAACCATCGTCAAGATTACTGTCTTCCCGTATACTTTTGGCAATGCTTCGATAAAATCCATAGATATATCTTCCCAAATATGTTGTGGTATTGGCAAAGATTGGAGTAGCCCGGCAGGGTTCTGGGAAGAGATTTTATTTTTCTGACAGGTGACATAGCTATGTACTAGGTTTTCAACCGAGCTTTGGATGCCTTCCCAAGTGAAATCTTGACGTACCCGATGCAGTGTTTTTTCAATCCCTTCATGACGTCCCGCATGTGCAGAAGATAATATAGCTTGGATCACTGCTGAATCTTTATGGAGGTAGATCTTCCTTTTGTGCAGTATAAGTCCATCACAATAAGACCAGTCTTGTCCCATATCCCCTGCTATGATTTTCTGATGTAGATCAACGAGTTCTGGGTGTTCTTCTGTTTCTTTCCTTATGTTATCGAGAAGTTGAAATTTCGGTCCAGAGATAGTTAATAATTCTGCATCATCATTGTCCTCATGACAGCATGAAAGAGCATCAGCCACGGTGTTAAATTTTCCTGGACGAAATTCAACTGTAAAATCAAAACCAAATAGCTTGCTAACCCAATGGTGTTGAGGGATCGTTGAAAGCCGTTGATCTAGCAAATACTTTAGACTAAAGTGGTCGGTTCGGACTGAATTGGCATCCCTGTAGGTATGGCCTCCAATGCCGAATCGCATATACCAACCCGATGAGCTCTTTTTCATATGCTGCTAGTTTTGCATGTCGTGGCAATATAGGCTTGCTAAAGAATGCTAATGGGCCACCTCCCTGATGTAGTACTGCTCCAAACCTTGTCCCAGAAGCATCACATTCGACGATGAACTTAGCTCTGAAATCTGGTAACTGTAGGACAGGTCCTGTTGTGAGAGCCTTTTTCAATGTGTTGACTGCAATTGCTGCTTCTGAAGACCATGAAAACCCTTATTTGGATAATAATCTATTAAGTGGGGCTGCAATGCTTCCAAAGTTTTTGATGAATTTGCGATAATAACATGCAAGACCCAAAAAATCCTCGTAATGCCCGAAGTGTTTTCGGTTGTGTACAATGTAGAGTATCTTGTGCTTTGGATTGATGGTATTGCTTCTGTTTGAGAAAACAGAGTCTTCATCTGGGCGCTAAGATCACTGATAGCCGAGTTGATTGATGCATTGGATTTTGAGATCTGATCATGTAGCCCATTGAACAGCTTTTCAAATTTGTCAGCCATGGGATCATTGCCAGCGTCAGCTGATACCAATTTGTCACAAATTCGATCTGCACGTTGGGTGGAACGCAGGTTGTACGGGTGAGGGTGAAGAACTCGCCGAACTGGACTTCTACGAGTCGGCGCTGTCGCGTTGGAGGCACTGAGCTGATAGAGCCTAGGAGAAGAATATTTAGGTCTAAACTTTCTTGACTTTCATTAACATCAGGTAGTTTATATAACCTACCGGAGGCAATCCGATTCTGGTACAACTTGGACTCCTTATTAGCTAAAACAGAACTGTAGTACTTATTACAGCTCGGACTCTGCTTTTTATTGACTTGGGACTCAAAAACTACTAACGGACTCAGACTCTATTCTGGACACTGGTTCCTGCTCAATTTTGATCACCCTGACGTCTCCTTTCAAGCCTTTGACGTCTCTTGTACTTCAGTCCCAACATGACAAAATAAGGCACTAAGGTATAGGCAAATCAAATTGATTTCATTTTAGCACTACATTTGACTTTAATAATAATTTTTTATTGGTAGGATCGTTCTCAAATATCTTTATAAGTGTGTTCTAAGTATTTATATGATATATGTATAAATTTTATTTAAATTGTATTTATGAGGTGTTTTTCGTATTAGATTTTGTGCTATACATATCAGTATACCGCTGCTATCAATGATATTTTTTGTACGTCAAGATTATTATATATCATTTAGAAAAATCTTATTTCTTTATATATATTTAGAGAAAATAAGATCTCTGTACATGTACATAATATTTTTTATTTTTATGATAAGGGGCTTCTGTTTTAGTTTCGCCCTAGGGCCTCCAAAATCTCAGGACCGACCCTGCTTGTGAGGAGTTTCTCGATTACTGGAACACTACTAATCATTTCCGCCAAGTCTTCCTAGAATCGCCTCTTAGCGCTGATGTCCAGGCCAACTTGTGGGGCATAAGTACTTATAACTTTCCGGAAAAGGTCCCTAAGAACTATCTTGACTAGGATGATCATATCTCCTCATTTTCGACATCCACTATGCCATTCATGAGGCCCTTTTTATTAGGACGGCTACGCTGTTTCTAGTACCAACCTAGCCAAAATACGAAAACTTGAATTTGGTATCTCTACTTCCTTCACCTAGACCCAACCATCTCTTGTACATATAGAATATTAATATTTACACGCCCCCTGACTTGGGCCAAAAAAGTGGCACAACCATTTGAGCTGTGTCCAGTCTATTGAGCGGTGCGCAGGGGAATTGAGCGGCGCTCAACGCTATTGAGCGGAGCTCGCGCTTAATCCCGTCGGTCACACAAAAGTGACACGGGCATGGAGCGCGCAACGCCTAGGTGGTGCTTAAGCGGCCGCCTAGGATGTTTTTTTAAACATCGCCTCCTGACTGCAACATCCAGGAACTCTTGTAGCTTCCCCATCAAAGATCCCACAATTTAATTATCAACCCAAAACCTATTTTCTCGATTATCTTCCTTACCCTTTGCATCCGTAGAGTGCGATACAAATATCCTTGCTCACTTATCACTACATCCAAAACAATGATGTAGCAGACCACTAAGGCAGTGGCGGCCCAACCCTTGCTCACTTGACACCACACTTGGGTTTCAGTATGGCATGTCACTAAGAGGGTTAGGCCCCAATGATTTTTACTAGGTTTCATCTCCATGGAAATGACTAGTTATAGTTGTTGGCTTGCCAAACCTATCACAATCACTCCCTCACCCAAACTTGTCTAACTATATGAAATTTGATTTTTCTATTTGTAATTTCTGTGATATCCGTTTAGAGAGTCCCAATCATTGTTATTAAGGCGTCGCTTAAGCGACACATAAGCGGTAAGGCGGTCCCGGCGGGTGAGGTGTCCATGTCGCCTTAGAATCCGGAGTAAGGCGAGGAAGGAGGAGGCGGCAGCGTGTTTACCTTGTAAGGAGGCGGCAGCGAATCTCCCCGAGGAAGGAGGCGACAACGGGAGCAGGGGACGCCACTGGCGGTTGGAGCAGGGGGATGGTGGCGTCGGCGGTCTGCATCGTGAGGGTGGGGGGGGGGGGGAGGGGGGTCAGGAGGCGGGGTGGCCCTAATAGATTCTGCGCGGGGTGGGGGGATCTGAGGCCAATTTGGGGGCTGGCTAGGGTTTTTGACGAAGATTACTGACAGTTGATTTTGATCCAACGATTGGTAGTGTTTATGGCTACTGGGTGAGGTGGGTTGGACTGCAAAACTTAAATTGGGCTAAGCTAGAGAGCTAAAATACACCTATACTGCTTATTTTTTAATTTTTACAGCCAATAACTACTTCTATTTTCCTATTTTTACATAATATTAAGGTGTCGCCTCGCCTTACTACAATATTGATTATATTGCTATTGTTGGCCCGCTCTTTTCTAATATTAGTTCGGTAAGAAGTTTATTTTTTTGCGAAAAGAAGACACATTACTAACATTTTTGACCATCCATTGCTCATATTACAAGTGACTTTATAGAAGTGGAATTATTGTGGAAATGGAGGATTGGATGACTTTTGTAGATAGCAAATATTTATGCTATTGCCATCCTTGAAATAATATATGCTGTCATGCTACGTTTGTTCAGGTGGATATTGAACTAAAAAAATTTATCAAAGGTTATTCAGATGGCAACATGTGGAGAGATGATCATTCGATGCTGAAACTGAAAGAGTGGCCCCAACCCAGTGTTCTAGAGGAGTTCCTGTTATGCCAAAGACCAGAATTCATTGTCAACTTCCCATTAGTTGATTTTATTCACCCTAGATGGGGTTTACTAAATCTTGCTGCTAAGTTACCGTTAGAGACTCTACAGCCTGAAGTAGGAATGAAGCTGCTAGTTGCGCATGGAAGTCGTCAAGAACTTGGTAAAGGTGATTCAGTGACAAATCTAATGATTAACATGGGGGATGTGGTAAGTTCTGCCTTACGGACTTTTTAATTTAAATTCTAGTCATTTTCTCAGGAATAATGGTTTATTGAACAACTTGACTCTTTGAAATTTGGACGTCAGCTAATGCTACTGTTCTTGTGCGTAGGTTCACATGTTAATGCATACATCTGAAGGGCATAACCTATCTTCTCAGAGTATACAAACTGAGCAACCCGAAATGATTGATAATGGTACTAGCGTGAATGCTCATGCTCCGGATAAAGTTTTGGATATGGATATGGGAGAACAAGCACCAAAACATATAATTCAAGGGTCTTATGATGAAGGACATTCTTCAATGTTGCAAATAGAAGTTAACAGCGGTTCTGAATGTGCTTCTGCTGACTTGTCTGGTTCATCGCGTTCTACGGAGCCAACAGCAATGAGTTCCCTAGGAACTCAGTCTGGTGCTCTCTGGGATGTATTCTGCAGGCATGATCTTCCAAAGCTGAATGAATATTTGGTTGCTCAATGGGAAGAACTTGCAGCTAGTAGTCAAGCGGTGCCCCGTGTAAGGACTATTTTCTTTTATGCCAAATTATTCTGAAATATATTTGTAGGAGGTGATCAAGGATACATGTTTTTGATGCAGGTTAAGCTTGCTATTTATGACCAAGCTGTATATCTCAACAACCATCACAAAAAGATGTTGAAGGATCAATATGGTACGTGCCAAGAACTAAAATTTCTGCTCTTATTTGTCATCATGTGGTCACTCGTCCATCTCTAACTTATAATTCATAAATATATGTAAAAGTAGAACTGCAGCAAGCAGATGATATACTTGCTGCAGATGATATGGTATTCAAGTTCTCAGTTGTTCAATTAAGCACAGAACACAATTTTCCAGCGAGCAAATAAATATCCACTTGCTGAACTTCCTTAGGAGTTGAATATGGCATTTTGATTTGTTCACTACATGCTTTTGGTATGCCATACCATATGTGATCTCCCTTTGGAGCAACACTAGAATTTAGGTTTCTATCATTTGACTGTGACTTGCCTCATGAAAACTTCTGTTTGGATATTCTCTTAGGAATTGAACCCTGGACATTCCACCAGCATATAGGTGAGGCTGTTTTTATTCCAGCTGGCTGTCCTTTCCAAGTGAAAAATCTCCAGGTATGCATTTCTCCCTCATATTTGCCCTTCTTGTGCTGGCATTTTCTCTCTTTTTTTTGTGTGTGAAGAGATATTTCAAATGGGCAAACTTAAATGTAGGTAATGTTATGGTTAAATTTGCCTTTTTATGGTCCTGCAAATTTCTTATTTTGGGTACCTACTGCTTGGAGATACTTCTATGTATCTTAAGTATGAACAAAGCTTTTCTATTAAATTTTCCTAATAAGCTTATGCCCATGTCAGCAATCACCCTGTATAAGTATAGCAGAACGAAATGGAATGACTTTTGACTTTTATATGCGGCACTTAATTTCTTGTTTGAGTTTAGGCGCTGAATCTAGTGATTTGCATATTTAAGGGTGTAAAACCAAAAGAAACAATAATGTACATTATGTGCCAGCAGTGCTTGGGAAATAGGGCAAGAGTTACTGTATGTTGTCAAATGTTGAAGGAGCATTACTATCAGACTAAGACCCTGCTTCCAGCTGTTATGAGGACTCTTGTGAGCTCATTTTGTTTTATCGGTTGAACTGTACTTGTTTGCTCTAATCTGTTCCAGTAACTTGAGATTCAAATTTTAGTGGCTCTGATGAATTCTGGTCCCTATTAGAACATACTCTGTACGGTACAGACTGTACCTCCTTGGACAGCTATATTGAATTTGCCTTTTTTTTTTCTTAAAAACTTTGTGGATGTGACATTATCTTCTTTGCTTCTGTATTTGAACTTGCTAAGTACTTTATCTGCTAGCCTAGTTGATAGCTTACGTTATTATCTTATTGAAATGGGCAGTCTACGGTTCAATTGGCTCTTGACTTCTTGTCACCGGAGAGTCTGCCAGAGTCTGTCCGGATGGCTGAAGAGATCCGTTGTCTGCCAAATAGTCATGTTGCAAAACTGAAGATGCTCGAGGTAACCATGATCTCTGAGAAACAGTGATTTTATATAGACTGTTCTTACCATCTCCATAAAAATGGAAACCTTACAAGTTTCGTTATTATTGGTACAGATTAAAAAGATCTCTTTGTATGCAGCAAGTTTTGCTGTCAGAGAAATTCAGAGATTAACCCTGGATCCCAAGTATGTAACCTCATGCGTTCTTGTATTGCCATGTTGAATTTTCTTTCTTGAACTTGTTCTCACATTGGCAACTACAAATTTAGTTGACCCATTCAGTTTCTAATCATTGACATGGACATTTTTTTCCAGGTTCGGTCTTGATGGTCAATTCAAGGATCATAATTTAACTCGGGCAGTTTCACAGAACTTGGCTAGAGTAAATAGACAAAGCAAGGTACGGTAGGTACCTTGCAATTAAATTTCTGCAGCTTTTCGAGAAATTGGCCTGCCATTCAGGATTAAAGTCAATTTGGGGGTAGTAGATATAGCGACTGTACATGTATTATATGGTGTCATGAAAGGAACCCATTCTAATTTCTTAGATTATATTAACCTCACATGTATATTGTGATATAGAACTAACATCTGAGATCATGTCAAAGAAATAAAAGCTCCTCTAGTATACTCTATATATTATTCTTTTTATTTTTATTTTTACAGTATGTATTCTAAACTTCTACTGTGCTACAGTATATATAGTATATTTTATAGTGTGTCAATGCAGACGTTCTAACAAACTGATCCTAATGCTGCATGCTGTCTGGGAAATTTGTAGTATAATGATCGGTCGCTAATTCGTAATTCCTGGGATATATTGGATCGGTTATGGATGTTACTTGAGTTGTTACAACGTGAATCGTAGTTCTATTTCAGCCTGATAACTGAAATTTGTTCCAAAATTATGATCCTTTCCCCGCGGATCTGAAGTTGTAAGGGATATTTCAGTTTGATGGATGTCATGGTTTCCAAAAAGTACGGTGTCAGGAAGCTATGGTCTTGAAAACAACTCCACCTTGTAACATTGGTCTACAAAAAAATGGTCAAGAGAAAATTCTAAAAAAGAAAACTGTGAAATGACTGCATTTTTGCAAATACTACGGTTTTTTAAAACTGCAAGATCTCTTACATCCCCTTGTTTTTCATATATTGTTGAACCGTAATAGTCTAAAAGTACTTCGGCCTTAATAGGGTGTTAAGCCTACGTGAGACCTTATGAATCACTGCTGAATGCCTATGTCACCATCGTTGCTCCCATGTCATCTCCTCGCATCGTGCTCGTTGGCAGGAGTGGTGTCGATTGTCGAAGCATGCACGATCCAACTCAAGGAAGCAGCCTCCGGGCAGACGTCACTATGGAGATTGGTATAAAAAAATGAGGGATTTTTTATTAATAACCATATTTTTATTAATTTAATAAAAATAACAACTAACTTTAATTTCTTTACTAAAATGGCCGACCTATGGTATAACCACTGGACGAGGTCATCTATAGAACAATTGAATCACGTGGTAACCACGTTAGGACACATCGTCCACCAGCTCTATCACCTCATTATTCTGTTTAATTCGCTAAAAATAACATGATCATAAGGAATCGAGTTCACAACCTCGAGGATAAAACTCTAACCCTCTACTAATTGAATTAGACAACTTAGTTGTTTGGACTTCTAATATTTTTTATTTAACATCAACATTTAAAATGAAATTTGGACGTCAAACTTGTAACATTTCAATTTGAGATTCCAACTACTATAAAATTTTGAATTATAAACATTTATTTGAATTCCAATATGATTTTTTCAAGTCCAAAATTTCAAATTAAAATCAATTTTAAAATTTGATAAAATCTCAAGTTTCAAATTTAAATTTTGAATGTAATTCAACTTTGAAGTTTGAAACTAAATTGTGCAATTTAAATTTAAATTCAAAATTTGAAATTCATATTGAAATTTGAATTTAAGATTTCATCAAATTTAAAATTTTAATTTTGGACTTGAAGTCAAGTTAAAGTTTCAAATTGGTTGGAATCTCAAATTCAAAGTTACAAGTTTGAAGTCCAAATTTCAAATTCAATGTTGATGTTAAATAAAAAAAATATTAGTAGCCTAGATAAATAACTTGTTTAGTTCACTTTGTAGAGAGTTAGAGTTTTATTCATGAGATTGTGGGTTCAATTCCCAAGGTGATGTTATTTTAGGATAATAGGGTTGCATCCACATCATCCAATCGTGTAGTAGTTAACAAAAATTCGAAAAACGAGTCTGCAAGGTTCATTGCATCTCCAACAGCTCTATAAAGAAACACTCCTAACGGCCTGACTCTGGGCCTAGATGGGACGGGTGACTGTCTAGGGCCCAGTCCGGAGAGGGGCTCATGACGTCAGCTGTTAAGGAAGAAACAAAATAAAATCTAGAAGAAAACGTACCTCCTACTTAGCTGATCTTAGGATCCCGCTTCTACCTCTGTTGTATGTACGTGGTCAGCCAAAGGAGCTGCTGAGCCACCCTCGCTTTCACCTACCTCTACGATTCTACACCATCCTGTAGCAGACTATAGAACGCCGTAGTGTGCGTATGATCGCATGAAGGCATGAGCGTGAGCCCGTGAGGGATGAAAGCGAGCGAGCATCCGTGTTAGGTGGCAAGCGGCACGCACAACACTCGGCATAGGAAAAATAAAAAAGTTGAATCCGTAAGATACTAAAAATTACGAGGTGGAAGAGAATAAGACACTTTGCTCCATCGCCGAGTATCACCAGATTGTCTGCTCTTATTATGGTTCTTATCATTTTATTTGCATTATCCATATGTGATATACAGTTACACAGTCTAACTTTTTATTTTTATATTCTTTGTGAAATATGATATTGCTAATGTGTTTAATATGTATTATTAGATATCTGAAACTAAGAATATATAATTTACATTAAAAATAGTCATATATATATATATATATATATATAATATATATATATATATATATATATATATATATATATATATAGATTATCTATACCTGGCCACAAAATCATCCATTCTGTGACCAGTCCTCTTCTCTGTTTTTTTTACCGCTTGAAGGCCCCACTCTCCTGTTTTATGTTCCCGTAACTAACTATGCCCGTTCTCTGCTGAACCGGCTCGCGGCTCCTCCAATTTCTTTGCCCACGATCTCTCAGCCCCTTGCCAACCGACGCCTCTCCCCCGACATCTTTTTCCACCGCGCGCGCAACGCGACGTTTACAGTTGAACGCGTCGTACGCCTCTGATGCCAGTCGCAGCAGTATGAATGCAGTTGCCATCACGGTGATAGCCACCGCCTCTCTCGACGTTCCCGTTGAATTCCCGCTCCCTCTCTAATCTAATATCTGCTCCCGTTTCTCATCGTCGCAGGGAACCTCGCCGTCAAGATTTCGTCAACGTTCATCTACCCGTGGGCTGCCGCGACAAACCTCCTCATCGTCCGCTGCTGTTCACCGTCGACTCGCCGTTTCTCTCTGTTCCAGCCAGCCAAAACTGCCCTTGGTGAGTCCATTGTCTGCTGCTCTTCCTGTTTTCACACTAAATCTCGAGTTTTGCGCTGGCAATCGCTAGTGCCATCGCGCGCCGGCGAGCGGCCATGGCGCGCCGCCGTGTGGCCTGGGCTCACCGCCATCTCAATGAAGGAGGCGACGTGGGCTTCTCTAAACCGTCAATGTTATATCCTGCGTGCCACATTTAAAGAAGCATATCCCTTCACTTTCGTCTAATCTCAGCCACAAAAGCTAGATCCGACAGCTACAAGTTAATGAACTCTGTGAATGCTGCGATTTTACACCCAGCTCCTTGGATTTGTTGCAAATCTTTTTACTGATGTCAGTTTTATATGCAGCAGCCCTGAAATATACGTTTTCTCATCGTTTTTCACAAGATAAATTTTATATTGTGTGCATATATTTTCTGGGTCACTGTTTAGGTATGACAACCTCATTTAAATCTGTTTTAGCATTCTAATCAACGCTGACTTTCCCAATTGTTTTTAAACAACTTTAAGCTGCAGGAAACAAGTTTAAAATGTTTTACCTCATATGCGATATATTGTATATGTTTCAGCCTTAAACTCTATTGCAGTAGGATGTTAAATAAATTTACCATAACATTATGCATTGCAGGAAACAGGTTTAAAATGTTTTACCTCATATGTGATATATTGTTTATGGTTTTAGCCTTAAACTCCATTGCAGCAAAAATTTTTTTACTTGTTTTTATAGTTATGTACGTACCAATTGGCTGTTAGCCTCATTTTCTCCTAACAATTTCAGGTGAGAAGGCATCCAATATGGAGGAAAGGTTAAAATCAATTACGTTGAAAAGCAGCGAGGAGGCATGGCAACTGGATTTCTTCGAAATCCGTGTTCCATCTTAAATCAATCATGATGGGCAGCCTCATACATCGCAACATAAAGTCCCCATTTCAGCAGCAAATATTTCATCCCGTCAGAATAAACATAAACGCGGTACTAGTTCACATGTTTCAGATTAGGAAAAGGATGATGATTTTATGCTACCTATGAAGTAGTATGTTTGTGCACGTCCTTCTGGCAGTTTGGCAACGACCAATAATGTACGCAGAACTATGGGTCAATCTTTTTGTAACAAGGTGAATTTTTGTTTTTTAAGTCTTTTCATTTTTCAATCATATTCACATTACCTTTTATTTTTATATGTAGTCATACCTTGTACTGGTTTATATTTGCTTTTATTGTCACTTGAGGAGAAGCAAACAACTTTCAGTTCCTATATTATTTGGAAAAAATATTACATTATGTTTAGTTACTTCATTGTCACACACACACACACACACAACACACACACCCCCCCCCCCCCCCCCCCACACACACACATATATATATATATATATATATATATATATATATATATATATATATATATATATATATATATATATAAAAGAATCGTGTGTTGTGAGTTTCTAAACTTTATTGTATATGGTAATATGGACAAATACCAAATCTTATTTTACTACTCATATATTAAAAGAGGTGATACTCATGTTCAATATGTGTATTCCGTCGCTATATCTCGCACTGTGATTTATGTTACTAGCTAGTGTTCATCTATTAGAATCAAAATATGTATATACACCTACCATACATTTAGGTTACATTTTTTTTCATTTTATCCCCTCTAATGATTTCAATGTTTTATGTGGTACTAGCTCCCTTCTGTACGTTGCACCCCTTCAATCATCATCGAAGTCATTGAGCAGCTGAACATGCCACAACGTCAGAAAATATGTGAGATTGGTTTTAGTGGCCTACTTCACTTTTCTGCCGTGGGATTAGACTGTAGTGATCTCTTGGTCTACTTGATGGAAAAACTTAATCCAGAGTCGATGATTTTGGAAGTAGGTAATGAAGGTGGTTTGTGTATCAATGAATCATGTGTTAAAAAGGTTTTAGGCCTTCCTAATGGTGATAAGGATCTACCAGGCTTAGCCGAATTTCAAAATGTGCTTGCTTTAGTGGACTTTAAGAAATCTGTTAACGTTGAACGCACCAACGATGTCAAGTGCAACTATCTTATTGATATTTTGAGGAAAATAAGGACTGATAATTCACTAGCAGTCAGGATATTCCTACTTGTAGCCTTCAACAAGGACAAGATGCCTTTTTGACCAAGGCTATTATTGATTTTCAAAATATTAACTGGTGCAAGGCAGTGGTACAAGATTTGCGCGATGCAGCGTTAACATGGTCCATTGAGAGAAAGAAGTCCCTACTCAACTGCAGTATTTTATTGATAGTGAGTTTCCGTTGGTTCTAATTATCTCTGTTTCTAGATGTACTTTTCACACACCTTTATACTAATTATGTGCTATGTTTATGCAGATAATCTACTTGGACAATCTTGATTCTCGGAGCTCTATTCTTCATTCTACCATACCCCGTGCTAAGTACTTCAATCAATTTGTAATGGAAACCTTAATTCAAGAAGACAAGCGAAGAGATATGTCGGGGAATGTGACGTATGGAAATCTTCAGGTTCATGTCAATCGCTATTTTACAATGCCTTAATTTATTTATTTATTATACCATTTAATATTTTATGATATATTGAAATGCATTGTTTGTTTTTTTGTGCAGCCTAGAAGTAGCGTTGACACTTGTTATGTTCAGACTGATTCGCAACCGAATCTTGCTTCGCCTGCTGCAAATTGTTCATCTTACCCATTGTTCCCGGGTGCTGAGGAGCTTGGTGTGCTTTTAGATAATTTACGTGGTACACCTTCAGGGTTCAAGGCAGCTGATGGGGTGAAACTCTTTGTTGCTAATCAAGTGAAGGCATTAATAACATTCTCGCTGGTTCCAAATTGATTGTGGAAGCACATAAGGAATTCATACATACTATTCAAAATTACATCGATCACGAATCTGTTACAAAGGAATCAAGTGTTGAGGATCGTAGGGACAAAGACACTAGTAACGTGAGTGTTAGTAGATTAAATCTGGACTCGTCAATTTTTCATCATGGTGCAACCCGTTCTGATGATGCAGTAGTCAGTACTCCGTCCCACTTGATTGGTACGTCATGTTAAATTTCTTTTCAATGCCAAAACATGATTACATTGAACTCATTTTTTTATTCAGGAACGGACCTACAGTATCTACCTTCTGGACATGATATCACTTCACAAGAACGGAGCGGAAGTCATGTGCATGACGATCAATACAACAATGGCTACCAACATGTTGCATTGTCTTCTGATATGCGGGGTCATGCCCCCATCAATGTCAACCTCCTTAATGTGGATTGTAATGCTGTGCGTGACCCTGCCCTTGTAATTCTTACAAGTTATATTTTTCTTCTTGAACACTGTCATTATTCACTGTGTGTTATTTAGTTTTCCATTACAATGTGTTAAAGTGCAAAATTATAGCTATTCTTTTGGGATTGGATAATCAGGAGCTACCTGCACCAGATGATTATATAAGTGAGGATCATAATGTTTGGGAATCAAATGTCAATAGTACAGCCTCCCGAGTGGCACCAGAGTTTGGTTTCTCTGCACCTGAAGTCGACAAAACCGTAGAACACATGATTGAATCCAATAATGTTGCCACTGATCCACTTAATCAGCAATACGTAGATAATGCGCAGACCATCGATGAGGTAATTTTTGTAATACTTAAGTTCATTCTTTTTTTTTTGTGTTGTATGTTTAGTACCTATATAATTTCCTTACTCAAAATTTTGAAATCTTTTATTTTATCTTATGGGACAATAAATTTTATAATTTATTTTTGATTATTTATGTGCTACTTGTTTATATATCTCCTTTCTTATGTCAGTATGCATCATTTATTTCTCCCCTATTTTGATTATTCTTGTTTATTGATTGATGTACTGCTACTATCGCTGACCCTTCTTACACACGCACACACACATGCATCCAGGAAGTGTGTATTGTTTCGATCGATAATACTATACCTGCTGCCAGGCCCGAAGGATGCTTGGATCCAAAGTCACCTAAACATGGTATTATTTATGCATCTCTGAAATTTTCATTTCTTAGTACCTACTTTTCCTCAATCCACTGACATGTATTTATTTTAGTTCATGACTTTCATCCTACAAACGAGTATGTGGTGAATTCGTTACAGCAATGTTCCATGGTCTGGAGCACACATACAAACCGCAACCAGGTACACCCCCTCTAACAGAATTATACTAATTACGTCAACCTCATTACAAACTTCATATCTTTAATTCTTTTTTTTCATTATAAATATTCAGCAACAAACTAAAACTGGTGCTGCATCATTGGAAACAAGCACCTTGGATGCAACACAATTTGATTCGACAAATACCCCGGCGAGATGCATGGTACATGACGATGACTTGTATCAAAGTTCAATGATGGCAGCCACACAGGACGATTCTGGATACCATATTCGTGCTCGACCTCACATCAATAGGCTTGTCAATGTCCCCCCAAGATACATATCGCCTTTCAAATGCATAACGCCAAGGCCACCAATAGACATGATTAAAGGCTTGGTTGTAAGGAGTAAAATTTGTACAGAACTAAAGGAAAAGAGGTATACACCCATTGATTTACTTTTCATCCCTTTGTTGTATCACACTGTACAATAGTTATGCTCTTACAATTTATTTAATCTTCTTATTCGCCAGTCATTATGTTATTTCGGGACCATCCCAATATTTTAGATGTCAAGATGTAGCAGAGTCCTTCGCAGATGGTGCTGCAATGTTCAAGTCATTCATGACATATTATGTGGACTGCATACTCGTCGAGGAAGACATCTGGAGGCCCAAATGTGTTGGATTCAAGGTGTTTCTTTCCAGATATCTTGGTGTATGTACTTGTTATATGAAAGTTATGTACTCATTTACATTCCATCACTTTTTATCTACCATCTATCTATTACTCTATGAAGTAATCCCTATCTTATTATCACCTCTCAGGAGATGCTCAGCCACAATGAAGAATGACAGCAGTGCATGTATCTAGACCTCGCAGCTTTTATAAAACTTGAAGCTGACGTGACCTTGATATTTTCAAAGTCAAGCTTGTAAGTCGAGTTGTTGATTTTCTCACATTGTGTGCATTAATTTTTTATTCAACCTAAATTTATTCCCTATTACTTTCAGTTCTTTGTGCCAATTCCCGAGAACAACTACTACACAGTATACTGCTTGAACATGGTCGATAAACGAATTGGCATACTTGATTCTAGTAACCAAGATCATGAAGATTTCCACATGGTCGTTTCAGCTAGGGTTGTGATGAGGCTTAATGAATTGCTACATAAGCTAACAGACGCGAAGTTTAAAGATTTTTCTAGATGGAAAAGACCTGTTATAAAAGTGATGCGGGAGGATGTGCCCAATGATTCCCCCTTTATTGCAATGAAAGTCATGGAGATCTGGGATGTGAATGTGGCCTAGAGGGGAGATGAATAGGCTCTGAAAGTTTTTCTATAATCAAATCGTTAAATTCCTTGTGGACCGACTTGTCCGGTATAACTACAGACTAGTCCGGTGTGCTTGTGGGGTGTGAACTGATCAAGTGTTAGAGCAAAAATTGTATGTGTTATAGCAGCGGAATTTAAACAACTATTCAAACAAACTTGATTGAACAATTAGTATTGCAAACTTGCACGTGGAATACAATGTTAATTCAGATTACAAGCTTGATCAATTGAATACTCTAAATAATGATAATTGCAAAAGCAAAGAGATGAGCACACAGGACACAAATTTTTACCGAGGTTCGATCTCACCAAAGAGATCTACGTCCTCATTGAGGAGGCCCACACAGAGCCGGGTCTCTTCAAACCGTTTCCCCTCATCAATTCACCATACAAGGTCGACTTGATTTCACTATCACAGGTAATCATAGAGTTGGTGGGGAAACCTCACACGTTGAGGGCTCCCACAAAAAATTACAGCAGAAAAAGTGATCTAATACACATGAAAAGATTACAAGTAATGCAAGAGTACAAAGAGATAAAACCCCAAGAGCTCAATAACGCGTAGACAACAATCTCCCAATCCCAAATCTGAATACTCAAAAAATTTCACTTTTGAGGACCTTAGATGCATGGGGAGATGTGTTTTTGTGCTCTTGGGATGAGTGGCGGCGCTAGGGTTTTAGTTCTTGACAGTAGAATGCGAGAGTCATGTTTGTGGAGTCGTTGATCTTCTATTTATAGTGTTTCCAAATTATTACCATTAGGAATTGTTGACAGCCGTTATATACCACTTTCACCAGTCAATATAACTCAATTATGTGAAGGAAATATCATTTCTTGCACACATCACCTTTCTATTTAACCTATTTCCACTTGTCTTTGGAGAAAGTAGTGCATGCAGGGATTCTATGCAGAATTGAAGTGAAATAAGGGGATGGATCCTATAAAATATCACTCCAGCCAATCAAGCGACGACATGTGGCACCACATGTATCAAATAGCCCACAAACAGAAGTATCCGAGGCCATCCAACGGTGTAGCACCAATAACAGTTAATGGGACCCACCTAGCAGAGACCTAGAGGAAGCACACCTCAAAAGGAGCCAATACCAGGTCGACCGACCCTCCTAGTCGGCCGACTAGGTCCTGGTGCCAAACGCAATCAAACGCCACATGTTGGCTCCTGCCGGCTTGAAGAGGTCATGGGTGACTGATTTACGCGCTTTTGGTGGCAGGAACCGACCCTTCTCCAAGCTATAAATAGGACCTCTCACCCCTCAATTCAACACACACCACTTGAGTATTCATCTAATGTATCCACTACTCTCCATAGGTTTAGAGGAGTATAGGTTGTAGAGGGGAGAGCCTCTAGTCCTTAGTCCAAGTAGGAGAGGAGTAGAAGGAGTCTCTTCCCAATTCCTAATTGGGAAAGGTATGACTTTCATATTTTTATTTGTATTTGTGACTTTATTCTTAATAAAGATGTTATCTTTAGTCTTCCATTCTTCATATACTTGGATGAAGCTTGTTTGATTGTGGATTCCATGTATGTGGTAGGAGAAGTATTTATGATCATGCTATATCATTGTCATTATATCATCATAAACACTACAAACCCCAACTATAGTCTAATTAGCTATGATATGATTATGTTAACATGAATCACTTATGCTATGAATTAACATTGGTTCAACGCTGATTTAGTTCATTGCCTTAGGATGGCTTGTGCCTAGGCTTCTAAGATAATTACTTAATATGCTAGCATGGTGCTAGGATAGAGAGTAGCGTTGAATGTGTTGTAGACCCACAGATTGAAGAGGTAGGCAGTAGGTGGTGACAACCCTATCCGTCCTTTGTAATACTCCACGTTTGGCTATGCCACAGGCTCTTGGCAGGAGTCGTCCCAGTATTGCTAGGGGTAAACCCCTGCTCGATGTGTTAATCCACTTAGCATGATAATTCATAATTGACATTATCATTAGTAACTAACTTAGGCTATGTATATGTACATTAGAAGCATAATAGGAGTCTCTACCTAACTCTTAGCTTAGTCCCTCTTTACCCCATTTATCCCCTTATGATAGAATGCTCTTGTGTGTGTCACACTACTCCAATTTACCATTCTTACTAGAACCCTACCTAGGCCAACCTAGCCTCTCCACTTGATGATTGTTTTACTTCCATCTAGCCTTTCTTTGGGAGAATATAAATGACACCCTTTGGGAATACTCTTAGAGGGGAAATGCTGCATCGATAGTTTCCATATGCTTGCAGATTTATATGTATTATCTAAAATCTATTAACAAGAATTTCTGGCACCACTGCTAGATGAATTGTTATTAGTGCGTAGGAACCGTCGACAAACATTTCTGGCGTCGTCGCCAGGAAAGACAGCCGAAGTATTGCATGATTGAGTGAATAGGATAGGGACCCTGATAGGTTTTAGTAGGATGATCCTTCTTTGTTTTCGCATTTTATGTGAAAATAGGGTAGTGTATGTCTTGTTTCTGCTTGCCAAAAAAACTTTTTTGAAGATCCCGAATCCCTTCTGAGAGTTTGACCTCGTGTCGTTACTCCTCAGAAGCTTCGAGCGGTAAAGCAAGCCAGCGCAACTACACCAACAACCGAAACGCTAATGGACCAGAAGACCCTTCGTCGGTTTTGGCTCTCTCTGCTAACAATGTGCCTGTTTGGCCCGCTATTAACACGAGAGATATAAACTTCAAAATCAAGACTGACCTTGAGATCTGCAACACTTTTAAGATCAAGGATGTATCTCCTGATGCTGTCCGTCTTAGGCTGTTTCCGTTCTCTCTTTTTGGGAGAGCGAAATATTGGTTATACGCGAACCGAAGTTCTATAGACACTTGAGAGAAAAGTTCTACGGCATTCCTCGCCAAGTTTTTCGTGTTGAGCAAGACTAATGCCCTACGTGGAAGAATTTCCAGCTTCCAGCAAGATGCCAAGGAATCTATTCTCGAGGCTTGGGAAAGGCTTCAGGAGTACATCCTAGCCTGTCCCCACCATGGGATGGATGACTGACTCATCATCCAGAACTTCTACAATGGGCTGATCCCTTCCACCCGTGACCAAGTTGATGCTGCTACTGGAGGTGCCTTCTTCTCATTGATGGTGCCCAAAGCCAAAGATTTGATTGAGAAGATGGTGTCAAACATGGGTTGGAGCGACGAGCGTCTCCATACCCGCCAGCGAGCCATGCAAACCTTGAAGGAGGTGGACATGATTGCTGTCAAATTGGACCTCCTTATGGATAAAATTGATCGACAAAGCAATGGTGAGGTTTGTGGCAATGCCTATGCCTTAGACTCTCACATCACTTGTGAAGTCTGTGGCAACACGAGCCATTTGGTCAATGACTGCCCAGAAACCCGTGAGGATGCCCTATACATAGTCAACAATGGAAACAACAATGGCTATCGTCCAGGAGGTCAAGGGTGGGGCCAACAACGCCCATTCTTTATAGGAGGGTACAACAACAATAACAACAATGGAAATCAACCCAACTTGAGAGAACTTGCCATTGGCCAGCTGAAGATCAATGAGGCTATATCCAAGAAGCTGTCGGTCAATGACAAGAACCTAAAGAGCATTAATGCCAAGATTGAAGGACTATCCTCAGCCTTCAAGAATCAATTGAGTTTCAACAAGATGTTGGAAGCTCAGTTGGATCAACTGGCAGCTGCTGTTCCTCCAGTGGAGAATGGCAAGATGTCAGGAAAGCCCGAACCTCCTGTGGAAAGTGCCAACATAAT
This sequence comes from Tuctoria greenei, assembly GCA_036927565.1. Taxonomy (NCBI): domain Eukaryota; kingdom Viridiplantae; phylum Streptophyta; class Magnoliopsida; order Poales; family Poaceae; genus Tuctoria; species Tuctoria greenei. The sequence continues at coordinate 184,323,768 of JAYESD010000006.1, forward strand.
TTCTATACAAGGAGGAAACTGGCTGAAGGAATGGATGTCCTACAATTTCATGCTCAATTGTGGCTCACCATTTTGACAAGGCCCTTTGTGACTAGAGCAAGTGTGAGTGTGATGCCCAAGGTGGTTTTCAACCAGCTGAAGTTCATGGAACTTACTCCAACACCAATGCAGCTCCAACTGGTTGATTCTTCAGTCTGTTATCCGGCGGGTATCGCTGAAGATGTTCCGGTGAAAATCTGGAATTGCTTCATACCCGTGGATTTCGTGGTGCTCGACATGGAGGTCGAGAAGGATACACCGCTCATTCTTGGGTGACCATTCCTAAGCACCATGAAGGCGCGCATAGATGTGGGAGCTGGAGAAATCCACTTTCATATCAATGGCAAGGAGGAGAAGTCTAACTTTTGCTCAAAGTTGGAGCAATGCTCCATGATTCGTATCAAGTATGGGCCAAATGTTAAACACATTCAAGAGGTCAAAATCACACCTCCAAAGGTGGACCCGCTCATCGCATTCTTGAGGAATTTGATATATTCGGAAAACCCGTCTTATTGTCAACACCGACACCCCAAGAAGACGGAGAAGTCCGGGCCTCCCCAAAGGCCGAAGTCCACCAAACCGCCAAATAAGGTATGGCGGAAGAAGCAAGAGAAGCCGTCCGAGCCCATCCCTCTGGGCCCGAATGTCAAGAAATGAAGAAGGAGGAATGTCCAGCTCATCGAACGGTGGTGAGACCTAGCCAATAGGTTAAATTGGTAGTTATCCTTTTCTTTATTTTTCTTTTCTCTTTATTTGGTTTTCACCATTTTATTTGATTCTCCCCACTGCATATTTGATTTTATTAGTAAGTTGAGAATCTTATATTCTCAACTATCATTTTAATTTCTTTATTTTTCACAAAAAGAAAATTGTTGGGTTTTGCAAAAAAGGAGTTTTTATTCGGAAACCAATTTTCTGAGCTACAAAAGTGGTAATTCTCCAACGTGCTAATCCAATAGCCGTTGGGGAGCCACCTGCCAAAAGATAGAATAGGGGGGCCCACTTGTCAGTTTGGCTGACCTCCCTGTTCGACCGACTAGGGGAAGGAGCCATTTTGGCTCTCTCTCCTCCAACGGCTACATTTGGTACCCTAGTGACCGTTGGGGAGTGTACACTATAAATGGTGGCCGTGAGGGGCACTTATCCTCACATTTCACCTCATTTCACACCTCCCCAAAGTCACTCTTGCTCACATTGTTTTTCTTACTCTCCATTGAAGTGCTCTTGATCAATTGCCAACTCAAAAATATTTGCTTTTGTTTGCATTTGCAATTTGCTCTCAAGTTCTTCAAGAGAAAATTTGTCAGGGGTTTTGCTTTTGCTAACATCACCTCTTTCGAGTTTTTGCCTTGTTGTGTTATTTTTTATTGTGGCATGAAAGGGATGAAGAGGTTGTTTGGAAAGTGGAAGGAGGCTGCAAGCTCAAGCCATAGTGGAGCCTCACGTGCACCCCCCTCTTTCGTTGCTATACCAAGTTCACGGAGGAGGAGTGTAGGTGAGGACACTCCCATGGGTGAGAGGAGCAACCCTAATCAACTTCTTCACGACGACGACCTCAACATACAAAGTGAAGTTGATGATCAAGCACCCAAGCTCCTCCAAGATCGTGAGTTTTCTCATACGAAAGCTTATGATCCGGATTTGATCTCCAAAATAGGTATGGATTCTGAATTCTTTTCCATTTGGCATACATTAGGATGGGAAAACTTTGCTCATATAGAGGAGAGAGGTTCACGCCTTCTCTATATACGATTCCTTTGCACACTCAAAATAGTATTTGATGGTATTACTTTTAGATTATTTCAAAAAGAATACAATATCCTATGGAAAGAATTAAGTGAAGTCCTAGGCTTCCATAGATGATGTTTGCTAGATTTAGACGCTTTGCCTAAGTTTAACAAACATAGTTTTTGGAAAGATTTAACATATGAGGTCAGATGTAGTGCACTTAGAAATAGCCACTTACACATACGCTTCATGCATAGATGGGTGGCTATGACTATGTTCCCTAGAGGAGACGTAAGGACAGTGCATGATGATGAGCCGAACATTTTATTTGCCATGATTAAAAAGATAAAAGTTGCTCCAGTTATTGCCATGATGACACAATGGTTAGATTACATTTCAAGAACAGGGCCAATTGAATGCACTTCATTGATTACTCGTATTGCTAATAGGGTAGGAGCACTAGAATATTCTTCATTTCAGTATATTGAAAATAAAAGAGAATTAATTGATGGAGAATATTTAGTGCAAGGACATACCCTTAAGCATGATCAAGATGACTCTTTATTATTTTATTATCCCGACTTTGTCAATGAAATTTGGTTACCTAACCTAGATTATCATTTGTACAAATGTCGGAGACTAACCATTAACCTTCTTCCCATGGAGGAAGCACGAAGAAGTAATGTTCCTGGCAGGGTAACTAGAAGCCGTGCAAAGAGAGCCGCCATGCCCCCGACAACCTCCACAGTCCATGACTACAAAGAGGAAGAGAACCCAATGGGTGATACACCCGGATGGACTCAACCTCCATCGTATGAGATCGAAGGTCCGTCTTGGCATGGATGGCCAAGTGCCACATGGGAGCCACCCTCTATCCACTTCAAGCTCTAGCAACTTGCCTCCAACGTCCATGATAAAATGTCATTCCTCTTTGGCTAGAAGTCATTATGACTATAGCCAAGGAATGAAGGATCTCACTAGCCATATGGGAGAGCTTGAAGTGAGAATGAGTGACATCTAAAACACTCTCCAAGGGCATGTCCAAGGTACCCAAGATTGGCAACAACACATGGACACTTAATTCACCAACTTCAACTCCACGCTACAACAACAACAAGCCGATCTCGCAGCATACTTCCGTCATTAAGGGTTCAACCCTCATCATGGAGGTGAGTGAAGAACAAACTTGGGGGAGGACACCCACTTGAGGTAAATTGTATCAACCATTTGCATATTTATTTCCCACTCACCCATCATCCACCTTGCATATAAAAAATATAGGATAGATTTGCTTTCAAATAAAAAATGATGTGCGGTAAGAATGGTTTGGAATTCACATAGATGAAATGATGAATAGTTGCTCTATTTTAATTTTCCTAAGTCCCTAGTTTACAACTTACTACTCTCCAACATATTGCTCTCATTGGCTGAAATAGATTTTGCCTTGATTTGGAAATTGTGGGTAGCAAAAGCTTAATCCATTCTAAGTTGTTGTGGGATATGATATAGTGATAGGGCTGCTATTCCTAGTTTGAAAGTGAAACTTAGATTTTCGGAGAAATTCTAAAAAGATTTAAGTTACTCTCATTTGATTGGAAATACCTACGAAAGCCATATGATACATTACATTGATAGACCTTATGCATTTGCTATTTGTCTTCACATTGAGCTTTGTCAAATTAGTATAAACCTATGTGAAATATCATTCATTACTTTTTGAATTCAAGACTTCAATTGCACATGCTATACTTCTACACTAGAAGTAAGCAAAATTCCACCATACCACCATTCCACAATAAAAAGAGAAACTCCATATCATTCATGCTTAGTACTCTCTCCAAAATTTATTGCATAAAAAGGGAGTAGAAGACATGGCTACAAGAAAAATAAAAAGAAAAAAATGCATGCTTACATCATAAGCATGAGAAAAAAGTAACCATGTTTCATCCCTGCAAAATAAGAGAGTCCACTCAAAAAGGAGTCATCTCAAATATCTACATCCACTTCATTCCATCACACATGAAAAATTCTTGAATCAAATTGTTTTGAATTGATTTCTCCTAAGGCTTACTCTTTTGACTTAGCAATATTATGTGTTGCAAATATGCCTACAATATTCCCTACCAAGCTCCACATACAGGACTTATGTAGAAGGTATGATGAATTTAGGCACAATGCCATGGTGAAGATACATTTCCACTACACATAAATGAGAGACCGAGAGAATCAACTTGAGATACTTAAAATCTAAATTGAACTCTCCGGAATTTGAGTAGAACTTGATTTCTAGGGTATATGTGCCCCGTTTGCTGTTCTATCTTTCAACCACCTGTGAATAGGAGATGGCATAAGCCCCATAATGATTTGAGATGGGTGAAGTACCATGCCAATTTTTGCAATACTAGGTAGAGTATAAGCCCCATATGATTTGAGATGGGTGAAATACCATGCCAATTTTTGCAATACTAGGTAGAGCATTTTGTTGTGCACATGGTACTTTTGAAAAAAATAGAACATAGTAGCAGCTCCTGATCATCAACCTAAAGTCTTAACTTTGCTCGGGACGAGCAAAAGATAAGTTTGGGGGAGTTTGTTGACGGATGTTATATACCAATTTCACCCATCAATATAACTCAATTATGTGAAGGAAATATCATTTCTTGCGCACATCACCTTTCTATTTAACCTATTTCCACTTGTCTTTGGAGAAAGTAGTGCATGCATGGATTCTATGCAAAATTGAAGTGAAACAAGGGGATGCATCCTATAAAATATCATTCTGGCCAATCAAGCTACGACATGTTGCACCACATGGATCAAATGGCCCACAAAAAGAAGTATGCGAGGCCATCCAACAGTGTAGCACCAATAACAGCCAATGGGACCCACCTGGCAGAGACCTGGAGGAAGCACACTACAAAAGGAGCCAAGACCAGGTCAGCCGACCCCCCTAGTTGGTCGACTAGGTCCTGGCACCAAACACGGTCAAACACCATGTGTTGGCTCCTCTCGGCTTGAAGAGGTCATGGGTGACTAATTCGCACGCTTTTAGTGGCGGGAACTGACCCTTCTCCAAGCTATAAATATGACCCCTCACCCCTCACTTCAACACACACACCACTTGAGTATTCATCTATTGTATCCACTAGTCTCTATAGGTTTAGAGTAGTATAGGCCATAGAGAAGAGAGCCTCTAGTCCTTAGTCCATGTAGGAGAGGAGTAGAAGGAGTCTCTTCCCAATTCCTAATTGGGAAAGGTATGTGTCGAGTTGTTAATGCGACACTTCCCCTGGATCTACTAAGGAGCAACCCGCGGAGGTTCTTTGTCCGGTGGGGCTTAGGCCTCAATCAAGTGTTCTAGCGGATGAGAGTATGAGACGGTGGTTTTTACGTGGTTTGGGCCGCAAGGAGTGTAACACCCTACTCCACGGTGGATGGTATTGCTAGTATGTGTGTATGTGTGTGTGTAATGTCTTGACCTCTGTAACAGTGGAAATCCGGGCATTTTATAGACAAGGTGTGACACCCTCATTTTCATGCATCATGCCCTACATACACTCATATACATGTTTAACATTAACCCACAACAAGAGGAACGAGTTTAAAATTTATTTGGAACAAAACCGCACTTAAATCGCAGAAAAGTGCGGACTAGTCCAATTTTGCTGAGGACTAGTCCGATTCTCTCTGACTAAAAACGGACTTGTCCGTTTGTGCTGCGGACTAGTCCGATTTTGCCTCTGGAAACTTTTGGACTTGTCCGATTTTGTGCGGACTAGTCCGATATTCTAAGAATCCTTGAAAATTTGCTAAGTCCCTGGACTTTTCCGGACTAGTCCGGTGTTCCATCGGACTTGTCCGATTTCCTCTCTGTTTAAAGTCGGACTTGTCCGATTTTTGGCCAGACTTGTCCGATTTTCTCTCTGGACGACTTCTGACTAGTTCGGTCCTTTCCGGACTTGTCCGATATTTCGTGACTCCGAGTTGATCTTTTGTTTTACGACTTGTTTCTTAGGTTTCACGATAAGTGGGCCTAGGGACGTCGTGCCTAACTCTTTTAGAGCCCATGTGGGACTCTAAACCGGCCTCTACTCCTCTCAAACTCGAAATCCATCTAACCCTAGTCTCCACCTCTATATAAATGACCCCACCCCTTGGATTGACATCTATTTGCCACTTTTCCACCCCACCCAAACCCTAGTTCGTGGAGAGCCACCACCAAGGAGGGAGGAGAAGATCCCAAGCAAGAAGAAGAAGAGGAGGAAACGAAAGAGGATCAAGATCTCCACCAAGTTTTCGTTCTTCATCACCAGTTCATCTCCAAGTTCATCCCCAACCCTAGATCACCAAGATCCAAGTGTTACCTCCAAGTTTCTTGATTCATTGGAGTTCTAAACACCTGGTATACCTTCTATTCTCTTTTCCTTACAAGAATTCAACCTCTAATCTCCAAATTTACGTCGATCTAGAAAACCCTAATCTGCTGATCTTGCAGAGTGCGGACTTGTCCGGTCTCTAGCGGACTAGTCCGATCTTTCTGGTTAAATTGTGTTGAATTAATTCAAAAATTTGATCTAATCAACTCCAAACCTGTATAAACTTATTAAAATCTATTAGAACTAGTTAGTGATCACTAAAAGCAATCTATTAACAAGTTCTACCTTGCATTTGCATCAATCATGCATGTCATGACATATTGAGTAATATTTGTGCACTCTTGATTGTGTTTCTTGTCTTGTATGTTTAATGTGCGGATTAGACGGATTTGCGCTAGAGAGTGCCGCAGAGGATCTACAGCACCAAGAGTTCGAAGGCTTTGACCCTAATCAACAGCAAGATCAAGGCAAGTGCCCTTGAAGCATATTGATCCTGTTTTTAAAATAAATGTTTTGTTTGCAAAACTGCATGATGTGTCAAATTGATGGGAAATCCTATGATAGGAAGTTTACTAGAATTTTTTACCCACCTCTGTCACCTGGAATTATGGTAGAGAGTCGGGATGAGCTTTTTACCTTTTTGCCTCGCTTAATTAAATGGGATGGAAAAACAACACTACACATTTAATTAAGCATTAATGATATTTTGGTTAATATGAACTGGTCAATGTGATATGGTAATGGGTGATCTAAGCAAGCCTGGTATGTGGATGGGTTGGATGTTATGGTGGTTTTGCTTGCTTTAGATCTAAGGACTGGTTCATACGAGAATAAGCCAGGACTACAGTGTCACCACGAGGCTAAGTATGGGTGCGGCGTAGCTGAATAATTAGGGCTTTGCCAGTGCTATTTGGACCATTATGGATGCTCGGGGAAGGGGTAGTCGGATCGGATTTGTTGATGATTGGTGGGACTACCCTGGGATCCGAATGGCCCAAGAGGGGGCCCTTGGTTGAGGATGTGCTCAGTTGGAGACATCGCCAACGGTGAAACCTCAGTGGGGTCTAAATAGGCTAGTAATCCCTTTGTAAAGGCTATTTTGTGATCTCTTGGCCATACACCAAAGGAAGTGTAATTGGTGAAAGGGAGGTTCTTTAGTCACCGATAGGTGATGAAATCACAAACACGTGGGTAAAGTGGTACAAACTCTGCAGAGTGTGTCTAAAACTATCATGATAGCCATGCTCCCGGTTATAAGCACTTGGACAACTTCCATGATTAGAGGGTACTCGGTATTGGGATGGTTATGGTTGGTATTATGGTTATGGATTAATTTCTGTTATTGAATATGGTTATTGGTAAATGGTGAAATCTGGAATTATTGATGAGGATGGTGAACTATGGATTGGTATTGTGATATTACTTATGATTATGATGGGTTTACTTCACATACATGTAATGTATTGCTTTTCAAATGTTTTTATGTACTTTTCAGCACTTTGCCATTATTATTGTCGTCATTTGAATCAACCACATGTCATACTTTCCACACTTGGTGAGTACGACATGTACTCACTCTTGCAACCCCCCAACAGTTGCAGGTCAGGATTGAGAGTTTAATGGCGATAATGCGGAGTTTTAGGCCGTGTCTACCGTCAGCTTGCCTGTGGTGTTGATTGGAGCTGCGCTACCCTTTTGCTTATGCTGCCTAGCTATTTAGTTTGCTTAATTAGAGTATTTCCGCTGCATTAGTTGAACTTGTCATTAATATTCATTAGAGCTTGTATTCGAGGATAATATGGTTTGTGTAATAAAATTTGGTTAATTAGTCTTGTTCTGTGGTAATTATCTGTATATCGTTTGTGATTGCACTCGAGTATGTGTGTTGAACATCCTGGACACACATATGCGTTAGCTTGGTTCTTTTTTCAGAACCGGGCATCACACAAGGCCGGACGCCTTACAGGTTGGGTCCCAGGGCCCGACAGGTGCTCCCAGGGCGATCTTATTCTAAGGATCTAAGGCTTCTCGCATAAGCTTGCCTGACCGAGGCATTGAAGACTCGCCATCTTGCCTCCTCTCTTGTCAGTAGCCCATGCGCCGTTGCTGAAGGTGGCAAAAGGTGTCCCGTCGGCCTATCTTGTTGCCGCAAGCTACCCACTTGGCTAAGTTGGATAGACCTGCGGTGCCTTCACTGTGATGCAATTGGTCATAGCTGTCTCTGACCATTGGCGTGCTCCGCGTTGGGTGCCGGAGGTGGGTGCGCGTCTTCAATGTTCGACTTGATCAAGGCGCACCATCCCTTGACTCCCGCATCTTACCGTTCAAGGCGAGCCACGAGACACGTGGTAGCATTGGGGCTGATCTCCGCTAGGGAGGTCAGACCTGGTCCTCTGTGATGCGTGGCAGCTCCGGGGCTCATCAGGGAATGTGGCAGCTCCAGGCCCTTTCCCTTGGGGGGTGCTGGTCCTTGCGCTCCGTGCCACATGGCTGTACCGCGGGCGCTCTCCCGAGGTTGGGTGAGGTCCTGTCCCTACACGTGGCATCTCGGGAGCCCGTCATACCAGAGGGGCCAAGTCCCATCTTCAAGGCTTACGTGGCAGCACCGTGCGGCAAAGGCCTTGGCTCCTACGGGACACGTGGTGGCTTCGGACGTGTCTCAGTGTCTTCATCCTGTGTGCGAGGGTACCCCATCTGCAAGGTACCGACAGTGGACCCTGGGTTCACCTTGGGGCGTGGTGAAAAGCCCAAAGGTGGAGCCCTTTCCATGTTTTCCTGCACTATGCTTTGAATTCTGTCTTGGACAGCTGAAATGGTTGGCGCTTCTGCCAACGTCATCACACGTCCTCTTCTGGTTGAAAGACTACGGCGACATGATCTTTGCTTGCTATAATATCTCTGTCTTTTGTGGCACCTTCAACTGCAACGGTTCCCGATGCAGTTTTAGCACTTTTGCTCGCTCTGCCTTTATGGGAGTCGCTTCAGCGGCTTCCTCAGGTGGCTGACCGACTGGGCCAGTGCATCAGAGCGGGGATGTAGGACCTGTTGTCATGGGTGCCGTATGTTGAGCGGTGCAGTCTAAACCTTCGCTCGGAGTACTCAAGCATCCCGGGGGTGATAAAAAGGGAAACCTATGTTAGAGGGAATAGTTCCTTCCTTACTCAAACCCCGCAACCTAAGTTTTCGCCTTCTTCCTCGAGCGCCTGAACCTTCTTCACCCCTTAGCCAAAGATCTCACTTTAGCTTGCTCCAATGGCTTCCCTGCTGCCTCCTTCCCACTTCCGATCGGCTGAAGATCTGGTGCCAATGAGGCGGCTCCTTGGTTGTGTGGCTTCAGAGTGCGGATGGATGATCCGCTGCGGGTCTCCCAATCTTCGGGATCTGCGAGAGGACGAGACTGTTCTCTTTGTCGCCTACACCACTGCTGGGCTTGCACTCTCGTTGTCAAGGTTCTTCCTTGCAGTGCTGGGGGAGTACGAGCTGCACCACCTATTTCCAAACTCCATCGCCTTGGTCGCCGTGTTCGTCCACCTATGCGAGACATTCGTGGGCTGCCCGCCCACGGTGGAGCTATTCCGGTATTTCTTCGTGATGAAGACAAATGGAAGGAGTGCGACAAACCAAGTGGGGGCCTACTACTTCTGCCATCGGGACAAGACACCCGGGATTACATTGCCTCATTCAAAGGGGGCAAATGGAGCGACTGGAGGGAAGACTGGGCGACTGTGAGGACAAACCCACATTCCTCGCTAAAGATGCCATCCAACGGTCCAGGCTTTGACCCTACCACTAGGGAAGCATCCCAGGGGTTGACAGAGGAGTATAAGCCCGCCCTGAGGAGGATTCGATTCTTGGCTGACAAGGGCTTGACCTCCATGATGGTGTTGGCAGAATTCTTGCTTCGCCGTACCGTCCCTGTCCAACAGCGTTTGTACAGGGCCTGGGTCTACAACGACAAATATGACCAATGCCGACTGGGTTTGGACACCCCAACTCCCAAGATCCTGGAGGAGATGTTGAAAACAGTAACTTCCGATGTTGTTGACAATGAGCACGTCTCCACTCCGGATGACTGCCAGCCGCTCCACATGACTACTGATTTGAGGTTTGAATGTAGGCCTAGAGGGGGGGGGGGGGGGGTGAATAGGCCTTTTTGATTTTTCTCGGTTCCTGTAACACTCAACAACAAGGTCAATACCAGAGATATCGACTAGTCCGGTAATGTGCGGACTAGTCCGGTTTTCACGGGCTAGGTTGATCAAGTTTAGAAAATTTGATTGATTCGTTAATGTTTGCAGCGGAAATATAAACTTGAATCTCAATTTAATAGTAGTACGTCAGATTCTATTAAAGTTAAAACTCTTGATCAACAATTAGACTTAGATTGAACAAAGTGAATCAAACCCTAGATTAAGTTGATCAAATTAGATGAAGAACACAAAAAGGACAAGACACACGATTTATCCCGTGGTTCAGCTACCACGAAGGCAACCTACGTCCACGTTGAGGAGCCCACAAAAGGACCAGGTCTTCTCCAACCCTTTCCTCGTCGGATCGCCACAAAGGCCAATCCTCTTCCACTAATCACAAAGGGTAAATAACCAAGTTGAAGGGGCGTTCTCACACGTTGAGAGCTCCCTTGATTACAACTCACAATGACACCAATAACACACTCGAAAATTACAAATTGAAACGTAAGAGTGTGTTAGAGAATCAAACCAAGAGCTCAATGATGTGTGCCAAGTGTCTCTCCAATGATCTAGAAGTGATCTTCAATGGATTGATTGATTTTGCACTTAATTTCATGGAGAGAGATGGTTTTTGAGTCTCTTGGGAGGTGTGACGGCGCTAGGGTTCGAGAGTTTGTGAAAGTGGGCCGTGCACCTCTATTTATATGGGGTTTCTAAAAATGACCGTTAGGGTTCAGAAAGATCGGACTAGTCCGTGATGGTCACCGGACTAGTCCGGAGTGCTGTGTGTAGCAAACCCTAAGTGTCCAGGAATATCGGACTAGTCCGGTTGAAAACGGACTTGTCCGATTTCGCTACTGGAAATCTTCAGACTAGTCCGATTGCCATCGGACTTGTCCGGACATATGAAACCCTAAGTGTTTGGGATGACAAGTCCACACTTGGAGGACTTGTCCGATTTAGATCAGTGTGTATATCGGACTAGTCCGTGTAGACACCGGACTTGTCCGAAGTGGATCAGAATGAATATCGGACTAGTCCGGGTCACAACGGACTTGTCCGATTTTGTGTGACTTGTGCATTGTGTTAAGGACTAGTCCGCATTGGAGAGGACTAGTCCGAAGTGGATCAGAAAGATATCGGACTTGTCCGGTGGAGACTAGACTTGTCCGATCTAGTGCAGAATGTGATATCGGACTAGTCCGGCTGATATCGGACTAGTCCGGTCCTGTATAACTTTGTGTATTGTATGTGTGTGCTTGAAAGTGATTGAGCTCTTGGGTGTGTTTCCTTAACACACTCTATACATAATAATCTACTATTTTCTTCTTCTTGAGCTCAAATTCACTTTGCTTCTCATTTCCCTTCTTTTTTGCATTTTGCTCATTTTTCATCATTTGCCTGCATTCATCTCAACAAAAGGATTAGGATCCCAATTGCTTGTCATAAATCATCCAAAACCCACAAGGGAGTCCTAGATGCACTTTCAATCTCCCCCTTTTTGGTGATTGATGACAACCAATTAAGATTTCACAAAATAAGGAAAAAAAATGAGATTTTCATAAAGTATGCACATATGACTCAAAAATACATCAAGCAACAAGAGAATTATCCATATGTGCATTCTTTATGGTGGGATGCATACTAAGTGCATGAATACATTGAGAATGACAGAATTTGCATTAACCAACCGATATCAAATGCATATGACATTCCAGGGGCAAAAACACAGTTTTCATCACACACTCCAAATAAATTAAGCAATTCATCACAGGACCAAATTTAATATGAAAACAGAGTTAAGCTATTACAACCACAAATAAAGATAAAGAGAACTCTCTCCTCGCACCCTCTTCATCTTCTTCGCTTTCTGCTTGACGAGGAGGAGAGGGAGGAGGAGGAGCGGAGCTGCTCGAGCCCCCAATGCCAAAATAGGCAAGCTCGGAAGGGTTCAAGGGCCCGAGCTCGGTGAAATCCGGGTCAGACTCCTCAGATATCACTGGAGATCCAATGGGATCGATCTCCAGCTTCCGACAGATTTGCTCCACATTGGCCTTTATATACTTCATGTCCTCCTTTATTTTCTTGTTGAGTTTGTGGACCTTCACTTCGGTCTTTTTGCAGGAGGAGAAGATGGCGGTCAGGTACTTTAGGATCCCACTAGCTGATCCTCTCTGAGGGGCTTCCCTAGAGGTAGGGACAGCCCTAGCAGTATCTCTTTCTCTTGTCGGTGCCTCAGGACTCGAGGCCGGCGAGGGAGCAGCCTGGACACTCACAGGCTGAGGCTTCTGAGGCCTCAAAGGAGTATGCTCCACATCCTTCACGAACTCAATACCTGTGACTTTCTCAATCATAAACATTAGGTAGGGAGCATAGCCACATGACCGGTTGGGGGTGCTTGAGATGTTGACCATGTCGTTCCAAATGTAATCTGCAACATCAAACTGTCTCTTCTTGCTTATGACCCTCATTAGAGTCCGGAGGTAGCCCTGTACACTCCCTGCACCCCCATCCTTGGGGGCAATGGTCTTCCGGAGAACTCTGTTCAGGACCACAAAGAAGGGCTTCATGTTCTTTGTGGAGGGAGGAACATACCTAGAGTTGGGCTCATACATGAACTTCATTTCGTCCCTCTCAATGACCCCTATGTTGTGGATGATCAGGTGGTCATTTCCAGCAGAGTCTAAATGGAGCAGGTTTGCAAAATCCTCCTGAGTGATGGAGTACTTGGATCCATGGGTCATCCAAGTCACACTCTCTTCATCTTCACTCGAGAAGTGGCACGTTGCATAGAATTGTGCAATCACTTCATCATTCCAATTGTGTCTGAAGGCAAACAGATCCTTCAGGCCATGCCTCTCAGCTGCTGCAATGACTTCATCAAAAGCTGAGCACTTCTTCTTCTCTAGGTAGGCCCAGTCAATCCACTGACTGCGCACCACCGGAGTCTTCATCGGCAGGTAAACTAGCCTGTAGAAATCTGCATGGAAGTTTGTCCAAAACCTTCCATCAGCTGCCTGCTTTGGCCTCCCATAGCAATCAATGCTTCTGAGCTTGGCTGCCATATCACTGCCTTTCCCATTGAATTTATCTTCATTGGGGTCCCGGACCCCTTCCCTGGCAGCGTGTAGCTTCAAGGGCCCAACTGGCCCCGTTGCTACTCCCTTGCCCTTTCCTTTTGCTTGACGAAGGCCGCTTGTAGACGGAGCAGCCTTCGAGGCGGGCTTCTTGACACAGACCTTCCTCCGAACCTGGGGAGGGGAAGTAGCAGGCTCGGAAGGTCTTTCTTGGCGTTTCTTGCCAAGACCCGCCGAGGACCGAGATGCCACCTCGTGGTCCAACTCGGCCTTAAAGTCGAAGATTTCGTTGTCGGAGCTCGACATGATCTGAGAATGAATGAGCAAGAAAAATGACAAGTTATGCAAGGCATAGGTGAGACATGATAGTAATGGATGGCATTAGGGAATTAAGGAATTAGGTTCAGGTTCAGAAACATCGGACTTGTCCGGTGCCTCGGCACGGACTAGTCCGGGGTACTGGACTTGTCCGTGCATGGACCGGACAAGTCCGGTGTTCATCCTCAAAAACCTAACAGATTGAACTGGACACAATCCCTAATGCAATTCTAGTCTAGCATACACGTAGTACATCAGATAAACATGTAACTAGTGCAGGGTGCTAGGACAAACGATCAATGATTGAGAAAAATACGATTTCTAGGGTTTTGAAGGTTTTTACCGAAGAAATCATTGGAGACTTGAAGTTTTGGGGGTTTGAGGCTGGACTTGTCCGGTGGAATCAATCCCCAAGTCTTCAAGCTTGATCTCCACCCAAACTTGTGGCTTTTCGACGGAGGACACAAGAGATTGCTTTGGGAGCTCGAGCGCAAGAGAGAGAAAGGCGTGAGCAAATGTGGGGATGAGTGGATTAGGGTTTGGTGGCGGCTAGGGTTATGGACACGAGAAATTAGACAAGTCCGGACTCGACCGGACTAGTCCGAAGTCATCCAGAGACCTATATCGGACTAGTCCGTGGTCCGTCGGACTAGTCCGGCCTAACCGGCACTCTGCGGACTAGTCTGCATGGGCGGACTAGTCCGGATAACCACGGACTAGTCCGTGGTTACCAGGAAAGAATTGCATATCCCATTCATATATATTTGAAGGTTCAAGAATAGAGAATAGAGAGGCAAAACAATTCAAGCAATCTTGATGAATTTGACCAGTAAGCATACAACAATCATACAATGATCAAAATTCATCAAGATCTAATAATTGACATAGTTTTTCGAGAGAAAAATAGGGAGGGGTAATTTTCACAAATCAATCAACATTTTGAAGTAATCATACAGGTATGCAACTTTTCAAGCCACACTCCGAGAATCAAGAATATTTAGCTCATTTCGGAGTTCGCAAAAACGCTTTTCATCAAGTGGCTTGGTGAATATGTCGGCCAATTGTTTTTGTGTGTTGACATGTGAGATGGTTATGTCTCCTTTCATGGAATGGTCTCTCAAGAAATGATGTCTTATGTCTATGTGTTTAGTCCTAGAGTGCTCAACTGGATTGTGGGCTATTTTAATGGCACTCTCATTGTCACAAAGGAGAGGAATATGGTTCATATTGTAACCGTAATCCCTTAGAGTTTGTCGCATCCAAAGAAGTTGTGCAAAACAACTCCCGGCTGCAACATACTCCGCTTCGGCTGTGGATAAAGCAATGGAATTTTGTTTCTTAGATGACCAAGAAACCAAGGATCTTCCTAGGAATTGGCATGTGCCAGAGGTGCTTTTTCTATCAACTTTGCACCCGGCATAATCTGCATCAGAGTAACCAATGAGATTGAATTTGGAGCCTTTTGGGTACCATAGACCAAGGTTGGGTGTATGAACTAAATATCTCAAGATTCTTTTTACGGCTGTCAAGTGACATTCCTTAGGGTTGGCTTGAAATCTTGCACACAAACATACACTCAACATAATATCTGGCCTAGATGCACATAAGTAAAGTAAAGATCCAATCATGGAGCGATATACCATTTGGTCGACGCTCGGTCCATCTTCATTGAGATCCAAGTGGCCATTCGTAGCCATGGGAGTCTTTATGGGCTTTGCCTTGTCCATGCCAAACTTCTTGAGTATGTCCTGCGTGTACTTGGTTTGGCTTATGAATGTTCCTTCCTTTTGTTGCCGCACTTGGAATCCCAAGAAGTACTTCAATTCTCCCATCATTGACATTTCAAACCTGTCTGTCATAATTCTACTAAATTCTTCACAGAAAGATTGGTTAGTTGACCCAAAAATTATGTCATCAACATAGATTTGGCAAATAAAAAGATCATTATCTAGGTTTTTCGTGAATAGTGTATAATCTACTTTGCCAATCTGAAAGCCATTATCAATTAAAAAATCTCTAAGACACTCATACCAAGCTCTAGGAGCTTGTTTGAGGCCATAGAGAGCCTTACGCAGTTTATACACGTGGTCGGGGAACTCTTCGTCTTCAAATCCGGGTGGTTGCTCCACGTACACCTCTTCCTTGATCGGTCCGTTGAGGAAGGCGCTTTTCACGTCCATTTGGTACAGCTTGAAATCATGGTGAGTAGCGTATGCAAGTAATATTCTAATTGATTCAAGCCTAGCTACTGGAGCAAAAGTCTCATCGAAATCCAAACCTTCGACTTGTGAGTAACCTTTGGCCACAAGTCGTGCCTTGTTTCTTGTCACCACCCCGTGTTCGTCTTGCTTGTTGCGGAAGACCCACTTGGTGCCCACTATGTTTGCATTGGGTCTTTCCACAAGTTCCCAAACCTCGTTTCTCTTGAAGTTGTTCAACTCTTCTTGCATTGCCACCACCCAGTCCAGATCCTTCAATGCATCCTCAGTCCTGCGTGGTTCCAAAAAGGAGACAAACGAGTAATGCTCACAAAAATTAGCTATACGAGATCTAGTGGTTACTCCCTTTTGGATATCACCAATGATGTTGTCGATTGGGTGATCCCTTTGAGTGCGTTGGTGTACTCTTGGGTGTGGCACTTGGGGAGTTGAGTGTTGGTGATCATTTTCTTCTCCCCCTGAGTGGTTGCCTTCGTTGATTTGTTGATTATCTTCATATTCTTGTGATTGATCTTGTATCGAGACTCCCCCTTGATTGTTGATCTCCTCTTGTGGTTCACTTTCCTCTTGTATTTGTGACGATGACTCTTGTGGACGAACTTCGCCTAGAGCCATTCTCTTCAATGCTTGATAAGGAGCTTCTTCTTTACCTAATTCACATTGATCAACTTGCTCCTTTTGGGAGCCATTAGTTTCATCGAACACTACGTCACGTGCCACTTCAACAAGTCCAGAGGCCTTGTTGAAAACACGATAGGCGTAAGTGTTCGAATCATAGCCAAGAAGGAAACCTTCATCAGACTTCGAAGCGAACTTTGAAGTCCTGAGTTTCTTGTTCAAGATATAACATGGAGAGCCGAAAACTCGAAAATATGAAATGTTGGGTTTGTTACCGGTGAGTAGCTCATAAGGAGTCTTCTTGAGTAGTCGATGAAGGTAGAGTCGATTTGCGGCGTGGCAAGCGGTGTTAATCGCTTCCGCCCAAAATCGACCCGAAGTCTTGTATTCATCGAGCATTGTTCTTGCCATCTCTATGAGCGTTCGGTTCTTCCTTTCGGCGACTCCATTTTGTTGTGGAGAGTATGGTGCTGAAAATTCGTGCTTGATTCCCTCCTCATCAAGGTACTCCTCCACTTGTATGTTCTTGAACTCCGTGCCGTTGTCGCTCCGAATACTCTTGATCGATAGTGAGAACTCATTTTGAGCTCGCTTGAAGAATTTCTTGAGCGTTCCTTGTGTTTCTGACTTGTCATGCAAAAAGAACACCCAAGTGAAGTGGGAAAAATCATCAATAATGACTAAACCGTATTTATTACCGCTGATGCTTATATAAGCAATTGGACCAAACAAGTCCATATGAAGTAGTTCGAGCGGTCTTGTCGTAGTCATAATGTTCTTTGCAGGATGATGTGCTCCTACTTGCTTCCCGGCTTGGCACGCGCTACAAGGCCCGTCTTTCTCAAAAACAACATCTTTCAAACCTCGGATGTGATCGCCCTTGAGGAGTTTTTGAAGATTCCTCATACCAACATGTGCTAGCCATCTATGCCACAGCCAACCCATGTTGGTTTTTGCAATCAAGCATGTGTCGAGTTCGGCTTTATCCTTGTTGAAGTCAACAAGGTAAAGCTTTCCCTTTAACATACCCTTGAATGCAACGGAACCATCACTCCTCCTTGAGACGGTCACACCCTCGTTAGTAAACAAGCAATTATAACCTTTGTCACATAATTGAGATATGGACATCAGGTTATAATCTAAAGATTCAACATGTAGAACATGAGAAAGAGTGTGTTCAGAGGATATTGCTATTTTACCGGTACCGAGCACCCTTCCTTGACTATTATCTCCGAAGTAGATGCCTTCGTTTGGGTCCTCGTTTTCTTCATATTCCACGAACATCCTCTTTTCTCCGGTCATGTGGTTGGTGCATCCACTATCTAGCACCCATTTGGATCCACCGGAGGAATAGGCCTGCAGAAACAAATTATGCCTTGGTTTTAGGTACCCAAGCTTGCTTGGGTCCTTGGAGGTTAGTTACAATACATTTGGGCACCCACACATGGGATTTTGTGTTCCCATGGCGTGGCCCAGCATAGTAAGCATAAGCTTTACCAATATTGTTTCTCATTAATACATAAGAGGCATCAAAGGTTTTGAACAAGAGTTGTTGTTGTTTATGGATCAGACTAGTCTGGGTAACCGGACTTGTCCGGGCCTCCACCGGACTAGTCCGGCGTTTATGAGAGTTCAAATTCTTAATTTTTGAGTTACCAGGTTGTGAGGGTCCTCCCTTCACAAAGGTAATCCTTCCCTTGTTATTCTTATGACTTCCAGCATTTTGCTTTCCATCGTAAGAGTAACCAATGCCATACTTGACGTTAGGAGGTCTTTGGACCAAGTATGCACTACGTGCATAGTTGATCCTCTCCTTGTCAAATATTCCACATTGGGTAGGGTTTTTATCCTTTGCGGAGATAGACTTTTCCTTCAAGCTGATATCGACTTTGCCACATTTGCACATATGAACAGGATTAGTTGAAGTGTGTTGAGAAGGCAGACTTGAAGAGGAGGAAGGTTCACTTAGCTTGAGTGACTCAACTTGCACTTCAAGGATCTTGTTGACCTTGATCAGGTCATCAAGTTGATCCTTGATTGCAACGTTTGAGTTGGTTAATTGCAAACAAGTTTTCTTGCTTGAAGCTAGCTCAAGCTCTAGTGAGTTGTTTTTCTCCTTTTCAAGAAATAGAAGATTGTCAAGTTCGACATACCTCTCCTTTTGGGAGATAATCATGTCTTCTTGACGATCAATTAGCGATTCCTTCTCAACAAGTTGGACAAGTAAAAATTTCATTTTAGCAGCAGTTTTTCTATCTAATCCAGTTAACATATCTTCATCATCACTATCTAGTTCATCATCACTTGAGTACGAATGCATGGAAGGAGTTTTGATGTTTACCTTGCGTTTACCTTCCTTTGCCATGAGGCAAGTGCCATGTCCCTTCTTTGCACCGAGCGTGGGGAAGAGTGTGGAATTCTTGGACGAGCTTTCAATGGCTATGCTAGCCATCTCTTCTTCATCGGATGATGAGGACTCATCGTTTGAGTCCCACTCTTTTCCAATGTGTGCTTGTTCAGCTTGTTTCTTCTTTTTGAAGAATTTCTTCGGTTGAGGCTTGGTTTCTTTATTCTTCTTCTTGTTGTCCTCATACGGGCAATCGACTATAAAGTGGTTATACTCACCACAATTATAGCACGCCCGCCTCATCTTCGTCTTTGTCCTTTCCTTGTACTTGCCTTCACCAGATTTTGTTCCTTGTCTTTTCTTCATTATTCTTTTGAACTTTTTCATGAATAAAATCATATCCTCTTCGTCCAGCTCACTGCTTTCGTCATCGCTATCCTCCTCAAACTGAGCTTCTCTTGCTTCTTTGGATAGAGGTTTGAGTGTGGATTTTAAGGCAACTCACTTCTTCTTGGCCGATGTGAGGTCGGCTATTTCTTTGACGTGCTTGGCTTGTTTCTCCATCATTTCAAAATTGATGATTTTGCCAAGCAATTCATCTGGAGTCATCCTCTTGTACCCGGGACTTTCTCTGATCATAGAGCATAGTGTGACATTACGAGGCATAAAGGCTCTAAGGATGAGCTTTACAACCTCGTGGTCATTCCACTTCTTGCTCCCATATGATCGAACCTTGTTTACAAGTGTCTTCAATCGGTTGTACATGTCCTGGGGAGACTCGTCTTCCTCAATTGTGAACCTTCCTAGTTCGCCCTCAATCATTTCAATTTTGGCCTCTCGCACATGCCGGTCACCTTCATGGGCTGTTTGTAGTGTGTCCCATATTTCCTTGGCAATCTCCAGTCCGTCCACCTTTGTGAATTCATCTCGACTTAGACAGGAGGTGATCACGGCTGCGGCTTGAGCATTTCTGTGGATGGCTTGCTCTTGACTTGGAGTGAGCTCTTCATCGTCATCTGGGATGTCTATTCCTGTGCACACAATATGCCATAAACTTGGGTTAAGGGAAATCAAGTGCATCTTCATATTTTGCCTCCACATGGAGTAATCACTCCCATCGAAGTGTGGGGCTTTTCTAAGAGGAATAGATAGGTAATGGCTGTTGTTAGAATTTAAACGATCATAGTTGAAAGGATATCGGGAGTAGTCGGTGTGACTACTCCCATTCTTCTTTTCTTCAACTCTAGCTTTCCCTTTGGAAAGTGCTTTCTTTCTGAGTAGTGCTTTCAGCTCCAGCGTCTCCTCGTCATCATCATCGAAGTCTTGAATTGCTTCGATATACTTTTCCAGCTTTTGGTCCCTGTCTTTGTTTACTTCTTCCTGGTTGTTGATTTTCTGAACATCTTTCATGTCCGACATGATCTCTTCGAGTGGTTGCACTCTTTCTTGAAGAACCTCGCTCTGATACCAATTGAATGTAGGCCTAGAGGGGGGGTGAATAGGCCTTTTTGATTTTTCTCGGTTCCTGTAACACTCAACAACAAGGTCAATACCAGAGATATCGGACTAGTCCGGTAATGTGCGGACTAGTCCGGTTTTCACGGGCTAGGTTGATCAAGTTTAGAAAATTTGATTGATTCGTTAATGTTTGCAGTGGAAATATAAACTTGAATCGCAATTTAATAGTAGTATGTCAGATTCTATTGAAGTTAAAACTCTTGATCAACAATTAGACTTAGATTGAACAAAGTGAATCAAACCCTAGATTAAGTTGATCAAATTAGATGAAGAACACAAAAAGGACAAGACACACGATTTATCCCGTGGTTCGGCTACCACGAAGGCAACCTACGTCCACGTTGAGGAGCCCACAAAAGGACCGGGTCTTCTCCAACCCTTTCCTCGTCGGATCGCCACGAAGGCCAATCCTCTTCCACTAATCACAAAGGGTAAATAACCAAGTTGAAGGGGCGTTCTCACACGTTGAGAGCTCCCTTGATTACAACTCACAATGACACCAATAACACACTCGAAAATTACAAATTGAAACGTAAGAGTGTGTTAGAGAATCAAACCAAGAGCTCAATGATGTGTGCCAAGTGTCTCTCCAATGATCTAGAAGTGATCTTCAATGGATTGATTGATTTTGCACTTAATTTCGTGGAGAGAGATGGTTTTTGAGTCTCTTGGGAGGTGTGACGGTGCTAGGGTTTGAGAGTTTGTGAAAGTGGGCCGTGCACCTCTATTTATATGGAGTTTCTAAAAATGACCGTTAGGGTTCAGAAAGATCGGACTAGTCCGTGATGGTCACCGGACTAGTCCGTAGTGCTGTGTGTAGCAAACCCTAAGTGTCCAGGAATATCGGACTAGTCCGGTTGAAAACGGACTTGTCCGATTTTGCTACTGGAAATCTTCGGACTAGTCCGATTGCCATCGGACTTGTCCGGACATATGAAACCCTAAGTGTTTGGGATGACAAGTCCGCACTTGGAGGACTTGTCCGATTTAGATCAGTGTGTATATCGGACTAGTCCGTGTAGACACCGGACTTATCCGAAGTGGATCAGAATGAATATCGGACTAGTCCGGGTCACAACGAACTTGTCCGATTTTGTGTGACTTGTGCATTGTGTTAAGGAATAGTCCGCATTGGAGAGGACTAGTCCGAATTGGATCAGAAAGATATCGGACTAGTCCGGTGGAGACTGGACTTGTCCGATCTAGTGCAGAATGTGATATCGGACTAGTCCGGCTGATATCGGACTAGTCCGGTCCTGTATAACTTTGTGCATTGTATGTGTGTGCTTGAAAGTGATTGAGCTCTTGGGTGTGTTTCCTTAACACACTCTATACATAATAATCTACTATTTTCTTCTTCTTGAGATCAAATTCACTTTGCTTCTCATTTCCCTTCTTTTTGGTATTTTGCTCATTTTTCATCATTTGCCTGCATTCATCTCAACAAAAGGATTAGGATCCCAATTGCTTGTCATAAATCATCCAAAACCCACAAGGGAGTCCTAGATGCACTTTCAAGGGTTGAACTGCGGAGCTCGATGCTGAAGGTCAACGTGTTCGGCCTCGTTCGTCTGCATCCCAAAGATAAGGCTGGGGCCTTGGCGGTCCTAAAGCGGTGCCGTGATGCGACACAGCCAGGTCGGGGTCTTCCTCGTGTCCTTCAGCAAGGGCGGAGGCAGAGCCCTCAACTACCTCTGATAGGGCGGGGGTCAGCCAGCCGGCGCCGGCTCCAGAGCCGAGAAAGTGTTCCCGCATGCTGGCCGCGGGCTCCGCTACTTCTATGCCGAAGAAGTAAAAGCTATTTCATGGGAACAATACTCCCATCTCCCGTCATGAGGGAGCCGAAGGGGCTTAAGCTTCTATCGTTGACTTAGTCTTCGATTCCAGTAGTGGCCCTGGTTTCGGAGGAGGCGTGAGGGGCATGCGCAGATGACCATGCCGGCGCGGGTTGATGAGGGGTCGGTACTAGAGATGACGGCGCCGACCTTGTCATCAGGTACCGCTACCTTGATCTATCGCCCGGGGTGGGAGGCCAGGGTCATTGGAGTGGCCCGACTCGCCGGTAAGTCGCAACTTCTCCCCTCTTATATTTCTCTTCTTTTCTTTTTCATTCTTGACGAGGCTTTATCTCGGTTTTTCAGGGCGTCGTCAGCCGACTTGGTGCCCTTGGTGCTTCTAGGGGTGGGTTTGATAGCCCCTGCCCTTCCCGAAGCTGGAACGGGGTCTTCCACACCGCATCCTACGCCCGAAGGTGCGTCAGCCTTATGTGCCGCTGATGACTCTGCATCCCCGTCCGTCGACGCAGGTGTGGCAGAAGTGGCGCCAAGCGTGGAAGTGCCAGGCGAGGAGGTGGTTGGTGAGGCGGTGCTTGGCGAGGAAGTGCCAGGCGAGGAGGTGCCCAACGAGTAGGGGGCTACCTTGGTCGTGGCTACCTCCCTTGGTGAGGCTGACCCGCCGGTCGTTGAGGAGGCACCGACTCCTAACATTATTGGCGTGCAACATGATGACTTGCCACCAGCGGCCGACGATGCCCTTGCAGCAGAGGAGGGGACTTTGGCGCCGGGAAACAGCGCAATAGTTCTTGGGGCTCTGGCCGAGAAACCATTTGGTCCCCGGAAGCTGGTGTCTGCCGCGGT
The DNA here is from genome assembly GCA_036927565.1 of Tuctoria greenei. Lineage (NCBI taxonomy): Eukaryota > Viridiplantae > Streptophyta > Magnoliopsida > Poales > Poaceae > Tuctoria > Tuctoria greenei. The sequence continues at coordinate 184,346,834 of JAYESD010000006.1, forward strand.
GTCAGCAGAAGGGGCGGAGGGGCAATCATCGGTGGTGACGGTCGAGCCAATCCCTCTCGCTGGCGCTGTTGCAGTGACCTAGTCCATCTTGCGCTAGTCGCAGGCTGCTTTCACCCGAGAGTGGGACCAACTTGCAGAGAATCGACACTTTGTGAAGCTGGTCGACGCCAAGAACAAGGAGCTTGAGGTGAAGGTTTTGAAGGCCCATGCTACCGCCGACGCCCGCCTGAAGCTGTGCGAGGATCAGCGGCTGGAGTTGGTCTGCCGCGAAGTTGCCGTTGCTGATGCGGAAGGGGACTTGGCGGCGAAGGAAGAGGATATCTCCCAAAGCCTGGAGGAGAAACGCCAGGCATTGCAAGACTTGGAGCTGGCCATCCAGCAACGGGAGGACGACCTGGAGCGTCGTGCTTGGGAGCTCACCGGCTGGGAGTCTACTGCTTGGAGGGAAGTGGAGAGCCTGCAGGCCTCCCACACGACCAAGGTCCAAGGGATCCGGGACTTCCTGGCCCATGCTGGGGCACTAATGGAACTCCTCGGCTTTGGTCCCATGCCACGCGGGGAGCCATCTCAGGGGGTGGCCCAACTGCTTCCCGCCTTGATGAAAGTGCATCTAGGCATACCTTGTGGTTTTTGGTTGATTTATGACAAAAAAATGAGATCCTAACCAAATTGTTCCGATGAGCGCATGTTTTAATGAAATTATAAAGAAAGCGCAAAAAGAAAGGAGAATGACGATCTATATGAAAAAGAGCTCAAGAGCTGAATAGATTAGATCAGTGTGTATGGAGTGTGTTGGAGAAACACACCCCAAGAGCTCAAGCACAAGAAAAATCATTCACTGCACAAATTTATACAGGTCTGGTCTAGTCCGTTATACCCCGAACTAGTCCGATAATCCCTCTGTGCGAAATCGGACAAGTCCTCCCAGTGTGGACTTGTCTACACAGTCTAGGTTCACACAGACCGAACTAGTCCGATATCACCACAGACTAGTCCGATATCTTTCTGACTAAGATCGGACTAGTCCTCCCCAGTGCGGACTAGTCCTCAACACTTCACAGCTTTGCACAAAACCGGACAAGTCCGATAATATTCAGACTAATCCGATAACCTTTCTGACTAAAATCAGACAAGTCCTCCAAGTGCGGACTTGGCCCCAAATTCACTAAGGAAGTCACCTAGCCGGACTTGTTCGACATGTGCCGGACTAGTCCGAAGATCTCCAGAGCCTAAATCGGACTAGTCCGCCCAAGGCCACACAAATCCGATATTCCTGAGAACTTAGGGTTTCCTATGCGCCGCACACTGGACTAGTCCGGACTCCACCTCGGACTAGTCCGGACTCTCCAAACCCTAACGGTAACCTTTGGAAACCTCCATATAAATAGATGTGCACGGCCCTACTTTCAATACTCTTGACTCCCTGCGCCGTCACACCCTCCAAGAGCCTAGAAAACACATCTCTCCACATAATCCAACGCAAGAAAGATCAAATCCTTGTGGATCAATTCTAGATCAAAGGAGAGACATGAATCCTCATGTTTGAGCTCTTGGGTTTGACTCTCTAACACACTCCTGTTGTTTTATTGTAGATCTTACGAGTGTGTTTTTGGTGGTGTTCGATTTGTAATCTTGGGGAGCCCTCAACTTGTGAGAAGGTCCCTTGAACTTGGTGATTTACCCTTTGTGATTAGTGGAAGAGAATCATCCTCTGTGGCGATTCAACGAGGGTAGGGTTGGAGAAGACCTGGTCCTTTTGTGGGCTCCCCAACATGGATGTAGGTTGCCTCTGTGGGAACCGAACCACGGGATAAACTCTTGTGTCAATCTTGTTCTTAGTTTTTCATATCACATTCTATGGTTTACTTGATCTTGCATATCTTACGTTAAAACATTGAAACCAAAGTTAGTTTGTGCTACATTTAATTTCATTAACTCAATACCTTCAAGTTACATACTATATTCCACTGTGTAGTGTGTTGGTATTGAGATCATTGATCTAACTAGATCAATCTAATCCGCACACACCGAACTAGTCCGCACTCTACCAGACTAGTCTGATTTCTCGATATTTGATCAAGTTGCCGAGTGTTGCAGGTTCCGCCAAAAAATAAAAAAGGCCTATTCACCCCCCTCTAGGCCACATTCAATTGGTATCAGAGCCAAACTCTTCAAAAGGAGACTAATCGCTCGAAGAGATAATGTCAAACATTAAGGGTGTGTACAAGAGCCTAAACCAAGAGAAGGTTGAAGATGAGAAGGCTCAAAAATTGGAGAAGTCGCCATTTAGGACTTCGATGATGACGATGAGGAGACACTTGAACTCAATGCGCTCCTAAGGAAGAAAGCCTTCTCCAAAGGGAAAATGAAGATTGAAGATGAGAAGAAGAAGGGGAGTAGTCACACCGACTACTCCCGATATCCTTTCAACTACGATCATCTAAATTCTAACAATAGCCATTATTTATCTATTCCTCTAGGAAAATCCCCACACTTTGATGGCAATGATTACTCAATGTGGAGGCAAAACATGAAAATGCATTTAATCTCTCTTAACCCCAGCTTGTGGCATATAGTGTGCATAGGTATAGATATCCCAGACGATGATGAAGAGCTCACACCAAGCCAAGAGCAAGCAATTCATCAGAATGCTCAAGCTGCAGCGGTTATCACATCATCACTAAGTCGGGACGAGTTCACCAAGGTGTATGGACTCGAGATTGCAAAGGAAATATGGGACACATTGCAAACTGCACATGAAGTCGATCGTCATGTGCGAGAGGCAAAAATCGAAATGATTGAAGGCGAATTGGGAAGATTCACCATAGAAGAAGATGAGTCGCCGCAAGACATGTACAACCGGTTGAAGACTCTCATCAACAAGGTTCGAGCATATGGAAGTAAAAAGTGGAACGATCATGAGGTGGTGAAGCTCATCCTTAGAGCTCTCATGCCTTGCAATGTTACTCTATGCTCGATGATTAGAGAAAGCCTCGAGTACAAGAAAATGACCCCGGGCGAATTGCTTGGAAAGATCATCAATTTCAAAATGGTGGAGAAGCAAGCAAAACATGTCAAGGAGATTGCCGACCTCACTTCGGCAAAGAACAAAGGGGTCGCTTTAAAATCAACTTGCAAGCCCCTATCAAAAGAAGCTCGAGAGGCTCAAGATCAAGATAATAGTGATGATGAGAGCAGCGACATAGATGAGGAAGACATGATCCTCTTCATGAAGAAATTCAAGAGAATGATGAAGTTAGGACAAGGGGGAAAACCAAGTGAAGAAAAATACAAAGAAAAGTGAAGACCAAAGTTGAGGCGGGCATGCTATAACTGTGGTGAATATGACCACGTTATAGTTGATTGCCTATACAAAGAAAACAAGAAGACCAAGGAAACAAAGCCTCAACCTATGAAGTTATTCAAGAAGAAAAAGCAAACTGGACAAGCGCACCTAGGAAAGGATTGGGACTCAAATGATGAGTCCTCGTCCGAAGAGGAAGAGGAGATGGCTAGCATAGCCATCAACAAGACGACCAAGAAATCGACCCTCTTCCCCAACATTGGCGCAAGGAAGGACTATGACACATGCCTCATGGCGAAGGAAGGTAAAAGAAATGTAACATCTAATCCTTCCTCCTCACATTCTTACTCTAGTGATAGTGATGCCAATAGTGACAATGAAGACATGCTTGTTGGCCTAGATAAGAAAACCGCTGCAAAAATGAAATTCTTAATGGATAAACTTATTGATAAGGAGGAGCTCGCTGATCGCCAAGAAGATATGATCATCCTTCAAAAGGAGGTGTATATTAAGATTGAAAAGCTCCTTGAAAAGGAGAGAAGCAAGTCACTTGAACTTGAGCTAGCTTCAAGCAAGGAAGCTCGCTTGAAGTTAAGCGACTCAAATGCTATCATCAAGGATAACCTTGCTAAATTAACCAAAGTTAACAAGATCCTTGAGGTACAAGTTGAGTCACTCAAGAAAAGTGAACCTTCATCCTCCTCAAGCTCACCTTCTCAACCCCTTAAAACTGAACCTACCACTACTTGTGCATGTGCTATAATTGATACTAGCTTGAAGGAAAAGTCAACCTTGACCAAGGACAAGCATCCTTCCCGTGGTGGAATATTTGACAAGGAGAAAGTCAAGTATGCACGCAGTGCATACTTGGCCACAAGATCTCCTAATGTCAAATATGGCATTGGGTATTCCTATGGCGAAAAGCAAAATGCTAGAAACCATAATAATAACAAGGAGCGCATTGTCTTTGTGAAGGGAAACTCCCCTCAATTTAGAAAACCTAACAATTTTGATAAGTTCAAAAACGTTAACACATATGAGCAACAATTATTATTTAGAAATTTTGATGCATCTTATGTTCTTATGAAAAATGCTTTTGGAAAAGTGCATGCTAAATATGTGGGGCCACATCATGAGAACACCAAGTACCATGTGTGGGTGCCCAAATCTCTTGTGACTAACCTCAAAGGACTCAATCAAGCTTGGGTACCTAAAACCAAGGCATAATTTGTTTTTGCAGGCCTATTCCTCCGGTGGATCGAAATGGGTGCTAGATAGTGGATGCACCAACCACATGACCGGAGAAAGAAGGATGTTCGTTGAGTATGAAGCAAATGAAGATCCAAGTGAGGGCATCTACATTGGAGACAACAGTCAAGGAAGGGTGCTTGGTACCGGTAAAATTGCAATATCATCTAAACACATGCTTTCTCATGTTTTGCATGTCAACTCCTTAGATTATAACCTTCTGTCCATATCTCAATTATGTGACAACGGTTATAATTGCTTGTTCATTATGAGGGTGTGATTGTTTCTAAAAGGAGTGATGACTCGATTGCATTCAAGGGTGTGTTGAAAGGAAAACTTTATCTTGTTGACTTCAACAAAGATAAAGCCGAACTTGACACATGCTTGATTGCAAAGACCAACATGGGTTGGTTGTGGAATAGACAGCTAGCACATGTTGGTATGAGGAATCTTCAATAACTCCTCAAGGGCGATCACATCCGAGGTTTGAAGGATGTTGTTTTTGAGAAATACAGACCTTGTGGCGCGTGCCAAGCCGGGAAGCAAGTTGGAGCACCTCATCCCACGAAGAACGTCATGACAACAACAAGACCGATCGAGCTACTTCACATGGACCTATTCGGTCCAATCGCTTACCTAAGCATCGACGGTAACAAATATGGCTTAGTAATTGTTGATGACTTTTCGCGCTTCACATGGGTTTTCTTTTTGCATGATAAGATAGAAACACAAGGAACCCTCAAGAAGTTCTTCAAGCGCGCCCAAAATGAATTCTCATTGAAGATCAAGAACATACGAAGTGACAATGGCACAGAGTTCAAGAACACTTAAGTTGAGGAGTACCTAGATGAAAAGAGCATCAAACATGAATTTTCTGCATCGTACTCACCTCAACAAAATGGAGTTGCCGAAAGGAAGAACCGAACCCTCATAGAGATGGCGAGAACAATGCTTGATGAGTACAAGACTTTAGATCGGTTTTAGGCGAAAGCGGTTAACACCGCTTGTCATGCCATAAACTGACTCTATCTTCATCGCTTACTCAATAAGACATCATATGAGCTACTCACGGGTAACAAACCTAATATTTCCTATTTTTGTGTTTTCGATTCTAAATGTTATATCTTGAACAAGAAGCCTAGGACTTCAAAGTTCACTTCAAACTCCGATGAAGGTTTATCACTTGGCTACAATTTGAACTCTTACGCCTATCGTGTCTTCAACAAGGTCTCCGGACTTGTTGAAGTTGCACGTGACGTAGTGTTCGATGAAACTAACGGCTCTCAAGAAGAGCAAGTTGATCAATGTGTGCTAGATAGAGAAGAAGCTCCATGTCAGGCATTAAGAAGAATGACGTTGGGCGATGTTCGACCACAAGCACCACCTCCAAATGAAAATGAAGAAGATGAACCACAAGTAGAGGTAATGGATCAAGGAGGAGCTTCTACACAAGATAAACTACAAGAAGACGAAGATGACCAACAAATCAATGAGGGCAACCATATAGGGGGAGTAGAAGATGACCATGAAGACTCAAGACCACAAGTGCCACACCCAAGAGTACACCAATGCGTCCAAAGAGATCACCCTACCGACAACATAACCGGGTACATCCAAAAGGGAGTAACTACTTGATCTCGAATTGCTAATTTTTGTGAACATTACTCTTTTGTATCCTTTTTTGGATCCGCAAGATTGAGGATGCATTGAAAGATACGGATTGGGTGGTGGCAATGTAAGAAGAACTCAACAACTTCAAATGGAACAAGGTGTGGGAACTAGTCGAAAGACCCAAGTTCAATGTCATCGGCACCAAATGGGTCTTCTGCAACAAGCAAGACGAACACGGGGTGGTGACAAGGAACAAGGCACGACTTGTGGCCAAAGGGTATTCACAAGTTGAAGGTTTGGATTTTGATGAAACCTTTGCTCTGGTAGCTAGGCTTGAATCTATTAGAATATTACTTGCATATGCTACTCACATGATTTCAAGCTCTATCAAATGGATGTGAAAAGCGCCTTCCTCAATGGACCAATCAAAGAGGAGGTGTACGTGGAGCAAACCCCCGGATTTGAACATCAAGAGTTCGCCAACCACGTATTCAAACTGCATAAGGCACTCTACGGCCTCAAACAAGCTCCTAGAGCTTGGTATGAGTGCCTTAGAGATTTCTTAATTGAAAAAGGTTTTAAAATTGGCAAAGCTGATTATACGTTGTTCACAAAGCATTTTGACAATGATCTTTTTATCTGTCAAATTTATGTTGATGATATCATTTTTGATTCAACTAACAAATCCTTCTGTGAAGAATTTAGTAATATTATGACAGATAGGTTTGAAATGTCTATGATGGGAGAGCTAAAATACTTCTTGGGATTCCAAGTGAGGCAGCAAAAGGAGGGGACATTCATAAGCCAAACCATGTATACTCAAGACATACTCAAGAAGTTTTGAATGGACAAGGCGAAGCCCATAAAGACTCCCATGGCAACAAATGGACACTTGGATCTCAATGAAGATGGACCAAGCGTGGATCAAAAGTTATATCACTCCATGATTGGATCTCTACTTTACTTATGCGCATCTAGGCCTGATATTATGTTGAGTGTGTGCTTGTGTGCAAGATTTCAAGCAATTCCTAAGGAGTATCTCTTGACAGCTGTCAAGAGAATCTTGCGATATTTAGTTCATACACCCAACCTAGGATTTTGGTATCCTAAAGGTTCCAAGTTCAATCTCATTGGGTACTCCGATGCAGATTATGACAGATGCAAAGTAGATAGAAAAAGTACCTCCGATACTTGCCAATTCTTAGGGAGATCCCTAATTTCTTGGTCCTCCAAGAAACAAAATTCCATTGCCTTATCCACGGCCGAAGTGGAGTATGTTGCAGCCGGGAGTTGTTGTGCGCAACTCCTTTGGATGCGACAAATTATAAGGGATCACGGTTACAAATATAAGCCGTATTCCACTCCTTTGTGATAATGAGAGTGCCATTAAGATTGCCCACAACCCCGTTGAGCACTCTAGGACCAAACATATAGACATCCGACACCACTTTTTGAGAGACCACTCAATGAAAGGAGACTTAGCTATTTCCCATGTCAACACCGAAAAATAACTAGCCGACATATTCACCAAGCCACTTGATGAAAAACGCTTTTGCGAGCTCCAAAATGAACTAAATATCCTTGATGCTCGGAATGTGGCTTGAACACTTGCATACCTGTATGGATTCTTCAAAATATGTTGATTGTGTTGTGAAAATCATCTCTCTCAATTTTCTCTGAATACTATTTCAATTACTTGATCTTGGTGAAATATGGTCATTGCTTGATTGTTGTATGTTTACTGTTACACCCGACCAGGCACCGAACTGGACCTTTTTGCAGTTGTGCAAAAAGGAGGAGAATCCCTGCGATCATTCATCCAGAGATTCTCTCAGGTACGAAACACTATCCCTTCTATCTCTAGCGCCTCTGTCATCGTGGCATTTAGACAGGGAGTGCGGGATAAGAAGATGCTGGAGAAACTGGCGATCAAGGAGATTACCAGTGTCACGGAACTCTTCAGCTTGGCTGACAAATGTGCCAGAGCTGCGGAGGGCCGTGAAATGCACTCCAAACCAACTCTGGAGGATCACAAGAAATCCTCCAAAGGAGAAGCCGCTACCTCCGGGTGTGGCAAGAAGAAGAAAAAGACCAACGACAGGAAGAAGCCGTCAGCCGGTGCATCCAATGCTGCAGCTCCGGGTGGCTGGGGGCCATGCTCGAGAAGCGACCTCGACCGTCTTATGAAGACGGTGGCAAACCCAAGGTGTGGTGTCCAATTCACAAAACGGACAACCACAGTTTGGAAGACTGCCGGGAGGTCCAAAACCTTGCCGAGCGCTACAACAAGCGCTGGGAAGAAGCTCCTTTCCGACAGAGGGAAGGAAAACAAAAAGTTGACGAAGCTCTGGCTGAAGAGGAGTTAGGTTTTTAGGATCCCAAAAAGGTCCTGAAGGCCGTCTACACCTCCGTTGACGACAATTCCGACGTCTCTGACAAGGAGCGTCGGAAGACCATGAACACCATTTTTGGTGGATCATGGGACATCACCTCCCGCTGCGTCATCAAGACTATGCGTCGGGACATGGCTGATGTAGCTCCTACAGCCAGGGCGGAGCCTCATCAGAAGTGGATGGACACAGCCATCACTTTTGATGCTTCGGACTGCCCTCCAAGCATGGTTGGAGCAGGTCAGCTACCTTTGATGGTATCTCCTACCATCAATAACATCCAGCTCGACCATGTCATGGTAGACGGAGATTCGGGGCTCAACCTCATAAGCTTCGAAGCTTTTACCAAGCTTCAGCTCCGACCTTCAGATCTCCACCCCTCCCGACCTTTCTCCGGAGTAGGTCCGGGAGCCATTACCCCACTCGAAGCTATTACCCTCCCCGTTACCTTCGCGACCCGGGAGAAGTATCGCACTGAGAAGTTGGTCTTTGACGTTGCTCAGATCAACTTACCCTTCAATGCCATCTTGGGTAGGCCTGCCTTGTACAAATTCATGGCAGTTGCTCATTATGGTTACCTGGTGTTAAAGATGCCAACACCAGTAGGCGTTCTCCGGATCCGCGGAGATCGTACTGCCGGAGTAACTGCTCTGGAAGAACTCCATGCACTTACTACGGCGCAAGAGGAGGACTCCAGGCAGGAGCAAGCTCCAAAACCCCCGAGCATTCGTTAGCAAGGCTCGACTTCTGCACCTCGTGTGCAGCCAAGCGGTGACACCGACATTCCTGTTAAAGTCGTCCAAATCGGTTCCGATGCCGCTCAGACCACCCGTATATCGGGGGGATTGAACGACAAATAGGAACTCGTGCTCATCGCTTTCCTCCGGGCTAATGTCAACGTGTTTGCCTGGCAACCGTCACAAATGCCTGGGATCCCCAGGGAAGTGATTGAGCACAATCTGAAGATCTACCCCGACGCCCGGCCTGTGCATCAGAAGTCTCGGAAGCAATCCGTAGAGCGACAGAACTTCATTCGACAAGAAGTGAAGAAGTTGCTCGAAGCTGGATTCATCCGAGAAGTCTTCCATCCAAAATGGCTGGAAAACCCAGTCGATGTGCCCAAGGCTGGAGGGAAGCTTCGGATGTGTATCGACTACACAACACTAAATAAGCATGTCCAAAAGATCCATTCCCATTACCTAGAATAGATCATATAGTGGATTCCACCTCCGGGTGTGAATTACTGTGTTTCCTAGACGCATATTCTGGGTATCATCAAATCATAATGTCTAGGGAAGATGAAGAGCATACCTCTTTCATCACAGTAGATGGATTGTACTGTTATACAACCATGCCATTTGGTCTCAAGAATGCAGCTTCAACCTTTGTACGAGCTATGTACAAAACCTTTGAAGAACTCATTAGAGACATAGTGGAAGTGTACGTCGACGACATCGTGGTCAAGGTCAAGAACAAGGAGTCACTCCTTGACACCTTGCAGGATGTCTTCGACAAGCTGCGGGTCACCTGCACAAAGCTAAATCCAGACAAGTGTGTCTTCGGGGTTAGCTCCGGAAAACTTCTTGGTTTCCTGGTAAGTCACCGGGGCATAGAAGCTAATCCGGCGAAGATCAAAGCCATTGAAGACATGCGGCCACCAGCCCGCATCAAAGATGTCCAAAAGCTAACTGGATGTCTAGCAGCCCTCAGCCGGTTCATTTCAAGACTGGCGGAACGAGCACTCCCCTTCTTCAAGTTATTAAGGAAGTCCGGAGCATTCCATTGGTCTAAAGAAGCAGAAAAGGCGTTCCAGGAGCTAAAACAACTCCTCACCACCCTACCAATTCTGGTAGCTCCGAACCCTAGTGAGCCTATGCTGCTTTACATTTCAGCCACTGAAGAAGTCGTCAGTATGGTCCTAGTTGTGGAGAGACCAGAACCATCCCATACTCAGGAGTCCAGACCCCTTCAGGAGGGTCTGGAGGTTCCTGAAAGCGAGTCTGGGTCCCAGCACCCAGACTTGAATCCACAAGAAGTTACTTCAGAAGACCCAGACCCCTCCGGGAGGGTCTAGGTCGCTTCTGAAGAAGCTCCGGGTTCCTCCAGCAAGGACCCGGAAGTCCCCGAAGAAAATCTGGACCCCTCCGGGAGGATCCGGATCAATGAAGAGGAAGCTCCGGGCCCCTCCGGGAGGGTCCGGACCATCCAGCGCCTAGTGTACTTCATTAGTGAAGTACTTCATGACGCCAAGACTCGATACCTAGAGGTGCATAAGCTGCTCTATGCAGTTCTTATTGCCTACAGAAAGCTTCGCCATTATTTACAAGCTCACAAGATCTCAGTGGTGACTTCTTACCCACTTCGAGCAATCTTGCATAATCCCAACTCAACTGGGAATATTGCAAAGTGGGCAGCGAAATTGGCCAAATTCGATCTCGAATTCATTTCAAGGCAAGCAATCAAGAGTCAAGCATTGGCAGACTTCACGGCGGAATGGACTCCCTCTCCATCAAACCCTGGGGGCCCCAGCGAGAAGAAGCCAGAACACAAGGCTCCGGTCTTCACCGAGCCTCACTGGACCCTCTACTTCGACGGCTCCATGCAAAAGCAGGGGGACAGAGCTGGAATCCTTCTCCTCACACCAACCGGAGAGAAGGTAAAATACATGGTACACCTTGACTTCAAGGTGACCAACAACATGGTGGAATATGAAGCACTCATTTACGGACTAAGGGTGGCACTGTCATACGGTGTCAAGCAACTACTGGTCAAGGGAGATTCACAGCTCATCATTAAGCAAGTGAAGGGTGAATGCTCCTGCAACAATCTCCAGCTAGCTGCTTACCTCCTTGAAGTCCAGAGGCTTCAGAAGGACTTCAAAGTCCTAGATCTCCACCATGTCCAGCGTGCCACAACCCTGAAGCCGACGAACTCTCGACGAAAGCGTCAACCGGAGCTCCGGCTCCTGACGGAACTTTTGTCCGGAGGTTGTCAAATCCCACAGCTCAGCCTGCCGAACTGAGCGAAGGGGGCAAGATCAGCGTCCCGAAGCTGACGGTCCCGATGGTCCTGTTACCATGGCAGCCATCAAGGGTCGTAGGTGCTGCCGGAAGCTCCGAGCAACCCAGCACGCAAGACTCAAATGCTCAAGTTAGTTCCGATGCATGGATCTCGAAGATCTAGAACTACTTGGAAGACAACATCCTTCCTGATGATGATGTATTCGCTGACCGGGTAGTCAGATTGGCTAAAAGATACACGTTGGTAGAAGGGGATCTCTACCGGCGCGGTGCCAATGGCATCCTAATGCGGTGCATCACAAGGGAAGAAGGCTGCAAGCTCCTCGTAGAAATCCATGGAGGCGAGTGTGGGAACCACGCGTCTTCCCGCACGTTGGTTGGTAAAGCCTTTCGGCATGGCTTCTACTGGCCTACAACACTCCAGGATGCAACTGAGCTGGTGAAGAAATGCAAAGCATGTCAATTTCATGCAAAGCAAATTCACACACCGGCTCAGCCCCTACAAATGATACCTCCTACATGGCCCTTCGCTGTGTGGGGGATGGACATCTTGGGACCTTTCCCAAGAGCCGTCGAAGGTTACAAGTTCCTGTACATTGCCATTGACAAGTTCACCAAGTGGCCGGAAGCAACTCCAATTGTGACAATCAACAAGCAATCTGCTATCAACTTCTTGCAGTCCATTGTATGCAGATTTGGAGTCCCAAACAAAATCATCACTGATAATGGGACCCAATTCACAAGCTCTGCATTTCAAGGATATTGCGAAGACCTCGGCATTCAAGTTTGCTACGCCTCCGTAGCTCACCCAGCAAGCAATGGCCAAGCCGAGAGAGCAAATGCTGAAATCCTTAAAGGACTCAAAACGCGCACCTATGAGCGCTTGAAAAAACATGGAGCCAACTGGATTGAAGAGCTTCTGCCCACTTTATGGGCCAACAGGACAACTCCAAACTTGTCAACTGGAGAGACACCCTTCTTCCTGGTGTATGGAGCTGAATCAATCCTTCCTCCGGAAATCACCTTGGGGTCACTCCGGGTCCGGACCTTCGACGAAGCCACGCAGGACCAACTCCGGCGTGAAGACCTAGACCTCCTTGAGGAGGGAAGGTGCCAAGCAGCTGTTCGGAATGCCCGATACCGCCAAGCCCTTCGGCGCTATCATCAGCGGCATGTACACAACCGACAGCTCGAGGAAGGCGATCTGGTGCTACGGAGAATACAATCCAGAGAAGGGTTAAACAAACTCTCCCCCAGCTGGGAGGGACCCTTCCGAGTGATTAAAGTATCCCGTCCCGGAAGCGTTCGCTTGGCTACCGAGGATGGGACACCTCTCCCAAATCCTTGGAACATTGAGCACCTTCGTAAGTTCTACACTTAATATCACAGAGGTGAGTCTGTAGTAACTTGAGGTGTATGTTATAGAGTCATTGTACAGAGTTGGGTAGTTCCTACGGGAGAACAGCCGGACCTTTCCTGGAAGGTCCGCAAAGTTCATGCAACACTTGTCGTAGTCTCAGAACTAAAAGTGTGGCTAGCTACCCTGGGTCAAACGAGAACACGCTTAGCCTAGTTCCGTACCCTGAGAGTGTACTTGTTTCCCCTATACCCCGGACCTATAATGAAAGACATCTTCATGTGAAACAGACTCCACGTGCATTTATTTTGTACAGGCTCAATATTTTTTATTTTTCTCTTTCTTGTCTATAACAAAGACGTGCAATTCTTAAGAAATTTTAGTTCGACTGGTTCATATACGATTCGAGCTGTATTGTCGATTCTTCTAGATTCAAATATTGTTTATGGCCCACTCGCCTGAATGCCACCAAGCCAACCTAGGGCCGGAGTGTGCTATCGACTTAGCCTGGTCAAGCACCCTAAGTACGCCACTCTACCTACACCCTGGCAGGCCGAAGTAAGGCGGGTCCAAGTACAATTGGATCTGGAAGAAAAGACAACGCATTCGGTTGTATTTAGAATCGCGTTTGACCTAAAATTTTCTAGAGAATTGTAAGCCGCGATGAAGTAATAGGCAATAAACAAATTTTACTATTTTCCTTGGCTTCAGTGTGCAGGAAAAATAAAAAATCCACGTTGATGGCTTGTAATCGATGTTAAGCATTGAAAACGAGCATCACCGAAGCAACCAAGCTCCGGTAAAGCTAGGGGGGCCAGCCGTCGACGCAAAATAAATGATGGTGAGAAGACCCCGCAAGCGGAGTCTGCTACCAACAAACTACACGTTAGTAAAGGTCACTGCCAGAACTACTAAGCTCCACCACCCCGGAGGACTAACTATCGATGCTCTACGCGTTGATAGCGACTATTGCCGGAGCTACTAAGCTCCGACGATAGACAATGCCGGAGCTTCTAAGATCCAGCAACCTCAGGGGGCCTTCACTATTGAAGACTTCGGACCTACACTCTACAAGTTCGAAGAAAATGAGTCTTCAACAAAACACAATATCCTCTTGGTACATATTCACAATCAAATTGTGTACATCTACCAGGGGGCCAAGTGAAGACAAAAGTGTTGAAGACAAAAAGTGAAATTCACAAAAATTTGGGGATTTCATTCATCTGGAGACAAGGGATTAGAAAATTGAGGAAGAAAAAGAGAGAATACAAGTGGGAGCTACGGAGATGGTCCTAGACCCTACGGAAGAACTGGGCGACCTTCTGAGCAACCTCCGACACGTTGGCTCGGGCGACTTCACCTTCTCCTTCGACGGGACCTTCAAGCACCGAGTCCAGAGGGAATTGAGGATTCCGGCTGGTGTAGCACGTCAACACATACTCTGCGACGTTCTTCGCCAGGGATTGCCCCTCAACCTCCAACTGGTCCGCGATGACGTCGCCCACCTTGGAGAGTTTGCTACCTGCCGAGCTCAATGCCTGCAACGCCAGGTCCGGCTCCGGCTCCGGATCATCTGGACGCACGGGACTAAAGCCCATCGGTGTCAGCGCATCGTTGGCCTTGCCCAGGAACTCCCAAACCTGTAGGGAGTCCGTAGTCCTCAAGCCCTTCAATTCTTCTAAGGATCTTCTGGCCGCCACCAGTTCAGAATTCTCGCGAGCGAGGCACTCAACTTCTTTGGCATTTTGCTAAATCTTTTCAGCAACTCGCTTCTCGAGTTTTCCGAGCTCCTCCTCCCGTAGATAAATCTTGTTTTGGTGGTCAACCAGGTCCTTCTCCCTGCCCCTCACTTTCTTCTCCCTGGCTGCAATGGCACACTCTTGCTCATAGAGTTCCTGCCCCCGCACCAAGGCCTTCTCCTCCTCCTCAGCGCAGCGCTCTTCCAATTTCTTGGCACGCTCCTCGAGGCCCTTGTCAGCCAGAGCCACCTTTTCGGTGAGCTCCTCCTCCCTCTTCAGAACGTCATCCCGTAGCTCAAGGAGTTTCTGCTCTTCATCTTCGAGCCTCTTCTCCCTCTCCTCAAGTGCCTCCCGGCGCTTGATGAGAGTAGTGTTAATGGCTTCCAGCCTTTCTTGGCGTTCATCAGCCGCACTATTAGCTGCTTTGGTCTGCTCATAAATGGCCCGGGATTGAGCGTTGAGGGCACGAGTCATGCTCTCCCTGTCATCCAATAATTTGCCCCAGTATTCCAGGCGGACCTTCTCCCGCTTAATCCACTCTTTTTCATCTGCTAGCCTCGACTGCGCCAGCTTGGTCTCGAAGTAGAGCCGGTTATGCCACCGCCTAAGGGTTTGGCGCTGCTCTTCAAGAGCCTTGCTGTCGTGGAAGAATGCTAGCTGAACTTGACGTAGACTGGAGCAGGCGTTGTCAATAGACAATGACAACGGGATAGGTTCCGGACCTGCTGGGGCCTCCTCCGCTGGTTCCAGCGGGTTTTCAGTTACAAAAATTGGGTCCCACTCCACAAGAGTGGTCCCCTGAGCCTCTATGGCACTAGGGCTGTCCTTCGGGATGGCCTCAGTCACCATCGAGGAAGGTCCCGCTGATGAAGTTCCGACCTCTGGAAGTGGTTCTGAAGGCCCCGCCGCCAGGTCTTCATTTGCCCCCTCAGGCAGGGGGCCAGCAACCTCTGTTGGGCACTTCGGCTCAGCCGCGAGAACCTCCGGCGTCGTCATTCCCGGAGCAGGGGCTGCTTCTGGCTCCGGCCTGGGCACCTCCTCTACTGGGGGCTCGAGCGCCGACGCCTCTGCAACAACCGGCTTGGGAGCCGGAAGGTCTTCAACATCAACCGGCCCTGCGGCCGGAGCTCCAACAACGACCAGCTCTGCGGCCGGTGCTTCAGAGGTAGCTGGCTCAACCGCCGAAACTTCCTCAACATCCGGTGCGCACGCTGGTACTTCAATTACCTCCGGCTCAACCGCCGGAGCTTCGACAATTTCTGGCTCTGGGGCCGGAATTACTGCTTCCTCCGGCTCAACGGCCGGAGCTTCCATCATCTCTACACCAGGACCCGGAGCTTCAACCTCCGGGGCAGGTGCCGCTGGCGCATCTTCCCTCCCGCGGTCCGGCGCTACCACGGGAGTCTCTGGGGATGAGTCGAGGTCCATGACCACGACAGCTGGCGCCGGAGCTGTCGCAGCTTCAGCCATCACTTGGGGCGGCACCGGAACAGGAGCAGAAGCTTCTGCCCTCACAGCTTCAGCTGCTGTGGCTGAGGGTGGAGCCTCACTCCTCTTCTTGGGAACGCTACAGATGATGGATGAAGAAACTTAAAAAACAGTTACTACAACAAAACAATTGTATGAGGTAAATATTAAAAATTACCTTGGGAGGCTTCCGCACCAGCTTGCGCGGAACCTCTTTCCCGGGCGTTCTGGGCTGACCATAGCCGCCGCCGGCGTGGAAGCTCCGGAAGGCCCCCCGGAACTCGTTGCAGCCACGGGCATTTCCCTAGTCGAGGCCCCCCTCGATTGGGAAGAACCTCCGGACCTAGAGGCCTCAACCGGCCCCGGTGCTGGAGTCGCATGCCCGGAGCTAGCACCCCGGGAGGATGCCGCTGCGGGTACAGTCATCGCGGTTGTAGAAGACCTCCCCCTCCGGGGAGAAGGAGCTGATGCAGAGGTTGCAGGCCTGACGGACCTTCCGTCGGCATGCTGCAGTTTCCTCTTCCGGCTCAAAGGTTCGTCCGCTGGCTCCTTGCCCTTGCCGACGATTTCGATCCTTGGCATCGGGGCAGGGCCGGAGCCACCTTCGGAAGCCCCAGGGATCACCACCCTAGAGGTCGATCTTCTCTCGACGACACCAAGGTCATCAAGCACAGGCATCTTCCGCCGGAGCTCCCTGCTGAACTCTACTTCCACGTTCAGAGGGAGAAAAGCTGATGGTGGAGTCAAGTCGTCACCCGCGACGTCGATGCCGTGCTGGAACTTCTTGAGATGAAACTCCAAGGTTGCCCCCGCCATGTTGGACTTCAACCCGGTCTCGACCCGGTCGTCGTTCATCACACTGTTGAGGGCCCAAGCGAGTTTTTCTCTCCTCTTCAGCGGTGCCCACCTGTTGACCAGGAAGTTGCAAAACACTGCCTGAGGGGTTAATCCTCCCTCCACGCACTGGCGGATCCTAGTCAGAGCAGGGTTGAAGGCGTCCGCCAGCACCGGAGCTTCGCTCCAGACTGCAGTGTCGATGTTGGGGAGGCCTTCGGGCAGCTCCAGCTTCTCGTGCTCCTCCACCCGGATGACTATCCAGTCCTTCTTCCAATCATCCCACTTTCCAGAGGGAAACGACCGGAGGTACTTGAATGGGCACTTCTTGCGCTTCATGAAGTAGTAGAAGCCAAGGTACTCAGTGCTCCTACCGGTGGTATGGATGGTGAAGAAGGTCCGGAAGAGTTCAATGCAGGGGGATGCCCACCCACATTTCACAGAAGTGGACGAAGACGGACACAAGAAGAATGGAGTGGGGGCCAAGGTGGTACAGCTGCAGACCATAAAAGTCTAGCAGCATCAAGAAAAAGGAGGAAAAAGGTGGGATCAACCCCACCATGGCGTATGAAGAGAAGTACACCATTTTGCCGGCGTGCTCCTTCTCAAACGGGAGCTCTCCCCCGGCACGGACCAGGTGGTTAAAGAAGTCCGAGGACCATCCCATGAGGGCCCGGACCTTCTTCAGGTCACCGTCGGTCTTCAAACGGCTCTCGCGGAGACCCAACTCCATCGCAGCACAGCAAGGCAGGAGAGGAAGAGCAAGCACAAGTTGGGATTTTGAGCGCAAGATCAGATGAGAGGCGTAAAGAACCCCAGACGGTGTGCGCCTTCCTTCTTAAGTAAGCCCTCGCAACGCTTGGATGGAAACCGCAAGGAAGTCAAAGATACTACTCAAAAATCCTACCCTGCCGATGACAAGAGGGCCCGGGACCACCCGGACGATCAAGTCGAGGTTCTTACCCAGGCGAACGGTTGTCATCATGAGGCGGGAAGCCCGAAGGCGGCGGCCTTACAAGGCGCGCAGAACCGATACGATTTTCGTATCTGGAACCGGCGACCTTCAATTGCGTGAGATCCGCACGCTAAAGATCTCATCTGCCGCACACGGGATATGCCACGCGGCGAAGATTTAACTCCAAACCATCGCCAACGGCACATCTGAAGACCTTTGAAGACTCAGTTCAAAAGTCGAAGGATGGACCCACCTCCGGCGGAATGACTCCACCCAAGGAGTCTTCCCCAGAGGTGGACCCAAGGGCCACTATCGGTACGCTGGGTACCATATACCCCTTGGGATTGCAAAGATCTCAAGGGAATGTCATCTACTTGATTTGAAGACCTTCGAAGGCCCACATGTCAGACATAACCGGACCCGCTTCTCCAACATGGTTAGTCCCAGGGTCGCCACGTGTACTATCAAACCGGAGCTACTGCCCACAAGGGGGAAGCTCCGGGCTATGTACCGAAATAGCACCCCCGGACCTAACCCCAGACCGAGGGAAGCTCCGGAACTGACACGTGTCAGGTAGCTCCGGACCTATCTGTTTCCCACAGTATGCTCCGGAGCTGCCACGTGTCCAACCGTCAGATCTTCAGTCTCTAACCTCCGGAAGACTCCACAACGGTTCGGATCTTCAAAGGGGAATCAAGGACTTCAAGACCCGATTAAGTATCATTAATACCATATTAATGACACACGATCGGACAACCTTAATTACCATTAACAGTGCTGTCAAAGCCCACAACTCGGTCATTAAGGGCAATTAAACGTGTTGAATGTGTATCAATATCAGTAACCGCCAGGGCCACATGTCAGGCCAGGCTAACTTGTAACGGCCTGCCCTTGTACTATAAAAGGACAGGCCGACGATACATAGGACACTCTCGGAACACATAGACGCGACGCGCTCACTCTACACCCTGAACTCACTTTGAGCTCATACAACCAATACAACACCAACACATCCCGTGGAGTAGGGTATTACGCTCAAGCGGCCCGAACCACGTAAATCTTCGTGTCTACTATGTCATTTACACTTCACCTTCTTGAATCTCCGCGCGCCCACACCAAACCTCAAACTCCTCTAACACTTTAGTAGTGTCAGGAGATCTGCCGGATCAAAACCACCGACAATCACACATTTCTTCGCAAGTAGGACATACCTCTTCATTGTCGCTGTTGTGTTCTACATCCTCCATACTTGATCTTGATTTGCCCGTCATGAAGCACAAGTTTGCCAAATCATCTTCATCTTCGTCACTTCCAATGTCCACATCACTTGAGCCATGTTCTTGAAGTGCAGAGATAAAACTTCTCACCAATTGACGTCATGTAAAACCCTTTTTTTTCGTCTTATCATTTGCAGAGGAGTGCTTCGTCCTTGTTTGCTTTTCATCCCGGGAAGTATGACCTGAAAAGTTAGGGCAATCTGAACAAAAATATCCTGTCTTACTACATTCGAAACATCGTTGAGGTCCGAAGCTTCCTCTCCTTCTAGTTCTAACATTTTGCAATGCTTTTGAGAACCTAGTAGAGAGAAGTACTAGCTCCTCTTCTGGAAATTCCTCAATCTGTTCAAGGGTTAGAGAGGACAACAAAGCAAGTGTACCACAAGATGAAGATTGACCGGAGCTAGGCATGTCACGTTGAGAAACAAAAGCAATAGACTTGTTGGGGTTCTTTTGTGATATTATGTCAATTTCATGAGTTTTTAACTTGGAATATAGCACATCTAAAGTAAGTGTACTCATGAATGTAGATTCACGAATAGATGTGACTTTTATCTCCCAAATTGACATATCTAATGCACTTAACAATTGTCTAGCATTTTCAGCATCTGAAAAATTAACATTAACACTACGCAAGTTGCCGAGGATTTTATTAAAGCGAGCAAAAAGGTCATCAATAGACTCACCGGGGTGCATCCCGAAGCACATGCATTCTTTCTTGAACATGTATTGCCTTACCTCCTTTATCGTGTTGGATCCTTCGTGGTAGTCACAAAGTGCTTTCCACACATCGTATGCAGATCGGAGGTGTGTAACACGGTCGAAGTCGCTTTGAGTTAATCCTTGTATGATCAAGATCCGAGCCTTGTCGATATCTCTCATATTTGTAGCTGTAACTTGATCATTTAACGGCACTTCATAAGGCTTGTATACCTTCTTCCATATTGCGAATCCTTGAGCCTAGATGAAGGCTTCCATACGTGCCTTCCAAACCTGAAAATCTATACCACTAAAGACACATGATTTTGCGGAGTATTTCTCCATGATGATTAGTCAAAATACATGCAAATCACAAAGATTAGAGCACCATGGCTCTGATACCAATTATAGGATCAAAGAGCACATGAAGAGCTACCAGAGTGGGGAGTGAATGGTAGATTTAAAAAATCTTACGCAGCGGAAACAATTAAATCCCAACCCCTTCGGCAGAAAAATGATCTATTAAAGAAATCGTGTGTGAGACTAATCTAAACGTGTTTCACTGTGACAAAAGTGATAGATATCATATAGAATCAAGTCACGAAGACAACACAACAAGAATCACAAAAATCCGTCGAGAGAAACTCAAGTTACGGTCGAAAGGTCGAACAAAGGTCAATCTGTCCTACCCGAGAAAAACAATTCTGGAACGCTATAAAGAAACTCGTGTAGATCAGAAACCACAAATCCAATGACCGTGAAGTTTCGACAGATGATAGATAATCAAGTTGTGAAGATAACCCAAAAAGAATCACATCAATTGGATCTGTAAAACTCGAGTTATGATAAAACCACCGAAGAAAGGTAGTGCTGTGCAGAAAACTCAACGAGAAAAACTTGTCTGGAACAAGTCGGATGAACAAGGCACAAAAATTCCTTTCAACTATGAATTTTATTCAATAGAGAACAAGAGGAACAGCCCCAAAGTCCTCCACCACGAGCTCTGGCCTCCCTTGCTTATATAACCAGCCCTTAGGCCAACCCAATCTCAACTAGGACTCTAATCCTACTCAAATCACGAATCGAAACTTTCCATAACTGCTTAGGACTCTTCTACACACAGATAGAAGCAATCTTAAGACTTCCAAACACCTTAGGAATATATCCCACATTCCTAAAACAACACAAATTCGTGATCCATACGAAATCCTATCATAACTGACTCAAATCTTTCCATATTTGAGTCAAACACAACTCAGCCGCAACCTGAGTCCATAACCTAGTTGGTTAGACCTTTCCGACCAATTCTTTACGTCCACATCTCTTCATCACACCTCATAACCATGTAGCCATGTCCATGCACTCCTTGCACACGTGCAAACATCTTCCAACGACTTCCACGATACCTTCATATGCATTGTTCTTGATTCAAACATGCTGCGCAACCTCCCGATCAACTCAACCACAATTCCTCCCGAACTTGGTTGTTGAACCTCATCTTCTCCCTAAGACTAGTTCAATGGATCCCGTCACCAGCCATGTCTTGAACTCAAGCAACACCTGCACATGAATAAACAACCAATACTTTCGAGCACAAGTCTGCGACTTGACTCAAATTAGTTCCGAACACAACACCTTATGTGAGCACTTCACATAAAAAATGTTGCAAAACCACGGTAAAACTATATCAGCAATGACCACCAAAAAACACCAAAAACTTTGTAATAGAATAC
Source organism: Tuctoria greenei (assembly GCA_036927565.1). Classification (NCBI taxonomy): domain Eukaryota; kingdom Viridiplantae; phylum Streptophyta; class Magnoliopsida; order Poales; family Poaceae; genus Tuctoria; species Tuctoria greenei. The sequence continues at coordinate 184,368,468 of JAYESD010000006.1, forward strand.
TAAGAAAACTTTCTAGTGTAAAGCAAGTTTGAAACATTGCAAGATAAAAGCAGGAACATTGCAATCAAGCACCGGACCTTGCCAAAGCTAACCGGAGCTTGAGCCGGAGCTTATCAAAGCTAGTACAACCTAGCGTCGAAGCTTAGAAAAGCTATTACAACCTAGCGTCAGAGCTTACCAAAGCTAGCAGGACCTAGCACCAGAGCTTAACAACGACATGTCGGAGCTATCAAAGACATGCAGGAGCTAAAGACAAAGCTCACCGGAGCTACCCAAAAACATGTCGGACCTAGACAAAGAAAGTCAGACCTATCGTCGGACCTTGTAGAAACTCGGAGCTAGAGTCGGACCTTGCTAAAAAGATGTTATGGCAGCATTCAAAACTTTTATTGTCAAAGCCAATGTATTCAGCACACATAGGTCTCACAAATTGTATGATTCCATTTGGGTTATTACTATCTGCTATGCAATAAACACACATATTGTTATGTTCCAGACATGGCGACAAATGAGTCAAGGGACAACAACAGAGGAGGCACACGACAATGGAAGGATGCATCTGTTATACAGATCCAAATAACAACTCCATCGGTGTTCTCGACGCCAACAACAAAGACAACACCCGGTGGAGAATCATCAATAACATGCATAATTCCCGCCGCACCATCATATTCGATCATACGTACAGCAACAAGATCGAGAGAAAATGAAAGCGCAGAAGGAACGCAAATGCATTACACGATGACACCCCCAACAACAATATCACCTACTGCCGTGATGACGCTAGATCCGGAAAGAAAATACTATCACGTGAGAAACAAATACTACTTATTTTTGTTAGTCTACAAAGTGAAACTTCTACTAGTATTGAATGAAATTATTGTTATGGTTGCATAAATACGGTTGTACCAATTTTAAACATGTAAGATATGAATTCAAGAAACTAATCAAATTTTTCATGGCTAGTAGGACCCAACAATGCCTGCAGATATAGTGCCCAGTGGAGAACAAAGGTTTGAGAGCAATGAAGAAGTAAAAAGTTTCTACAACTTCGATGCAAGAATGGCCGGATTTGATGTACGTATAACCAAGTCGCATCCAACAGTCAAAGAGTGTTCATGCAGCAAGCAAGGCAAATGGGATTTCTACAGGAAAGGGGAAGAAAGGAAAATTGAGAAGACATCAAAGAGGACAAATTGCAAGGCGTTTGTTAAGGCAAAATGGATGAAAAATAAGGGATACTTGTTTTTCGATAGGATAAGATTGAAGCACAATCATGTATTGACACCATCCGATGAGGCAGTGCAGTTCATGAGAGAACATAAGAAAAAGGATTCAGTCATCATGGAGATGGTTGATCAATGACACCGAAACAACGTTCCTCCAAATCGTACAGTTAACTTGTTGTCGGATATGTACGGTGGGCGGCATAATATCAGTTTTACTGAGATGGACCTAAAAAATAGGTAACATTCTCAATATAGAAAATTGTAGGTGACCCGAAAAATATATGCACGATTAGTTGTTCTGAAATCAAGTGTACTTATTTTTTCAGGACGGCTGCAGCAGCGAGAGAGGAGAGAAAAATAATATTTCAAAACTGCTACAGTTCTTCAAGGCAATGAGAGCACAAAATGAACACTTCTATTACAACATTCAAGTGGACGAGAACAATGTGATACAAAATGTGTTCTGGAGCCATGCAAGTCAGCATGCAGAGTATGTGGACTTTGGGGATGTAGTAACCTTTGACAGCACTTATCAAACAAATATATATAGCATGCCACTAGCAATGTTCGTGGGTTCGAACCATCAACTCCAGAATGTTATTTTCGGGCAGACACTGCTGGACAACGAGCAAATAGACACATTTGAAGGGATGTTTAATACATTCAAAAACTGCGTGAAACCTGAGAAGGAACCCAAATGCATCCTTACAGATAAGAGTACGTCCTAATAAAAAATAAAAATAAACATTTATCGTGTTACTGTTACAGACCTAGAATATTTTTTCATGCATTCAAGTTTTATTTTTTATCAATCACACATACGTTAAGTTTTACTATATACTCCGTACATGTTAATTTCTGATTCAACCCGACCTTTCTTTCTGTTAATGGTGATGCCATATTGGTTCCCAGGACCAAACTATGGGAGAAACTAGGGGCAGTCTTTCATGTTTTTTATCGTAGGGCATCTAGGACATATAAACGTCGTGGGTTAATAGGATGGTGTACGCAATGCTCTTCTTTCTTTTGGAGGGATGTATAAGCACTTTGCATTGTTAGAGGTGTTTGTTTTAGCATCAATTATGGACAAATTATATTCATCATATATATGTCATTCTAATAAATAGCATGTTCCTGAAATATAATATAATAAGTGCTAACTAATGTGATAACTAGTGAACTACTTGGCGTGTAGTACATATATATTTATATGTATATATTTTTAATTCATCATTATTATTATTCTGTGGCACAATATCAAATATCACCTAATTAATCTATAAGTATAATATGGTGTTCCAGACATTACAATGCTCCGCAAACAGTAGTAATTGTTGAACCTATAAAGGGAGCGGTAATTATATGATCTGTTTAATCTTTATCAGCAGAGCGGCAGCGAGAAATTACTAGCATGAACATTGAATTTTTTCCTGGATTCAGTAATATAATTTATAATTTTGGCTACATGTAAATGAGAAACATATTTGAACAGATTAGGATAGCTCTATGGCAGCAGCAATCAAGAAGGTATTCTTAAATACTATTCATCTCCTATGCAGGTGGCACATGTTGAAAAAGTACAAGGAGGAGCTAAAGAAATTGTACTCTACTCATGAAGGATTTAGGGAAAAGTTTCAAACTGTAATCAACCACCCGCTGACACCAGAAGAATTCAAGGGTGCATGAAATACGTTGGTGGACGAATATCAGATACATGAGAATGTTGCCATAGATGGCCTCTGGAAGCAAAGAGAATTGTGAATTTCGGCGTACTTCAAAGAACACTATAGTGGTATGATGACCTCGACGCAAACGAGCGAAAGTGTGAACAAGTTAGTGAAAGGTAGTGGCTTTGCAACACATATGACATCTATAAATAAATTTGCGAAGAAATGTGTGATGCTATTTCTTGTGCCACCATTATAGTTAAGAAAAAGGACAAAAAGCTTAAGGACAATGCTTTTAAAATTGAGTCACTAGAATCTGAAATTAATCATTTGAAATCATTGATTCCTAGTGATGATTCTTTTTCCTCATGTGATTTAATATATGAAAAATTGTCCTCATTAAGAAGTGCGCACACCTCCACACTTGATTAACTTGAGTTAGATATTGAAAAGAATAGAGAGCTTGCTGCACTCAATGATAAAAACTTGAAAGATGCTAGCTGTTCTACATTTGATTTGCATTGTTCTACTTGTGATGATCTTGATAAGAAACTACAAGATGCTATGAATGAAATTTCTATATTGAACAATGCTTTACGTTCTCATGAAGTTAAATTTTGTTCCAATTGCAAACTAAAAGGAAAACATTTATGTGAAAATTGCCTTGATCTGTCCAATAAACTTGATAACATGCATAGGACATTAGATCGGTTTTGCAATGGGAATAAGAATCTAAACTTGCTGCTGAATTCTTCCAAGTCTTGCAATGATAAAACTGGTTTATGTTTTGATTCTCATGCTCATGCTAAGGCACATCCACCTAAAATTTTAAAGTCATTAGGAAGTGGTTTGATTCAAACAGTTCCTAAACAAAAAGAAGTATTTTTCAAATCTGCAAGAGTGTTGTCTCATTCGGTTTCAAATAAAAATGTTGCTTGTGCATCTAGACATGAACACAAAGTTAAATTTCATTGTACCTACTGTGATAGAGATTGTCATGTCATCGATTTTTGTTATAGACTAGCTAAACAACAGAAAAAGGAAAGAATGATTGCTAGATCTCATAACTTTCATGCAAAATTTGCTGCACATAATAAACCAAATGTCAGGAACATGCAACCTACTGTTATGAGTAAAAAACATTCAAAGTTTACCTCCGAACCTTCTATTTTTGCCTCTAGAGCTACTGATTTTTGTGCTACACAAGTAACACCTTATAGGTCAGTAGTTAAGAACAAAAAATCTCAAACTTTGACTCATAAACCTGCTGTTTTATCTCAGCTTTCGCGTGTTTTTCCTGTTGCACGTCGTGTGACTCAGTACTGGATTCCTAAATCCCTTTTGACTAACTCCAGTATTGAGTTATCGACATATTGTGCTTCTATGTAGGTTACCCGCTTGAGGAAGGAGAACATTTGGATTGTGGATTCAGGTTGCTCACACCACATGACCGGTAACAAAGAATGGTTCTCCTCCCTCTCTTTTGTGTCACATGTAGAGAATGTTACTTTTGCTGATAATTCTTCAACTCCTATAATTACTTGATAACTTTGAAGGATGTGACACTTGTTAAGAATTTGAAATACAACTTGCTTTCTGTTTCACAACTGCTAGATGAAAATCTAGAAATTATTTTCACTAAAAATAGCTACAAAGTTGTAAATTCAAATAGTGAGCTTATTTTTAACATGTCTCGGTTTGGAAGAGTTTTTAAAGCTGATTTTGATATGTCTTCCTCTAAGCATAGGTGTCCAGTTGCTAATGATTCAAAGGACTTATATTTTTGGCATCGTAGACTTGGTCACATTGGCTTTGATCATCTAACGCGTGTTAGTGCTCTTGATCGCATACGTGGGATGCCTAAGCTTGAAGGGGACAAAGAAATTGTGTGCTCTTCTCGTAGACATGCTAAGATGGTTGCAGGTTCACATACTCCTCTCACAATGATCATGACAACTGAACCGGGTCAACTTTTGCACCTTGACACCGTAGGACCTTCACGCGTTCAATCCTTCGGAGGTAAATGGTATGTTCTTGTGATTGTTGATGATTATTCTAGATACTATTGGGTTTACTTTATGGCATCTAAGAATGAAGCTTTGAGTTACTTTAGAACTTTATTTCTTAGATTATCAATTGATCACCCATGATCTTTAAAAGCAATTAGAAGTGATAACGGAACCGAATTTAAAAATCAATCTTTTGATCACTTTTGTGCTGAAAATGGAATAGATCATCAATTTTTTTCACCATATGTACCTCAACAAAACAGTGTTGTAGAAAGAAAGAACAAAACCTTAGTTGAGATGGCTAGGACTATGCTTGATGAATATCAAACTCCTAGGAAATTTTGGGCTAATGCGATTGCGACCGCCTGTTATGTCTCAAATCGTGTTTTCTTGCGCGCTAAGCTAGGTAAAACACCATATGAGCTCCAGTTTGGACATAGGCCTAGTGTTACACACTTTCGGGTCTTTGGTTACAGATGCTTTGTTAAGAAACATGGTAATGTTGATAAATTTGAACATAGATCCGTTGATGACATGTTTCTTGGTTATCCATCCCATACTAGAGGCTACCGTGTGCTTTTACTTGACACTAATAAAATTGTGGAGACTTGTGAGGTGTCTTTTGATAAATATAGCTCAAGTACTAGATCAAACATTGCAGGTCCAGATCCATATCCGCAGGGGGAGAGCATTTTCATTGAAGATGAGGAAGAGGTAGAGCTGCTGCCCGAAAATTCAGCAGCTAGTGACATTGTTCCAGGTCCTCATTTTAATTCACAGCCAGCACCGACGACCACCATTGCTGGTCCAGATCCTCCTCAAGTCACAAGCTCATCGATTTGTGATGAACATGAAGAAGAAGAAGCTTGTGAAGTGTCCACTCCCCTCCGGGTTCTCAAAAGTCATCCTCCACAACAAATTATTGGAAGCTTGCACGAATGAGTCACACGGTCCAGGTTTTGCGATCCAAACTCTCATGCTCATTCTGATTTTGTTGCTTCTTTTGAACCCAAAGATATATCACACACACTCACTAATGAATCTTGGATTATTGCCATGTAAGAAGAGTTAGAAAATTTTGAAAGAAATAATGTTTGGAAACTTGTATCTCCACCTCAAGGTCACACTTTAATTTGAACTAAATGGGTGTTTAAAAATAAACAAAGTGAGGATGGGGTTGTGGTTAGGAATAAGGCTAGGTTGGTTGCTCAAGGTTTCACTCAAGTTGAAGGTTTAGATTTTGATGAAACTTCTGCTACTGTTGCTAGATTAGAAGCCATAAGAATTTTGTTAGCTTTTTCTGCATCTAAAGGTTTTAAGCTTTATCAAATGGATGTTAAAAGTGCTTTTCTTAATGGCTACATAGATGAGGAGGTTTATGTCAAACAACCACTGGGTTTTGAAAATTCAGATTTTCCTAATCATTTTTACAAACTATCCAAAGCCTTGTACGGTCTCAAACAAGCCCCTAGAGCATGGTATGATAGGTTAAAAACATTCTTACTTGAAAAGGGGTTTACCATAGGCAAGGTTGATAAAACTCTTTTTGTGCTTAAGTATGGCAATGACTCATTATTCGTTCAAGTGTATGTGGATGATATTATCTTTGGTTGTGCTTCTCATGATCTTGTGTCCAAGTTTTCAGCTATGATGAGTTCAGAATTTGAGATGAGTATGATGGGAGAACTCACGTACTTTTTGGGGCTGCAAATCAAGCAAACCAAGGAGGGTACCTTTGTGCATCAAACGAAGTATACAAAAGACCTCCTAAGGCGCTTCAAAATCGACAAAAGCAAGCCTCTTCGGACACCAATGGGAATAGCAACAATACTTGAGCTTGATGAAGATGGTGAACCCGTGGATCAAAAAGAATATAGAAGCATGATCGGATCACTTTTGTACCTCACGACATCAAGACCGGACATACAATTCAGCGTATGTCTTCGTGCATGGTTTCATATCGTCAAGCCATCAAAAGGATTCTCAGGTACTTACATGGAACTCAAGAATTTGACATTTTTCTTCCTTCTTACCCAACTGTTACTTTGAAACCTTTTTTCGATGCTGATTTTGGAGGTTGTAGGATTGATAGGAAAAGTACTTCCGGTGGTTGTCATTTTCATGGTAATTCACTTGTTACTTGGTCCTCTAGAAAACAAAATTCAGTTGCACAATCCGCAACCGAATCTGAATATGTAGTTGCTGCTAGTGCTTGCTCACAAATTCTTTGGATTGTTCAAACACTTAAGGATTATGAGGTTGATCTAGATAGTGTTCCACTATTTTGTGATAACACTAGTGCCATTTGCATTGCTAAAAATCCCGCGTAACATTCTAGAACTAAGCACATTGACATTAGGTATCACTTTCTGTGTGATAATGTTGAATAAGGAAACATTGTGCTTCACCATGTGGACACCGAACAACAATTGGCTGATATTTTTACAAAACCTTTGGATTTCACTCGTTTTTGTTTCATTCATAGTGAAATAGGGGTTATGCATCCTCATGGCTTACATTGAGGGGGAGTTTTCAAACTTGAGAAGTCTATGTGTGAATCTGAAATTAAAACAATATGAGCATAATATTTCATACGTATATGACTTTGTGATTCCTTTTACATGCTAAAAGTTCTTACTACATTACTCATGTTATACATTTTGTAGTTTTTGCCATGTCTAGTAATTGGAATAATTACTTACACTAAATCTGGTCATGGTCAAACTTTCTCGCTGTTTTGAACTTGTTGCATGCTCACAAGTGCTTTTAATCATAAAGAATTAATCAAGTAACCAACTCACATGTTGAGTTTTTATGAACAAATATAAATTGAGAAAAGATCAAGAGAATATGCATGCATCACACTTCTTCTTTTGAGATGGCTTATCATTGCACTTAGATATGAACTTGGAAGAAGTTGTGTATGACTAAAACCATGTCCTTAAGCTTCTAATTGTCAAATGACATAGGCTTTGCTCGGTTGGTTAGAATAAGGCAGATGCGCATATAATCTCTTGCAAATATCATATGATCTAAATTTGTGCTTTGAAAAATAATAAAATGCAGAAACAAGTGTCATGCTTCCAGGTTTTGAAATAGTTAAGTTTGTGAGATCATGACTTGCTTAAATTGAAAATTACATTTGATCCCTAGCATGGCTTACACTACTTTATGTATCTCATTGTTGTGATAGTGTATGTTACTTGATAGTATGACTTGGATGAGCTTTGTTTTATATGTATATGTTATAATATTCTCATAACAATTAAAATTTCTCTTTTGAACTTGCCGAATACATTGTCAAAGGGGGAGAGATAATAGACAATATGTGATTTTAATAAATATAAGTATGCAAGGGGGAGAATTTGATTACACATTGCACATATTCACAAATTCTGATTACACATTGCACATATTCACAAATTGTTTTGGCACAATTCTTCTCAGAGGGAGAATTTGTCTTCCTCCTCATTTTATTTCTGTTTTACAAAGGGGGAGAAATTATTTTCAAAACTTTTAATGTAAATAAGCCAATGTTCAAATTTTAAATGGTGTTGCCAATGCATTCATTAAGGGGGAGATTGTGAGACCTATGTGTGCTGAATACATTGGCTTTGTCAATAAAAGTTTTGAATTCTGCCGTAACATCTTTTTAGCAAGGTCCGACTCTAGCTCTGAGCTTCTGCAAGGTCCGACTTGCTTTGTCAAGGCTCAACATGTTTTTGGGAAGCTCCGGTGAGCTTTGTCTTTAGCTCCGGCATGTCCTTGATAGCTCCGGCATGTCGTTGTTAAGCTCTGATATGTTTTGATAGGTCCGACTTATGCTGGTTAACTCTGACATGTTTTTCTAGCTCCGGCTTTTGGGTTGACTAGTTCCGACTAACTTTGGCAAGCTCCGGCGCTAGGTTGTACTAGCTTTGGTAAGCTCCGACGCTAGGTTCTACTAGCTTTGGTAAGCTCCAGTGCTAGGTTGTACTAGCTTTTGTATGCTCTGGCTTAGCTCCGGTTAGCTTTGGCAAGATTCGGATCTTGATCGCAATGTTCCTGCTTTTACCGTGAAATGTTTCGAACTTGCTTTACATTGTTGGTAATGTTGCTTAGTATTCTTTTACTAAGTTTTTGGTCCATTTTTGTTGATATGGCTGATATCGTTTTACTGTGATTTTGCAATATGCTTATGTGAGGTGCTCACCTAAGGTGTTGTGTTTGGAACTAATTTGATTCAAGTCGCGAACTTGGGCTCGTACGAATTAGTTGTTTGTTCATGTGTAGATGTTGCTTGAGTTCAATACATGGCTGGTGACGGGATCCATTAAACTAGTCTTAGGGAGAAGATGAGGTTCAACAACCAAGTTCGGGAGGAATTGTGGTTGAGTTGATCAGGAGGTTGCGCAACATGTTTAAATCAAGAATAATGCATATGAAGGTATCGCGGACGTCGTTGAAAGATGTTTGCATGTATGCAAGGAGTGCATGGACGTGGCTACATGGTTCCGAGGCGTGATGAAGAGATGTGGACATAAAGAATTGGTCGGAAAGGTCCAACCGACTAGGTTATGGACTCAAGCTGCGGCTGAGTCGTGTTTGACTCAAATATGGAATGATTTGAGTTGGTTATGATAGGATTTCGTGTGGGTCACGAATTTGAGTTGTTTTAGGAATGTGGGATACGTTCCTAAGGTGTTTGGAAGTCTTAAGATTGCTTCTATCTGCGTATAGAAGAGTCCTAAGCAGTTATGGAAAGTTTCGATTCGTGATTTGAGTAGGATTAGAGTCCTAGTTGAGATTGGGTTGGCCTAAGGGCTGGTTATATAAGCAAGGGAGGCCAGAGCTCGTGGTAGACAACTTTTGGGCTGTTCCTCTTGTGTTCTATTGAATAAAATTCGTAGCTGAAAGGAACATTTGTACCTTGTTCATCTGACTTGTTCCAGACAAGTTTTTCTCGTCGAGTTTTCTGCACAGCACTACCTTTCTTCAGTGGTTTTATCATAACTCAAGTTTTACAGATCCAATTGACGTGATTCTTTTTGGGTTGTCCTCACAACTGGATTATCTATCATCTATCAAAATTTAACGGTCATTGGATTTGTGGTTTCTGATCTACACGAGTTTCTTTGCAGCGTTCCAAAACTGTTTTTCTCAGGTAGGACAGATTGACCTTTGTTCGATCTTTCCATCGTAACTTGAGTTTCTCTCGACGGATTTTTGTGATTCTTATTGTGTTGTCTTCATGACTTGATTCTCTATGATATATATCACTTTTGTCATGGTGAAACACGTTTAGATTAGTCTTACACACGATTTATTTAATAGATCGTTTTTCTGCCGAAGGGGTTGGAATTTAATTTTTTCCGTTGCGTAAGATGTTTTAATCTACCATTCACCACCCCTCTGGTAGCTTTTCACACGCTCTTCGATCCTACACGTGGCAGGAACCTTGCGAGGTGCCGATGTTGGATGCTCCGGCGTCATTCACCATCGTCGTTGAGACGTTGACGGCAGGCCCCTTGGGAGGTGCCGGAGCTGGGTGCTCCGACGTCGCCCACTATCGTTCTGGAAACATCGACGGCAGGGCCCTTGGGGGTTGCCGGAGTTGTATGCTCCGGCGTCGTCTATCATCATAGTGGATGTATCGACAGCAGGTGCCCCGGAGGGTGCCGGAGCTGACTGTTCCGTCGCAACCTGCTTTGTATGTCCTGCACACATAACAGGGGTGCATATTGTTTTGCTCGCTGATGATCTTTTCTTATTCTTGAGTATTGTCATGTCTTATAGTCCTGGGCTTGTATGCGGGGTTTGGGCAATTCAGTGTGTTAGCGCTCTAGATCCAGCTCCCTCCTTATTCGGGGTGTGAGCGTCTTGGCCCTTAGTACTTAGCCGCATCATTGGGAGGCAAAGCGTGCACGCTTAGGGTACAGAACCAGGCTAAGCAGGCTGCGCGCTCTGGACCTTCAGTCAGTGTTGGCCTTTCGTGGGGGACCATTTGGCACCACAGGACCCCAAGTAAGAGGGCATCCACGAGGTTCCAAGACACTTTGCAAGTACCACAAACACGTCCTCCTGCAGCAGGGTTGCATAACTCTACTTGGGGCGATATAGAAAAAATTTCGCCAAGTATATAAAGACAATATACGAAAGACAAGACTAGCTTGATTAATCACAAAATTAACAGGTAATTTAAGTGAACATAAGAGAATGCATATGATAAGACTGTGAATTCTTCTCATTGGTGTTCACAGGAGTGGATTGGCTTTACAATAAGGCAACAACCCATTCCAGTTGGCAAGGGAGGCAGAGTGTTCATTCTTAGGGTACGGGACCAAGATAAAAGGCTAAACACTCTGGACATGTCCCTCCTAGATCTTGGTTGTCCTAAGTGCCGTTCCTTGGCACCATAAAACCCTACACTGTCCTACTATTTATGCTTAGGGATAGAACTTACGAAGGTTCTCTATGTTCCAAGGGTTTGGGAGGGGCTCTCCTTCTTCTGTGGCTAGGCGGACACACCCGGGGCGGGATACTTGCGTTACTCGGAAGGGGCCTTCCCAGCTGGGGAAGAGTTTATGCGACCCTTCTCGAGAAAGTATGCACCCCAGCACCAGGTCACCTGTCTGGAGCTCTCTACTCCGCACGAACTGCTCCTAATAGCGCCTCAGCACCTATTGATAATGTGCGTTTTGGATGGTGGCGTGCCACCTTGCTTCGTTGATGAGGTCCACATGTTCTCGTCGGAGCTGGTCCTATGAGTCTTCATCGAACGCTCGGACTCGCAATGAGCCCACCGCGATCTCTGGGGGGGGGACGGCCTCAACCCCATACACCAGGAAGAAAGGGGTTTCTCCAGTGGCACGACTGGGTGATGTTTGGCTTGCCATTAGTGCGCAGGGGAGTTCGTCGACCCACTTGGCACCATGCTTATCCAAGATGTTATACGTGCGTGTCTTGAGGCCCCTGAGGATCTCAGCGTTGGCCCTCTCGACTTGACTGTTGCACTTTGGATGAGCCATGTATGCATAACAAGCTTGGACGCTGAGGTCTTCACAGTAGCCCTAGAAAGCTGCACTTGTGAACTGGGCCCCGTTGTCGGTGATGATCCTGTTCGGGACCCCAAACCTGCAGACAATCAACTTGATGAACTTGACTGCAGACTCCTTGTTGATGTTGATCACTGGTGCCGCCTCCGGCCACTTGGTGCATTTATCTACGGTGACGTAGAGGAATCGGTACCCTCCGACTGCCCTGGCATTGTAATGGATCTCCGCGAGCAAGTCACAGCCTTCCTCCCGAGTTATGCACCGTAGCAGCAAGCTGTTGGCGCCACGCCGGCAGAGGTCACCTTCTACTAGTGTGTAGCGCTTCGCCATCCCCACAATCCTCTCAGCAGATACAGGATCCTTCGGGAGGATGTTGTCCTTCAGATAGTCCCAGATCTCCATGATCCATGCATCGGGACTCTTCTGAGCTTCTGGATCTTGGGCGCCGGGTAATATGCAGTCCCTAGCGACGCACATGAACCTTGGGGGGCGCCATGGTTGTAGGGCCGCCATGATCGCCAGCTCTGTGGTGCTGGGCTGGCCTTCTTTGTTAGGCCCCACAGGCCTAGCAGTTGGCCGCACCAACCTCCTGCCGAAGACCCCTTCAGGAATCGGGGCTCCTGTGGACGCTATGGTTGACAAGGCGTCAGAGATGGATTGCTTGGTGAAGGGGTCCACTCAACAACGAAGTCTACCAGAGCTTGGGTCTTGATTGCATGCCGTGGTATGAGGTCAAGCTCGAACTCCGCTAGTTTGTCGGCCCATTTGGCGATATTGCTTGTTGCGTTGGGGCTGCGCATCATCGCCTCTAGTGGGAACGAAGTCACCACTAAGACTCTATGTGCCAGAAAGTAATGGCAGAGCTTCTTTGACGCAATTAGTACTGCATAGAGCAGCTTGTGCACCTCAAGGTACCTTATTTTTGCTTCATGTAGGACTTCGCTGATGAAGTAGACCGGGCATTAGATGGTCCGGGATCTCCTTGGAGAAAGTGGTGCATCCTCTTCCATCTGCCCCGAGCCTGGAGACTCCATGCCTCCTGGGCTCGGTTTATTCTTTGGTGACTAGGATCCAAAGGCTCCTTGATCTCCGGGGCCCTCTAGGGGGACCCGGTCATCCTTTGGGGGCTGGGACCCAAAGGATCCTTGCTCTCCGGGGCCCCCTAGGGGGACCCGAACCTCCTCTGGGGGTTGGGACCCAAAGGCTCCTTGCTCTTCAGGGCCCCCTAGGGGGACCCAGACCTCCTCTAGGGGCTGGGACCCATATGCTCCTTGCTCCCCGGGGCCCCCTACGGGGACCTAGACCTCCTCTAGGGGCTGGGACCCAAAGGCTTCTTTGTTGTTGGGGCCCCCTGCAAGCTCCAAGCCCTGGTGCTAGAATCAGCGGCAGGGGCCCCTTTCGTCCGTCGAGGCTGTTGGGGACCAGCCCGCTCTGCATCCAAAACCATGCTTATCACCTTTGTTGTGGCGGCGATGTAGAGGTACGGGGGCTCCTTGGGCTCCGGTGCCACCATTATTGGCAGCATCGTCAGCTGTTGCTTCAGCTCGCGGAACGCCTTCTCCGCTTCCTCGGTCCGGATGAATGGTTTAGACTGGCACATGAGCTTGAAGAATGGGAGGGCCCGCTCAGACAGCCTAGAGATAAACCGGCTGAGCACTGCCAAGCACCCTGCAAGCTTCTGCATGTCCTTGATGCGGGCTAGAGGTTGCATCAAATCCATTGCCTTGATCTTCTCTAGGTTGGCCTCAATCCCTCAGTTTAAGACCAAGAAACCGAGGAGCTTCCCAGCTTTGACTCTGAACACGCATTTGTCAAGATTGAGCTTCGTGCGTGTTGCCTGCAGTCTATAAAAGACTAGGGCGAGGTTTTCTAGCAATGATGTATGTGTTTGGATCTTAACTACAATGTCATCGACATATACCTCTATCAGGTCCCGAATGAGGTCCCCAATATTTTATGCATGGCGCGAACAAAGGTGGGGAGGGCATTCTTAAGACCATAAGGCATGGAGACACAGGAGTAAAGGCCATCCACGATTATAAATGCGGTATGTTCTTCGTCCTCTCTAGACATTGTGATTTGGTGAAACCCTGAGTAGGCATCTAGAAAGCATAGCATATCGCATCCCGAGGTTGAATCTACGATTTTATCTATTATAGGGAGAGGGAAAGGATCTTTAGGACATGCCTTGTTGAGGTTGGTGTAGTCGATGCACATCCGGAGCTTACCGCCGGCCTTGGGGACAACAACAGGATTGGCCAGCCATCTAGGATGGTGGACCCCCCTTATGAAGCCAGCATCAAGTAGCTTCTTGATCTCTTTGCATATGAAGTTCGGTCGCTCGATGGACTGCTTACGGGGCCTCTGTTGTTGTGGCTGGGCGTCGGGGTAGATCTTCAGACAGTGCTCGATCACTTCCCTGGGGATGCTTGGCATTTGCGATGGTTGACACACAAAGACGTCAACGTTGGCTCACAGGAAAGCAGTGAGCGCCGATTCCTGCTCGTTGTCCAGACTTCCTGCGATACGGGTTGTCTGAGCAACATCAAAGCCAATCTGGATTATCTTGATGGGCACGTCGTCGTCTTTGGAGGGCTGCACTCGTGGTGCAGTGGTGTGACTACGCGCGTGTGGGTCTGGCGAAGGCTTACTCGACCCAGCATCGCTTAGGACAGGTGCTGGGGCTGTTGCCAGCGCTCGGAGCTTCTCCAAAGCCATCACCGCAGCAGCACAATCTCCGCAGATCTTGAGGACGACGGAGGATGTCAGCATCTTGAGGACGAGGTAGCCGTAATGGGCTATAGCCATAAACCGGTACAGGGTTGGCCTGCCGTTAATGGCGTGGTCGGGGAGGCTAACCTCCACAACGTCGAACAGGATATTCTCTGTTTTGAAGATCTCAGGTGTCCCGAGGGTCACTCGGAGGTGGATGCAGCTGTACGAGATAACACTCTCTGGTCCTACCCCCGAGAATGGTCTCGACGGGGCGAGCTTGGACACGGGGATCTTCATCTTCTCGAAGGCCGCTCGACTGATGAGGTTGAGGCCGGCTCCGCCATCTACAAGGACGTGGTAGAACTTTACATTGGCGATGGTGGGGGTGACGAGGAGGGGCAGCTTCCAGGCTCCCTCCATGTTCTCGGGGCAGTCGGAGGCGTCGAAGCTGATCAACATCTCCATCCATCTGTGATGCGGCACCGAGGCATGTGTAGAGGCTATCGAAGCCATTGCCCGACGCAGGGTCTAGACCGCATTCCTGGATGTGGGTTCCCAAGATCCTCCACAGATGATGTGGAATGCTTTGCGACACTCATGGTCGCTGTTGAGGTCGAAGTTCACAGCCTGGTGGACCATTTCCACGGCGCGTTCCGGCCTTTGGAATTCCACCTCCACGTCTTTGTCGACACGCTGGTCGACCTCTTGCGGCTCGATCCTACCGCTACTCGAAGGCTTGATGAACACCATGATGTTAAAACGCTACCACTTTTTTGAGGGAAAACCCCCTACCTAGCGCACCAAATATCAAAGTGTTAATGCGACACTTCCCCCGGATCTGCTAAGGAGCAGCCCGCAGAGGTTCTTTGTTCGGCGGGGCTTAGGCCTCAGTCAAGTGTTCTAGCGGATGAGAGTATGAGACGGTGGTTTTTACATGGTTCGGGCCGCAAGGAGCATAAAACCCTACTCCACGGTGGATGGTATTTCTAGAATGTGTGTATGCGTGTGTGTAATGTCTGGTCCTCTGTAATGGTGGTGGTCCAAGCCTTTTATAGACAAGGCCAGACATCTTACAAGTGGGGTCTTGGGGCCCGACAGGTGGTCCTGGGGCAATCTTATACTAAGGATCTATGGCTTCTCACATAAGCTTGCCTGACCGAGGCAGTGAAGACTCGCAGTCTTGCCTCCTCTCTTGTTAGTAGCCCACGCGCCGTTGCTGACGGTGGCAGAAGGTGTCCCATTGGCCTGTCTTGTTGCCGCAAGCTACTCACTTGGTAAAGTGGGATAGACCTGCGGTGCCTTCACTGTGACACGATTGGTCATAGCGGTCTTTGACTGTTGGCGTGCTACGCGTTGGGCGCCGGAGGTGGGTGCGCGTTTTCAATGTTCAACTTCAGTAGGGCACACCATCCCTTGACTCCCGCATCTTACCGTCCGAGGCAAGTCGCAGGACACGTGGCAGCGTCGGGGATGATCTCCGCTGGGGAGGTCAGACCTGGTCCTCTGTGACACGTGGCATCTCCGGGGCTCGTCAGGGGACGTGGCAGCTCTAGGCCCTTTCCCTTGTGGGGTGCTGGTCCTTGCGCTCCGTGCCACGTGGTTGTACCGGGGGCGCTCCACCAAGGATGGGTGAGGTCCTGTTCCTACACGTGGCGTCTCGGAAGCCTGTCATACCGGAGGGGCCAAGTCCCATCTTCAAGGCTTACGTGGCAGCACCGCAGCTCGATCTTTGAGGGAGGCAAAGGCCTTGGCTCCTACGGGACACGTGGCGGCTCCGGACGTGTCTCAGTGTCTTCATCCTATGTGCGAGGGTACCCCATCTGCAGGGTATCGACAATATGACTCTCATATTCCTATTTGTATTTGTGACTTTATTCTTAAAAAAGATGTTATCTTTAGTCTTCCTTTGTTCATATACTTGGATGAAGAGTTTCTTGTTTGATTGTGGATTCCATGTATGTCGTAGGAGTAGTATTTATGATCATGCTATATCATTGTCAGTATATCATCATAAACACTACAAACCCCCACTATAGAATAATTAGCTATGATATGATTATGTTAACATGAATCAAATATGCTATGAATTAACATTGGTTCAATGTGATTTAGTTCATTGACTTAGGATGGCTGGTGCCTAGGCTTCTAAGGTAATTACTTAATATGGTAGCGTGGTGATAGGATAGAGAGTAGCATTGAATGTCTCGTAGACCCACGGATTGAAGAGGTAGGTAGTAGGTGGTGACAACCTATATGTCCTTTGTAATCCTCCACGTTCGGCTATGCCACAGGCTCTTGGCGGGAGTCGTCCAAGTATTGCTAGAGGTAAACCCGTGCCCGTTGTGTTAATCCACTTAGCATGAGAATTCATAATTGACATGATCATTAGTAACTAACTTTGGCTATGTATATGTACATTAGAAGCATAGTAGGAGTCTCTACCTAACTCTTAGCTTAGTCCCTCTTTACCCCATTTATCCCCTTAGGATAGAATGCTCTTGTGTGTGTCACACTACTCCAATTCATCATTTATCCATCCTTGCTAGAACCCTACCTAGGCCAACCTAGCCTCTCCACTTGATGATTGTTTTACTACTATCTAGCCTTCCTTTGGGAGAATATAAATGACGCCCTTTGGGAATACTTTTAGAGGGGAAATGCTACATCGATAATTTCTGTGCGCTTGCAGATTTATATGTATAATCTAAGGTCTATTAACAAGCATTTTTTGGCACCACTGCTAGAGATGAATTGTTAGGAGTGCGTAGGAACCGTCAACAGGAATCCCAACAACCATACTAGTCCGCTCTGGGGAGCGAACTTGTCTGGTGTGCTGAGCAAAATCCGCGTGGAATGTGTAGCATACTAAAATGCTAATATGTGTGAGGTATACCAACTAGTCCGATAGGAGTCCGGACATGTCCGGTGCCTTGTGTATTAGAACATCAGAAAGTTTCTTGGACTAGTCCAGTCCACGAATGTACTTGTGCGGTGTATTGTGTTATGAAATATCAAAGAGTTTCTCGGACTAGTCCGATCCATGAACGGACTTGTCCGGTGCACAGAGTTATGGAACATCAGAAGGTTTAATGGACTAGTCTAGTCCATGAACAGACTAGTCCGGTGCACTGTGAAGTGAGACTACATAAAGTTGAACGGACTAGTCTGGTGCTTAGTGAATCATTACAGTTGATTTTAAGCCCTTACCCCTACACAAAGACTTGAGCTTTTGGGATTTGTCTCTCACACACATCCTATACATTTAAGTCTACTTTGCACTTTATTCATCAATTGGGCCTTTTCCTTTTTCTTCATCACTTCATTTTTCACCTTTTTGAGTGCACCAACTATCTAATCTTATTTAATCTGCATTCATCTCAATGAATTCATCAGGATCTCATTTGTTTGTCATCAATCATCCAAAACCCACAAGGGATTACCTAGATGCACTTTCAATCTCCCCTTTTTGGTGATCGATAACAACCAACTGAGATGTCACAATTAAGAGTAAAAATCGATTTTTATAAAGTGTGCATATATGAGAATGACAAATGGACAATAAAAACTTCTCACATATATGCACTCTTTACGGTGCGGTGCCTATAGAGTGTATGATAAAATATTGTGACGTGCCAAAAGATAAGAACATATCAATTATAAAAGGAACTATCACAACAATATTGAATAAGCATCACACATTCAGATTATATAACATAGGCACATCCAAAGGAGATTACAATAATTTGAAAAAAAGATACATGTCCTCGATCACTAGTCCTTGTTACAAAATAAGCTACTAGTCTCGAGCTCTCCCCCTTTGGCATAAAGTCACCAAAAAGGAAAAAAATTGAGTGGAATCACTCTTCACCACTGCCTCCCTCACTCTCTGTCCTCTCTTCATCTTCCTCTTTAAGTTCATGCTGAGGAGGAGGAGCGAAGACACCTACTAGTCCAAATGAGCTCAACTCTTGCTCAGTGAGGGGAACCATCTCAGTGATATCTTCTTGTGAATCCTCTGAAATCTGGGGTGATCCCACTGGCTCAATTTCTAGCCTCTCACAAATAGCTTTGATGTTGGCCTTCATGTATCTTTGATGTCTCTTCCTGGCCAAACTCTCCTTGTGCTGCTTAATTTCCACTTGGCGACAGGATGCAAAGATGGAGGAAAGAATTGTTAGCACACCACTGGAGGAGTCTCTGGAGGGTGGAGGAGCAGGAGTAGCAGCTGGAGTCCTTGTGCCTTCATTTGCTTGCTTAGATCTCTGCTCCACTGCAGGTGAGGCAGAAGCAGAAGAAATAGTGTAGACTATAGTCTTCTGGGGTTTGAGGACAGTGTGCTCAACATCCTTGACAAACTCAAGTCCTATCACCTTTTCAATAATGTACATGATATAAGGTGCATAGCCACAAGATCTGTTGGGAGTAATAGAAATGTTCACAATGTCATTGTATATGTACTCAAATACATTGAAGGTTCTTCTCTATCTGATCACTTTCATTAAGGTCCTTAAAGTTCCTTCAATGGTTTCTGCATCTCCTTCCTTGGGAGCTATGGTCTTCCTCAGAATTCTATTCAGGACTGCAAGGAATGGCTTCAAATATTTGGTAGTTAAAGGCTTGTAAGACATTCTTGTGTCATAGAGGATTTCTAGCTCTTCCTTCTCCAAAGGCGATTGTGAATTGTAAGATCATTGTCCAAGGAATTCTCAAGATGGAATATCCTTGCAAACTCTTCATAGGTGACACTATACCTGGATCCATGTGCCATCCAAATCATCTTATCCCCATCATCACGTGCGAAGTAGAGAGTAGAGTAAAATTGTGTGATGATTTCATTGTTCCAATTATATCGGAAGGATAGAAGATCCTTCAAACCATGCCTCTCCAATGCCTCCAGGACCTCTTGATAAGCTTGGCACTTATTGGACTGGAGGTAGGTGACATTGACCCACTGACTTTCCATCACCAGGTTCCTCATCTTCATGTAAACATGATCATAATAGTCATCATGAAAGTTGCTCCAGAACCTTGGATCAGCTAACTGCTTAGGTTGCTCATAGGCTTCAATCTTTCTGTATTTATCAGCCAGTTCATTTCCCTTTCCTGTAAAATCAACATTTGAAGGTTGCCTGTTGCGCTGCATAAGTGAATTCATCTTGAGCGGACCAATAGGACCACTTGCAAGTCCTTTCCCTTTGTTGCCGCTCCTTCTAGGTACCATTGAGTTGGCATCAACATCATCCTGGCTTATAGCTTTCTTCACTACCACTCTCCTCTTCTTAGTATGAGCATCGTCGAGAGGAGAGGAGTGAGCATTGTAGTCATGCCTCTTCTTCATGACTCTCTCTTTGACTCTTTGTACTCTTGTACGGTCACACTCAACATCATAATCAAATGAGCTGTCCTCGGAAGCTGATGACATCGTGCCTGATAGGGGAATTAAAGGATTGATAAGAATTGATTGTAGACTTTGTGGAAATAAGAATTTAGAGGTTCAATTTGTCAGGGTACCAGACTTGTTCGTTTTCAGAGTACAGACTTGTCCGGAGGACCAGACTTGTCTGGACTAGACACCGCACTAGTCCGAACTGACGTATGAACCCTAACTTCCTATTTCAACAAATCTAGCTTGAATTGATGCAAAACGAGTAGGAATACAGGAGGAATACATCTAGAAAGGTAATGTATGCCTTAGGAATCAAGAAAAATAAGCAAGATTGAAGGAAATGTGAGAACTAGGGTTAAGTGAGATTTTTACCGAAAAATCGAAGATTTGAGGTTGAAGGGCCAGATTAGGGTCCGGATTAGTCCAGAGTGGTGAAGCTTCGGGTCGAGGAGAAGATTTCTCGTGGAGAAAAGTTCAATTTTGGTGGACAAAAGCGAAAATTGTCACGGGAGCTAGGTTTTGAGGAGAGAGAAAGCAAATGCGATTGTGAGGGGAGGAAGAAGAAGTCTGGGCATCAGACTGGGTTTAAATCCTAGGAATACGGACTAGTCCAGTATAGGGCCGGACAATTCCAGTATGCTGGACCTGGGACAGACTAGTCTAAAACAACGAACTAGTCTAGTGCTGATGCCGGAGCAGTCCGGGTCAGCTGGAGTGATCAGAACAGGAACAAATTGATTTTAGGGAGTTTGATATAATAGTGATCTAAAGGACATCATTTCATAAATAATCTTGATGAACATGACCAATAAGCAATCAACAATCATATAATGGTCGTAATTCACCAAGATTCACTAATTTAAATAGTTTTCAAGAGAAAATCGAGATAAGGGGTAGTTTTTCACAAAGTAAGTAAACTTTGAAGATTCAAGCAGGTATGCAGTGTTTGAAGCCACATTTTGAGAGTCAAGTATATTTAGTTGATTTCTTAGCTCACAAAATCTCTTTTCATCTAGTGGCTTTGTAAATATATATGCAAGTTGTTTTTCAGTTCTAAAATGTGAAATTACTATATCACCTTTTAGTGAATGATCTCTCAGAAAATGATGACAAATATCTATGTGCTTAGTTCTTGAGTGCTCTACTGGAATCTGCAATTTTTATGGCACTTTCATTATCACATAGGAGTGGAATATGGTTCAGATTGTAACCATAATCCCTTAGAGTTTGTCGCATCCAAAGTAGTTGTGCGCAACAACTGCCGACTGCAACATACTCCACTTCGACTGTGGAAAGAGCAATGGTGTTTTGCTTTTTAGATGACCATGAAACTAAGGATCTGCCAAGAAATGGGCAAGTTCTTGACGTGTTCTTTCTATCGACTTTGCCTCCTGCAGAGTCAGCATCGGAATATCCTATTAATTTAAACTTGGATCCTTTGGGATACCAAAGGCCAAAGTTAGGTGTGTGCACAAGGTATCTTAAAATTCTTTTTACAGCTATTAAATGTCACTCTTTAGGTGCGACTTGGAACCTTGCACACATACAAACAATAAACATAATATATAGCCTAGATGCACATAAATAAAGTAATGAACCAATCATAACCGATATACCTTTTGATCCACATTTGGACCATCTTCATTGAGATCGAGATGTCCATTAGTTGCCATGAGTGTCTTGATGGGCTTGACTTCGTCCATATTGAACTTCTTGAGGATGTCCTGCCTGTACTTGGTTTGACTTATGAAAGTGCCTTCTCTTAATTGCTTCACTTGGAATCCCAAGAAGAACTTCAATTCTCCCATAATCGACATCTCGAATCTGTCTGTCATAATTTTGCTAAATTCTTCATAAAAAGATTTATTCGTAGAACCAAAAATGATATCATCAACATAAATTTGACATACAAATAGATGATCATCAAAATGTTCTGTAAATAAAGTATAATCATCTTTTCCAATTTTAAAACCATTTTGAGTTAGAAAATCTCTAAGGCACTCATACCATGCTCGGGGAGCTTGTTCCAGACCATAGAGAGCCTTACACAGTTTATACACATGGTTGGGATACTCTTGATCTTCAAATCCTGGTGGTTGCTCCACATATACTTCCACCTTAATGGGACCATTGAGGAAAGCACTTTTGACATCCATTTCATACAACATAAAATTATGGTGAGTAGCTTATGCCAATCAAATATGAATGGACTCAAGTCTAGCTATGGGGCGGAAGTTCCATCGAAGTCCAAACCTTTGACTTATGAGTAACCTTTTGTCATAAGCTGTCCTTATTTATTGTTACCACTCCATTTTATTCTTGCTTGTTTCGAAAGACCCATTTGGTTCCTACGATGTTCGCCTTTGGTCTTTCTACAAGCTCCCATACTTCATTTCTCTTAAAGTTGTTCAGCTCCTCTTGCATTGCAATCACCCAATATGGATCCTTTAGTGCTTCCTCTACCCTGTATTGTTCCAGAAAAGAGACAAAAGAGTAATATTCACAGAAATTAGCTATGCGAGATCTAGTGGTTACTTCCTTAACAATGTATCTAATGATGTTCTTGATGGGATGATCTTTTTGTATACTCTTATGTACTCTTGGGTGAGGGACTTGTGAAGTTGCTTGCACTTCATTTTCTTCATTGTCAATGTCTCCCCCTAGTTCATTGCTTCCATGATTATATTGATCTTCTTGATCTTCCTGTTCTTGATCTTGTGCATGAGCTCCCCCTTGATCATTGCTTTCCTGTTGAGGTTCATCTTGAGCACTTGAGTTCTGTGGTTGCTCTTGAGCTCAAATATCACCAAGTACCATCCTCCTCAACGCTTGGCATGGGGCTTCTTCTTGATATAGCACACACTTATCAACTTGCTCCACTTGGGAGCCGTTAGTTTCATCGAACACTATATCACATGCTATTTCAACAATGCTAGAGACTTTGTTCAAGACACGATATGCGTAGGCGTTCAAATCATAACCAAGCAAGAACCCTCCATTAGATTTTGAAGCGAACTTTGAACTCCTCGGTTTCTTGTTCAAAATGAAACATTTACTTCCAAAAACTCTAAAATATGAAACTTTTGGTCTGTTATCGGTGAGGAGCTCATATGGCGTTTTCTTCAAAAGTCGGTGAAGATACAACCGGTTTGAGGCATGACAAGCGGTGTTCACTGTTTCGCCCCAAAACCAGTCCGAAGTCTTGTATTCGTCCAACATCGTCCTCGCCATCTCAATTTGCGTCTAATTTTTCCTTTCGGCCACCCCATTTTGTTGAGGGGAGTAGGGTGCCGAAAATTTATGCTTTATTCCTTATCCATCTACGTACTCCTCAACTTGAGTATTCTTGAACTCCGTTCCATTGTCACTTCTAATATTCTTTACGGTTGAGGAGAATTCATTTTGGGCCTTTTTTAGAAATTTCTTGAAGATTCCCCGAGTTTCTAATTTATCGTACAAGAAATCTACCCAGGTAAATCTAGAAAAATCATCAACAATAACGAATCTATATTTGTTACCGCTGATGCTTATATAAGCAATTGGACTAAATAGGTCCATGTGAAGAAGTTCCAGCGGTCTTGAGGTAGTCATCACGTTCTTGGCGGGGTGGTGCTCCAACTTGTTTTCCCGCCTGGCATGCGCTGCACGGCCTGCATTTCTCAAAAACAACATCTTTTAAACTTCAGATGTGACCAACTTTTAGAAGTTTCTGCAGATTCCTCATCCCAACATGGTCTAACCGTCTATGCCACAACCATCTCATGTTAGTTTTTACAACTAAGCAAGTGTTGAGTTCAGCTTTATCTTTGTTGAAGTCAACAAGATAAAGCTTTCCCTTCAACATTCCCTTGAATGCAATTGAGTCATTGCTTCTTCTAAAAATAGTCACACCCTCATTAGTGAATAAACAATTATAACCTTTGTCGCATAACTGAGATATGGACAAAAGATTATAATCTAGAGAATCGACATGTAAAACATTTGAAAGAGTATGTTGAGAAAAATTTCAATTTTACCGCTACCAAGGACCTTTCCTTGGCTGTTGTCCCCAAAGTATATTCCTTCATTTGGATCCGCATTGCACTCATACTCCACGAACATACTCCTCTCTCCGGTCATGTGATTAGTGCATCTAATGTCCAGCACCCATTTCGATCCACCGGAGGAGTAGGTCGGCAAAACAAAGTTATTTCTTGGTTTTAGGTACCCAATCTTGTTTGGGTCCTTGCAGGTTAGTCACAAGAGTCTTGGGCACCCACATACAAGTTTTTGAGTTCTTGTGGCGTGACCCTGCATACTTAGAAAGACATGTCCAGATTTATCTTTCATTAGTACATAGGAAGCATCAAAAGTACGGAACAATATTTACAATTCAGATTCACATGATGTTTCCTTAACAAAAGTAATTCGCTTCTTAACTTGAACATTAGTGGACATGTTTTTATTTTTACTAAACCCAAGACCATCTTTGACGTTAGGAGGTCTAGTGACCATATATGCACTACATGCATATTTAATCTTTTCCTTGTGAAAAATGTCACTTTGGGATGGATGTTTAGCGTGTGAAACAGAAGAATCATCTTTAACAATATTTTTCTTACTAGAGCATGTGCAAGTTACAGTTGTTGTCGAATTCACTCCTTTGGAAGGTGAGCTCTTGGAGGAGGAGGAGGAGTCACTTTGCTTGAGTGACTCAACTTGCACTTCAAGGATTTTGTTAACTTTTTCAAGTTAGCAAGTTCATCCTTGATTGCAATGTGTGAGTCTTCTAGTTTTGAGTAAGTTTCCTTACTCAAGGATAGCTCATGCTCAAGTGACTTGCTCTTCTCCTTCTCAAGCTCAAGGTGTTTCTCAACCTCTTGATATCTCTTCCTTTCACGGATGATCATATCTTCTTTTCGGTTGACAAGCTCCTCCTTCTCAAAAATTTCATCCGACAACATTTTCATTTTCTTAAAAGCAGTTTTACTTAAACCTTTAAGCATTTCCTCATTTTCACTAGAGCTATCAAAATCATCAATGGAGGAATTAAGCGAGAGAGGTGTAAGTCGAACCTTTTTCTTGCCTTCCTTAGCCATGAGGCAAGTATGATTATGAGTCTCCAGTTGTAAAGGCCCAAAATTTCGAGGTGCACTTCAGCTTTGAGGTATTAAAGATGAGAATGAGAATAACAAATCAAAGAGCAAATGGAAAATGAAGGAAATTAAAAACCCTAAAAGGAGAGGTTCAAAAGTTTAAGTTAGCTTCTGCTCAAACTAAGTCAAACTGAAAATTAGAGTTCACAAAGCAGTTACTAATATTTCAAATAGTTCACAGGCAAAATTTCATAATTTTTTGGAGGCCATTTTCTATTTAATTCAAGGGGTGCATCAAAATTCATTTGAATTTGATTTCAAATTGGAATTTGATTGGAACCTGATCAAATGAAGAATTAAATTTTAAATTTGGCCTCTCCATGTCTGAATGGATTTAATTTCCAAGTTTGAAGAATTTTGGGGCAAGTTTGGTAGGGAATTGAATTGACCAGAGCATTGGGGATAAGGAGGGCGAGGTGGGACCCACCTGCCAGAACAAAGAGGAATTCCTTTCCTTTCCTTCCTCTGTTTCCTGCGTCAGGTGCAGAGCACCATGCCTCTGCCTTATCGTTGACCACGTGAAGACAGCTCATGGAGCTCAGCACAACACACCCTTATCCTCTCTTGATCTTTTCCCAAGTCTCTGAGGTGACCACCACTTCTGTCTCTCTCCCGAGCGCAAGAAACTCACACCAGCGAGCTTCATCGATGTTCCGGCTAAAACCAGTGTAAACAGTGAGTGGTGATCGTTGCCTTCCATTCTTAGATCATTGCAACATTCCTGCGCAACCCCCTAACCCTTTTCTTGATCAGTTTGAGCTTCCTTCTCATCGCATGCAAGGATTTGGTGGCCGCCAAGGTGTACCGCCGAGCTCAGACCTCTCTGCTTCAACGTCGCGCCGTGGACACAGGCCACCTCGCAAGCTGCTCCCAAAAGCAAAATGAATCGCCATCAACTCTTCTAGCTCCCGGTGAAGACCACACTCAATTTCCTTAATTATTCCGTTCGTATTCTTAAAATTCCTGAAGGAAAGTTCATCAGATTTGTCGAATTGTGCTATCGACACTTCCCCCGGTACTACTTGATCGTAGCTCGCAGAGGTTCTTGATTGGTTGGGGCACAAGTGAGATTATGAACAAGATGATGACACGATGATTTTACGTGGTTCGGGCCGCCTAAGCGTAACACCCTACTCCACGGGTTGTGTGTTGTATGTATCAATCTGTCTGGCGCTTGTGAGCGTATGAGCTTGCTTGTCCGTGTACCGTGCGACACAACCCTTTTATAGTCTAAGGACTGACTGTTACAACACTTGCCTGACCCGACATGTGGCCCAGGCATAATTAATAGCCTAATACACGATCTACAGGTATTAAGCGTAATTAAGAGTGATAATGTGCCTTAATGATGACGTTACCCCTATTAACAGTCCACTAATCGTGTGTTATTAATATAGCATTAATGACATGTAATCAGGTCTTGTAATTGTCGCTTTAATTGTCCCTTGAAAGTCTGAGCCGTTGGAGATCTCTCAGCCTTCCGTTGAAGCCCTAGCTCTGGAGGTTTGACACGTGGAGGCTCCGGAGATTCCCATCATGGGGAGGAAGGTTTGGAGCCACTATACACGTGGTAGCACCGGAGCTTCCCTCTACTGGGGGTTAGGTCCGGGGTCACTAGACACGTGGCAAGACCGGAGCTTCCCAATGAAGGGAGTTAGGTCCGGCCTTATGTTACACGTGTCAGTGCTGGAGCACCCAAACGAGGGAGGCAGGTCCAGTACTGTGTAACACGTGCGGCCTTCAGAGGTATTCAACTTGAAAGGGTTGAACTCCTTAGCTTTTCTTGCGGTATCATGGGGTACCTAGTACGCAGAGTACCGACAATGGCCCTGGGGCCCACCTCTGGGAGGAACCCTTTGGGATAAGTTATTCTACTGGAGGTGGGGCCATCTTTGATTCTCGCGTTGTGGCTTCAAAGGTCTTCTGACGTGCCGTTGGGGCGATGGTTCGCTGTTAAACCATCGTCGTGTGGCTTCTTTTGAATGCAGGTGAGATCTTCGCGTGCATATCTCAGGCAATTGAAGGTCGTTGGTTCCCAATGCAAAAACCATATCAGTTCCACACTGTGACACCCGGAACATTGTGTCCATGGAGCACCTCAGAACAACAGTGGACAAGGACCTGCTCATGGAGCTATCAACATTGAGCAGCTTTTGGCTATGCAGAACTAGCTCATGCAGACCATGATACATACTATGGGATAGTTGGAGGCTGGCAATATCAACAATAAGCCCCACATGCCTCCACCACCACCCCCGCCTCCTCATAACCGGTTGGGAGAGTTTATGAGGACTAGGCCATCGACCTTTGCTCAAGCTGCTGACCCTATGGATGCCGATGATTGGCTCAAGTCTATGGAGAAGAAGCTTGCTATAGTCCAATGCAGCGACCGGGAGAAGGTTCTATTTGCATCTCATCAACTAGTTGGAGCAGCTGTCGATTGGTGGGATTCACTATGCAATGATCATGAGAACCAAGAGAGAATTACCTGGGCAGAACTCAATGAGAGTTTCCGTTCTCATTATGTGCCAGAAGGTGTTATGATCTTCAAGAGGCAAGAATTTGAGAACTTAAGACAAGGAAGATCAAGCATGAGTGAATATCTCAATAAGTTCACTCAATTCTCAAGATATGCGCCTGAGGATGTTAGTTGGGACAGCCGAAAACAATACTTATTCATGAGGGGCTTGAACAATGAAATCCAAGTGCAACTACTCAACTGTGATTATGCCAACTTCTAGAAGCTTGTGGACAAATCAATTGTTGTGGAGAACTAAGTCCGTGAGATGGAGCAAGACAACAAGAGGAAGGCGCCATATCAAGGACAGCAACAAGGAAGTAATGTGTGCCCTTGCTTCACACCGCCCAATGCGCCTTACTTCATCTCTTTTGCGCCTACTCATCGCCCTGGATTTGCACTGCGCCCAACTCAGTTTGTGCAGCAGCGCCCTGTCATGCAAGCACTTGGGCATCCAATGGCTTTTGCACCTCGTGCTAACTTTCTTGGTGCAAGTGTTCAAAACCAAGCTCGTCCCAATAATTCTGGTGGAGTTAAGAAGTGCTATACTTGTGGAGAAGCTGGACACCTTGCGCATCAATGTCCTAAGTCAGGCCTTAGTCAAGGAAGCAATGCGTCGAGGCAAAACCCAAGACCTAATGGAGGAGCGTCACAAGGGAACCGGAGACTTCAGAATTTTGCTCATGGCAACATGAATCATGTCTCTATGGAGGATGCTAAACAAGCGGATGACATGGTCATTGGTATGTTTCTCGCCAACTCCAACCCCGCGACTATGCTATTTGATTCTGGAGCATCGCATCCATTCATTACATCGAAGTATGTTGCCAAGTATAGTTTGCCTATCTCTCATATGAAGTTTACTCTATTGGTTAAGTCTCCTGGAGGAGAGATGAGGACAAATATAGTATGTCCAAAAGTAAGCCTTAGAATAAGGGGGGTAGACTTCTCCGCCAACCTCATTGTTTTGGATTCTCAAGGATTGGACATTATACTTGGTATGGAATGGTTGAGGAAGCAAATGGAGTTATTGAGTGTGCCACGAAGACGGTGAAGTTGACCAATGAAGAAGGGATCACCGTAGAATTTGAAGCATCTCAAACCGCACCGAAGCAATTGGAGCTGAATCATATGGATGGTGCCGCAATTGAGGAGATTCCAGTGATGTGTGAATTTTTGGATGTTTTTCCGGACGAGTTGCCAGGTATGCCACCTGATCGAGACATTGAATTTGTTATTGATTTAATACCTGGAACTGCACCTATAACTAAGAGGCCGTATAGGATGCCTCCTATTGAATTAGCGGAGCTCAAGAAGCAAATTCAAGAGAAGCTAGAGAAGGGTTTCATTGGGCCTAGTCTTCACCTTGGGGAGCGCCCGTTCTATTTGTGGACAAGAAGGATGGATCCCAAAGGATGTGTGTGGATTACCGAGCTCTCAACGAGGTAACATTCAAGAACAAGTACACCTTGCCACGCATAGAAGACTTGTTTGATCAGATGAAGGGTGCATGTATCTTCTCTAAGATTGATTTGAGGTCGGGATACTTTCAAATGAAGATTAGACCATCGGACATACCCAAGACAGCTTTTAGGACATGGTATGGATCTTATGAGTACGCCGTGATGTCTTTTGGATTAACAAATGCGCCTGCCTACTTTATGTACCTCATGAATAATGTCTTCATGGAGTACTTGGATAGGTTCGTTGTGGTGTTTATTGATGACATTATGATCTACTCGAAGGATGAGAAGGAACATGAGGAACACTTGAGGCTTACGTTGCAGAAATTGAGGGAGCATCATTGTATGCCAAGTTCAACAAGTGTCAGTTTTGGTTGAGAGAGGTGTCGTTTTTGGGTCATATCATCTCAGGAGGAGGAGTATCGATTGACCCCGGAAAAGTGAGAGACGTGTTAAAGTGGGAACCACCGCAAAATGTAAAGGTAATAAGGAGTTTCCTTGGGATGGCTGGATATTACCGTCGGTTCATCAAGGACTTCTCCAAGATAGCAAAGCCAATGACGGAGTTGCTAATGAAGGGGAAAGCTTTCCAATGGACTCAAGCTTGTCAAGAGAGTTTTGAGGAGTTGAAGAAGAGGTTAACTACAACCCCAATTTTGATATTGCTGAATGTGAGTAAGAGTTTTGATATTTATTGCGACGCCTCGAGACAATGACTTGGATGTGTGCTCATGCAAGAAGGTCAAGTGGTTGCATATGCATCGAGGCAATTGAAGAAACATGAGCAGAATTACCCAACACATGATTTGGAACTTGCAGCTGTGGTACACACATTGAAAATTTGGAGGCACTAAATCCTTGGACATAGGTGTGAAATTTATATAGATCACAAGAGTCTTAAGTATATTTTCACACAAACGGATCTGAATTTGAGGCAACGGAGATGGTTTGAGCTCATCAAAGATTATGATTTAGGAATCAACTATCATTTGGGAAAAGCCAATGTAGTGGCCGATGCTTTGAGTAGAAAAGGAGTAAGTCATCAACTCGCTGTTCGAGAGCTGCCATCCAAGTTATGTAAGGAGTTTGAACGGTTGAACCTTGGATCTGTAAATGAGATGGAGATGATGGAGTGAAACCCAATATTGGAGTGAGAAATTCGGGAAGGTCAAACTAAAGATAAGGGAATTCAAGAAATCAAGGAAAAGACCCAAGAAGGGAGAGAATTCAGATTTGATGAGGATGAACATAGTACTCTATGGCTGGGAAGAAGGATTGTCGTGCCTAATGTGAAGCATATTCGGGAGACAATATTACAAGAGGCACATGACTCACCTTACTCAATTCACCCCGGTTGCACGAAAATGTATAAAGACTTGAAGACTTGCTATTGGTGGGATAACATGAAAAAGGACATAACTGAATATGTAGCATTGTGTGATGTGTGTCAATGAGTCAAGGCGGAACATCAAAGGCCCGCTAGACTATTGCAACCATTGAAGATCCCGAAATGGAAGTGGGAATAAATCGGAATGGACTTCATAGTTGGTTTAGAACATACTCAGTCCGGTTACGACTCCATTTGGGTAATTGTGGATCGGTTAACTAAGTCAGCCCACTTTATTCCCGTCAAGACCACCTATAATGGAGAGAAATTGGCAGAACTGTATATGGGAAGCATAGTATGTTTGCATGGAGTTCCGAAGAAGATAGTCTCGAATAGAGGTTCACAATTCACTTCCAGGTTTTGGCAAAAATTGCATGAAGCTTTGGGAACTAGGTTGAATTTTAGTTCAACATATCACCCTCAAACGGATGGACAAAACGAGAGGACCAATCAGATTTTGGAGGACATGTTACGAGCTTGTGCTTTGAAGCATGGAAAAAGTTGGGACAAAAGCTTGCCATACACAGAATTTTCATACAACAATAGTTACCAAGGAAGCTTGAAAATGTCACCATATGAAGCGCTTTATGGAAGGAAGTGTAGGACACCTTTATTCTGGAATGAGGCAGGAGAAACTCAAGTATTTGGTCCAGATGTGTTGCAAGAAGCCGAAAAGCAAGTCCAAATAATTGGTGAAAACTTGAGGGCTGCCCAATCAAGACAAAAAGGCTATGCGGACAATAGGAGAAGGAAATTAGCCTTTGAAGTGGGAGATTTTGTTTACCTCAAGGTGTCACCGATGAGGGCTCATAAGAGGTTTAACATAAGAGGCAAGCTAGCACCTTGCTACATTGGACTATTCCAGATTTTGGACAAAAGAGGAGAAGTATCGTATAAGTTGGGGATGCCAGCTCATCTTTCGGATGTCCATGGTGTCTTTCATGTTTCCCAGCTCAAGAAGTGCTTGAGAGTACTGGAAGAACAAGTGCCAATGGAAGAACTGGAACTAGAGGAAGATTTGACTTATGCCGAGCAACCGGTCAAAATTTTGGAAACCAAGGAGAGAGTCACAAGGAACAAGGATATTAAATGGTGTAAAGTTCAATGGAAGCACCACATAGAAAAAGAAGCAACATGGGAATTGGAGGATGATCTCAAGAAGGAATTTCCCTATCTCTCCTCTTCCACGTCGAATCTCGAGGGCAAGATTCATTTTAGGGGAGTAGGTTTGTAACACCCTCATTTTCATGCATCATGCCTTGCATACATTCATATACATGTCTAACATTAATCCACATCAAGAGGAATGAGTTTAAAATTGATTTGGAACAAAACTGCACATAAAATGCTAAAAAGTGTGGACTAGTCCGATTTTGGTGAGGACTAGTCCGATATGTCTCTGACTTCAAACGGACTTGTCCATTTTTGCTGCGGACTAGTCCGATTTTACCTCTGGACACTTTCAGACTTGTCCGATTTTGTGCAGACTAGTCCGATTTTCCAAGAATCCTTGAAAATTTGCTAAGTCCCTGGATTTGTCCGGACTAGTCTGGTGTTCCAGCGGACTTGTCAGTTTTCCTCTCTGACTAAAGTCGGACTTGTCCGATTTTTGGCCAGACTTGTCCGATTTCTCTCTGGACAACTTCGGACTAGTCCAGTCCTTATCAAATTTGTCTGATATTTCGCGACTCCGAATTGATCTTTTGTTTTACGACTTGTTTCTTGGGTTTCACATTAAGTGGGCCTAGGGACGTCGTGCCTAACTCTTTTAGAGCCCATGTGGGACTCTAAACCAGTCTCTACTCATATCAAACTCAAAATCCATCTAACCCTAGCCTCCACCTCTATATAAACAACCCCACCCCTTGGCATGACCTCTATTTGCCACTTTTCCACCCCACCCAAACCATAGTTCGTGGAGAGCCACCATCAAGGAGGGAGGAGAAGATCCCAAGCAACAAGAAGAAGAGGAGGAAACAAAAGAGGATCAAGATCTCCATCAAGTTTTGTTCTTCATCACCAATTCATCTCCAAGTTCATCACCAACCCAAGATCATCAAGATCCAAGTGCTACCTCCAAGATCCTTGATTCATTGGAGTCCTAAACACCTGGTATACCTTCTGTTTCCTTTTCCTTACGTGAATTCAACCCCAAGTCTCCAAATTCACGTTGATCTAGAAAACCCTAATCTGCTGATCTCGCAAAGTGCGGACTTGTCCGGTCCCTAGCGGACTAGTCCGATTTTCCTGGTTAAATTGTGTCAAATTAATTCAAATTTGATCAAACAAACTCCAAACCTGTATAAACTTGTTAAAAGCTATTAGAACTAGTTAGTAATCATAAAAATCAATCTATTAACAAGTTCTACATTGCATTTGCATCAATCATGCCTATCATGTCATGTTGAGTAGTATTTGTGCACTCTTTGATTGTGTTTCTTGTTTTGTATGTTTATTGTGCAGATTAGACGGATTTGCACTAGAGAGTGCCGTGGAGGATCTCCGGCACTAGGAGTTTGAAGGCTTTGACCCTAACCAACCGCAAGAGCAAGGCAAGTGTTCTTGAAGCATATTGATCCTGTTTTGAAATAAATGTTTTATTTGCAAAACTGCATGCTTGTGTCAATTTGATGGGAATCCTATGATAGGAAGTTTACTAGCTTTGTTTAACCACCGTTGTCACCTGGAATATATGGTAGAGAGTCGGGATGGGATTTTTATCCTTTTTGCTTTGCTTAATTAATTGGGATGGAAGAACAACTACACTACTTAATTTAATTATGCATTAATGAGATTGTGGTTGACATGAACTGGTTAAATCGGATATGGTAACAGGTGATCTAAGCAAGCCCAGTATGTGGACGGGTTGGATGTATGGTGGTTTACTTGCTTTAGATCTAAGGACCGGTTCGTGGAGCGACCATCCAGGATTTATAGTGCCACCACGAGGCCAAGTATGGGTGCGGCGTAGCTGATTAATTAGGGCTTTGCCAGTGCTATTTGGACCATTAAGGATGCTCGGGGAAGGGGTAGTCGGATTGGGTTTGTTGATGATTGGTGGGACTACCCTGGGATCCGAATGGCTCAAGAGGGGGCCCTTGGTTGAAGATGTGCTCTGTAGGAGACATCGCCACCGGTGAAATCTCAGTGGGGGTCTAAATAGGCTAGTAATCCCTTTGTAAAGGCTATTTTGTGATCTCTTGGCCACACACCTACGGAAGTGTGTAATGTGACCGATGGATCCTTGGCGTAAGGGAGGTTCTTAGTCACCGAAGGGTGATGAAATCACAAACACGTGGGTAAAGTGGTACAAACTCTGAAGAGTCTAATAAAACTATCATGATAGCCATGCTCCCGGTTATGAGCACCTGGACAACTTCCATGATTACAGGGAACTCGGTATTGGGATGGTTATGGTTGGTATTATGGTTATGGATGGTTATGAATTAGATTCTGGTATTGAATATGGATATTGGTATATGATGATGGATATGGAATATGGACTGGTATTATGATTACTACATGGTTTATGATGGGTTTGATTGATATACATATAATATATTGCTTTCCAAATGTTTTAATTTACTTTCCAGCACTTAGCCATTATTATATTCATCATTTGAATCAACCACATGTCATACTTTCCACACTTGCTGAGTACGACATGTACTCGCTCTTGCAATTCCCCCCAACAGTTGCAGGTCAGGATTGGGAGTTTAATGATGATAATGCAGAGTTATAGGCCGTGTCTACTGTCAGCTTTGCCTGTGGTGTTGATTGGAGCTGCGCTATACCCTATTGCTTATGTTGCCTAGTTGTTTAGTTTGCTTATTTAGTTTATTTCCGCTGCATTAGTTGAACTTGTTAATAGTATTCATTAGAACTTGTATTCGAGGATAATATGGTTTGTGTAATAAAATTTGGTTAATTAATCTTGTTCCATGGTAATTTTCTGTATACTCTTTTGTGAATGCACTCGTGTATGTGTGTTGAACATCCTGGGCACACATATGCGTTCACTTGGTTCATTTTCGGAACCAGGTGTCACACACACGCCTTGTATGGCCACCGCCCTCGGGCTTCCAACCTCCCATCATGACAACGGTTCACCATGGGTAATAGCTTCAGACTTTTCGCCAAAATGGACCCGAGCCCATTCGTCATTGGCAGGGTAGATTTTTGAAAGTGTGACCTTGGTCCCATTGCCGTTTCCATCCAAGCATTGCGGAGGCTAACTTAAGAAGGAAAGCCCACACGGTTTGAGGACTCTTTACGCTTTCAATCAAACTTGCGCTCAGAGCCTCCCACCCTTCTCATAGCTTTCTCTTCTTTTGCTCCACTTTGCCGCAATGGAGTTGGGTCTTCCTCGCAGTAGGATCAAGATCAAGGAAGATCTATCGATGGCCCGGACCTACATGGGGTGGTCCTGTAATTCCTTCAACCTCGACATCCGCTTCAGCCAGCTCCCCTTCAAGAAGGAGTGCGCCGGAGATATGGTGTACTTCTCAGTGTGCGCCATGGTGGGTCTAATCCCACCTTTTTCAACCTTCTTCTTGATGCTGCTGGACTTCTATGGCCTCCAGCTACATCACCTCGGCCCCCACTCTCTCTTGCTAGTGGCGAATTTCGTCCACTTCTGCGTGATTTGGGTGGGCGTGCCTCCCTGCGTTGAGCTGTTCTGGACCTTCTTCATGGTCCACACCACTGGAAAGGAGACGGAGCTGATCAGCTTCTACTACTTCATGAAGCGGAAAAACTGCCCCTTCAAGTACTTGAAGTCCTTCCCTTCCAGCAAGTGGGATGATTGGAAGAAGGATTGGGTGATCATCGCTGTGGAGGAGCACGAGAGGCGGGAGCTGCCCCAGGGTCTTCCCAATGTCGACACTGACGTGTGGAATACAGTTTCGGAGCTGTCAGATGCGTACAAGCCCATCTTGGCAAGGATCCAAGAATGCGTCGAGGGTGGAGTGACCCCTAAAATGGTCTTCAGCAATTTCTTGGTGAACAGGTGGG
This sequence comes from Tuctoria greenei, assembly GCA_036927565.1. Taxonomy (NCBI): domain Eukaryota; kingdom Viridiplantae; phylum Streptophyta; class Magnoliopsida; order Poales; family Poaceae; genus Tuctoria; species Tuctoria greenei. The sequence goes on from JAYESD010000006.1 coordinate 184,404,024, forward strand.
CTCCGCTTAAGACAAGGGAGTGGCCCACATGGGCTTTCAATAGTGTGATGGATCACAACCAGATTGAAACCAGTTTGAATTCCAATTTGGATGAAGATCCACCTGAAGAAGTTATAGAATGGAGTCGTCTCCCCAGATGCCTTGGCTCTGCCAGCTGCTCTCCTGCCTCTGAACATGATTCCAAAGATTAGTAGGGAGCTCCGGAGAAGAATGCCATTGTTGGATGACCTTGGCGTGGTGGAGAGGCAGTCAACCTCCGGGATAGAAATCCCTGGGGCTTCTGAGAGGGTGGCCCCCACTGCCCCAAGCTAGAAAGTGGATGACACTGGAAAGGGCAAGGGAAAGGGCAAGGATCCGGCCAAATCTTCTAGCCGAAAGAGGAAGTTAAGGCATGTTGACGGAAGCCCCATCGGGTCAGCTCCAACTTCAACAACCCCTTCTTCCTGGCGAAGGAAATCTTTGGTGGCTACGCCTACTTTGATGCCGGTGCCCTCGAGGGACTCAAGCTCCAGCAGGTCAACTCCGGCTCCGGTGCCAGATGTGGGCTCCGGGTCTGGAGGTCCTTCCCAACTAAGGGAGGTTCCAGCTGAGAAGACTCCAGCTGCTGCAGCTAGCTCCCAGCCAAGGTTCAAGGTTTTTGTCTCACTAGATCTAGTGGGCTCTGACTCTGAGCCTCAGAAGAAGATATTACGTGGTGACTGGGTCGGTAGCATCCCCAGGTAAGCGTCATCAACTCACCTCGAGGTGCTAAACTTGTCTTTGTTATATCTTTAATCTCCCCGACCTTTTATTTCCAGGGTGTCAAGAAAGAAGTCCAAGGCTTCGGCACCTGCTGCAGCGACTGAAGCTGAGCATGTAGAAGCTCCGGCTTCAACCACTGAGCCTCTCCAAGTTGTTGAAGAAGACACAGTAGCTCCGGCGCCAGCTATCATGAACTTGGATCCAGAGGAGACGCCAGAGGCTCCCGTGGTATCGCTAGACCAGAGGGGAGAAGTTGATGAAGAAGTACCACCAGCTGCAGTGCCAGAGATTGAAGCTCCGGTGCAGGAGTCGGAGGTGGCGGAAGCTCTGACGCTAGAACCGGACGTAACTGAAGCTTTGGTACCCATGCCGGAAGTGGCTGAAGATCCGGCGGTTGAGCCAGAGGTGCTCGCAGTTCTGGCCTCCGTGCCGGAGATAGTTGAGGCTCCGACCTCCATGTCGAAGATGGTTGATGTACCGGTGCCTGAGCCGACAGTGACAGGGGCTCCGGATGAAGCTCCAACATCCAATTCAGAGGTAACTACTCCGAGGCGCCCATGTCTGAGCCGGTGCACCCGGAAGAGTTGGCGGTCGGCCCTCCATCCACAGAGCCGATGGTTGAAGATTCGGCGGTGGAATCTTTGGTGTCAGCACCGGATGTTGAAGTTCCCTTGGTGGGACCCTCTTTGGCACCGGTAGAAGCAGAAGAGCTTCCGGAGGGCAGCCCTAGTAATCCAGGACCGCAAGGGACTGTGCTTGTGGCGTGGGATCCAATTTTTGTGCTTGAAGACCCCCTGGAGCCTGTGGTGAAGACCCCGACAGGTCCGGAGACTATACCTCTGGCATTGTCTATCGATAATGCCTGCTCCAGTCTCTGTCAAGTTCAGCTCCCCTTCGACCACGAAAGTAAGGTCCTCGAAGAAGAGCACCACACCTTGAGGCGTTGGCGCAATAGGATTCACTTCGAGACAAAGCTAACGCAATCGAGGCTGGCGGACCAACGGGACTGGATAGACCGGGAAACGGCCCGGCTGGCAGGGTATGAGCTCCTGCTCACTGAGAAGCAAAGTTTGATCAAGTCTCTCGACGACCAATCCCGGGCGCTGTTTGAGCAGGCCAAAGAGGCCAACGAAGCGGTGAATGACCGCCAGGACAACCTCAAAACTTTCCATGAGACCCTTATCAAGCTCCAGGAAGGTCTCAATGAACGGGAAGAAAAACTCCTGGAACAACAGGAGTATATTTTGAAGAGAGAGTAGGAGCTTGCCAAAAAACTGTCTTTGGGAGAGCAAAACTTGGTTGACTGCACAAAAAAGCTTGATCTGTGGTGCAAGGAAGAGGAAGAGAAGTACTGGAAACTGGGGCAGAAGCTCTCTAAAAGAGAACCGAACGGGGCATAAGGGTCAGGGAGAAGGACATGGCCAAACGGCGGAACTGCATCCACCTCTGGGAGACGGGGCTCGCCGACCGCAAAAAGCACATAGCTGAAAGCATTCAGCAACATGTAAAAGTTGTCGAGCGCCTCACTCCGGAAGGTTTGGAGCTTGTGGCAGCCAGAAGGTCACTGGAGGAGTTGCAGAGCTCGAGGGCAACTGAGTGCGGCGGGTGTGGGATTTTATGGGGCATGCCGACAGGGCTTTGGTGCCGCTTGGCTTCAGCCCAGTACGTCCGAAGAATCCAGCCCCAGAGCTGGACCAGACACTAGTGGCACTCGGCTCTGCTAGCAGCAAACTCGACGCAATGGGTGATGTCATCACCGACCAGCTGGAGACGAAAGGGAAATATCTGGCCAAGAACATCGCCGAATATGTTCTGGCATGTTATAAGAGCCGAGACTCCCAACTCTCTTTAGATCCGGTCTTCAACCATAATCGAAGAGGAAGATGCCGTCAAGGCTAGCATCCAAGAAGCTACAAAGAAGGTTGCTTTGTTTTTCCGCAGGACTTAGGGCCTCCAATAGCTAGGACCTTTTCCTTTTGCCCTTTGCTGTAACCCTTATTTTGTAATCAAATACTTCAGATGAATGAAATTCACTCTTTGAATTAATGAATTCCATTTTTGTTTATCTTCAATACACTGTCCTTTATCTTGTTGGCCCACTGGTGGATGTGCACAATTTGATTGTGAACATGTACCAAAAGGTTTTGACAATGTCTTGATGACTTGAACATTTCAAACTTGTAGCCAACACGTTTAGCTTTTAGGTATGACATTTACCTCCAAAATCTCTAGGGACCCTTTGTTGCGGTGACGACGGGCCGTCTGGGAGTTGTCGGAGCTTGATAGATCCAATGGCGCCCACTATCAACACACAATACGTCGATGGCGGGCCCCCTGGGGTTGTTGGAGTTTGATAGTTCTGACGGCACCCAGTGTCAACGCACAGAACATCGACGGCGAGCCCCCTTGGGTTGTCGGAGCTTGATAGTTCCGAGAGCACCCACTATCAACGCGTAGAAGTCAACGGCGGGCCCCCTAGGGTTGTCGTAGCTTGATAGTTCCGACGGCACCCAATGTCAACATGCAGAACGTCGATGGTGGGCCTCCTGAGAGTTGTCGGAGATTCCCAGCTTTGACTATATCCACCATCAACGTAGAGTACATCGACGGTGAATCCCCTCAGGGTGATTTCTTTACCATCTTCACTTGAATCATCACTATATTTTCACAATGACGGTGGGCCCCATTGGGGCATGTCGGAGCTTGTCAGCTCCGATGGCACCCAATTTCAACATTTAAAACGTCGACAGCGGGCCCCCTTGGGGGATGTCAGAGCTTGGTAGCTCCGGCATCATCCACCATCGTCATGAGTTTTCATTTTTCTCGCGTATCAAAAAACAAGAAAAACCGTAAAATTTATCCTGTCGTCTATAACTCTGTGACGCCCGTTCCGAAAAATGAACCAAGCTAACGTATATGTGTGCCCAGGATGTTCATCACACATACACGAGTGCAATCACAAAAGAGTATACAGAAAATTACCACAGAACAAGATTAATTATCAAATTTTATTACAAAAACCATATTATCCTCGAATACAAGCTCCAATGAATATTAATGACAAGTTCAACTAATGCAGCGGAAATAAACTAATTAAGCAAACTAAGCAACTATGCAGCATAAGCGACAGGGTATGTATGCGTAGCTCCAATCAACACCACAGGCAAAGCTGACGGTAGACACGGCCTAGAACTCCACATTATCGCCATTAAACTCACAATTCTGACTTGCAACTGTTGGGGGGGATTGCAAGAGTGAGTACATGTTGTACTCAGCAAGTGTGGAAAGTATGACATGTGGCTGATTCAAATGACGACAATAATAATGGCAAAGTGCTGAAGAGTACGGTAAAACATTTGAAAAGCAATATATATATTATATGTATGTGAAGTAAACCCATCATAATCATAAGTAATACCATAATACCAAACTGAATTCATTATCATCATCAATAAGTCCAGATTTCACCATCGTCAATAACCATATTCAATACCAAAAATAAATCCATAACCATCCATAACCATTGCCAAACCATAACCATCCCAATTACCAATTTCCCTCTAATCATGTAGGTCATCCAGGCGCTCATAACCGGGAGCACGGCTATCATGATAGTTTATTTAGACTCTGCAGAGTTTGTACCTCTTTACCCATGTGTTTGTGATTCCATCACCCGTCGGCGACTAAAGAACCTCCCTTATGCCAATTACACTTCCTTTGGTGTATGGCCAAGAGATCACAAAATAGCCTTTACAAAGGGATTACTATCCTATTCAGACCCCACTGAGGTTTCACTGGTGGCGATGCCTCCAACTGAGCACATCTTCAACCAAGGGCCCCCTCTTGAGCCATTCGGATCCCAGGGTAGTCTCACCAATCATCAACAAACCCAATCCGACTACCCCTTCCCCGAGCATCCACAATGGTCCAAACAGCACTAGCAAAGCCCTAATTAATCAGCTATGCCGCACCCATACTTGGCCTCGTGGTGGCACTGTAGTCCTGGCTTATTCTCGCATGAACCGGTCCTTAGATCTAAAGCAAGCAAACCACCATAACATCCAACCCATCCACATACCAGGCTTGCTTAGATCACCCATTACAATACCATATTAACCAGTTCATGTTATCCATAATCTCATCCATGCATAAATAAATTGATTGGTATAGTTGTTTTCCATCCTAGTTGATTAAGCGAAGCAAAAAGTAAAAAGCCTTCCCGACTCTCTACCATAAATTCCAGGTGACAAGGGTGGTCAAATAAATCTAGTAAACTTCCTACCATAGGATTCCCGTCAATTTGACACAAGCATGCAGTTTTGCAAACAACACATTTATTTTAAAACGGGATCAATATGCTTCAAGGACACTTGCCTTGCTCTTGCTGTTGATTAGGGTCAAAGCCTTCAAACTCCTGGTGCTGTAGATCCTCCGCGGCACTTTCTAGTGCAAATCCGTCTAATCCACACAATAAACATACAAGACAAGAAACACAATCAAAGAGTGCACAAATATTACTCAATATGACATGACATGCATGATTGATGCAAATGCAAGGTAGAACTTGTTACTAGATTGCTTTTAATGATATCTAACTAGTTCTAATAGCTTTTAACAAGTTTATACAAGTTTGGAGTTGATTAGATCAAATTTTAGAATTAATTCAACACAATTTAACTAGAAAGATCGGACTAGTCCGCTAGGGACCGGACAAGTCCGCACTTGACGAGATCGGCAGATTAGGGTTTTCTAGATCGACGTGAATTTGGAGATTAGGAGTTGAATTCACGTAAGGAAAAGAGAATAGAAGGTATACCAGGTGTTTAGAACTCCAATGAACCAAGAAACTTGGAGGTAACACTTGGATCTTGATGATCTAGGGTTGGTGATGAACTTGGAGATGAATTGGTGGTGAAGGACAAAACATGGTGGAGATCTTGATCCTCCTTCGTTTCCTCCTCTTCTTCCTCTTGCTTGGGATCTTCTCCTCCCTCCTTGATGGTGGCTCCCCACGAACTAGGGTTTGGGTGGGTGGAAAAGTGGCAAATAGATGTCAAAACAAGGGGTGGGGCTGTTTATATAGAGGTGGAGGCTAGGGTTAGATGGATTTCGAGTTTTGGGATGAGTAGAGGCCGGTTTAGAGTCCCACATGGGCTCTAAAAGAGTTGGGCACGACGTCCCTAGGCCCACTTAACGTGAAACCCAAGAAACAAGTCGTAAAACAAAATATCAACTAGGAGTCGCGAAATATCGGACAAGTCCGGACAGGATCGGACTAGTCCGAAGTCGTCCAGAGAGAAAATCGGACAAGTCTGGCCAAAAATCGGACAAGTCCGAATTTGAACAGAGAGGAAAACGGACAAGTCCGCTGGAACACCAGACTATTCCGGAAAAGTCCAGGGACTTAGCAAATTTCCAAGCATTCATGGAATATCGGACTAGTCCACACAAAATCGGACAAGTCCAAAAGTTTCCAGGGGCAGAATCGGACTAATCCGCAGCAAAAACGGACAAGTCTGTTTTTAGTCAGAGAGAAATCGGACTAGTCCTCACTAAAATCGGACTAGTCCGCACTTTCCTGCGTTTTTAAGTGCGGTTTTGCTCCAAATCAATTTTAAACTCGTTCCTCTTGTTGTGGGCTAATGTTAATCATGTATATGAGTGTATGCAAGGCACGATGCATGAAAATGAGGGTGTTACAAACTCTTTTACGACTTATAGTTCTTATTTGAATTTTAGATCCGAAGAAACTCGATATGATAACAAGCACATTGATGTAATCTTTCCAGATCTGAATGCTTTTAGGGACCACCCTACTGAGGCCTGCCGGAATGTAGGTAGAGTGGCGTACTTAGGGTGCTGGACCAGGCTAAGTCGATAACGCACTCCAGACTTGTGTTGGCTTGGCGTTCGGGCGAGTAGACCGTCAAACAATGCTAAGACCTAAAAAAACAATATAACTTGTACAACATATGAGTAACTTGGACTAAAGGTCAAAAATAATTGCAAAACTTCATTATAGACAAGAAGGAGAATAATAAATAAAAGAGAATGAGCCTGTACAAAATTAATGCACGTGGAGTCTGCTTTCACATAACAATGTCTTTCATTATAGGTCCAAATTACAGGGGAGACAAAGACACACTTAGGGTACGGAACCAGGCTAAGTGTGCTATACATCTTGTACTACGCAGGGCAGGTAGCTACACTTTAAGTGTTGTGACTGTGTCAAGTATTGCATAAACTTCTCGGACCCTCCCGGAGGGTCTCCCGAAGGTCCTACCCGACTCTGTGTATAGAATCTATAATTACCTTGCATGTAATTACAGACTCATCTCTGTGATACTAAGTATAAAACTTATGGAGGTGCTCGATGTACCAAGGATTAGGAAGCGGCGTCCCATCCTCAGTTGCCAAGCAAACACATCCGGGACAGGATAATTTGATCACTCGGAAGGGACCTTCCCAGTTGGGTGAAAGTTTGTTCATCCCTTCAGTAGTTTGTATTCTCCGTAGCACCAGATCACCTTCCTTGAGCTGTCAGTTGCACACATGCCTTTGATGATAGCGCCGGATTTCCTGCCGATAACGTGCATTCCGAATAGCTGCTTGACACCTTCCCTTGTCGACGAGGTCAAGATCTTCTCGTCAGAGCTGGTCCTGCATGGCTTCATCGAAAGTCCCGACCCGAAGTGACCCCATGGTGATCTCTGGAGGAAGGACTGCTTCAGCTCCGTACACTAGAAAGAAAGGAGTCTTGCCAGTTGACTGGTTAGGTGTTGTCCTGCTCGCCCACAATGCGGACGGAAGCTCCTCGATCTAGTTGGCTCCATGTTTCTTCAACCACTCATTGGTGCACGTCTTGAGTCCTTTCAATATTTCTGCGTTTGGTCTCTTGGCTTGGCCATTACTTGTCGGGTGAGCTACTAATGTGTAGCTGACTTGAATGCCAAGGTCTTCGCAATACTGTTGAAATGCTGCACATGTAAATTGGGTTTTGTTGTCATTAATGACTCTGTTCGGAACTCCAAATTTGCAGACTATGGACATCAAGAAATTGATTGCTGATTGCTTATTGATGGTCACAACTGGAGTAGCTTCCGGCCACTTGGTGAACTTGTCGATGACGACATACAGGAACCTGTAACCTTTGACGGCTTTTGGGAAAGGTCCTAAGATGTAAATGCCCCACACAGTGAATGGCCATGTAGGAGGTATCATTTGCAGTGACTGAGCTGGTGTGTGTATTTGTTTTGCGTAGAACTGGCACGCTTCACACTTTTTCACCAACTTTACTGCTTCCTGGAGTGCTGTAGGCCAGTAGAGGCCATGCCAAAAGGCTTTACCGACCAGCATGCGGGAAGACGCGTGGTTCCCACACTCGCCTCCATGGATTTTTGCAAGGAGCTCGCGACCTTCTTCCCTTGCAATGCACCACATTAGGAAGCCGTTGGCACAACGCCGGTAGAGATCCCCTTCTACCAGCATGTATCTTTTAGCCAATCTGACGATCTGGTCAGCGGATACACCATCTTCAGGAAGGTGGTTGTCTTTCAAGTAGCTCCGGATACCCGAGATCCATGCATCGAAGCTAACTTGAGCCTCTAAGTCTTGCATGCTGAGTTGCTCGGATCTTCCTACAGCACCTACGACGCTTGGTGGACGCCATGGTAACAGGGCCATCGGGACCGCCAGCTTCGAGGTGCTGGTTTCGCCCCCTTCACTCAATTCGGTGGGCTGAGCGGTTGGTCTTGACATTCTCCGGACAAAGACTCCATCGGGAGCCGGAGCTCCGGTTGAAGCTTCTGCCAAGAGTTCGTCGGCTTCTGCGTTGTTCAGACGCTGGACATGGCAGAGGTCCAGGACGTGGAAGTCCTTCTGGAGCTTCTGGACTTCAAGGACATAAGCATCAAGTTGAGGGTTCTTGCAACTGCATTCGCCTTTGACTTGCTTGATGATGAGCTATGAGTCACCCTTCACTAGCATCTGCTTGACACCATAAGATAGCGCCACCTTGAGCCCATAGATGAGAGCTTCATACTCCGCCATGTTATTGGTCGCCTTGAAATCAAGGTGCACCATTTATTTTACCTTCTCCCCTATCGGAGTGAGGAGAAGTATTCCAGCTCTGGCCTCCTGCTCCTGCACGGACCCATCGAAGTAGAGGGTCCAATGAGGCTCGGTGAAGACCGGGATCTTGAGCTCTGGCTTCTGCTCACTGGGGCCCCCAGGATTTGATGGAGAAGGTGTCCACTACGCCACAAAATCGGCCAAGGCTTGACTCTTGATTGCTTGTCGAGGCAGGAATTCAAGATCGAATTCTGCTAGCTCTGCTTCCCACTTAACGATGTTCCCAGTAGAATTAGGATTATGCAATATAGCACGCAGTGGATAGGAGGTTACCACTGATATCTTGTGGGCTTGGAAGTAATGATGAGGCTTCCTTGAGGCAATAAGAACTGTGTAAAGCAGCTTATGCACCTCAATGTATTAAGGATTTGTGTCATGGAGTACTTCACTGATGAAGTACACTGGCCGCTGGACGGTCCGGACCCTCTCGGAGGGGCCCGAAGCTTCCTCTTCATCAACCCGGACCCTCGCGAAGGGGTCCGGACCTTCTTGTACATTTGTGTGAACTCCCTCAGATGAGAGAGGTTGATCCTCGAGTATTTTGCCATGAAGATCAGTGCCTGGGGGCTGGGACCTAGACTCGCCTTCAGGTAGCTCCGGACCATCCCGAAGGGGTCTGGGCTACTGAACTAGAAGTGGCTCTGGTCTTTCCGTGACCAGGACCATGCTGACAACTTCCGTAGTTGTAGAAATGTAAAGCAATAGAGGCTCACTAGGGTTCATAGGTAGTGTGGTGAGGAGCTGTTTGAGCTCTTGGAATGCCTTTTCTACTTCTTCGGACTAGTGGAATGGCCTGGACTTCCTCAAAAGTTTGAAGAAAGGTAGCGCCCGCTCTGCCAATCTTGAGATGAACCGGCTGAGCGTAGCTAGACATCCAGTTAACTTCTGGACGTCCTTGATGCGGGCTAGGGCTGCATATCTTCAATAGCCTTGATCTTCACCGAGTTGCCTCAATTCCTCGATGAGTCACCAAGAATCCGAGGAGCTACCCAGATCTAACCACGAAGACACATTTGTCCGGGTTCAGCTTGGTGCACGTGATGTGCAGCTTGTCGAAGACGGCTTGTAGGTTGTTAAGGAGTGACTCCTTGTTCTTGACCTTCACGACGATGTCTTCGACGTACACCTCCACCAAGTCTCATATTAGCTCTCCAAAGGTTTTTTGCATAGCTCGCACAAAAGTTAAAGCAGCATTTTTGAGACCAAAAGGCATGATAGTATAACAATACAATCCATTTATTGTTATGAAGGCAGTATGCTCTTCATCTTCCCTAGACAGTTGGATAGGATGATATCCGGAATATGCATCTAGGAAACACAATAGCTCACACCCGGAAGTGGAGTCCACTATCTGGTCTATTCTAGGTAGTGGAAATGGATCTTTTGGACATGCCTTATTCAAGGTGGTGTAGTCGATACACATCCGAAGCTTCCCGCCAGCCTTGGGTACAACGACTGGGTTTGCCAGCCATCTTGGGTGATGAACCTCTCAGATGAAACCAGCTTCGAGTAGCTTCTTGATCTCCTGTCGGATGAAGTTATGCCGCTCGACTGATTGCTTTTGGGGCTTCTGGTGTACTGGCCGTGCGTCGAGATAAATCTTCAGGCTGTGCTCAATCACCTCCCTATGGATCCCATGCATTTGTGACGGTTGCCAGGCAAACACGTCAACATTTGCCCGAAGGAAAGTGATGAGCGCGAGTTCCTATTTGTTGTCCAGACCTCCCAATATACGAGTGGTCTGGGAAGCATCAGATCCAATTTGGACGACCTTGACGGGAGCGTCGGTGTCGCCGCTTGGTTGCACACATGGTGCAGAGGTCGAGCCTCGATGACGAGTGCTCGGAGGTTGAGCAGCTAGCTCTTTGCCGGAGGTTCCTTCCTGCGCCGTGGCAAGTGCATGGAGTTCCTCCAGTGCGATGACTCATGCAGTGCGATCTCCACAGATCTGGAGAACGCCCGAAAGTGTTGGCATCTTCAACACCAAGTAGCCATAGTGAGCTGCAGCCATGAACTTATACTGTGCAGGCCTTCCCAAGATGGCGTTGAAGGGCAGACTGCTGTGAGCGACGTTGAAGACCAGCTTCTCGGTCCTGTACTTCTCTCGAGTCCCGAAGGTCACTGGGAGTGTAATGGATCCGAGAGGGCTGATGGCCCCGGGCCTACCCCGAAGAAAGGTCTTGAGGGGCGAATGTCCGAGAGCTGGAGCTGGATCTTCATGAATGCTTCAAAGATCAAGAGGTTGAGATTGCGCCTCCGTCTAGCATGACATGGTAGAGCTGAACGTTGTTGATGGTTGGAGACACCATTAGTGGCAGCTGGCCAACTGCGACCATGTTCCTAGGGAAGTCTGTTGCATCAAAAGTGATGGGAGTGTCCATCCATGTTTGATGTGGTTCTGCCTTGGCGGTAGGAGCTACAGAAGCCATTTCCCGCCTCATGGTCTTAAGGATGCGGTAGGAGGTGATGTCCTAGGACCCTCCATAGATGATGTTGAGGGTCTTCTGATGCTCGTTGTCAGAGACATCAGAATCGTCATCAACTTTGTTGTACACAACCTTCAGGACCTTCTCGGGGTCCTAAAAACCTAGACCCGTTTCAGCCGGAGCTTCGTCGACTTTTTGCTTTCCTTCCCGTTGATGGAAAGGAGCTTTTTCTCGGCGCTTGTTGTAGCGCTCGACAAGGTTTTCAACCTCTCGACAATCTTCTAGGCTATGTTTGTCTGTTTTTTGGATCGGACACCACACCTTTGGACCACCGCCGTCTTCTAACAAAGGTCGAGGTCGCTTTTGGAGGAGTGGCCCCCAACCACCCGGAGATGCAACTGCCGTAGCAGTAGGTGTGCCGACCGACGGCTTCTTCTTGTCGTTGGACTTTTTCTTCTTCTTTCCTTTACCGAAGGTAGTGGCTTCAGCTTTGGAGGACTTTTTATTAGCCTCCAGAGCTAGCTTAGAGTGTATTTCCCAGCCCTCAGCAGCTCGGGCGCACTTGTCAGCTAGGCTGAATAGCTCCGTGACGCTCGTGACCTCCTTCGTCGCCAGCTTCTCCAACATCTTCTTATCTCTGACACCGTGTCTGAATGCCATGATGACAGATGCGTTGGAGATAGAGGGAAGGGTATTGTGTACCTGAGAAAATTGCTGGATGAAGGACAGCAGCGATTCTCCCGATGTTTGCTTCACAACAAAAAGGCTCAGTTCGGTGTCGAGCCGGGTTTAGGAACTCCCTAAGTTAGCAGTGAACTGCTGGCATAGCTCCGTCCAACTATTGATAGAGTCGGGCGGCAGACTCATGAACCAAGATCCGGCGGTCCCAGTTAGATCCACCGGAAAGTAGATGGCCATCATGGCCTTATTGCCACCCGCTGCTAGAATGGTGGTGGAGTATATCTGGAGGAACTCGGCGGGGTTGATAGTCCCGTCGAATTTCGCCAGCAAATGAGGCCAGAATTTCTGGGGCCAACGGACCATGCGCAGGTGCATGGCTAGGGCTAAACAGCCGCCCCCACTCTTGAAGGAGGAGGGATTTCCCGAGCCTCCCGCCTTTCGCCAGCACGCTCGATGTGGACACGTCCATCTTGCTGTCTGTAGCGGCTGTCGAGCTTCGACCGCAGATCATGCGTCGAGAGTCTCGACGCAATGTGAGTGCGACGTGCCCCAGAGGGTAGTGACGTCACCTGCTGAGATACAGCATGCCTCCGATGTTGTGATGCGTGAGGACCAAGTCTTCCAGACAAGTCCTACGTTGAGAAGTGTCTGCCTAGAAGGGGGAGGACCTTGGTTGCTAATGGCATCGGTTGCAACTACAACCAGATGTTGCATATCAGCACTGAAAGTGCATCTAGGCATCCCTTGTGGGTTTTGGATGATTTATGACAAGCAAATGAGATCCTAACCAAATTGTTGAGATGATCACAGGTTTTAATGAAATCATGAAGAAAGCGCAAAAAGAAGGGAGAGTGAGAAATCAAGTTGAAAGGAGCACAAGAAATGATTATGATACCCTTTGTGTATGGAGTGTGTTGGAGAAACACACCCCAATAGCTCAAGATAATTTTAATCACTCTCACTGCACAAATTCATACAGGTCCAGACTAGTCTGATATACCCCGGACTAGTCCGATATCTCTCTGTTCAAAATCGGACAAGTCCTCCCAGTGCGTACTTGTCTGCACACACAGTCCAGTTTACACAGACCGGACTAGTTCGATATCACCACTGACTAGTCCGATATCTCTCTGACTAAGATCGGACTAGTCCTCCCCAATGCGGACTAGTCCTCAACACTTCAGAGTTTTGCACGAAATCAGACAAGTCTGTTATCACCACGTACTAGTACGATATCTTTCTGATCTAAATCGGACTAGTCCGATATCTACACGGATTAGTCCAAAAAACCTTCTGACTAAAATCGGACACGTCCTTCAAGTGCGGACTTGTCCCAAATTTACTAAGGGTTTCACACCAGCTGGACTAGTCCGATATGTGCCGGACTAGACCGAACATTTCCAGAGACAAAAACAGACTAATCCACCCCTGGCCGGACAAGTCCGGTAATTTGGGGCACTTAGGGTTTCCCACACGCCGCACACTGGACTAGTCCGGAGTCCACCACGGACTAGTCCGGACTTTGAAAACCCTAACGGTAACCTTTGGAAACCCTAGTATAAATAGAGGTGCACGACCCCTAGTCATACACTCTCGACCCCCTGCGCCATCACACCCTCCAAGAGCCCAGAAAACACATCTCTCCACACAATCCAACGCAAGAAAGATCAAATCCTTGAGAATTGACATTAGATCAAAGGAGAGACACGATTCTTCATGTTTTGAGCTCTTGGGTTTGATTCTCTCGCACACTCATGTTCTTTATTACATATATTTCGAGTGCGTTGGTGGTGTCTTCAGTTGTATATCTTGGGGAGCCCTCAACTTGTGATAAGGCCCCTTGAACACGGTTATTCTTACCCCTTTGTGATTAGTGGAAGAGAATCGGCCTCAGTGGCGATTCGACGAGGGTAGGGTTGGTGAAGACCCGGTCCTTCAGTGGGCTCCTTAATGTGGATGTAGGTTGCCTTCGTGGGAACTGAACCACGAGATAAAAATCTTGTGTCTTCACTTTGTGCATATTGTTCATTGCACCTAGGGTTTAATTGATCTTAGTAAAATTAAGTCAAAACTTGAAACTAAAGTTATCTTGTGGTATCTTCAGCTTAATTGAAGCAACATACTCTAGTTACATCTTAATTTCCACTGCGTAGAGTACTTGGATCGAGATCATCGATCAAACTTGATTGATTTAGTCCGCACGCACACGACTAGTCCGCACACTACCGGACTAGTCCGATTTATCGGTATTTGATCAAGTTGCTGAGTGTTGCAGGTTTTGACTAAACTTCAAAAAGGCCTATTCACCCCCCTCTAGGCCACATTCAATTGGTATTAGAGTTGGACTCTTCAAAAGGAGACTAATCGCTCGAAGAGAAAATGTCAGACATGAAGGATGTGCACAAGAGCCTCAACCAAGAGAAGGTTGAAGATGAAAAGGCTCAGAAATTGGAGAAGCTCCTCGACGCCATTCAATATTTCGAGGATAAGGAAGAAAGCTCTCTCCAAAGGCAAACTGAAGGTCAAAGATGAAAAGAAGAAGAAGGGGAGTAGTCACACTGACTACTCCCGATATCCTTTCAATTATGATCGTTTGAATTCTAATAATAACCATTATTTATCAATTCCTTTAGGAAAAGCCCCATTCTTTGGCAGCAATGATTATTCTATGCAGAGGCAAAACATGAAAAATGCACTTAATCTCACTTAACACCAGTTTGTGGCACATAGTGTGTACATGTATAGATATCCCAAACGACAATGAAGAGCTAAGACCAAGCCAAGAGCGGGCGATTCATCAGAATGCTCAAGCTGCAGTGGTGATCACATCATCTTTGAGTCGAGATGAGTTCACCAAGGCGGATGGACTCGAAATTGCTAAGGAAATATGGGATATGCTACAAACAGCACATGAATGCGATCGTCATGTGCGAGAAGGTAATATTGAGATGATCGAAGGCGAATTGGGAAGATTCGCCATTGAAGAAGGTGAGTCACTGCAAGACATGTATAATCGATTGAAGACTCTCATCAACAAGGTTAGAGCATATGGAAGCAAAAAGTGGAACGATCACGAGGTGGTGAAGATCATTCTTAGAGCCTTCATGCCTCGCAATGTCACCTTGTGCTCAATGATTAGAGAAAGCCCCGAGTACAAGAAAATGACCCCGGACAAATTGCTTGGAAAGATCATCAATTTCGAGATGATGGAGAAGCAAGCAAAACATGTCAAAGAGATTGATGACCTCACCTCGGCAAAGAAGAAGGGGGTCGCCTTGACATCCACTTGCAAGCCCATGTCTAAAGAAGCTCGAGAAGCCCAAGAAGAAGATGACAGTGGTGATGAGAGCAGCGACATAGATGAAGAAGACATGATCCTCTTCATGAAGAAATTTAATAGAGTAATGAAAAGAAGACAAAGGGGTAGATCAAATGAGGGAAAACACAAAGACAAGTCAAGACCGAAGTTGAGGCGGGCATGCTATAACTGTGGTGAATATGACCACTTTATAGTTTATTGCCCGTATGAAGAAAACGAGAAGAAGACCAAGGAAACAAAGCCTCAACCTAAGAAGTTATTTAAGAAGAAAAATCAAGCTGGACAGGCGCACCTAGGAAAGGAGTGGGACTCAAATGATGAGTCCTCGTCCGAAGAGGAAGAGGAGATGGCTAGCATAGCAATGAAGAAGTCGACCAAGAAATCGACCCTCTTCCCAACTATCGGCGCATGAAAGTACAACGACACATGTCTCATGGAGAAGTAAGGTAAAAGAAAGGTAACATCTAAATCTTCCTCCTCGCAGTATTACTCTAGCGATAGTGATGCGTATAGTGATAATGAAGATATGCTTGTTGGCCTAGATAAGAAAACTGCCGCTAAAATGAAATTCTTAATGGATAAACTTATTGATAAGGAGGAGCTTGTTGATCGACAAGAAGATATGATCATCCTTCAAAAGGAGGAGTATCTTAAGATCAAAAAGCTCCTTGAACTTGAAAAGGAGCAAAGCAAGTCACTAGAGCTTGAGTTAGCTTCAAGCAAGGAAGCTTACTTGAAGTTAAGCGACTCAAATGTAATTATCAAGGATGAACTTGCTAACTTGACCAAAGTTACCAAGATCCTTGAGGTACAAGTTGAGTCACTCAAGCGAAGTGACCTTTCATCCTCTCCAAGCACACCTTCTCAACACCTAAAATCTGAAACTGCTACTACTTGCACATGTGCTAAAATTGAAACTAACTTGAAGGATAAGTCGAACTTGGCAAAGGACAAGCATCCTTCCCGTAGTGGCATATTTGACAAGGAGAAGATCAAGTATGCACGCAGTGCATACTTGACCACAAGACCTCCTAATGTCAAATATGGCATTGGGTATTCTTATGGTGAAAAGCAAAATGCTAAAAGCCATAAGAATAACAAGGAGCACATTGCCTTTATCAAGGGAAACACCCCTCAAGCTACAAAGGCTAATAATGTTGAAAAGTCCAAACATGCTAATTCATATGAGAAACAACTTTTGTTTAGAACCTTTGATGCATCTTATGTTCTTATGAAAAGCAACTTTGGTAAAGTGTATGCCAAATATGTTGGGCCACGCCATGGGAACATCATGTCCCATGTGTGGGTGCCCAAATCACTTGTAACTAAGATCAAAGGACCCAAGCAAGCTTGGGTACCTAAAACCAAGGCATAATTTGTTTTTGTAGGCTTACTCCTCCGGTGGAGCAAAATGGGTGCTAGACAGTGGACGGACAAACCACATGACCGGAGAAAGAAGGATGTTCGTTGAGTATGAAGTAAATGAAGATCCAAGTGAGGGCATCTATTTTGGAGACAATAGTCAAGGAAGGGTGCTCGGTACCGGTAAAATTGCAATATCATCTCAACACATGCTTTCTCATGTTTTGCATGTTTGACTCCTTAGATTATAATCTTCTGCCCATATCTCAATTATGTGACAAGGGTTATAATTGCTTGTTCACTAATGAGGGTGTGACCGTCTCTAGAAGGAGTGATGACTCGGTTGCATTCAAGGGTGTGTTAAAGGGACAGCTTTACCTTGTTGATTTCAATAAAGATAAAGTCAAACTTGATACATGCTTGATTGCAAAAACCAACATGGGTTGGCTGTGGCATAGACGGCTATCACATGTTGGTATGAGGAATATTCAAAAACTCCTCAAGGGCGATCACATCCGAGGTTTGAAGGATGTTGTCTTTGAGAAAGACAGGCCTTGTAGGGCGTGCCAAGCCGGGAAGCAAGTAGGAGCACCTCATCCAGCGAAGAATGTCATGACAATGACAAGACCGCTCGAGCTACTTCATATGGACCTATTTGGTCCAATTGCTTACATAAGCATCAGCGGTAACAAATATGGTTTAGTAATTGTTAATGATCTTTTGCGCTTCACGTGGGTTTTCTTTTTACTTGATAAGACAGAAACTCAAGGAACCCTCAAGAAGTTCTTCAAGCGTGCCCAAAATGAGTCTCATTGAAGATCAAGAACATACGAAGCGATAATGGCACGAAGTTCAAGAACACCCAAGTTGAGGAGTACCTAGATGAAGAAGGCATAAAACATGAATTTTCAGCACCATACTCCCCTCAACAAAACAGAGTAGTGGAAAGGAAGAACTGAACCGTCAGAGAGATGGCAGGGACAATGCTTGATGAGTACAAGACTTCAGATCAGTTTTGGGCGGAAGCGATTAACACCGCTTGTCATGCCATAAACCGACTCTATCTTCATCGACTTCTCAAGAAAACGTCATATGGGCTACTCACCGGTAACAAGCCTAATATTTCCTATTTTTGAGTTTTCGGTTCTACGTGTTATATTTTGAACAAGAATCCTAGGACTTCAAAGTTCGCCTCGAAGTCCGATGATGGTTTCTTGCTTGGCTATGATTCAAACTCCTACGCCTATCGTGTCTTCAAAAAGGTCTCCGGACTTATTGAAGTAGCACGTGACGTAGTGTTCGATGAAACTAATGGCTCTCAAGAAGAGTAAGTTGATCAATGTGTGCTAGATAGAGAAGAAGCTTCGTGTCAAGCACTGAGAAGAATGGCGTTGGGCGATGTTCAACCGCAAGCGCCACCTCCAAATGCAAATGAAGAAGATGAACCACAAGTGGAGGTAATTGATCAAGGGGGAGCTTCCACACAAGATCAACCTCAAGAAGATGAAGATGATCAATACCCCAATGAGGCAACCATCCAGGGGGAGAAGAAGACGATCATGAAGATACAAGACCGCAAGTGCCACACCCAAGAGTACACCAATGTGTTTAAAGAGATCACCCAATCAACAACATAATCGGGGATATCCAAAAGGGAGTAACTACTAGATCTTGAATTGCTAATTTTTGTGAACATTACTCCTTTGTATCCTTTTTGGAACCGCACAGGATTGAGGATGCATTGAATGTGTGGTGGCAATGCAGGAATAACTTAAGAACTTCAAACAGAACGAGGTGTGGGAACTCGTCAAAAGACCCAGTTCAACATCGTCGACACCAAATGGGTCTTTCGCAACAAACAAGACGAGCACGGGGTGGTGACAAGGAACAAGGCACGACTTGTGGCCAAAGGGTATTCACAAGTCGAAGGTTTGGATGTCGACGAAACCTTTGCTCCCGTAGCTAGGATTGAATCAATTAGAATATTACTTGCATATGCTACTCACCATGATTTCAAGCTCTATAAAATGGATTGAAAAGCGCCTTCCTCAATAGACCAATCAAGGAGGAGGTGTACGTGGAGCAACCCCCCGGATTTGAAGATCAAGAGTTCCCCAACCATGTGTTCAAACTGCGTAAGGCTCTCTACGGCCTCAAACAAGCTCCTAGAGCTTGGTATGAGTTTCTTAGAGATTTCTTAATTGAAAATGGTTTTAAAATTGGCAAAGCTGATTATACATTGTTCACAAGCATTTTGACAATGATCTTTTCATTTGTCAAATTTATGTTGATGACATTATCTTTGGTTCAACTAACAAATCCTTTTGTGAAGAATTTAGTAAGATTATGACAGATAGGTTCGAGATGTCCATGATGGGAGAGATGAAATACTTCTTGGAATTCCAAGTGAGGCAACAAAAGGAAGGGACGTTCATAAGCCATACCAAGTATACTCAAGACATACTCAAGAAGTTTGGAATTGAAAAGGCGAAGCCTATAAAGACTCCCATGGCAACAAATGGGCACTTGGATCTCAATGAAGACGGACCAAGCGTGGATCCAAAGGTATATCGCTCCATGATTGGATCCCTACTTTACTTATGTGCATCTAGGCCTGATATTATGTTGAGTGTGTGCTTGTGTGCAAGATTTCAAGCCAATCCTAAGGAGTGTCATTTGACAGCCGTCAAGAGCATCTTGTGATATTTAGTTCATACACCCAACATAGGCCATTGGTATTGTGACACCCGGTTTCGAAAATGAACCAAGTGAACACATATGTGTGCCCAGGATGTTCAACAAACATACACGAGTGCATTCACAAAAGAGTATACAGAAAATTACCACAAAACAAGATTAATAAACCCAAATTTTATTACACAAACCATATTATCCTCGAATACAAGCTCTAATGAATATTAATGACAAGTTCAACTAATGCAGTGGAAATAAACTAAATACCAAACTAAACAGCTTGGCAGCATAACTGATAGGGTATAGCGCAGCTCCAATCAACACCACAGGCAAAGCTGACGGTAGACACGACCTAGAACTCCGCATTACCGTCATTAAACTCCCAATCCTGGCCTGCAACAATTGGGGGGGGGGGGGGGTTGAAAGAGTGAGTACATGTCGTACTCAGCAAGTGTGGAAGGTATGACATGTGGCTGATTCAAATGATGAATATATTAATGGCTAAGTGCTGAAAAGTACATTAAAACACTTAAAAAGCAATATATTATATGTATGTGAAATAAACCCATCATAAGCCATGTAAATATCATAATACCAGTCCATAATTCATTACCATCATCCATATACCAGATTTCTCCATTGCCAGTAATCATATTCAAAACCAGATTCCAATTCATAACCATCCATAACCATAATACCAACCATAACCATAATACCAAATCCCAATTTTTCCTCTAATCATGCGAGGGTCCAGGTTGCTCATAACCGGGAGCACGACTATCATGTAGTTTTAGACACACTCTACAGAGGTTGTACCGCTTTACCCACGTGTTTGTGATTTCATCACCTTGCAGTGACTAGAACCTCTATTATGCAGTCTCACACTTCCATCGGTGTGTGGCCAAGAGATCACAAAATAGCCTTTACAAAGGGATTACTAGCCTATTTAGACCCCACTGAGGTTTCACCGGTGGCGATGCCTCCAACTGAGCACATCTTCAACCAAGGGCCCCCCTCTTGAGCCATTCGGATCCCAGGGTAGTCCCACCAATCATCAACAAACCCAATCCGACTACCCCTTCCCCGAGCATCCTTAATGGTCCAGATAGCGCTGGCAAAGCCCTAATTAATCAGCTACGCCGCACCCGTACTTGGCCTCGTGGTGGCACTATAAATCCTGGATGGTCGCTCCACGAACCGGTCCTTAGATCTAAAGCAAGCAAACCACCATACATCCAACCCATCCACATACTAGGCTTGCTTAGATCACCCATTACCACATCATATTAACCAGTTCATGTCAACCCCAATCTCATTAATGCATAATTAAATTAAGTAGTATAGTTGCTCTTCCGTCCCAATTAATTAAGCGAAGCAAAAAGGTAAAAATCGCATCCTGACTCTGTGCCATATATTCCAGGTGACAAGGGTGGTTAAACAAAGCTAGTAAACTTCCTACCATTGGATTCCCATCAAATTGACACAGCATACAGTTTTGCAAACAAAACATTTATTGTCAAAACAGGATCAATATGCTTCAAGGACACTTGCCTTGCTCTTGCGGTTGATTCGGGTCAACTTCTTCAAACTCTTGGTGCTGGAGATCCTCTGTGGCACTCTCTAGCGCAAATCCTTCTAATCCACACAATAAACATACAAGACAAGAAACACAATCAAAGATTGCACAAATATTACTCAATATGACATGACATGCATGATTAATGCAAATGTAAAGTAGAACTTGTTAATAGTACACTTTTAATGATCACTAACTAGTTCTAATAGCTTTTAAAAAGTTTATACAGGTTTGGATGTGATTAGATCTAATTTTAGAATTAACTCAACACAATTTAACCAGGAAAATCAGACTAGTCCGCTAGGGACCGGACAAGTCCACACTTTGCGAGATCAACAGATTAGGGTTTTCTAGGTCGACATGAATTTGGAGTTTAGGGGTTGAATTCACGTAAGGAAAAGATAATAGAAGGTATACCAGATGTTTAGGACTCCAATGAATCAAGAAACTTGGAGGTAGCACTTGGATCTTGATGATCTAGGGTTGATGATGAACTTGGAGACGATTTGATGATGAAGAACGAACTTGGTGGAGATCTTGATCCTCTTTCGTTTCCTCCTCTTCTTCTTCTTGCTTGAGATCTCTTCCTCCCTCCTTGATGGTGGCTCTCCAAGAACTAGGGTTTGTTTGGGGTGCAAAAGTGGCAAATAGAGGTTGAGCCAAGGGGTGGGGTTGTTTATATAGAGGTGGAGGCTAGGGTTAGATGGATTTTGAGTTTGAGAGAAGTAGAGGCCGATTTAGAGTCCCACATGGATTCTAAAAGAGTTAGGCACGACGTCCCTAGGCCCACTTAACATGAAACCCAAGAAACTAGTCGTAAAACAAAGGATCAACTCGGAGTCGCGAAATATCAGACAAGTCCTAAAAGAACCGGACTAGTCCGAAGTTAGTCAGAAAGAAATCAGACAAGTCTGGCCAAAAATCGGACAAGTCCGACTTTTGTCAGAGAGGAAAACGGACAAGTCCGCTGGAACACTGGACTAGTCCGGAAAAGTCCAGGGACTTAGCAAATTTTCAAGGATTCTTGGAACACCAGACTAGTCCGCATAAAATCGGACAAGTCCGAAAGTGTCCAGAGGAAAAATCAGACTAGTCCGCAGCAAAAACGGACAAGTCCGTTTGAAGTCAGAGAGAAATCAGACTAGTCCTCACCAAAGTGTGACTAGTCCGCACTTTTCAGCATTTTAAGTGCGGTTTTGTTCCAAATCAATTTTAAACTTTTTTCTCTTTATCTGGATTAATGTTAAACATGTATATGAATGTATGTAGGGAATGATGCATGAAAATGAGGGTATTACAAACCTACCCCCCTTAAAATGAATCTCGCCATCGAGATTCGACGCGGAAAAGAAGATATAGGGAAATTCCTTCTTGAGATCATCTTCCAACTCCCACGTTGCTTCTTTTTCTGTGCGGTGCTTCATTGAACTTTACACCATCTAATATTCTTGTTCCTTGTGACCCTATCCTTAGTTTCCAAGATTTTGACCGCTTCTTTGGCATAAGTCAAATCCGCCTTTAGTTCCAATCCTTCCATTGGCACTTGTTATTCCGGTACTCTCAAGCACTTCTTGAGCTGGAAAACATGAAAGACATCATGGACATCCGATAGATGAGCTGGCACCTCCAACTTATACGCTACTTCTCCTCTTTTGCCCAAAATCTTGAATGGTGCAATATAACGAGGTGCTAGCTTGCCTCTTATGTTAAACCTCTTATGACCCCTCATCGGTGACACCTTGAGGTAAACAAAGTCTCCCACTTCAAAGGCTAGTTTTCTTCTCCTATTGTCCGCATAGCCTTTTTGTCTTGATTGGTCAGCCCTCAAATTCTCACGAATTATTTGGACATGCTTTCCGGCTTCTTGCAACACATCCGGACTAAATACTTGAGTTTCACCCGTCTCATTCTAGAATAAAGGTGTCTTACACTTCCTTCCATAAAGCGCTTCATATGGTGACATTTTCAAACTTGCTTGGTAACTATTGTTGTATGAAAATTCCGCATATGGCATGCTTTTGTCCCAACTTTTACCATGCTTCAAAGCGCAAGCTCTTAACATGTCCTCTAAAATCTGATTGGTCCTCTCGGTTTGTCCATTCGTTTGAGGGTGATATGCTGAACTAAAATTCAACCTCGTTCCCAAAGTTTCATGCAATTTTTGCCGAAACCTGGAAGTGAATTGTGAACCTCTATCCGAGACTATCTTCTTCGGAACTCCATGCAAACATACTATTCTTCCCATATACAGTTCCGCCAATTTCTTTCCATTATAGGTGGTCTTGACGGGAATAAAGTGGGTTGACTTAGTTAACCGATCCACAATTACCCAAATTGAGTCATAACCGGACTGAGTACATGGTAAACCAACTATAAAGTCCATTCCGATTTCTTCCCACTTCCATTCCGGGTTCTTCAATGGTTGCAACAATCCAGCTGGCCTTTGATGTTCCGCCTTGACCCGTTGGCACATATCACACAATGCTACATATTCAGCTATGTCCTTTTTCATGCTATCCCACCAATAGCAAGTCTTCAAGTCTTTGTACATCTTCGTACAACCAGGATGAATTGAGTAAGGTGAGTCATGTGCCTCTGTTAGTATTGTCTCCCGAATATGCTTCACATGGCACGATAATCCTTTTTCCCAGCCATAAGATACCATGTTCATCCTCATCGAATCTTAATTCTCTCCCCTCTTGGGTCCTTTCCTTGATTTCTTGGATTTCCTCATCCTTTGTTTGAGCTTCCCGAATTTCTTGCTCCAAAGTTGGATTTAACTCCATCATCCCCATCTCATTTACAAACCCGAGGTTCAACCGTTCAAACTCCTTACATAACTTGGATGGTAATTCTCGAACCGCGAGTTAATGACTTACTCCTATTCTACTCAAAGCATCAGCCACTACATTGGCTTTTCTCGGATGATAGTTGATACCCAAATCATAATCTTTGATGAGCTCCAACCATCTTCGTTGCCTCAAGTTCAGATCCGTTTGTGTGAAAATACTTCAAACTCTTATGATCCGTATAAATTTCAAACCTATGTCCAAAGATATAGTGTCTCCAAATCTTCAATGCATGTACCACGGCTGCAAGTTCTAAATCATGTGTTGGGTAATTCTGCTCATGTTTCTTCAATTGTCTTGACGCATAGGCGACCACTTGACCTTCTTGCATGAGCACACATCCAAGTCCTTGTCTCGAGGCGTCGCAATAAATATTGAAACTCTTGCTAACATCCGGCAGTATCAAAACTGGGGGCTGTTCTTAACCTCTTCTTCAACTTCTCAAAAATTTTTTGACAAGCTTCAGTCCATTGGAACGCCTTCGCCTTCATTAGCAACTCCATCATAGGCTTGGCTATCTTGGAGAAGTCCTTAATGAACTGACGGTAATATCCAGCCATTCCAAGAAAACTCCTTATTTCCTTGACATTTTGCGGCGGTTCCCACTTCAACACGTCTCTCACTTTTCCAGGGTCAACCAATACTCCTCCTCCTGAAATTATATGACCCAAAAACAACACTTCTCTCAACCAAAACTGACACTTATTGAACTTGGCATACAATTGATGCTCCCTCAATTTCTGCAGCGTAAGCCTCAAGTGTTCCTCATGTTCCTTCTCATCGTTCGAGTAGATCAAATTGTCATCAATAAACACCACAACGAACCTATCCAAGTACTCCATGAAGACTTTATTCATGAGGTACATAAAGTACGTAGGTGCATTGGTCAATCCAAAGGACATCAAGGTGTACTCATAAGATCCATACCCTATCCTAAAAGTTGTCTTGGGTATGTCCGATGGTCTAATCTTCATTTGAAAGTATCCCGTCCTCAAATCAATCTTAGAGAAGATAGAAGCACCCTTCATCTGATCAAACAAGTCTTCTATGCGTGGCAAGGTGTACTTGTTCTTGATTGTTACCTCGTCGAGAGATCGGTAATCTACGCACATCCTTTGGGATCCATCCTTCTTGTCCACAAATAGAACGGGCGCTCCCCAGGGTGAAGAGCTGGGCCGAATGAAACCCTTCTCTAGTTGCTCTTGAATTTGCTTCTTGAGCTCTGCTAATTCCATAGGAGGCATCCTATATGGCCTCTTAGCTATAGGTGCAGTTCCAGGTATTAAATCAATAAAAAACTAAATGTCTCGATCAGGTGGCATACCTGGCAACTCGTCCGGAAAAACGTCCAAAAATTCACACACCACCGGAATCTTCTCAATTGCGGCACCGTCCATATGGTTCAGCTCCATTTGCTTCAGTGCAGTTTTAGATGCTTCAAATTCTACGGTGATCCCTTCTTCATTGGTCAACTTCACCATCTTTGTGGCACACTCAATAACTCCATTGTGCTTCCTCAACCAGTACATACCAAGTATAATGTCCAATCCTTGAGAATCCAAAACAATGAGGTTGGCGGAGAAGTCTACCCCCCTTATTCTAAGGCTTACTTTTGGACATACTATATTTGTCGTCATCTCTCCACTAGGAGACTTAACCAATAGAGTAAACTTCATATGAGAGATAGGCAAACTATACTTGGCGACATACTTCGATGCAATGAATGAATGTGATGTTCCATAATCAAATAACATAGTCGCGGGGTTGGAGTTGGCGAGAAACATACCAATGACCACGTCATCCGCTTGTTGAGCATCCTCCATAGAGACATGGTTCACGTTGCCACGAGCAAAATCCTGCTGTCCATGGTTCCCTTGTGGCTGTCCTCCATTGGGTCTTGGGTTTTGCCTAGGTGCATTGCTTCCTTGACCAAGTCATGACTTAGGACATTGATGTGCAAAGTGTCCAACTTCTCCACAAGTATAGAACTTGTTTACTCCACCATAATTATTGGGACGAGCTTGGTTTTGAACACTTGCACCAGGAAAGTTGGCTCGATGTGCAAAAGGCATTGGAGGCCTAGGTGCTTGCATGACAGGGCGCTGCTGCACAAACTGGGTTGGGCGCGGTGCATAACCAGGGCGCTGTATAGGAGTAGAGGAGCTGTAGTATGGCGCATTAGGAGGCGCAAAGCGAGGGTGCACATTACTTCCTTGTTGCTGTCCTTGATATGGTGCCTTCTTCTTGTTGTCTTGTTCCATCTCATGAACCTTGTTCTCCACAACAATGGCTTTGTCCACAAGCTTCTGAAAGTTGGCATAATCACAGTTGAGCAATTGCACTTGGATCTCATTGTTCAAGCCACTCATGAACAAGTATTGTTTCTGGCTGTCCCGACTAACATCCTCACGCGCCTATCTTGAGAGTTTAGTGAACTTATTGAGATATTCACTCACGCTTGATCTTCCTTGTCTTAAGTTCTCAAATTCTTACCTCTTCAAAATCATAACACCTCCCGGCAAATAATGAGAACGGAAACTCTCCTTGAATTCCGGCCAAGTGATTCTCTCTTGGTTCTCATGAGCATTGCATAGTGAATCCCACCAATCGACAGCTGCTCCAACTAGTTGATGAGATTCAAATAGAACCTTCTCCCGGTCGCTGCATTGGACTATAGCTAGCTTCTTCTCCACAGACTTGAGCCAATCATCAGCATCCATAGGGTCAGCAGCTTGAGCAAAGGTCGTGGACCTAGTCCTCATAAACTCTCCCAACCGGTTATGAGGAGGCGGGGGTGGCGGTGGAGGCATGTGGGGCTGATTGTTGATATTGCCAGTCTGCAGTTGTCCCATAGTTTGTATCATGGTCTGCATGAGCTGGTTTTGCATAGCCAAAAGCTGCTCAATGTTGATAGCTCCATTAGCAGGTCCTTGTCCATTGTTGTTCTGAGGTGCTCCATGGTTCTCCTCCTCATCGTTAGCATCCCTCTGGTTGCGAGTCCTCACCATCTGGAGAAAAATAATAGGTAAGAAATAGAAAACGTCCCCAACTATATGCATCAAGGTATATGAAACTAGGCAACTAACTAGTCTAGTTTGACATGGCAATGCTAAAGCATCCCAAAATCCTCCATTAGCACACAAGCAAACAATATATATAGCAAACAGCAAGCCAACAAAATCAAATCAATTCATGAGTGCTTCTATGTGCTCTAAAGTGTCCATTCTATCTAGGCTGCGTCCTAACCTGTGGCTCTGATACCAAATTTGTGACACCTGGTTCCAAAAATGAACCAAGTGAACGCATATGTGTGCCCAGGATGTTCAACACACATACACGAGTGCATTCACAAAAGAGTATACAAAAAAATTACCACTGAACAAGATTAATTAACCAAATTTTATTACACAAACCATATTATCCTCACATACAAGCTCTAATGAATATTAATGACAAGTACAACTAATGCAGCAGAAATAAACTAAATAAGCAAACTAAACAGCTTGGTAGCATAAGCGATAGGGTATAGCGCATCTCCAATCAATACCACAGGCAAAGCTGACAGTAGACACAGCTTAGAACTCCGCATTATTACCATTAAACTCCCAATCCTGGCCTGCAACTGTTGGGGGGATTGCAAGAGTGAGTACATGTCGTACTCAGCAAGTGTGAAAAATATGACATGTAGGTGATTCAAATGACGAATATAATAATGGCTAAGTGCTGAAAAGTACATTAAAACACTGAAAAAGCAATATATTTTATGTATGTGAAATAAACCCATCATAAGCCATGTAGTTATCATAATACCAGTCCATAATTCATTACCATCATCCATATACCAAATTTCTCCATTGCGAGTAATCATATTCAATACCAGATTCCAATTCATAACCATCCATAACCATAATACCAACAATAACCATAATACCAAATCCCAATTTTTCCTCTAATCATGTGAGGGTCCAGGTTGCTCATAACCGGGAGCACGACTATCATGATAGTTTTAGACACACTCTGCAGAGGTTGTACTGCTTTACCAACGTGTTTGTAATTTCATCACCTTGTAGTGACTAGAACCTTTATTATGACGTCTCACACTTCCATAGGTGTGTGGCTAAGAGATCACAAAATAGCCTTTACAAAGGGATTACTAGCCTATTTAGACCCCACTGAGGTTTCACTGGTGGCGATGTCTCCAACTGAGCACATCTTCAACCAAGGGCCCCCTCTTGAGCCATTCAGATCACAGGGTAGTCCCACCAATCATCAACAAACCCAATCCGACTACCCCTTCCCCGAGCATCCTTAATGGTCCAAATAGCGCTGGCAAAGCCCTAATTAATCAGCTACACTGCACCCATACTTGGCCTCATGGTGGCACTGTAAATCCTGGATGGTCGCTCCACGAACCGGTCCTTAGATCTAAAGCAAGCAAACCACCATACATCCAACCCATCCACATACCAGGATTGCTTAGATCACCCATTACCACATCATATTAACCAGTTCATGTCAACCTCAATCTCATTAATGCATAATTAAATTAAGTAGTGTAGTTGCTCTTCCATCCCAATTAATTAAGCAAAGCAAAAAGGTAAAAATCCCATCCCGACTCTCTACCATATATTCCAGATGACAAGGGTGGTTAAAAAAAGCTAGTAAACTTGCTACCATAGGATTCCCATCGAATTGACACAGCATGCAGTTTTGCAAACAAAAAATTTATTGTCAAAACGGGATCAATATGCTTCAAGGACACTTGCCTTGCTCTTGCGGTTGATTCGGGTCAACTTCTTCAAACTCATGGTGGTGGAGGACCTCTGCGGCACTCTCTAGCGCAAATCCATCTAATACGCACAATAAACATACAAGACAAGAAACGCAATCAAAGAGTGCACAAATATTACTCAATATGACATGATATGCATGATTAATGCAGATGCAAGATAGAACTTGTTAATAGATCGCTTTCAGTGATCACTAACTAGTTCTAATAGCTTTTAACAAGTTTATACAGGTTTGGATGTGATTAGATCTATTTTATAATTAATTCAACACAATTTAACCAGAAAAATCAGACTAGTCCTCTAGGGACCGGACAAGTCCGCACTTTGCAAGATCAGCAGATTAGGGTTTTCTAGGTCGACGTGAATTTGGAGATTAGGGGTTGAATTCACGTAAGGAAAAGAGAATAGAAGGTATACCAGGTGTTTAGGACTCCAATGAATCAAGAAACTTGGAGGTAGCACTTGGATCTCGATGATCTAGGGTTGATGATGAACTTGGAGATGATTTGATGATGAAGAACGAACTTGGTGGAGATCTTGATCCTATTTCGTTTCTTCCTCTTCTTCTTCTTGCTTGAGATCTCCTCCTCCCTCCTTGATGGTGGCTCTCCATGAACTACAGTTTTGGTGGGGTAGAAAAGTGGCAAATAGAGGTCAAGCCAAGGGGTGGGGTTGTTTATATAGAGGTGAAGGCTAGGGTTAGACGGATTTCGAATTTGAGAGAAGTAGAGGGCAGTTTAAAGTCCCACATGGGATCTAAAAGAGTTAGGCATGACGTCCCCAGGCCCACTTAACGTGAAACCCAAGAAACACGTCGTAAAACAAAAGATCAACTCAGAGTCGCGAAATATCGGACAAGTCCGAAAAGGACTGGACTAGTCCGAAGTTAGTCATAAAGAAATCGGACAAGTCTGGCCAAAAATTGGACAAGTACGCTGGAACATCGGACTAGTCCGGAAAAGTCCAGGGACTTAGCAAATTTTCAAGGATTCTTGGAACACCGGACTAGTTCGCATAAAATTGGACAAGTCCGAAAGTGTACAGAGGCAAAATTGGACTAGTCCGCACTTTTCAACATTTTAAATGTGGTTTTGTTCCAAATAAATTTTAAACTTTTTCCTCTTTATGTGGATTAATGTTAAACATGTATATGAATGTATGTAGGGCATGATGCATGAAAATGAGGGTGTTACAGGTATCCTAAAGGTTCCAAGTTCAATCTCATTGGATACTCCAATGCAGATTATGCCAAATGCAAAGTAGATAGAAAAAAGTACCTCCGGTACTTGCCAATTTTTAGGAAGATCTCTAGTTTCTTGGTCCTCCAAGAAACAAAACTCTATTGCCTTATCCACGGCCGAAGCGGAGTACATTGCAGCCGGGAGTTGTTGTGCACAACTCCTTTGGATGCGACAAACTCTAAGGGATTACGGTTACAACATGAGCTGTATTCCACTTCTTTGTGATAATGAGAGTGCCATTAAAATTGCCCATAACCCCATTGAGCACTCTAGGAACAAACATATAGACATCCGGCATCACTTTTTGAGAGACCACTCAATGAAAGGAGACATAGCCATTTCCCATGTCAACACCGAAAAGCAACTAGCTGATATATTTACCAAGCCACTTGATGAAAAACGTTTTTGTGAGCTCCGAAATGAACTAAATATCCTTGATGATCGGAACGTGGCTTGAAAACTTGGATACATGTATGGCTCATTCAAAATCCATTGATTGTGTTATGAAAATCATCTCTCTCAATTTTCTCCGAAAAACTATTTCAACTACTTGATCTTGGTGAATTATGGTCATAGCTTGATTGTTGGATGTTTACTGATCATATTCATCAAGATTATTGTGTGCTTTGCCCCCTATTTTTATTAAAAAGAACCTTTGAATATATATGAATGGGCCAATCATATCTGTTCTGGTGACCATAGACTAGTCTGTGGTTACCCGGACTAGTCCGCACACTACAGACTAGTCCGAAGAGTGTCCGGTAGTTCGGACTAACCCGGTTGACCACGAACTAGTCCGATTTTTCGACTCCATAACCCTAGGCACTGCCAAAACCTAATATCCTTCATCCCCACAACTCATCTCACATTCTCTCTCTTCACTCAAGTGCCCCCAAAGTGATTTGGCAATTTCTTCACCAAATCCCTTCAAACTTCCGTGGAAAATGGTCTCCATTGCGAGGGTATTGAAGACCATGAACTTGTTTGCTCCTACAACCCCTCCACCGTCAAGAATCAAATAATTTCAGTAAATTTACTCCCAAACCCTAGAAACTTCAATTTCTTTCATTTTGGATCAAATAGCTTAGTTTCTTCCAGCTAATACATGCCTCCTTGCTGTATTACATCTATCTCAAGCTATTTTTGCATTGGGAATCATCATTGACCATCTAGTTAGGGTTTGAGGTGATGAACACCGGACTAGTCCGGTCCCTATACGGACAAGTCTGGTCCCCTGGACTAGTTTGTACCTGAACACCGGACAAGTCCAATTTTAAACTAAACTCAACCCTAATTCCAACTACTCAATGCACTTTTGCCATCAATTCTTATCCATACATTGTATAATCCCTTCTCAGGACAATGTCGAGCTCCAATGATGAAATTTCCGATTATGAGGTCGAGATAGACAAAGACTCCTTGCTTCGGTCCTCGACGGGCCAAGGGAAGAAGCGCCAAGAGCGTCCCTCCGAGCTGACACCTTCTCCACCTCAGGTGCAGCGCAAGGTTCTAGCCAAGAAGCCTGCATCCAAAGCAAAGGATGCAGCTGACTCTAGCTCTGTGGTTCCTCTCCAAGGTAAGGGCAAGGGAAAGGGGATTGCCTCGGGCCCGATCGGCCCTCTCAAGATGAATGCACCAAGACAGAGGAACAGGGACCCCTCTGATGAAAGGTTCAATGGCAAGGGAAGCGATACGACTTCCAAGATTAGAATGGTGGATTGTTACAGCAGACCCACAAAGGCAGCCGATGCCAGATTTTGGAGCAACTTTCACGCAGATTTCTATAGCTCTGTGTACCTCACCATGAAGACTCCAGTTGTCCGCAACCAATGGATTGACTGGAATCATTTTGAAAGAAAGAGTTGTGGTGCTTTTTATGAAGTGGTGGAGGCTGCAGCAAGGCATGGGCTGAAGGATCTGTTTTCCTTCAGGTACAACTAGAACGTGAAATCATTGCTCAATTCTATGCCACATGCTACTTTGCTAGTGATGAAGAGGAGAGGGTGACTTGGATGACACATGGATCCAAGTACACTATTACTTATGATGAGTTTGCAAGACTGCTTCACCTAGAAGACACTGGCAACAATGAACTAACTATCCAGAATATTGGTGTCTTGGCGAAGGATAAGATGGAGTTCCTTTATGATACTAGCCTGAAGTACAACCCTCCATCGACCAAGAACATGAAGCCCTTCTTCATGGTTCTTAATAGGGTGCTGAGGAAGACCATAGCTCCAAAAGATGGGGATGCAGGAAGTGTGCAAGGGTACTTGAGGACCCTAATGAAGGTGATTAGCAAGAAGCAGAAGTTTGATATCTTCGACTATATTCGGAATGACACTGTGAATATCTCCCGCACTCCGAATAGATCCTGTGGCTATGCCCCTTACCTCATGTTTATGATTGAGAAAGTCACGGGAATCGAGTTCGTGAAGGATGTGGAGCACACTCCACTCAGGCCCCAGAAGCCTACCCAAGCCACTCTCCCAGCTGCTCCATCTCCAGTGTCCAGTGAAGAGGCTCCGAGGAGAGCTCGAGGAGATGCCCGGACTGCTCCTGCCACTAGGGCCCCTCCTCAAAAAGGTTCCTAAAGTGGCATATTGAAGTACTTGGCTGCCATCTTTGGCTCCTACAAGAAGGCTGAGGTGAAGCGCCATAAGTTGGACAAGGCAAGGAAGGCAGATATGAGGTATGTCAAGGAAAATGTCAAGCATATCTGCCATAAGCTGGAGATCGAGCCTATTGGATCCCCTGTTATCTCTGAAGATTTAGCCTCTGACTTCTCCGAGCTTCCACCCCTTTCACCTTCTGAGCTTGCCTATTTTGGCATTGGGGGCACTTCGAGTGGGTCCGCTCCTCCTCCTCCTCAACCCGAAGATGAAGATGATGAGAGGACCAACAGCGAGGAATGAGTCTTTTAGTTCCCTCCTCTCTTTCTTTTTGGTGCCTTGATGCCAAAGGGGGAGAGATTGAGGGGAGTCACTAGGTCCTAGCTGTAGGTTGCGAGAGGAGAGCTCTATTTGTGTTTCTTTTGGGTTGTAAAACTTTAACTATGCTCTCTTACACTTTTGGTCTTGTGATGTGGTGCTATGACTATACTTATGCCTCTAAGTTATATTTATGAAATCTGTGATGTTGATTTGCTACATATGTGCTTATGCTCTGAAATTGACATATATGCTTGCATTCTCATCATAATTATTGCTCAAACACAAATAGTCTTGCATCCCACCATAAAGAGTGCACATATGTCTTATGTTCTCATTGCTTAATTTGTTCCAAGCTCATATGTGCACACTTTATGAAAATTCTGCATTTTTAATCATATTTGTGAAATCTCAATTGGTTGTCATCAATCACCAAAAAGGGGGAGATTCAAAGTGCATCTAGGCATTCCTTGTGGGTTTTGGATGATTTATGACAAGCAAATGAGATCCTAACCAAATTGTTGAGATGAGCGAAGGTTTTAATGAAATCATGAAGAAAGTGCAAAAATAAGGGAGAGTGAGAAATCAAGTTGAAAGGAGCGCAAGAAATGATTATGATACTCTTTGTGTATGGAGTGTGTTGGAGAAACACACCACAAGAGCTCAAGCTAATTTTAATCACTCTCACTGTACAAATTCATACAGGTCCGGACTAGTCCGATATACCCCGGACTGGCCCGATATCTCTCTGTTCAAAATCGGACAAGTCCTCCCAGTGCAGACTTGTCTGCACACACAATCCAGTTTACACAGACCGTACTAGTCCGATATCACCACAGACTAGTCCGATATCTCTCTGACTAAGATCGGGCAAGTCCCCCCCTGTGCGGACTAGTCCTCAGCACTTCACAGTTTTGCACGAAATCGGACAAGTCCATTATCACCACGGACTAGTCCGATATCTTTTTGATCTAAATTGGACTATTCCGATATCTGCATGGATTAGTCTGGAAAACCTTCTAATAAAATTGGACAAGTCCTCCAAGTGCAGACTTGTCCCCAATTCACTAAGGGTTTCACACCGGCCAGACTAGTCCGATATGTGTCGGACTAGCCCGAACATTTCCAGAGACAAAAACGGACTAGTCCGCCCCTAGCCGTACAAGTCCGATAATTCGAGGCACTTAGAGTTTCCCACACGACGCACACCGAACTGGTTCGGAGTCCACCACAGACTAGCCTGGACCTTGAAAACGCTAACGGTAACCTTTGGAAACCCTAGTATAAATAGAGTTGCATGGCCCGTAATCATACACTCTCGACCCCCTGCGCCGTCACACCCTCCAAGAGCTCAAAAAACACGTCTCTCCACACAATCCAATGCAAGAAAGATCAAATCCTTGAGAATTGACATTAGATCAAAAGAGAGACATGATTCTTCACGTTTTGATCTCTTGGGTTTGATTCTCTCGCACACTTGTGTTCTTTATTGCATATATTTCGGGTGTGTTTGTGGTGTCTTCAGTTGTAAATCTTGGGGAGCCCTAAACTTGCGAGAAGGCCCCTTGAACACGGTATTCTTACCCCTTTGTGATTAGTGGAAGAGAATCGGCTTCCATGGCGATTCGACGAGGGTAGAGTTGGTGAAGACCTGTTCCTTTAGTGGGCTCCTCAACGTGGATGTAGGTTTCCTTCGTGAGAACCGAACCACAAGATAAAAATTGTGTGTCTTCACTTTGTGCTTATTGTTCATTGCACCTAGGGTTTAATTGATCTTAGTCAAACTACGTCAAAACTTGAAACTAAAGTTATCTTGTGCTATCTTCAGTTTAATTGAAGCAATATACTCTAGTTACATCTTAATTTCCGCTGCGTAGAGTACTTGGATCAAGATCATTGATCAAACTTGATTGATTTAGTCCGCACACACCGAACTAGTCCGCATACTACCGGACTAGTCCGATTTATCGGTATTTGATCAAGTTGCTGAGTGTTGCAGGTTCCAACTAAACTTCAAAAAGGCCTATTCACCCCCCTCTAGGTCACATTCAAGCGCGCCACTGCTCCATCGAACCCTTAGGTGCCCTGGGCGCTGGTGGGCACTCTAGAAGAGTACGCGCAGCAATCACCTCGTTCTTGGGGTTGTTGTGTGTCGATGCCGTGACCGACACCAGGACTCCATCCTGTTGTCCAGCATTGTTAGCTTGAGCAGGTGAAGGTGGTGTGACGCCCGTCGGGACAACAACACCTGCTGGCTATTGCACATTGGAGAGATTCCCTCCAGCAGGTTGCACAACATTGCCGTTGGATGATCCTGCGGTGGAGTTCACCATCTTGAAATCTCAGTAGTCCCCTTCCTGACACGCCAAATGTCAAAGTATCCTATCGACACTTCCCCCGATACTACTGGATAGTAGCCCGCAGAGTTTCTTGATTGAGGGGGCCGCGAGTGAGATTATGAACAAGATGATGACACAATGATTTTAAGTGGTTCGGGCTGCCTGAGCCTAACACCCTACTCCATGGGTTGTGTGTTGTATGTATGAATCTGTCTGGCGTTTGTGAGCGTATGAGCTTGCTTGTCCGTGTACCGTGCGGCACAACCCTTTTATAGTCTAAGGATTGGCCTGACATGTGGCCCTGGCGTAATTAATAGCATAATACACGATCTACAGGTATTAAGCATAATTAAGAGTGATAATGCGCCTTAATGATGGCATTACCCCTATTAACAGTCACTGATCGTGTTTCATTAATATAGCATTAGTGACACATAATCAGGTCTTGTAACTGCCGCTTTAATTGTCCCTTGAAAGTCTGAGCCGTTGGAGATCTCTCAGCCTTCTGTTGAAGTCCTAGCTCTGGAGGTTTGACACATGGAGGCTCTGGAGATTCCCATCATGGGGAGGCAGGTTCGGAGCCACTATACACGTGGCAGCACTGGAGCTTCCCTCTACTGGGGGTTAGGTTCGGGGTCACTAGACACGTGGCAGGACCGGAGCTTCCCAATGAAGGGAGTTAGGTCCGGCCTTATGTTACACGTGTCAGTGCCAGAGTTACCCGAATGAGGGAGGTAGGTCCAGTACTATTTAACACGTGCGGCCTTCAGAGGTCTTCAACTTGAAAGGGTGGAACTCCTTAGCTTTTCTTGCGGTATCATGGGGTACCTAATACGCAGGGAACCGACAGTATTGAAGCTAGATATTCGCTTCGATTCAGTTTTCTCGTGCAGGCATCCTCTAATTCCGTTAAGTAATAGTTTATATATGGCTAGGCGCACCCACTAGATCAAGTCCCATCCAAAATAATCGACCATAGATGGTGTTCTTCAAGTTTTCCCCACCGCCATTGAAGAGGGCTTGGGTCACCATCGAGGACCCCCTTCTAGCCAGTTGCTCCAGGATTTGCCTTCACATTAATGTTCCTTGGAGTACCACGATGCTCCTGGACATCGCAAAGCATCATTTGGTGCATCCCCTTGCGAGATCACCGTCGGCCATGCCAAGGCCGCCATTGCCACCGTCGCCGGCAGCCTTTCCGCCATCCCCCGTCGTCGAGTTGGCTAACATGTGTTCCATCTCACCTTGATCATTTTTCGTATTCAAAACCTGGTCTAATTCTTTCTCCTTAGGCTGTAACACGAGCATGCCATCTAAAATTCTGAGAAGTCATTTGCTTGTCATAATTTTAGAGGTAACAAACTTGCTTGATCATCTTCCATTCTTTGCCAAGATCTTCCTTATAGTACCTGGCAGCTACCATAAATGACCCAAAGCCAATTAAGATTATTTCCTTACTATGATCAATATTTACTAGCTTATGATCTATATATGCAATCCATTTTCTATATCATTCATACATGTTAGTATGCATATCGTGTAGTTGCCGAGATCGAGGAGGACCTCAAAGCTTTCAAGGTCCACCTTCCCGGGGCTAACTTTGATACTGACTCACAACCAGGCAAGCCCCGGTTTGCATTTAAGTATTTTTGCAAAATTTTGATTTGTATCACCTATGTCTAGGGTGAGTTTTGTGCATTAGGGCTAAGGTGCTTGTTACTCCACTTGCATGACCCACAAATCCCATGGAGTATTTGGTAGGTCTACAGCTTGACGAGTAGAAAATTCCATGCTAATGTTTTGAGGAATCCGGTAGAAGTTGAGTAGTTGGAATCTACTTGCGAGATAGAGTTTTATCACACGGGATGGACTTGATCAAAGAATGATTTATGAATATAAATTTGAAACCGAGAAGCGGGATAGGATGCAATAAGACATGGTCTCACGTGCGTTGCCCTCCTTGTGTCGATTGAGGACCGATCCGTGTGCGGCCCTGCTGGACAAGTTTGAACTGTACCAGATGCATACTAGGCATATGGAACCCAGGAAACCAATGTAACTTGATAACTTGGGTGTCGAGGCATAGCCCACTGTCGATAGGGGTGGGTTGAGGGCAGCAAGGTGTAAATCTGCTGGCGGGCACAGACACGCTCCATGCAGGGACCTTATGCCTGCGATGGTGGGACCAGTTCGACGTTTGAGTTTCTTGTGAAAGGTTGTTGCTTATGATGTCGTGAGGAGCATTGCACGTTTCTCACGCACGGGTGTACGTGACGTGTTATCCGGGTGTCTACTGATTGCAATCACTATCCCTCGTAGTTATTTGAGCACCACTTGTGCACTGCGTTGTGACGTAGTAAATATTGAAGAAGCCAGAAGAATATGATGTATTGAATTATAATTGCTTTGAAATGATGATTGATGTAGTATATTGCTCACTAAAGTTACATTCTGAACATTTAAATTGCTGCTAATAACTTGGAATTAAGTATCCACTTGTAGGTGAGTCATTTATGCAATATCACTGCCTATGTTTACGTATCCCTGCATGTAGAGTTTCATGCTTAGGTGAAACGGTTAAGTCTTGCTGAGCCTCCGTGCTCACGGTTGCTATATTAAGTTGTTTGCTGGTGAGACGTATGAGGAAGGACCGGATGAAGAGGCGATGCCCTCGTCGGGGTATAACGCTGAGTGGGAGCCCTGCATGCCGCTATGATCTTTGACTGCTGCTAGTGCGAAGCGTCCTAGGGCATGGACGTCTTTGCTTTTGCATAGCTAGTGCTGAGAGCGTAGCTATGATGTATAGGTTTCTTTCCTACGTTAAGTATTGTAAACGTCCACTGTGTTTATAAATAAAAGACTTGATTTCTATTTTGTCTTGTTCTTTTCATGTATGCCGTTGGGTGTCGCATCGCACGACACCACCCTCTGCGATTCCTGGAATGTGTGGATCCGGTCTTCACACCCGTTCTCCAATGTTCGGGAAGAGCGTAGACATTTTGGTAGGCTTCTTGATGGCAATGGTAGCCATCTCTTCTTCTTCATCGGAGGAGGACTCATCATTTGAGTCCCACTCCTTGCCAATGTGCATTTGGTAAGCTTGCCTCCTTTTCTTGAAGGTCTTCTTTTCTTGTGGTTTCGCTTTCTTCTTATTATTATTTTCTTCATATGTGCAGCGACCATAAAGTGACCGTACTCGCCACAGTTGTAGAAGGTACGTTGTGCCTTGGATTTTCCATTCTCTTTTCTCTTCCCATCACTTGAGTTGTTTCCCTTCCTTCTTCTCATCATGCGCTTGAATTTCATGATGAAGAGAACCATCTCTTCATCATCCATGTCAGTGCTCACATCACTTGTGTCATCTTCATCTTGTGCTTCACGAACTTCCTTTCCCTTAGGCTTGCAAGTTGCTTTTAGGGCAACTTCCTTCTTCTTGGAGGAGGTAAGTTCAGCTAAGTCTTTGACATATTGGGTCTCCTTCTCCATCATCTCATGGTTGATAATCTTGCTCAACAGTTCATCCGGACTCATTTTGTGAAACTTCGGGCTTTCTCGGATCATAGAGCACAAGGTGACATTTCTGGTCATAAATGCTCTAATCATCCTTTTGACCACCTCATGGTCAGTCCACTTCTTGCTTCCATAGGCACAGATCTTGTTCAGAAGCGCCTTCATTCAGTTGTTCATATCTCGAGGTGATTCGCCCTCCTCAATGGCAAACCTCCCAATTCTCCTTCAAGCATTTCAATTTTTGCTTCAGACTGAGCAATTTCCCACATGTGCTGTCTTGAGTGTATCCAATATTTCATTGGCACTTTCTAGTCCATCAATCTTGGTAAACTCTTTTCGGCTCAAAGAAGAAGTGATCACTGCAACGGCTTGTGCGTTGCGGTGAATTTCTTGCTCTTGCTCTGGAATGAGTTCATCCTCGGTATCCGAGATATCTACACCTGCACACACAACTTGCCAAAGACTGGGGTTTAAGGAGACAAGATGCATTTTCATATTATACTTCCACATGGTATAATCATTTCTGTCAAAGTGAGGAGGTTCTCCCATGGGAATTGAAAGATAATGATTGTTGGAATTAAGACGATCGTAATTATAAGGATATCGGGAGTAGTCATGATGACCACTCTCCGTCATCTTCTCGTCTTCTTCCTTGCTGTTTTTGCTTAGAAGTTTCTTTCTTAGAAGCGCCTTGAGTTGATGCACTTCTTCATCATCGTGTTTATTTTTATTGAGTATATCAAATGCCTTGGTGTCTTGTTCATCTTCTGTGTTGGGCATCTTCGGGATCTTGTTGTTCTCAGAGGCCATCAATCTCTCCGAGCGGTGAGTCTCG
Source organism: Tuctoria greenei (assembly GCA_036927565.1). NCBI lineage: Eukaryota > Viridiplantae > Streptophyta > Magnoliopsida > Poales > Poaceae > Tuctoria > Tuctoria greenei. Next base: position 184,443,447 of record JAYESD010000006.1, read on the forward strand.
TAAATGGAGAACCTGGCTCTTATACCAATTGAATGTGGCCTAGAGAGGGGTGAATAGGCTTTGAAAGTTTTCCTACACACTTAATCAAATCGTTAAATTCCCAGTGGACCGGACTTGTTCGATGTAACTGCGGACTAGTCCGGTGTGCTTGCGTGATATGAACTGATCAAGTGTTAGAGCAGAAATTGTATGTGTTATAGCAGCGGAATTTAAACAACTATTCAAACAAACTTGATTGAACAATTAGTATTACAAACTTTCACATGGAATACAATGTTAATTCAGATTACAAGCTTGATCAATTGAATGCTCTAAATAATGATAATTGCAAAAGCAAAGAGATGAGCACATGGGACATAGATTTTTGTCGAGTTTTGATCTCACCAAAGAGATCTACGTCCTCGTTGAGGAGGCCCACATAGAGCCGGGTCTTTTGAAACCCTTTTCCCTCATGAAGTCACCACACAAGGCTGACTTGATTCCACTATCATGGGTAATAACCGAGTTGGTGGGGCAACCTCACACGTTGAGGGCTCCCACAAAAAATTACAGCAGAAAAAGTGATATAATACACTCGAAAAGATTACAAGTAATGCAAGAGTGTAAAGAGATCAAACCCCAAGAGCTCAATAACGCGTAGACAATGATCTCCCAATCCCAAATCTGAATACTCAAATAATTTCACTTTTGATGACCTTAGATGCGTGGGGAGATGTGTTTTTGTGCTCTTGGGACGAGTGGCAGTGCTAGGGTTTCAGTTCTTGACGGTAGAATGCGAGAGTCATGTTTGTGGGGTCCTGGATATCTTATTTATAGTGTTCCCAAAATTATTACTGTTAGGCATCTTGACGGCCGGACTAGTCCGCTCTAGGGACCGGACTTGTCCGGTATGCTGAGTAAAATCCGCATGGAATGTGCAACACACTAAAACCCTAATATGTTTGAGGTATACCGAACTAGTCCGGTAGGAGTTAGGACATTGTGACACCCAGTTCCGAATATGAACCAAGCGTAACGCATATGTGTGCCCAGGAAGTTCATCACACATATACGATTGCATCACAAACTATATACAGAATTTAACCACAATTCTACTATTAAATAAGTACCTTATTACAATAATCCAATAGTTCACAAATGACACACTCTAATTAATGCAGTGGAAAATAAACTAAGCAGCACGACTCCAATCCAAAGGCAATTGACGATGGTACGCTACCTAGTACTCCGCGTGATCCTCAGGGTACTCCCAATTATCTCCAGTAGCTGTTGGGGGGGGGATTGCAAGGGTGAGTACGTGTCATACTCAGCATGTGTGGAAATAGATGACATGTAGCTAAACAAATGATTGGAATAAAATGGCTAATTGCAGAAAAGTACATTTCATAAACATATAAAAGAAGTCTATCATGTCTATGTGATTTTATTCCCCTTCGTAACCCAAGTAATTATCATATCATTAATCCAACATTCCCAATTACCGTCCATTTAATACCAGCCAACAGTTAATTTAATACCATATGCCAATTCCATATTCTTCCATAAATCGATTGTACTCAAGTGACAAGCCAAACCACACCAACCATCCCAAATTCCAAGTCCAATTCTAATCATGTAGGTCATCCAAGTGTTCGCGACCGGGAGCACGGCTATCATGATAGTTTTTAACACTCTGCAGAGGTTGTACCACTTTACCCACATGTTCGTGATTTCATCACCTTTCGGCGACTGAGAGCCTCTATTATGCCTTATCACACTTCCGTAGGTGTGTGGCCAAGAGATCACAAAATAGCCTTTCAAAAGGGACTACTAGTATGTACGGGCCCACTAAGGTTTCACCGGCAGGCTTGAATCTCCATTCTCCCACCCACGGGCCCCCTCGTGTGCCATGCGGATCCCAGGGTAGCCCTCCTCGACTCCCATTCCTCGCGCCATCCAATAGTCCATACAATACTAGCAGCACTCTTAATTATTCAGCTACACCGCACCCATACTTGGCCTTGTGGTGGCACTGTTGTCCTGACGTATTCTCGCATGAACCGGTCCTTAGATCTAAGGCAAGCAAAACCACCGAATCATCCAACCCATTCCACAGAACCATGCTTGCTTAGATCTCCTAATTTCCATGTTGCTAAACTAATCATCATCTTATTACCATCCCATGTTCTCATAATTAAAGTTGTCAACCACATTATTTAAGTTACCCATAACCCATGTAGCGATGCGGTGCAAAAAGAAAAATACCCATACTCGACTCATCATGTATATCCTGGCGTCAAGGGGTGCCACACAACGCTAGTAAACTCCTACGTACGGGTTTCCCATCATATTGACACGAGCATGCAAGTTCGCAAACAAAACATTTAATAAAACGGGATCAATATGATCAAGGACACTTGCCTTGCTCCGACGGATGGGGTTGCTCAAGCGCTTCAAAGTCTTGGTTTTGGAAATCCTCGTATGCGGCCTCTTGAGCATGCCCCTCTACGCGTGGTTACACATACAAGAAAATACATAAAAGTCATCACAATGCACACATATTAATCAACATGCAATGTCATGAATGCATGCAAGGTTCAATAATGAATTAACTACGGTTGTTTATTAATTAGATGCAACTAGTTCATACGTGTTCATACGAGTTTACGGGGTTTTTAGCGAGAAATAATGCTGCTGAAAATAAAAAGATGGTGCGACTACGATCAAATTACGTCTATTAATTTTAATACGTTCGCTAAAACTCGCATCGGAAAACATGTCCTATCGTAGATGCGATGGCTTCGATTATCATGGGACGAAGACGACGCATAGACGAAGTAGATGGTGTAGCGGTCCTCTGGCGGCACGATGACGGCAACGCGACGATCTCCAGCGGACGACGGCACCCTCCCCTCTCTTTTTTTCTTCCTCTCTTTCCTCTGGCGGCGGCAGCCTCTGGTGCTTTTTCCTAGTCGCTAGGGTTTTTCCCTGGGCGGAGGCGTTGTTTCTGGCATCGAGGGAAAAAACACGAGTCCTATGGTAGTATTTATAGGCGATGGCAATTGATCCAGAGACCGGCTCGGTCTCTGGCTCAGGCGCGCGGGCGAGCGGCACCTGGCCTGGCTCAGCCACGGCCGCGGGCTGGCAGGGCGCGTCGGGCGCGGCCAGGGGCACGCGGGAGGGGGCGCTGACGGGTGGGGTTGGGCGAGGGGGCGCGCCGGGTGGCCGGCCGGCTCGGCCAGACAAGTGCCGGTTGGGCACTATTTGCCCAGAAAGTTCCGGGGTGAAGCAAAGCTTCCCCCAGAAACTTCCGGAAGTTTCCAGAAACTGTTTTTTCTTTTTTTCTTTCTTTTGGTTTCACAAACATATTTTTTTTATAAATATATTATTATTTTATTTTATTTTGTATCTGTCTCCTAAAACTTGTTTTACATTATTATCTTCTTTAGCTACACATATTTGTATATGTATGGTTTATCTCTTATCATCTTTCCTTTATTCCACTAATGTTTAATGCATGAACATGTGAAATGTATAAATTAGGGTGTTACAAACCTACCCCCCTTAAAGTAAATCTCGCCCTCGAGATTTGATAGCATGGAGAAAAGAAGAGGGAATTCTGCCTTTAGGTCTTCTTCATGCTCCCACGTAGCTTTGGCTTCCGTATGGTGTTTCCATTGCACTTCGCACCAACGGATCCTCTTATTCTTCGTGACCCTTTCCTTCACGTCCAAGATCTTGATAGGTTGCTCGATATAGGAAAAATTTTCCTAAGTTCTAACTCATCCATCGGCACCTGTTCTTCCAGCACCCTGAGACACTTCTTGAGTTGCGACACGTGAAACACGTTGTGTACATCGGAGAGATATGATGGCAGCTCAATTCGATAGGCTACTTCTCTTTGTTTGTCCAAAATTTTGAATGGACCGATGTAATGAGGTGCCAGTTTTCCTTTGAAGTTAAACCGTCGCTGACCTCGGATAGGTGAAACTTTGAGGTATACAAAATCTCCAACTTTGAAAGTCAGACTCCTTCGCCTATTAACCGCATAACCTTTCTGTCGAGACTGGGCAATCCTTAGGTTTCCCCGTATTATTTGAACTTGTCATTCAGCGTCTTCTAAGACATCTGGACCAAATACTTGATTCTCTCCGGTTTCATACCAAAACAAGGGTGTCCTACACTTCCTTCCGTACAGTGCTTCATAGGATGACATTTTCAAACTGGCTTGGTAGCTATTATTGTACGAGAACTTAGCATACGGCAAACTTTTATCCCAGCTACATCCATGTTTCAAGGCGCATGCTCTCAACATGTCTTCTAATATTTGATTGGTCCTCTCAGTTTGTCCATCGGTTTGTGGGTGATATGCTGAACTAAAGTTTAACCTTGTACCCATAGCTTAATGCAGTTTCTGCAAGAACCTAGAGGTAAACTGGGAACCTCGGTCCGAGACTATTTTCTTTGGAACTCCATGTCGGCACACAATATGCTCCATATACAATTCTGCTAGCTTCGCGGTGGTATATGTGGTCTTGATAGGAATGAAAAGAGCTGATTTTGTCAATCGATCCACGATAACCCATATTGAACCATAACCGGACTGAGTTTGCGGTAATCCAACTGTGAAGTCCATGCCAATCTCTTCCCACTTCCACTCCGGGATCTTCAATGGTTGTAACAATCCCACTGGTCTTTGAGGTTCTGCCTTCACTCATTGGCACACATCGCACAACGCTACATATTCAGCTATGTCCTTTTTCATGCTAGCCTACCAATAGCATGTCTTTAAGTCTTTGTACATCTTTGTACATCCGGGATGAATTGAGTAAGGTGAGTCATGTGCCTCCTTCAATATTGTTTTCCGAATATGCCTAACATTAGGTACCACAATCCTCTTTCCAAGCCATAAGGTACCATGTTCGTCCTCATCAAATCTGAATTATTTCCCTTCTTCGGTCCTTTCCTTGACTTCCTTTATTTCCTCGTCCTTTGTCTGCCCTTCCCGTATTTCCTGCTCTAATGTTGGGTTGACTTCTGTTGTTCCCATATCATTTATGAATCCAAGGTTCAACCATTCAAACTCCTTGCATAACTCGGATGGCAGCTCCCGGACTGTGAGTTGGTGGCTTACTCCTTTCTGGCTCAAGGCATCGGCTACTACGTTAGCCTTCCTTGGGTGATAGTTGATTCCCACATCATAATCCTTGATGAGCTCCAACCATCGGCGTTGCCTCATATTCAGATCCATTTGCATAAATATATACTTGAGACTCTTGTGATCCGTATAAATCTCACATCGGTGACCAAAAACATAATGTCTCCATATCTTCAAGGCGTGCAACACGGCTGCGAGTTCAAGGTCGTGTGTAGGATAATTTAGCTCATGTTTCTTTAGTTGCCTCGATGCATAAGCTACCACTTGACCTTCTTGCATGAGCACACATCCTAATCCTTGTCTTGACGCATCACAATATATGTTAGAACTGTTGCTCACGTCCGACAATACTAACACTGGTGCGGTTGTCAACCTTTTCTTTAACTCCTCAAAGCTATCCTGACAAGCTTGGGTCCATCACAATGTCTTCCCTTTCATAAGTAATTCGGTCATAGGCTTGGCTATTTTGGAGAAATCCTATATGAATCGGCAGTAATATCCAGCCATTCCGAGGAAACTCCGAATTTCCATGACATTCTGTGGTGGTTCCCACTTAAGCACATCTCTCACTTTCCCTGGGTCAACTGATACTCCTCCTCCAGAAAAAATATGGCCTAGGAAAGAAACTTCCCGTAACCAGAATTGACATTTGCTGAACTTGGCATACAATTGGTGTTCCCGTAGCTTCTGCAACGTAAGCTTCAAGTGCACCTCATGCTCCTCCTCACTTCTTGAATATATCATAATGTCATCGATGAACACTACGACGAACTTATCCAGATATTTCATGAAGACCTTATTCATGAGATACATAAAGTACGCAGACGCATTCTTCAATCCAAATGACATGACAGTGTACTCATAGGACCCATACCGTGTCCAAAATGTTGTCTTTGGTATATCCGATTGTCTAATCTTAATTTGGAAGTATCCTAACCACAAGTTGATCTTGGAGAAAATACAGGCACCGTTCATTTGGTCGAACAAATCCTCTATACGGGGCAGTGAGTACTTGTTCTTAATTGTCACTTCGTTGAGAGACCTATAGTCCACACACATCCTCTGGGTTCCATCCTTCTTATCTACGAAGAGAACTGATGCTCCCCACAGGGGATGAGCTTGGGCGTATAAAACCCTTCTCTATCTGCTTTTGAATTTGTTTCTTGAGCTCTGCTAATTCCTTAGGAGGCATCCTATACGGCCTCTTAGCTATAGGTGCAGTTTCGGGTATCAACTCAATGGCCAATTCTATGTTACGATCAGGTGGCATACCTGACAGCTCATCCGGAAACACATCCGGGTACTCACGAACAATCGGGATGCTTTCCAACGTCACGCCTTCCACTTGATTGAGCATTGTCGTCTCTCTTGCAGGTTGGGCTGCCTCAACTTCAATGCGTGTATCGTGTTCACTCGTCAACTGCACAATCCTCTCGGCACATTAAATGACTGTATTATGCTTGCTCAGCCGGTCCATTCCAAGTATTATGTCTATTCCTTGGGAGTCCAAAACTATGAGGTTTGCGAGGAAGTCTACCCTCCTTATTTTAATACTTACTTTTGGACATACTATATTTGTCCTCATATCTCCGCTAGGAGAACTTACTAGCATAGTTTGCTTCATATGAGATATAGGCAAATTGTACTTGGCAACATACTTTGATGAGATGAATGAATGAGTGCTCCCGAATCAAATAAAACAATTGCGGGGTTGGAGTTGGCAAGGAACATACCAATCACGACATCATCCGCTTGCTGGGCTTCCTCAGTAGAGACATGATTCACATTGCCACGAGCAAAACTCTGCTGTCCACGGTTGCCTTGCGAGGCTCCTCCATTTGGTTGTGGGTAATTTGGCCTTGGTGCATTATTCATCTGTCCATAGTTTCTTCTGGGGCATTGGCTTGCAAAGTGCCCGACCTCTCCACACACATAGCACGTCTTGCCGCCCATAGCATTAGAGAAGCTTGGGCGCAACTGATTTTGAGCATTTGCTGCCATGTTAGGACGTGGCGCAGGTGGCACAGGATAGCGAGGCGCTTGCATGGCGGGGCGTTGCTGCGGTGGCTGATTTGGGCGCGGTGGATAAGTAGTGCGGTATGTAGGAGCAGATGGGTTGTAGTATGGTGCAGTTGGTGGTGCATAGCGGGGACGAACATTGATTCCTTGCAGCGATCCATGATGTGGCATCTTCCTCTTTTTGTTCTTCTCCATCTCACGAACCTTGTTTTCAACCACAATAGCCTTGTCAACCAGCTTCAGGAAGTTTGGATAGTCAGTATTGAGCAACTGGACCTGAATTTCATTGTTGAGACCCCTCATAAATAGATACAGCTTCCTACTATCCATGTTGATGTCTTCTGGAGCATATCTTAATAGTTGAGTGAACTTATTGAGATACTCACTCACGCTCATCCTTCCTTGCCTGAGGTTTTCAAACTCTTGTCTTCTCAGTATCATAACTCCCTCAGGTACAAAGTGGGAACAGAAACTCTGCTTAAACTCAGCTCAAGTGATTGCCTCCTGATTATCATGAGCATTGCAAAGAGCTTCCCACCAGTCAGCAGCTGCTCCAACTAGTTGATGTGATGCAAAAAGAACCTTCTCTCTATCAGTGCATTGGACAATAGCAAGTTTCTTCTCAACGGGCTTCAGCCAATCATCAGCTTCCATTGGATCTGTGGCTTGAGCAAAGGTAGGTGGTCTGGTCCTCATGAACTCTCCCAAACGGTTGTAATGTGGCGGAGGTGGTGGCGGTGGCGGCACGTAAGGCTGATTGTTATTGCCAGCTTGCAGCTGTCCCATGGTCTGTATCATGGTCTGCATGAGCTGGTTTTGCATAACTAACAGCTGTTCAAGGTTGACAGCTCCTTGGGCAGGTCCTCGGTTGTTCTGAGGTGCTTCATTGCGCTCCTCCTCATCATTGGCATCCCTCTGGTTGCGAGACCTCACCATCTGTTGGCGAAAGAAAGGTGGAGACAGAAGAATTTAGAGTTTGGAAAGAAACGCTCCAACTATATGCATCAAGGTATGAGACACTAAGCAATCCTTTATTAATATAGACTTATATGAGGATGTGGACAAGTGTCGAACCATCCCACGACTCTCTACTAAGCACACAAGCACTCAAGCAAGCACCAATTAAAATTCAGAACACCACACTATTAAAAACTAATACGATTCTAAATGTTCTTATTGCAAAATACTCATAGGGGACTTAATTTCCTAATTGTGAGGCGGTGAGGGCATCCTTGGCTGCGCGGGTGTGATGGGGTTGCGCCATGGTGATGTAGGGGACCAGATTCTCTTGGGTGACCATGGTTCTCCTCTTGCTTCACACTCCTTCATCTCCAAGTTGGCTTCTAAACGAGCTAGCTCCTTGCGAAGGTAGTGGATCTCCCCTTGTGCGGTTGCATAGCGATTGCTCACGTCCAATAATGTCTTTTGTGATCTATCCATCACTGTAAAATTGTCTGAAGCTTCTGGGTCCAATTATCCTCCCCGTACCACTCTCCCACTGAGGGTGCAGCTCAAACGTGGTGTTCTTAAGCTCGAAGTGGCGAGTATGGCACAAACTTGTGAGTGCCGCCCATGCAGCATCATCCTGAGATCACTTTGTTGGTGTAGAAGATGAGAACCTCAGCATGCCATTCGTCGCGTCCGGGACGAGAGACTCTCTTCACCAAGTAGTTAGCACACATGCAACGAGGATAAAGGAATTCCGCCAGTTCCCGCGATGCATGTCCTCCATCGGTTCCAGTGGTCCAACTCTCCTTAGCTTGGGGAAACTGGGGGCTGTTGTGTCCATTCTCATTCACACCGGGTTGTGATCCTCCTCCATTTTCACCTTTGTTGTCCTCCTCATCTGAAGCTGGCACGTAGTACTCCTCATTAGGATCCTCATCCATGTTCTCCTCAAATGGCTCATACTCCTCCGGATCCTCCTCCATAGTGTTCGACTGGTTAGTTTCCTCTTCCTCGGGCTGGATGTTCCCCTCCTCTTGCTCCTGCTCGTCAAGCTCAATGGGGTTAAGTCCACTTCCAAGGGGCAGCGGACAGGTGCTCTTGTGGGCTGCACTCCTAGTGATGGGCATCTATAGAAAATGATAATACATTATAGAAAAGAATAATGGATCATAAATCTGAAAATTCCATCAGCTAAAATAACAGAAAAAGAGCGGTGCAGTTGTCCCAAAGAAAGAAAAAGAGAGGGAGAAAATGCAGCAGCCAACACCATAATTTTACCCACAAATAACAGCGGCAAAACACACACTTTAAGAAAAAATTTAAGCGGCAAAAACAGCAGCGAACAACATAAGATACGGCTGAAAATTGCATTAGAAACGCAGCGGCAATCGATACTTTTTGCAGCTGAAAATGAAAAAGTAAAAAAAACAGCAGCAAGAAATTTCGAAAATAGCAACTTAGAGAAGTGTTCCTATGTGCTCTAGAGTGTCTATTCTACCTAGGCTTGTGTCCTACAGTCAACGCGGCTCTGATACCAATTTGTGACACCCAGTTCCGAATATGAACCAAGCGTAACACATATGTGTGCCCAGGAAGTTCATCACACATATACGGTTGCATCACAAATGATATACAGAATTTAACCACGTCTCAACTATTAAATAAGTACCTTATTACAATAATCCAATAGTTCACAAATGACAAACTCTAATTAATGCAGCGGAAAATAAACTAAGCAGCACGACTCCAATCCACAGGCAATTGACGATAGTACGCAACCTAGCACTCCGCGTGATCCTCAGGGTACTCCCAATTATCTCCAATAGCTGTTGGGGGGGGGGGGGCGATTGCAAGGGTGAGTACGTGTCGTACTCAGCAAGTGTGGAAATAGATGACATATAGCTAAACAAATGACTGGAATAAAATGGCTAATTGTAGAAAAGTACATTTCATAAACATGTAAAAGTAGTCTATCATGTCTATGTGAGTTTATTCCCCTTCGTAACCCAAATAATTATCATATCATTAATCCAACATTCCCGATTACCGTCCATTTAATACCAGCCAACAGTTAATTTAATACCATATGCCAATTCCATATTCTTCCATAAACTGACTGTACTCAAGTGACAAGCCAAACCTCACCAACCATCCCAAATTCCAAGTCCAATTCTAATCATGTAGGTCATCAAGGTGCTCGTGACCGGGAGCACGACTATCATGATAGTTTTTAACACTCTGCGGAGGTTGTACCACTTTACCCACATGTTCGTGATTTCATCACCTTTCGGCAACTGAGAACCTCTATTATGCCTTATCACACTTCCATAGGTGTGCGGCCAAGAGATCACAAAATAGCCTTTCAAATGGGACTACTAGTATGTATAGGCCCACTAAGGTTTCACCGGCAGGCTTGAATCTCCATTCTCCCACCCACGGGCCCCCTCGCGTGCCATGCAGATCCCAGGGTAGCCCTCCTCAACTCCCATTCCCTGCGCCATCCAATGGTCCATACAATACTAGTAGCGCTCCTAATTATTCAGCTACGCCGCACCCATACTTGGCCTTGTGGTGGCACTGTTGTCCTGGCATATTCTCGCATGAACTGGTCCTTAGATCTAAGGCAAGCAAAATCACCGAATCATCCAACCCATTCCACAGGACCATGCTTGCTTAGATATCCTAATTTCCATGTTGCTAAATTAATCATCATCTTATTACCATCCCAAGTTCTCATAATTAAAGTTGTCAACCACATTATTTAAGTTACCCATAATCCATGTAGCGATGCGGTGAAAAAAGAAAAATACCAATACCCGACTCATCATGTATATCCTGGCGACAAGGGGTGGCACACAACGCTAGTAAACTCCTACGTATGGGTTTCCCATCATATTGACACAAGCATGCAAGTTCACAAACAAAACATTTAATAAAACATGATCAATATGATCAAGGACACTTGCCTTGCTCCGACGGATGGGGTTGCTCAAGCGCTTCAAAGTCTTGGTTTTGGAAATCCTCGTATGCGGCCTCTTGAGCATGTCCCTCTACGCGTGGTTACACATACAAGAAAATACATACAAGTCATCACAATGCACACATATTAATCAACATGCAATGTCATGAATGCATGCAAGGTTCAATAATGAATTAACTACGGTTATTTATTAATTAGATGCAACTAGTTCATATGTGTTCATACGAGTTTACAGGGTCTTTAGCGAGAATTAATGCTGCTAAAAATAAAAAGATTGTGCGACTAGGATCAAATTACGTCTATTAATTTTAATAGTTCGCTAAAACTCGCATCGGAAAACACGTCCTACTGTAGATGTGATGGCTTCGATGACCGCGGGACGAAGACGACGCGTAGACGGAGTAGATGGTGCAGCGGTCCTCCGGCGGCACGACGACAGCGACACGACGATCTCCGGCAGACGATGGCACCCTCCTCTCTTTTTTTCTTCCTCTCTTTCCCCTAGCGGTGGCAGCCTCTAGTGCTTTTTCCTAGTCGCTAGGGTTTTTCCCTGGGCGGCGGCATTGTTTCTGGCATCGAGGGAAAAAACACGAGTCCTACGGTAGTATTTAAAGGCGGCAGCAATCGATCCAAAGACCAGCTCGGTCTCTGGCTCAGGCGCGCGGGCGAGCGGCACCCGGCCTGGCTCAGCCACGGCCGCGGCGGGCAGGGCGCTGGCGGGTGGGGTCGGGCGAGGGGGCGCGCCGGGTGGCCGGTCGGCTCGGCCAGGCAAGTGCCGGTTGGGCACTATTTGCCCGGAAAGTTCCAGGGTGAAGCAAAGCTTCCGCCGGAAACTTCCAGAAGTTTTGGGAAACTGTTTTTTTTCTTTTTTTCTTTCTTTAGGTTTCACAAACATATTTTTTTATAAATATATTATTATTTTATTTTATTTTGTATTTGTCCCCTAATACTTGTTTTACATTATTATCTTCTTTTCCTACACATATTTGTATATGTATGGTTTATCTCGTATCATCTTTCCTTTATTCCACTAATGTTTAATGCATTAACATGTATGAAATGTATGATGCAAAAATTAGGGTGTTACAGACATGTCCGGTGCCTTGTGTGTTGGAACATCAGAAAGTTTCTCGAACTAGTCTGGTCCATGAACGGACTTATCCGGTGCATAGTATTATGAAATATTAGAGAGTTTCTCGGACTAGTCCGATCTATGAACTGACTTGTCTGGTGCACAATGTTATGGAACATCAAAAGGTTTAACGGACTAGTCCGGTCTATGAACAGACTAGTCCGGTGCACTGTGAAGTGAGACCACAAAAAGTTGAACAAACTAGTCTGGTCTGAGAACGGACTAGTCCGGTGCTCATGAATCATTAAGGTTGATTTTAAGCTTTTACCCCTACGCAAATACTTGAGCACTTGAGATTTGTCTCTCACACACATCCTATACAATTAAGTCTACTTTGCGCTTTATTCATCAATTGGGCCTTTTCCTTTTTCTTCATAACTTCATTTTTCACCTTTTTGAGTGCACCAACTATCTAATCTTAGTTAACCTGCATTCATATCAATGAATTCATTAGGATCTCATTTGTTTGTCATCAATCGTCCAAAATCCACAAGGGAATGCCTAGATGCACTTTCAGGATGGTAATAAGCTCCATAAAAATGAAAATAAGGTAAGTTTTTTTTCCATCAATTTATTATTGTTGTCTAATTTTTTTAGATGTGCTTATATTTCCACCTTTTTAGGACTGCAATCTTCTCACCTACCATATTGTAGATGCATCACATAGTTGTTACCAAATTCATCTTAATTAAATTTTATATTTTGTCAAAATGTGTAGTTGTAGTTTATGATATGCAACCCGGTTAAATGCTCATTACCGTTTACATTTCCCATCTCCTTGTGTAAATTTAATTATTAGCCGGTCATTTTACTTAAACCAAGTTTGATCTGGTGATACACTTTTGAGTCAATATATTCATGTTTCATGATACCAGTATTTGTATGTATGAAGTTGTATATTATTATACAGTCTTAGTAGATGATCGATGTTACAGTAACGATCTCTTAATGTTGTACCTTTTCACAATGCAGATCAATGTGCCTTAACTGAGGTCCGAGATGTTGTATTACATGCTTTTCAACACAATCAATCAAGTCAAGGAGCTACCTTACGGCTTAGAGGAATACAAGCCGTCCTAGTTACTGCTTCAAGTGTTAACTTTCTGCATGTTCTATTTAACATTAATAGATAATGTTGTACTTCACGAAGTAATTTATTCCTACTTAACATTACAGGCAAAAATGTATGAATCGGGCGCCGAGATGTTGTATTATGTGTTGTACTACTCTGTCACTCAAGTGAAGCAGCTACCTTATAGATTAGATGAATGCAAGCCGTCTCAGTGAATGCAACCTGCTGACTGATCTATATATCACCTTATGTTTTTGCCTTGTTCTTTTATTGGTTGAGACTATGAAACTATGTAAAAGTTTTTTTGTGTCTTTATTATCACCGTACGATTGAGTTTTCTTGTCGACATACTTTGTTTAGTATCACCACTGTTTTTAATTTCAGCATCATGTAGTTAACCTTTTTTGACATCTAACTGTACTTCAGAACTTGTTTTTTATTCCTGGAGCGCCTTTGTTAGTTAAGAACCTGTTGTGTCTATACGCTGTACATGTACGCAACCTTCATACTTGAATGTGTATTTTTGTTCTTCGGATTGCTTGATGCTTGGATGCGAAATTACTGATAACACATGTTTGGTTTACATGGTCCATATTATTCTACCAGTTTACTGTATTCCTTCACAGCAGCCCGCCTTGGTGGTGGAGGCGCTTGTTTTTATTTGCATATTGAATTATATATTCTTTTTACTTTGAATAAAAGTTTATCATCTGGCAACGTATACTTTATTGTGATCTAAGAGATTGCTCAGCTAGGTGCGTGTTTCATATGTATAAATTAACTCTGCAAAACGTAACTATAGTGCATCATGTGAAATTTAAAGTCTTTTTTAATCAGTCACCCATACAATGAGCAGACTACATTGTGCAGATTTACTATATACTCTGTACACGTCAATCTGTGATTAAACCCAGCCATTATTTTTGTTAACGGGGATGACATATTTATAACGAACCATTGAAATTATAAATATGTGGCACAATATAAAATATCACCTAATTTATATATAATTATAATATGGTGTCCCAGACACTGCAACGCTCCGCGAATAGTAGTAATTGTTGAACCTGTAAAGGGAGCGGTAATTATATGATCTGTTTATTTTTTTCCGTTCTATAGCGATCTATGGCATGAACAATGAATTACTCTGTGGAGTTTCCATGTATACAATCTCTGTTACGTTTTTGTTTAGTTTACCCCGTGCACATTTGAAATTTTCTTATACCTTTAACACAACCAAAAATTGTAAAATAAAATACTTTGACGAACCTGGCTACGCTGGTTTGTTCTTAAGTCTTTTTACAATGACACATCAGGTCCGCCTTGTACAATGTGCATTTCAGGCTACCGCATTGATCAATGTTATTTTTTGAGGAAATTAAACATTTGTCGTTATACCATTCCACCATAAACTACAACCAACAGATCAAGTTATATGCGATTTTCCAATATATAAGTTTCCATATATTCAAGTTCTGTTACGGAATTGTTTAGTTTACTCCATGCACATCTGAAATTTTTATTACACCTTTAATACAAAAAATATTAAAATAAAATATTATTTGTTCATGGGTACGCTGGTTTCTTCACAAGTCTTTTTACGAGGACACATCAGGTTCGGTTCGTACAATGGGCGTTTTAGGCTACCACATCAACCAATGTTATTTTTTGATGAAAATAATCATTTTGGCTCACTGTTTGACTATAAAAGTACAGCCAACATATAAATATATATTTATTTTTCCAACATATAAGGATAGAATGGTTTTTCCATAATTTAAAGTAGTATATATAAATAAAACAGAGTGTCGACACCCTAAATGTCCCTATATGGCTGTCATAACTGACAAACAATCAACAATTTGTGTCATCTATTGAAGCTCATTTCATTCTACTCATCTCCTACTGAATCACATTCCTCATGCGATTCCTCTTCACCAGCAGCCAGCATAAACTCCTGTTCCAATTGTCTATTTATTGGTGGTCTGCCTCTCTTTGTTCCCATGGTACCTCTTCTTGTGTTTCCTCTTGCAGCCACGTCTGGGTTTACTGGACATGTTGTCAAATAGTGCCCCGCGTACAAACCACAAGTACTGCACTGTTTTGTCCTTTTTTTGTCAATGTTGCCCCCTGTCTCTTCAAAACGAATTCTTGTGTTTATGCATCTGCTTCCCTTTGTTTTAGCGGATTGTGGAGCACTCATGGATACATCACTATCATCAGCTACAGGTTCTGCACTATTTGTAGTTGTTTCCTCTCTTTCTGTTGATCCATCATGTGTCCTCATCCTATCTGCTGAAGTACCAATGTCTGCTAGAATGGTCTCCGACATCATGCACAAGGCTTCAAATTTCTCACAACCTATCATGAAACCTGTGGTTGACTTGCTGCATGCCCTCACCGCTGCCATAGCTAATGTCACCAGCTTGGACGTTCTGAACTGCTCAGTTGTGCAATCTGGCCCAAACGTCACAATGTCTTGCCTATCCCACATCAGTTGATGTCTTGCGTCCTTGGTGTACTGCTTCAAAATATATTTTGCTGGTACTTTCTTTATTTGTAGGTGTGTAAATGCTTTTATTAGATGCTCACAAAAAATACCTGCACACATTTAATTAATAGTTTTATTGCAATGATGAATAAAAATGAGACATGCATATTCGCTGGTGAAGATGACATGTTCATTATCGTCTACAACATCATTTGCCAAAGATGCATTAGTTTGAATAAAATTTAGAATTTGACATATGTTAGACATTCATACCAGTGTGCTCCCAGTTGCAACACTCGCACTCAAATGACGACCCAACTTCAACATTTGCAAAAACATTAAACGAATGCTGGTACCATGCATATTTTCTAGACTCATTAGTGTGGGTGACCAGGTAACCGTTCTCTCAATCTCTGTCGACCTCGATCGGAAACGCAGTGCTTCTCATATATGTTTCTTTGTATTTTTTGTATACCACCCTTGTATACAATCAACTTAACTGTGTATCATATGGCTGCAAAGTGGCCCTAATGACCTTTGCCTGTATTTTTTTAAAGAAAATAGTAAGTTACAATTATTATAGTTCCAAATTAAATACCATCAATATCAAAATTAATTCTGAAGTGATTACCTGGGAGCAATGTGTTTCTCCGACACCATTATGATTGGTGTGTTGTATTACCTATAGTAGCTTACGTGCAAATTTATTTATAGATGTCATATGTGTTGCAAAGCCACTACCTTTCACTAACTTGTTCACACTTTCGCTCGTTTGCGTCGAGGTCATCATACCACAATAGTGTTCTTTGAAGTACGCCGAAATTCACAATTCTCTTTGCTTCCAGAGGCCATCTATGGCAACATTCTCATGTATCTGATATTTGTCCACCAACATATTTCATGCACCCTCGAATTCTTCTGGTGTCAGCGGGTGGTTGATTACAGTTTGAAACTTTTCCCTAAATCCTTCATGAGTGGAGTACAATTTCTTTAGCTCCTCCTTGTACTTTTTCAACATGTGCCACCTGCATAGGCGATGAATAATATTTAAGAATACCTTCTTGATTGCTGCTGCCATAGAGCTATCCTAATCTGTTCAAATATGTTTCTCATTTACATGTAGCCAAAATTATAAATTATACTGAATCCAGGAAAAAATTCATTGTTCATGCCAGTAATTTCTCGCTGTCGCTCTGCTAATAAAAATTAAACAGATCATATAATTACCGCTCCCTTTACAGGTTCAACAATTACTACTGTTTGTGGAGCATTGTAGTGTCTGGAACACCATACTATACTTATAGATTAATTAGGTGATATTTGATATTGTGCCACAGAATAATAATCATGATGAATTAAAAATATATACATATAAATATATATGTACTACATGCCAAGTAGTTCACTAGTTATCACATTAGTTAGCACTTATTATATTATATTTCAGGAACATGCTATTATTAGAACGACATATATATGATGAATATAATTTGTCCATAATTGATGCTAAAACAAACACCTCTAACAATGCAAAGTCCTTATACATCCCTCCAAAAGAAAGAAGAGCATTGCGTAGACCATCCTATTAACCCACGACGTTTATATGTCCTAGATGCCCTACGATGAAAACATGAAAGGTTGCCCCTAGTTTCTCCCATAGTTTGGTCCTGGGAACCAATATGGCATCACCATTAACAGAAAGAAAGGCCGGGTTGAATCAGAAATTAACATGTACGGAGTATATAGTAAAACTTAATGTATGTGTGATTGATAAAAAATAAAACTTGAATGCATGAAAAAATATTCTAGGTCTGTATCTGTAACACGATAAATGTTTATTTTTATTTTTTATTAGGACGTACTCTTATCTGTAAGGATGCATTTGGGTTCCTTCTCAGGTTTCACGCAGTTTTTGAATGTATTAAACATCCCTTCAAATGTGTCTATTTGCTCGTTGTCCAGCAGTGCCTGCCCGAAAATAACATTCTGGAGTTGATGGTTCAAACCCACGAACATTGCTAGTGGCATGCTATATATATTTGTTCGATAAGTGGTGTCCAAGGTTACTACATCCCCAAAGTCCACATACTCTGCACGCTGACTTGCATGGCTCCAGAACACATTTTGTATCACATTGTTCTCGTCCACATGAATGTTGTAATCGAAGCGTTCATTTTGTGCTCTCATTGCCTTGAAGAACTGTAGCAGTTTTGAAATATTATTTTTCTCTCCTCTCTCGCTGCTGCAGCCGTCCTGAAAAAATAAGTACACTTGATTTCAGAACAACTAATCATGCATATATTTTTCGGGTCACCTACAATTTTTTATATTGAGAATGTTACCTATTTTTTAGGTCCATCTCAGTAAAACTTATATTATGCCGCCCACCGTACATATCCGACAACAAGTTAACTGTACGATCTGGAGGAACGTTGTTTTGGTGTCATCGATCAACCATCTCCATGATGACTGAATCCTTTTTCTTATGTTCTCTCATGAACTGCACTGCCTCATCGGATGGTGCCAATACATGATTGTGCTCCAATCTTATCCTATCGAAAAACAAGTATCCCTTATTTTTCATCCATTTTGTCTTAACAAATGCCTTGCAATTTGTCCTCTTTGATGTCTTCTCAATTTTCCTTTCTTCCCCTTTCCTGTAGAAATCCCATTTGCCTTGCTTGCTGCGTGAACACTCTTTGACCGTTGGATGCGACTTGGTTATACGTACATCAAATCCGGCCATTCTTGCATAGAAGTTGTAGAAACTTTTTACTTCTTCATTGCTCTCAAACCTTTGTTCTCCACTGGGCACTATATCTGCAGGCATTGTCGGGTCCTACTAGCCATGAAAAATTTGATTAGTTTCTTGCATTCATATCTTACTTGTTTAAAATTGGTACAACTGTATTTATGCCACAATAACAATAATTTCATTCAATACTAGTAGAAGTTTCACTTTGCAGACTAACAAAAATAAGTAGTATTTGTTTCTCACGTGATATTATTTTCTTTCTAGAT
Organism: Tuctoria greenei; assembly: GCA_036927565.1. Taxonomy (NCBI): domain Eukaryota; kingdom Viridiplantae; phylum Streptophyta; class Magnoliopsida; order Poales; family Poaceae; genus Tuctoria; species Tuctoria greenei. Next base: position 184,462,247 of record JAYESD010000006.1, read on the forward strand.
CTGGTGTCATCACGGCAGTAGGTGATATTGTTGTTGGGGGTGTCATCGTGTACCGCATTTGCATTCCTTCTGCGCTTTCATTTTCTCTTGATCCTGTCGCTGTACGTATGATCGAATATGATGGTGCGGCGGGAATTATGCCTGTTATTGATGATTCTCCACCGGGTGTTGTCTTTGTTGTTGGCGTCGAGAACACCGAAGGAGTTGTTATTTGGATTTGTATAATAGATGCATCCTTCCATTGTCGTGTGCCTCCTCTGTTGTTGTCCCTTGACTCATTTGTCACCATGTCTGGAACATAACAATATGTGTGTTTACTGCATAGCAGATAGTAATAACCCAAATGGAATCATACAATTTGTGAGACCTATGTGTGATGAATACATTGGCTTTGACAATAAAAGTTTTGAATGCTTCCATAACATCTTTTTAGCAAGGTACGACTCTAGCTTCAAGTTTCTGCAAGGTCTGACAATAGGTCTGACTTTCTTTGTCTAGGTCCGACATGTTTTTGGGTAGCTCCGATGAGCTTTGTCTTTAGCTCATGCATGTCTTTGATAGCTCCGACATGTCGTTGTTAAGCTCCAGTGCTAGGTCCTGCTAGCTTTGGAAAGCTCCGGCGCTAGGTTGTACTAGCTTTGCTAAGCTTCGACGCTAGGTTCTACTAGCTTTGGTAAGCTCCGGCTCAAGCTCCGGTTAGCTTTGGCAAGGTCCAGTGCTTGATCGCAATGTTTCTGCTTTTATCTTGCAATGTTTCAAACTTGCTTTACACTTATGGAAAGTTTTCTTAGTATTCTTTTACAAAGTTTTTGGTGTTTTTTGGTGGTCATTGCTGATATAGTTTTACCGTGGTTTTGCAACATTTTTATGTGAAGTGCTCACATAAGGTGTTGTGTTCGGAACTAATTTGAGTCAAGTCGCGGACTTGTGCTCGAAAGTATTGGTTGTTTATTCATGTGCAGGTGTTGCTTGAGTTCAAGACATGGCTGTTGACGGGATCTATTGAACTAGTCTTAGGGAGAAGATGAGATTCAACAACCAAGTTCAGGAGGAATTGTGGTTGAGTTGATCGGGAGGTTGTGCAGCATGTTTGAATCAAGAACAGTGCATATGAAGGTATCGTGGAAGTCGTTGGAAGATGTTTGCACGTGTGCAAGGAGTGTATGGACGTGGCTACATGGTTCCGAGGCGTGATGAAGAGATGTGGACGTAAAGAATTGGTCGGAAAGGTCTAACCAAATAGGTTATGGACTCAGGCTGCGGCTGAGTCGTGTTTGACTCAAATATGGAAAGATTTGAGTTGGTTATGATAGGATTTCGTATGGATCACGAACTTGTGTTGTTTTAGGAATGTGGGATATGTTTCTAAGATGTTTGGAAGTCTTAAGATTGCTTCTACTGTGTGTAGAAGAGTCCTAAGCAGTTATGGAAAGTTTCGATTTGTGATTTGAGTAGGAATAGAGTCCTAGTTGAGATTGGGTTGGCCTAAGGGCTGGTTATATAAGCAAGGGTGGCCAGAGCTCCTGGTGGAGGACTTTGAGGCTGTTCCTCTTGTGCTATATTGAATAAAATTCGTAGTTGAAAGGAACTTTTGTGCCTTGTTCGTCCGACTTGTTCCAAACAAGTTTTTCTCGTTGAGTTTTCTGCACAACACTACCTTTCTTTGGTGGTTTTATCATAAATCGAGTTTTACAGATCCAATTGACGTGATTCTTTTTGGGTTATCTTCACAACTTGATTATCTATCATCTGTCGAAACTTCAAGGTCATTGGATTTGTTGTTTCTGATCTACACGAGTTTCTTTGCAGCGTTACAGAATTGTTTTTCTCGGGTAGGACAGATTGACCTTTGTTCGACCTTTTGACCGTAACTTGAGTTTCTCTTGACGGATTTTCGTGATTCTTGTTGTGTTGTCTTCGTGACTTGATTCTATATGACATCTATCACTTTTGTCACAGTGCAACACGTTTATATTAGTGTCACACATGATTTCTTTAACAGGTCATTTTCTGCCGAAGGGGTTAGGATTTAATTGTTTCTGCTGCGTAAGATTTTTTAAATCTACCATTCACTCCCCCCTCTAGTAGCTTTTCACGTGCTATTCGATCCTACAATTGGTATCAGAGCTACGGTGCTCTAATCTTTGTGATTTGCACGTATTTTAACTAATCATCATGGAGAAATACTCCGCAAAATCATGTGTCTTTAGTGGTATTGATTTTCAGGTTTGGAAGGCACGTATGGAAGCCTTCATCCAGGCTCAAGGCTTCGCAATATGGAAGAAGGTATACAAGTCTTATGAAGTGCCGTCAAATGATCAAGTTACAACTACAAATCTGAGAGATATCAACAACAACAACAGGGCTCAAAACTTGACAATACAAGGATTAACTCAAAGCGACTTTGACCGTTTTACACACCTCCGATCTGCATACGATGTGTGGAAAGCACTTTGTGACTACCACGAAGGATCCAACACGATCAAGGAGGTAAGAAAAGACATGTTCAAGAAAGAATACATGCATTTCGAGATGCACCCCTATGAGTCTATTGATGACCTTTTTGCTCGCTTTAATAAAATTCTCGGCAACTTGCGTAGTGTTAATGTTTATTTTTCAGATGCTGAAAATGCTAGATAATTGTTAAGTGCATTAGATATGTCAATTTGGGAGATAAAAGTCACATCTATTCGTGAATCTACTGTCATGAGTACACTTACTTTATATGTGCTATATTCCAAGTTAAAAACTCATGAAATTGACATAATATTACATAAGAACCACAAAAATTCTATTGCTTTTGTTTCTCAACGTGACATGCCTAGCTCCGGTCAATCTTCATCTTGTGGTACACTTGCTTTGTTGTCCTCTCTAACCCTTGAACAGATTGAGGAATTTCTAGAAGAGGAGCTAGTACTTCTCTCTACTAGGTTCTCAAAAGCATTGCAAAATGTTAGAACTAGAAGGAGAGGAAGCTTCGGACCTCAACGATGTTTCGAATGTAGTAAGACAGGATATTTTTGTTCAGATTGCCCTAACCTTTCAGGTCTTACTTCCCGGGATGAAAAGCAAACAAGGACGAAGCACTCCTCTGCAAATGATAAGACGAAAAAGAAGGGTTTTACAGGACGTAAATTGGTGAACAGTTTTATCTCCGCACTTCAAGAACTTGGCTCAAGTGATGTGGACATTGGAAGTGACGAAGATGAAGATGATTTGGCAAACTTGTGCTTCATGACAGGCAAATCAAGATAAAGTATGGAGGATGTAGAACACAACAGCGACAATGAAGAGGTATGTACTACTTGCGAAGAAATGTGTGATGTTATGTCTCGTGCCACTATTATAGTTAAGAAAAAGGACAAAAAGATTAAGGATAGTGCTACTAAAATTGAATCACTAGAATCTGAAATCAACTGTTTATAAACTTTGATTCCTAGTGATGATGCATGTCCCTCATGTGATTTAATATATGAACAATTGTCCTCATTAAGAAGTGCGCACACATCCACACTTGATAAACTTGAGTTAGAAATTGAAAAGAATAGAGAGCTTGCTGCACTCAATGATAAAAACTTGTAAGATGCTAGTTGTTCTACATTTGATTTGCATTGTTGTACTTGTGATGATCTTGATAAGAAACTACAAGATGCTATAAATGAAATTTCTATATTGAACAATGTTTTACGTTCTTATGAAGTTAAATTTTGTTCCAATTGCAAATTAAAAGGAAAACATTTATGTGAAAATTGCCTTGATCTGTCCAATAAACTTGATAACATGCATAGAACATTAGATCAGTTTTGCAATGGAAATAAAAACCTAAACTTGCTGCTGAATTCTTCCAAGTCTTGCAATGATAAAACTGGTTTATGTTTTGGTTCTCATGCTCATGCTAAGGCACATCCACCTAAAATTTTAAAGTCATTAGGAAGTGGTTTGATTCAAACAGTTCCTAAACAAAAAGAAGTATTTTTCAAATCTGCAGGAGTATTGTCTCATTCGGTTTCAAATAAAAATGTTGCTTGCGCATCTAGACATGAACACAAAGTTAAATTTCATTGTACCTACTGTGATAGAGATTGTCATGTCATCGATTTTTGTTATAGACTGTCTAAACAACAGAAAAAGGAAAGAATGATTGCTAGATCTCATAACTTTCATGCAAAATTTGCTGCACTTGCTAAACCGAATGATAGGAACATGCAGCCTGCTGTTATGAGTCAAAAACATTCAAAGTTTACCTCCGGACCTTCTGTTTTGCCTCCGGAGCTATAGATTTTTGTGCTACACAAGTAACATCTTATAGGTCAGTAGTTAAGAACAAAATCTCAAACTTTGACTCATAAACCTGCTGTTTCATCTCAGCATTCTCGTGTTTTTCCTGCTGCACATCGTGTGACTCAGTACTGGATTCCTAAATGCCTTTTGACTAACCCCAGTATTGAGTCATTGACGTATTGTGCTTCTATGTAGGTTACACGCTTGAGGAAGGAGAACATTTGGATTGTGGATTCAGGTTTCTCATGCCACATGACCGGTAACAAAGAATGGTTCTCCTCCCTCTCTTTTGTGTCACGTGTAGAGAATGTTACTTTTGCCGATAATTCTTCAACACCTATAATTGCTAAGTGTTCAGTTAGAGTAAATAATCACTACACTTTGAAGGATGTGTCACTTGTTAAAAAATTGAAATACAACTTGCTTTCTTTCACACTTGCTAGATGAAAATCGGGAAATTATTTTCACTAAAAATTGCTCCAAAGTTGTAAATTCAAATAGTGAGCTTATTTTTAACATGTCTTGGTTTGGAAGAGTTTTTAAAGTTGATTTTGATGTCTTCCTCTAAGCATAGGTGTCTAGTTGCTAATGATTCCAAAGATTTATATTTTTGGCATCGTAGACTTGGTCACGTAGGCTTTGATCATCTCACGCGTGTTAGTGCTCTTGATCGCATACGTGGGCTGTCGGAGCTTAAAGAGGACAAAGAAATTGTGTGCTCTTCTTGTAGACATGTTAAGATGCTTGCAGGTTCACATACTCCTCTCACAATGATCATGACAACTGAATCGGGTCAACTTTTACACATTGACACCGTAGGACCTTCACGTGTTCAATCCTTCAGAGGTAAATGGTATGTTCTTGTGATTGTTGATGATTATTCTAGATACTCTTGGGTTTATTTTACGGCATCGAAGAATGAAGCTTTTAGTCACTTTAGAACTTTATTTCTTAGATTATCAATTGATCACCCAAGATCTTTAAAAGCAATTAGAAGTGATAACGGAACCGAATTTAGAAATCAATCTTTTGATCATTTTTGTGCTGAAAATGGAATAGATCATCAATTTTCTTCACCATATGTACCTCAACAAAATGGTGTTGTTGAAAGAAAGAACATAACCTTAGTTGAGATGGCTAGGACTATGCTTGATGAATATCAAACTCCTAGGAAATTTTGGGCTGATGCGATTGCAACCGCCTGTTATGTCTCAAATCGTGTTTTCCTACCCGCTAAGCTAGGTAAGAGACCATATGAGCTCGGATTTAGACATAGGCCTAGTGTTATAAAATTCTGAGTCTTTGGTTGCAAATTATTTGTTAAGAAATATGGTAATCTTGATAAATTTGAACCTAGATCTATTGATGACATGTTTCTTGGTTATCCATCTCATACTAGAGGCTATCGTGTGCTTTTACTTGACACTAAGAAAATTGTGGAGACTTGTGAGGTGTCTTTTGATGAATCTAGCAGAGATACTAGCTCAAACATTGCAAGTCCAGATCCATATCCGCAGGGGGAGAGCATTTTCGTTGAAGATGAGGAAGATGTGGAGCTGCTGCCCGAAAATTCAGCAGCTAATGATATTGTTCTAGCTCCTAATTTTGATTCACAGGCAGCACCAACAACCACCATTGCTGGTCCAGATCCTCCTCAAGTCACAAGCTCATCGATTTGTGATAAACATGAAGAAGAAGAAGCTTGTGAAGTGTCCACTCCCCTCCGGGTTCTCAAAAGTCATCCTCCACAACAAATTATTGGAAGCTTGCACGAACAAGTCACACGGTCCAGATTTTGCGATCCAAACTCTCATGCTCTGCTTTTGTTGCTTCTTTTGAACCCAAAGATATATCACACGCACTCACTTATGAATCTTGGATTATTGCCGTGCAAGAAGAGTTAGAAAATTTTGAAAGAAATAATGTTTGGAAACTTGTACCTCCACCACAAGGTCACACTTTAATTGGAACTAAATGGGTGTTCAAAAATAAACAAAGTGAGGATGGGGTTGTGTTTAGGAATAAGGCTAGGTTGGTTGCTCAAGGTTTCACTCAAGTTGAAGGTCTAGATTTTGATGAAACTTTTGCTCCTGTTGCTAGATTAGAAGCCATAAGAATTTTGTTAGCTTTTGCTGCATCTAGAGGTTTTAAGCTTTATCAAATGGATGTTAAAAGTGCTTTTCTTTAATGGCTACATAGATGAGGAGGTTTATGTCAAACAACCACCGGGTTTTGAAAATTCAAATTTTCCTAATCATGTTTACAAACTGTCCAAAGCCTTGTACGGTCTCAAACAAGCCCCTAGAGCATGGTATGATAGGTTAAAAACATTCTTACTTGAAAAGGGGTTTATCATGGGCAAGGTTGATAAAACTCTTTTGTGCTTAAGCATGGCAATGACTCATTATTCGTTCAAGTGTATGTGGATGATATTATCTTTGGTTGTGCTTCTCTTGATCTTGTGTCCAAGTTTTCAACTATGATGAGTTCAGAATTTGAGATGAGTATGATGGGCGAACTCACGTACTTTTTGGGGCTGCAAATCAAGCAAACCAAGGAGGGTACCTTTGTGCATCAAATGAAGTATACAAAAGACCTCTTAATGCGCTTCAACATGTACAAAAGCAAGCCTCTTCGGACGCCAATGGGAATAGAAACAACACTTGAACGTGATGAAGATGGTGAACCCGTGGATCAAAAATAATATAGAAGCATGATTGGATCACTTTTGTACCTCATGGCATCAAGACCGGACATACAATTCAGCGTATGTCTTTGTGCATGATTTCAAGCCTCTCCACGTGCTTCACATCGCCAAGCCGTCAAAATGATTCTCAGGTACTTATATGGAACTCAAGAATTTGGCATTTTTCTTCCTTCTTCCTCAACCATTACTTTGAAAGTTTTTTCGGATGCTGATTTTGGGGGTTGTAGGATTGATGGGAAAAGTACTTCCAGTGCTTGTATTTTCTTATTAATTCACTTGTTGTTTGGTCCTCTAGAAAACAAAGTTTAGTTGCACAATCCACAGCTGAATCTGAATATGTAGCTACTGCTAGTGCTTGCTCACAAATTCTTTGGATTGTTCAAACACTTAAGGAATATGGGGTTGATCTAGATAGTGTTCCACTATTTTATGATAACACTAGTGCCATTTGCATTGCTAAAAACCCCATGCAACATTCTAGAACTAAGAACATTGACATTAGGTATCACTTTCTCCATGATAATGTTGAAAAGGAAACATTGTGCTTCACCATGTAGATACCGAACAACAATTGGCTGACATTTTTACAAAACCTTTAGATTTCACTCGTTTTTGTTACATTCGTAGTGAAATAGGGGTTATGCATCCTCATGGCTTAAATTGAGGGGGAGTTTTCAAACTTGAGAAATCTATGTGTGAATCTAAAATTAAAATAATATGATCATAGTATTTTATACATATATGACTTTGTGATTTCTTTTACATGTTGAAAGTTCTTACTACATTACTCGTGTTATACATTTTGTAGTTTTTTCCATGTCTAGTAATTGGAGTAATTACTTACACTAAATCTGGTCATGGTCAAACTTTCTTGCTGTTTTGAACTTGTTGCATGCTCACAAGTGCTTTTAATAATGAAAAATTAATCAATGAACTATTCACATGTTGAGATTTTATTATCAAATAAAATGAGAAAAGATCAAGAGAATATGCATGCATCGCACTTCTTCTTCTGAGATGGCTTATCATTGCACTTAGATATTAACTTAGAAGAAGTTGTGTATGACTAAAACCATGTCCTTAAGCTTCTGATTGTCAAATAACATAGGCTTGACTTGGTTGGTTAGAATAAGGCAGATGTGCATATAATCTCTTGCAAATATCATATGATCTAATTTTGTGCTTTGAAAAATAATAAAATAGGGCAACTAGTGTCATGCTTTCAGGTTTTGAAATAGATAAGTTTGTGAGATTATGACTTGCTAAATTGGAAATTACATTTGACCTCTAGCATGACTTACACTACTTTGTGTATTTCATTGATGTGATAGTGTAACTTACTTGATAGTATGACTTGGATGGGCTTTGTTTTATATGTATATGTTATAATATTCTCATAACAATTAAAATTTCTCTTTTCAACCTTGCTGAATACATTGTCAAAGGGGGAGAGATAATATGTGATTTCTTAAAGATAAGTATGCAAGGGGGAGAAATTGATTACACATTGCACATATTCACAATTGTTTTTGGCACGATTCTTCTCAGGGGGAGAATTTCTTTTTCTCATTTTATTTTTGATTTACAAATGGGGAGAAATTGTTTTCAAAACTTTTAATGTGAATAAGCCAATGTTCGGATTTTAAATGGTGTTGCCAATGCATTCATCAAGGGGGAGATTGTGAGACCTATGTGTGCTGAATACATTAGCTTTGACAATAAAAGTTTTGAATGCTGCCATAACATCTTTTTAGCAAGGTCTGACTCTAGCTCCGAGTTTCTGCAAGGTCTGACAATAGGTCCGACTTTCTTTGTCTAGGTCCGATGTCAGTACCTTGAGTACCGTATACCCCTTGAGATTGCAAAGATCTCAAGGAAATGTCATCTACTTGATTTGAAGACCTTCGCAGGCCCACATGTCAGAAATAACCGGACCCGCTTCCCCAACATGGTTAGTTCTAGGGTCGCCACGTGTACCATCAAACTGGAGCTACCGCTCACAAGGGAGAAGCTCCGGGCTATGTACCATAACAGCACCCCCGGACCTAACCCCAGACCGAGGGAAGCTCCAGAACTGACACGTGTCTGGTGGCACCGGACCTATCTGTTCCCCACAGTATGATCCAGAGCTGCCACATGTCCAACCGTCGGATCTTTAGCCTCAAACCTCCGGTAGACTCCACAACGGCTCCGGATCTTCAAAGAGGAATCAAGGACTTCAAGACCCAATTAAGTGTCATTAATACTATGTTAATGACACACGATCGGACGACCCTTATTACCAGTAACGGCGCCGTCAAAGCCCGTAACTCGGTCATTAAGGGTAATTAAGCGCATCAAATGTGTATCAATATTAGTAGCCGCCGGGGCCGCATGTCGGGCCAGGCCAACTTGTAACGGCCTGTCCTTGTACTATAAAAGGACAGGTCGACGATCTGATCTGATCTGGTCTGATCGGCTCACACACGCTCTCAACTCACGTCACCTGAGTTGATTTTATACATCCAATACAACACCAACACACCCCGTGGAGTAGGGTATTATGCTCAGGTGGCCCGAACCACGTAAATCTTTGTGTCTCCTGTGTCATTTTACATTTCACCTTCTTGAATCTCCGCGCGCCCAAACCGAACCTCAAACTCCGCAAACACATTTAGTAGTGTCAGGAGATCTGCCGGATCAAAACCACCGACAGTTGGCGCGCCAGGAAGGGGGGCCTGAGATTTCAAGAATGGTGAACTCAGCTACTGAATCATCCAATGGTCATCCCGCTGTTCAAGCTGCTCGGGGCAATCCCTCCAATATGCAGCCACCAGCAGGAACCTCAGTTCCAGCAGAAGTCACACTTCCACCACCGCCGCCTTCACCAGCAAATCAAGCTGGGCAGCGCGATGGTGCACCGGCGTCAATCAATGCGTCAGCGAATCCTGACAACCCAGAACATGCGCTCCATGCAGCACGTGCTCTCCTTCAGCGCCCACCACCTCTGGATGCATCTGGGATGCAATGGAGCAGTGGAGGGCCAATGTGGAACACTTGGTTGCAGCAGCAGCCGATCGCATCAGCAACCAGGGTCCTCCTCCTTCAGGACGGGCCCCATCGCAACGACGGACCTTGTCTGGCAGACTTGGTCCGCACGTTTCCAACAACAGGAGACGTGCTGCGTCACAACAAGTGACGTCGTTGCCCTCCGGGGCACGATGCACTCAGTATCAAAGCTTTCAACTCATGACCTCCGGGCGGAGCTTGATCACCGATACCGTCAAAAAGACGGCCGAGTCCATATCGAGTGTGCTCGTGAAAGACGAGAAGCTCAGGACATTCCTGCTCCTGAAGGAGTAGGAGGAGGTTGTTCAGCCCTGGCCATGCATTGCATATGGTCAGGTGGCCACAGAAATTCTGGCCTCACCTGCCGGAGAAGTTTGACGGGACCCTTAATCCCGTCGAATTTCTTCAGATTTACTCCACTGCTATCTTGGCAGCTGGAGGAAATGAGGCCGTAATGGCAAATTATTTTCCAGTGGCTTTAACTGGGACCGCCCGGTCCTGGTTTATGAGCCTTCCACCCAACTCCATCAACAGTTGGGAGGAGTTGTGCCGACAGTTCACCGCCAACTTCGAGAGCTCATACACCCGACCAGGCACCGAACTGGACCTTTATGCAGTCGTGCAAAAAGGGGGAGAATCCCTGCAATCATTCATCCAAAGATTCTCTCAGGTACGAAACACTATACCTTCTATCTCTAGCGCTCCTGTCATTGTGGCATTTAGACAAGGCGTACGGGATAAGAAGATGTTGGAGAAACTGGCGATCAAGGAGATCACCAGTGTCACGGAACTCTTCAGCTTGGCCGACAAATGTGCCATAGCTGCGGAGGGCCGTGAAATGCACTCGAAACCACCTCCGGAGGATCGCAAGAAATCCTCCAAAGGTGAATCCACTACCTCCGGGAGTGGCAAAGAGAAGAAAAAGACCAACGGCAAGAAGAAGCCGTCGGCCGGCACATCTAATGCTGTAGCTGCTGTAGCTCCGGGTGGCCGGGGGCCACGACCCGAGAAGCGACCTCGATCGTCTTCTGAAGACGGTGGCAAACCCAAGGTGTGGTGTCCAATTCATAAGACGGACAGCCACAGTTTGGAAGACTGTCAGGAGGTCCAAAACCTTGTCGAGCGCTACAACAAGCGCCGGGAAGAAGTTCCTTTCCGACAGAGGGAAGGCAAACAAAAAGTTGACGAAGCTCAGGCTGAAGAGGAGTTAGGTTTTTAGGATCATAAAAAGGTCCTGAAGGCCGTCTACACCTCCGTCGACGACGATTCTGACGTCTCTGACAACGAGCGTTGGAAGACCATGAACACCATTTTTGGTGGATCATGGAACATCAGCTCCCGCTGCGTCCTCAAGACAATGCGTCGGGACATGGCTGCTGTAGCTCCTACAGCCAGGGCGGAGCCTCATCGGAAGTGGATGGACACAGCCATCACTTTTGATGCTTCGGACTGCCCATGAAGCATGGTTGGAGCAGGCCAGTTACCTTTGATGGTATTTCCTACCATCAGTAACATTCAGCTCCACCATGTTATCGTAGACGGAGGTTCTGGGCTGAACCTCATAAGCTTCGAAGCTTTTACCAAGCTTCAGCTCCGACCTTTGGATCTTCACCCCTCCCGACCCTTCTCCGGAGTAGGTCCGGGAGCCATTACCCCACTCGGTGCTATTACTCTCCCCGTTACCTTCGGGACCCGAGAGAAGTATCGCACTGTGAAGTTGGTCTTTGACGTTGCTCAGATCAACTTACCCTTCAACGCCATCTTGGGTAGGCCTGCCTTGTACAAATTCATGGCAGCTGCTCATTATGGCTACCTAGTGTTAAAGATGCCAACACCAGTAGGCGTTCTTCGGATCCACAGAGATTGCACTGCTGGAGTAACCGCTCTGGAAGAACTTCATGCGCTTACTACGGCGCAAGAGGAGGACTCCAAGCAGGAGCAAGCTTTAAAACCATCGAGCATTCGTCAATGAGGCTCGACTTCTGCACCTCGTGTGCAGCCAAGCGGCAACACCGACATTCCCATCAAAGACGTCCAAATCGGTTCTGATGCCGCTCAAACCACCCGTATATCGGGGGGACTGAATGACAAATAGGAACTCACGCTCATCGCTTTCCTCCGGGCTAATGTCGACGTGTTTGCCTGGGAAACATCACAAATGCCTGGGATCCCCAGGGAAGTGATTGAGCACAATTTGAAGATCTACCCTGATGCCTGGCCCGTGCATCAAAAGCCTCGGAAGCAATCCGTGGAGCGATAGAACTTCATTCGACAAGAAGTGAAGAAGTTGCTCAAAGCTGGATTCATCCGAGAAGTCTTCCATCCAAAATGGCTGGCAAACCCAGTCGTTGTGCCCAAGGCCGGCGGGAAGCTTCGGATGTGTATTGACTACACAACACTAAATAAGGTGTGTCCAAAAGATCCATTCCCACTACCTAGAATAGATCAGATAGTGGATTCCACCTCCGGGTGTGAATTACTGTGTTTCCTAGACGCATATTCTGGGTATCATCAAATCAGAATGTCTAGGGAAGATGAAGAGCATACCTCTTTCATCACAGTAGATGGATTGTACTGTTATACAGCCATGCCATTTGGTCTCAAGAATGCAGCTTCAACCTTTGTACGAGCTATATACAAAACTTTTGAAGAACTCATTAGAGACATAGTGGAAGTGTACGTCGATGACATCGTGGTCAAGGTCAAGAACAAGGAGTCACTCCTTGACACCTTACAGGCTGTCTTCGACAAGCTGCGGGTCACCCGCACAAAGCTAAACCCAGACAAGTGTGTCTTCGGGGTTAGCTCCGGAAAACTTTTTGGTTTCCTGGTAAATCACCGGGGCATAGAGGCTAATCCGGCGAAGATCAAAGCCATTGAAGATATGCGGCCACCAGCCCGCATCAAGGATGTCCAAAAGCTGACTGGATGTCTAGCAGCCCTCAGCCGGTTCATTTCAAGACTGGCGGAACGTGCACTTCCCTTCTTCAAGTTATTGAGGAAGTCCGGACCATTCCAATGGTCTGAAGAAGCAGAAAAGGCGTTCCAGGAGCTAAAACAGCTCCTCACCACCCTACCAACTCTGGTAGCTCCGAACCCTGGTGAGTCTTTGCTGCTTTACATTTCAGCAACTGACGAAGTCGTCAGTATGGTCCTGGTTGCAGAGAGACCAGAACCATCCCATGCTCAGGAATCCAGACCCCTCTGGGAGGGTCCGGAGGTTCCTGAAAGCGAGTCTGGGTCCCAGTTCCCAGACTTAAGTCCACAAGAAGTTACTTCAGAAGACCCAGACCCCTCCGGGAGGGTCCAGGTCGCTTCTGAAGAAGCTCTGGGTCCCTCCAGCAAGAACCCATAGGTCTCCGAAGAAGGTCCAGATCCCTCCGGGAGGATCTGGGTCAATGAAGAGGAAGCTCCGGGCCCCTCCGGGAGGGTCCGGACCATCCAGCACCTAGTGTACTTCATCAGTGAAGTACTTCATGACGCCAAGACTTGATACCTAGAGGTGCATAAGCTGCTCTATGCAGTTCTTATTGCCTCCAGGAAGCTTCGCCATTACTTCCAAGCTCACAAGATTTCAGTGGTGACTTCTTACCCACTTCGAGCAATCTTGCATAATCCCAATTCAACTGGGAATATTGCAAAGTGGGCAGCGGAATTGGCCGAATTCGAGCTCGAATTCATTCCAAGACAAGCAATCAAGAGTCAAGCATTGGCAGATTTTGTGGCGAAATGGACTCCCTCTCCATCAAACCCTGGGGGCCCCAGTGAGCAGAAGCCGGAACACAAGGCTCCAGTCTTCACCGAGCCTCACTGGACCCTCTACTTCGACGGCTCCATGCAAAAGCAGGGGGCCGGAGTTGGAATCCTTCTCCTCGCACCAACCGGGGAGAAGGTAAAATACATGGTACACCTTGACTTCAAGGCAACCAACAACATGGCGGAGTACAAAGCACTCATCTACGGACTAAAGGTGGCATTGTCATACGGTGTCAAGCAGCTGCTGGTCAAGTGAGATTCACAGCTCATCATTAAACAAGTGAAGGGTGAATGCTCCTGCAACAATCTCCAATTAGTTGCTTACCTCCTTGAAGTCCAGAGGCTTCAGAAGGACTTCGAAGTCCTAGACCTCCACCACGTCCAGCGTGTACACAACGCTGAAGCCGACGAACTCTCGACGAAAGCGTCAACCGGAGCTCCAGCTCCTGACGTAACTTTTGTGTGGAGGTTGTCAAAACCCACAGCTCAGCCTGTTGAACTGAGCGAAGGGGGCGAGCTCAGCATCTCGAAGCTGACGGTCCCAATGGCCCTGTTACCATGGCAGCCATCAAGGGTCGTAGGTGCTGACGGAAGCTCCGAGCAACCCAGCATGCAAGACTCAAATGCTCAAGTTAGCTCCGATGCATGGATCTCGGAGATCCGGAGCTACTTGAAAGACAACATCCTTCCTGACGATGATGTATCCGCTGACCGGATAGTCAGATTGGCGAAAAGATACACGTTGGTAGAAGGGGATCTCTACCGGCGCGGTGCCAACGGCGTCCTAATGCGCTGCATCACAAGGGAAGAAGGCTGCGAGCTCCCCGCAGAAATCCATGGATGCGAGTGTGGAAACCACGCGTCTTCCCGCACGCTGGTCGGTAAAGCCTTCCGGCATGGCTTCTACTGGCCTACAACACTCCAGGACGCAACTGAGCTGGTGAAGAAATGCGAAGCATGCCAATTTCATGCAAAGCAAATTCACACACCGGCTCAGCCTCTACAAATGATACCTCCTACATGGCCCTTCGCTTTGTGGGGGATGGACATCTTGGGACGTTTCCCAAGAGCCGTCGGAGGTTACAAGTTCCTGTATGTCGCCATTGACAAGTTCACCAAGTGGCCGGAAGCAACTCCAGTTGTGACAATAAACAAGCAATCTGCTATTAACTTTTTGTAGTCCATTGTATGCAGATTTGGAGTCCCAAACAAAATCATTACTGATAACGGGACCCAATTCACAAGCTCTACATTTCAAGGATATTGTGAAGACCTCGGCATACAAGTTTGCTACGCCTCCGTAGCTCACCTGGCAAGCAATAGCCAGGCCGAGAGAGCAAATGTTGAAATCCTAAAAGGACTCAAAACGCGCACCTATGAGCGCTTGAAAAAACATGGAGCCAACTGGATTGAAGAGCTTCCGCCCACTCTATGGGCCAATAGGACAACTCCAAACCGGTCAACTGGAGAGACACCCTTCTTCCTGGTGTACGGAGCTGAAGCAATCCTTCCTCCGGAAATCACCTTGGGGTCACTCTGGGTCCGGACCTTCGACGAAGCCACACAGGACCAGCTCCGGCGTGCAGACCTAGACCTCCTTGAGGAGGGAAGGTGCCAAGCAACTGTTTGGAATGCCCGATACCGCCAAGCCCTTCGGCGCTATCATCAGCGGCATGTACACAACCGACAGCTCGAGGAAGGCGATCTGGTGCTACGGAGAATACAATCCAGAGAAGGGTTAAACAAACTCTCCCCCAGCTGGGAGGGACCCTTCCGAGTGATTAAAGTATCCCGTCCCGAAAGCGTTCGCTTGGCTACCGAGGATGGGACACTGTCGACTGTTGGAGTCGGCAGATCTCCTGACACTACTAAAGTGTTGAAGGAGTTTGTAGTTCGGTGTGGGCGCGCGGAGACTCCAGAAGGTGAATCACGATTGGACACGAGAGACACAGTGGTTTACGTGGTTCGGGCCGCCTGAGCGTAATACCCTACTCCACGGGTGTGTGGTGTTGTATTAGTTTATGTATGAAAGCTCACGTCAATGCGTGTGTGCCTGAGAGCGTTCGAGAGCCTTCTTCTCTCTCCGTGTATCGTCGGTCTGTCCTTTTATAGTACAAGGACAAACCGTTACAAGTTAGCCTGGCCCGACATGTGGCCCCGGCGGTTACTAGTATTGATACACGATTAATTGTTGTTAATAACCCTGTAACGGGCTCCGACAGTGCCGTTACAGGTGTTAAGATTGTCCGATTAAGTGTCATTAACATGGAATTAATGACAATTAATCGGGTCTTGAAGTCCGCGGCTATCCTTTGAAGATCCGGAGTCGTTACAATGTCTTCCGGAGGTTTGAGGCGGCCAGCTCCGACGTTTGGACACGTGGCAGCTCCGGAGCTTGCTTGTGGGAAGCGGGAAGCTCCGGGGTGGCCTGGCACGTGTCAGGTCCGGAGCTTCTCTCGGTCAGGGGTTAAGTCCGGAGGTGCCGTTTCGGTACCTAGCCCGGAGCTTCACCCTTGTGGGTAGTAGCTCCGGTCTGGCAGTACACGTGGCAACCTAGGGGTTAACCATGTTGGAGAAGCAGGTCCGGTTATGTCTGACAAGTGGGCCTCCGAGGGTCTTCAATTTGAGTAGACGTCCTTCCCTTGAGATCTTTGTAACCTCAGGGGGTGTATGGTTTTTAGGGTACCGACAGTGGCCCCCTGGACCTACCTCCGGGGAAAGTCACCGGGGTGAAGTCATTCCGTCGGAGGTGGGTCCATACTCGCGACTCTTGAACTGTGTCTTCAAGGGTCTTCGGAGGTGCCGTTGGCGGGGCTTTACGGTTAAATCCCGACGCGTGGCGCACCTCAGGCGGCAGATAAGATCTTTGACGTGCGGATCTCTCGCAATTGAAGGTCGCCGGTTCCCGATACGAAAACCGTATCGGTTCCGCGCGCCTTGTCAGGTCGCCGCCTTTGGGTTTCCCGCCTCGTGATGACAACTGTTCGCCTGGGTAAGAGCCTCGACTTGATCGTCAGGGTGGTCCCGGGCCCTCTTGTCATCGGCAGGGTTGAATTCTTGAGTAGTATCCTTGACTCCCCTGCAGTTTCCATCCAAGCGTTGCGAGGGCTTACTTAAGAAGGAAAGCGCACCGTCGGGAGTTCTTTACGCTTCCCATCTGTTCTTGCGCTCAAACTCCCAACTCGTACTTTGCTCCTCTTCTCTTGCCTAGCTGTGCTGCGATGGAGTTGGGTCTGCGTGAGAGTCGCTTGAAGACTGACAGCGATCTGAAGAAGGTCCGGGCCCTCATGGGGTGGTCTTCGGACTTCTTCAACCGCTCGGTCCGCGCCGGCGGAGAGCTCCCCTTTGAAAAGGAGCACGCTGGCGAGATGGTGTACTTTTCCTCGTACGCCATGGTGGGGTTGATCCCACCGTTTTCTTCTTTCTTCTTGATGCTGCTGGACTTCTATGGTCTGCAGCTGTACCACCTTGGCCCTCACTCCATTCTCCTTGTGTCCATCTTTGTCCACTTCTGCGAGATGTGGGTGGGCATCCCTCCCTGCATCGAGCTCTTCCGAACCTTCTTCACCGTCCACACCACCGGCCGAAGTAATGAGTATCTTGGCTTCTACTACTTCGTGAAGCGCAAGAAGTGCCCATTCAAGTACCTCCGGTCATTCCCTTCCGGGAAGTGGGATGACTGGAAGAAAGATTGGATAGTCGTCCGGGTGGAGGAGCATGAGCGGTTGGAGTTGCCAGACGGTCTGCCCGGCATTGACACGTCGGTATGGAGCGAAGTTCCGGTGCTGGCGGAAGCTTTCGACCCTGTCCTGAACAGGATCCGCCAATGTGTGGAGGGAGGATTGACTCCCCAGGCGGTGTTCTGCAACTTCCTGTCCAACAGGTGGGCGCCGCTGAAGAGGAGGGAGAAGCTCGCCTGGGCCCTCAACAGCGTGATGGACGAGGACCGGGTTGAGACCGGGTTGAAGTCCAGCATGGTGGGGAAGACCTTGGAGTTTCACCTCAAGAAATTCCAGCACGGCATCGACGTTGACGGAGATTACTTCACTCCGCGGCCGGCCTTCCTCCCTCTGAACGTGGAAGTTGAGTTCAGCAGGGAGCTCCGGCGGACGATGCCCGCGCTTGACGACCTTGGTGTCATCGAGAGAAGATCAACCACCCGGTTGGCGATCCCCGGGTTGTCCGAAGACGGCTCCGCCCCTGTCCCACAGCCAAGAGCTGAGGTCATTGGCAAGGGCAAGGAGCTGGCGGAGGAGCCGGAGAGCCGGAAGAGGAAGCTGCGACATGCTGACGGAAGGTCCATCGGGCCTGCCACTTCCCCCCCGGTTCCCCCTCCTCAGGAAGGAAGATCCTCCGCCGCCGTGGCGACTGTCCCCGTGGTGGGGTCCTTCCGGAACGTTACTGTTCCGGCGGTGGGATCCTCCCGGAGTGCGACTGTCCCCGTGGTGGATCCCTCCTGTGGTGCTAGCTCCGGGCGCGCGACTCCGGCATCTGGAGCGGTGAGGGCCTCCAGGTCCAGGAGTTCCTCCCGATCAAGGAGAGCTCCGACCCGGGAAACGCCCGCGGCTGTGGCAAGTCCTGGGAGTCCTCCCGGAGCTCCTACGCCGACCGTGGCCAGCCCGGATCGTCCGGGAAAGAGGTTCCGCGCAAGCTGGTGCGGGAGCCTCCCAAGGTAAATTTTCTTTTTTACCTCGATTAACTTTTTAATTGTAGCATCTGTTTGCTCAATTTCTTCGTTCTTCATCTGCAGCGTTCCCAAGAAGGGGAGTGAAGCTCCACCCTTAGCCACAGTGTCTGAGGCTGCGAGGGCTTCTGCTCCAGTCCCGGTGCCGCCCCAAGCGGAGGCTGCGACAGCTCCGGCGCCGGCTGTCGTGGTCATGGACCTCGACTCGTCTCTAGAAGTTCTCGTGGTAGCGCCGGACCACGGGAATGAAGATGCGCCAGCGGCACCCGTCCCGGAAGTGGAAGCTCCGGGTCCTGGTGCTGCAGTAGTAGAAGCTCCGGCTGTTGAGTCGGAGGAAGTAGCAGTCCCGGCTTCGGAGCCGGAAAGTGCTGAAGCCCCGGCGATTGAGCCGGAGGTGGCTGAAGCCCCGGCATGCGAGCCGGAAGTCGAAGTAGTTCCGGCAGTTGAGCCGGTTACTTCCGAAGCTCCGGCCGCAGAGCCGGTGATTGTTGGAGCGCCGGTCACAGAGCCGGCGGTTAAAGAGGCGAGGGAGCTTGAGCCTCCCTCAGAAGAGGTGTCCCGGCCGGAGCCAGTAGCGGCTCCTGCTCCGGAGGCGACGACGTCGATGGTACCTGTGGCAGAGCCAGAGTGCCTGAACGAAGTCGCCGGCCCCCCGCCTGAGGGGGCGAATGAAGACTTGGTGGCGGGACCTCCTTCGATGGCGACTGAGGTCGTCCCGGAGGAAGGCCCTAGCGCTTTGGAAGCTCGGGGTTCCACTCTCGTAGAGTGGGACCCAATTTTTGTATGTGAAGACCCGCTGGAACCAGTGGAAGAGATCCCAGCAGGTCCGGAGCCCATCTCGCTGTCGATGTCCATCGACAACGCCTGCTCCAGTCTACGTCAGGTCCAACTGGCCTTCTTCCACGACAGCAAGGCTCTTGAAGAGGAGCGCCAAACCCTTAGACGGTGGCGTAATCGGCTCCACTTCGAGACTAAGCTGGCGCAGTCGAGGCTTGCAGATGACAAGGAGTGGATCAAGCGGGAGAAGATCCGCCTGGAGCTCTGGGATAAGCTGCTGGACGAGAGGGAGAGCATGACTCACGCCCTCGATGCTCAATCTCGGGAGTTCCACGACCGAGCTAAGGCTGCTAACGACGCGGCCAATGCTCGGTTTGATCAGCTCGAGGCCATCAGCACCGCACTCATCAAGCGCCGAGAGGCACTTGAAGGGAGGGAAAGACGGCTCGAGGACGAGGGGCAAAAACTCCTAGAGCTACGGGATGACGTCTTGCGACGGGAAGAAGAGCTCGCCGAGAAAACAGCTCTGGCGGACAAGGGCCTCGAGGAGCGCACTAAGAAATTGGAAGAGCGCTGCCTCGAGGAAGAGGAGAAGACCTGGGTGCGGGGGCAGGAACTCTACGAATACGAGTGTGCCCTTGTCGCCCGGGAGAAGAAAGTGGAGGCTAGGGAGAAGGACCTGGTCGACCGCCGGAACAAGATCCACCTCCGGGAGGAGGAGCTCGGAAGACTTGAGAAGCGGGTTGCTGCGAAGATCCAGCAAAATGCCAAAGAAGTTGAGCGCCTCGCCCGCGAGAATTCGGAGCTGACGGCGGCCCGGAGATCCCTGGAAGAGATGAAGAACTTGAGGAAGGCGGACTCCCTGCAGATTTGGGAGTTCCTGGGCAAGGCCGACGACGCGCTGACGCCGATGGGTTTCAGCCCCGTGCACCCGGATGATCCGGAGCCGGAGCCGGACCTTGCGTTGCAAGCGTTGAGCACCGCAGGCAGCAAGCTCTCCAAGGTGGGCGACGTCATCGCGGACCAGCTGGAGGTCGAGGGGCAATCCCTGGCTAGGAACGTCACAGAATATGTGTTGACGTGCTACACCAGCCGGAACCCTCGATTTCCTCTGGACCCGGTGCTTGAAGGCCCCGTCGAAGGAGAAGGCGAAGATACCCGAGCCTGCGTGTCGGAGGTCGCCCAGAAGGTCGCCGAGTTCTTCCATAGGGTCTAGGACCGTCTCTTTTAGCCTTTACTTGTATCTTCTCTTCTTCCTCAATTTTGTAATCCCTTGTCTCCAGATGTAATCTCCGGTCTTCAGATGAAATGAAATCCCCAATTTTTTGCGAATTTCATTTTTTTTTATCTTCAACATCTTTATCTTCACTTGGCCCCCTGGTAGATATGCACAATTTGATTGTGGACATGTACCAAAAGGATGTTGAGTTTTGTTGAAGACGAATTTGCTTCGAACTTGTGGAATTTAGGTCCGAAGTTTTTGATAGTGAAGGTCCCCTGAAGTTGTCGGAGCTTAGAAGCTCCGGCACTGTCCATCGCTGGAGCTTAGTAGCTCCGGCAATAGCCTCTATCAACACGTTGAGCGTCGGTAGTTAATACTCCAAGGTGTCGGAGCTTAGCAGCTCCGGCAATGACCTTTTCCACACTTGGTTTGTTGGCAACAGACTCCAGTGACGGGGTCTTCTCACCATCTTTTAGTCAACGCCGACGGTTGACGCCCTGGTGGGAGTCGGAGCTTGGTTAGCTCCGGTTTTTCTCCATCAACGTAGGGTTCATTTTTCCTGCACACTTAAGCCAAGAAAAATAGTAAAATTCGTTCCTTGTCTATAACTTCGTCGCGGCCTACGGTTCTCAAGAAAATTTTAAGTTGAACACGATTTTTAATACGACTGGATGAATTGTCTTTTCTTTTAGATCCAATTGTCCATGGACCCACCTTACTTTGGCCTGCCGGGATGTAGGTAGAGTGGCGTACTTAGGGTGCTTGACCAGGCTAAGTCGATAGCGCACTCCGGCCCTAGAATGGCTTGGCGGCTTTCAGGCGAGTTGGCCACAGACGATATTTAAATCCAAAAAATCTGACAATTCAACTCGAATCGTATGTAAACCGGTCAAACTAGAACTTCTTAAGAATTGCACGTTTCTGTTATAGACAAGAAAGAGAAAAATAAAAATGTCGAGCCTATGCAAAAATGAATGCACGTGGAGTCTATTTCACATGAAGATGTCTTTCATTATAGGTCCGGGGTACAGGGGAAACAAGTACACTCTTAGGGTACGGAACCAGGCTAAGTGTGTTTGGTTTCTCGTTTGACCCAGGGTAGTTAGCCACACTTTTAGTCCGGAGACTGTGTCAAGTGTTGCATGAGCTTTTCAAACCTTTCGGGAAAGGTCCGGCTGCTCTCCCGGAGGAATTACCCGACTCTATAACATACATTTCAAGTTACTTAAGACTCACCTCCGTGGAATTAAGTGTAGAACTTACGGAGGTGCTCGATGTTCCAAGGATTTGGGAGAGGTGTCCCATCCTCGGTAGCCAAGCGAACGCTTCCGGGACGGGATACTTT
This sequence comes from Tuctoria greenei, assembly GCA_036927565.1. NCBI lineage: Eukaryota > Viridiplantae > Streptophyta > Magnoliopsida > Poales > Poaceae > Tuctoria > Tuctoria greenei. The sequence goes on from JAYESD010000006.1 coordinate 184,484,067, forward strand.
GATCACTCGAAAGGGCCCTTCCCAGCCGGGGGAGAGTTTGTTTTGCCCTTCTCTGGATAGTATTCTCTGTAGCACCAGATCGCCTTCCTCGAGTTGTCGGTTGTGTACATGCCGCTGGTGATAGCGCCGTAGAGCTTGGCGGTATCGGGCATTCCGAACAGCTGCTTGGCACCTTCCCTAATCGAGGAGGTCTAGGTCTTCGCGCCGGAGCTGGTCCTGCGCGGCTTCGTCGAAGGTCCGGACTCGGAGGGAACCCAAGGTGATTTCCGGAGGAAGGATCGCTTCAGCTCCGTACACCAGAAAGAAGGGTGTTTCTCCGGTTGCCCGACTTGGAGAAGTCCTGTTGGCCCATAGAGTGGGCGGAAGCTCTTCGATCCAATTGGCTCCGTGCTTTTTCAAGCGCTCATAAGTGCGTGTTTAGAGTCCTTTAAGGATCTCTGCATTTGCTCTCTCGGCTTGTCCATTGCTGGCAGGATGAGCTACGGAAGCGTAGCAAACTTGTATGCCGAGGTCTTCGCAATATCCTTGAAATGCGGAGCTTGTGAATTGAGTCCCATTATCAGTGATGATCTTATTTGGGACTCCGAATCTGCTCACGATGGATTGTAGAAAATTGATTGCAGATTGTTTGTTGATCGTCACAACGGGAGTTGCTTCCGGCCACTTGGTGAACTTGTCGATGGCGACGTACAGGAACTTGTAACCTCCGACGGCTCTAGGGAAGGGTCCCAAGATGTCCATCCCCCACACAGCGAAAGGCCATGTGGGAGGTATCATTTGTAAGGACTGAGCAGGTGTATGAATTTGCTTTGCATGAAATTGGCATGCTTTGCATTTCTTCACCAGCTCAGTGGCATCCTGGAGCGCTGTAGGCCAGTAGAAGCCGTGCCGAAAGGCTTTTCCGACCAGCGTGCGGGAAGATGCGTGGTTCCCACACTCGCCTCCATGGATTTCTGCGAGGAGCTCGCAGCCTTCTTCCCTTGTGATGCACCGCATTAGGATGCCGTTGGCACCGCGCCGGTAGAGATCCCCTTCTACCAACGTGTATCTTTTAGCCAATCTGACTACCCGATCAGCGGATACATCATCGTCAGGAAGGATGTTGTCTTTCAAGTAGCTCCGGATCTCCGAGATCCATGCATCGGAACTGACTTGAGCATTTGAGTCTTGCGTGTTGGGTTGCTCGGAGCTTCCGGCAGCACCTACGACCCTTGATGGCTGCCATGGTAACAGGGCCATCGGGACCGTCAGCTTCGGGATGCTGATCCCGCCCCCTTCGTTCAGTTCGGCAGGCTGAACTGTGGGTTTTGACAACCTCCGGACAAAGGTTCCATCAGGAGCCGGAGCTCCAGTTGACGCCTTGGTCGAGAGTTCGTCAGCTTCAGCGTTGTGAGCACGCTGAACATGGTGAAGGTCTAGGACTTCGAAGTCCTTCTGAAGCCTCTGGACTTCAAGGAGGTAAGCAGCCAGCTGGAGATTATTGCAGGAGCATTCACCCTTCACCTGCTTGATGACGAGTTGTGAATCTCCTTTGACCAGCAATTGCTTGACACCGTATGATAGTGCCACCTTTAATCCATAGATGAGTGCTTCATACTCCGCCATGTTGTTGGTTGCCTTGAAGTCAAGGTGTACCATGTATTTCACCTTCTCCCCAGTTGGTGCGAGGAGAAGGATTCCAGCTCCGGCTCCCTGCTTCTGCATGGAGCCGTCGAAGTAAAGGGTCCAGTGAGGCTTAGTGAAGGTTGGAACTTGAGGTTCCGTCTTCCGCTCGCTGGGGCCCCCAGGGTTTAATGGAGAGGGAGTCCATTCTGCCACGAAATCTGCCAACGCTTGACTCTTGATTGCTTGTCTCGGAATGAATTCAAGATCGAATTCAGCCAATTCTGCTGCCCACTTTGCAATATTCCCAGTTGAATTGGGATTATGCAGGATCGCTCGAAGTGGATATGAGGTCACCACCGAGACTTTGTGAGCTTGGAAATAGTGTCAAAGCTTCCTTGAGGCAATAAGAACTGCATAAAGCAGTTTATGCACCTCTAGGTATCGAGTCTTGGCATCATGTAACACTTCACTGATGAAGTATATCGGGCGTTGAATGGTCCGGACCCTCTCGGAGGGGTCCGGAGCTTCCTCTTCATTGATCCGGACCCTCTCGGAGGGGTCCAGACTCTCTTCGGGGACCTCCGGGTTCTGGGTGGAGGAACCCGGAGCTTCTTCAGAAATGACCTGGACCCTCTTAGAGGGGTCCGGGTCCTCTGAAGTGGCTTCTTGTGGGTTTGAGTCTGGGAGCTGGGACCCAGACCCGCTTTCAGGAACCTCCGGACCCTCCCGAAGGGGTCTGGATTCCTGAGTATTGGGTAGTTCCGGTCTCTCCGCAACCAGAACCATACTGACGACTTCGTCAGTAGCTGAAATGTAAAGCAACAAAGGCTCACCAGGGTTTGGAGCTACCAGGACTGGTAGGGTGGTGAGGAACTGTTTCAGCTCCTGGAATGCCTTCTCTGCTTCTTCAGACCATTGGAATGGTCCGGACTTCCTCAGTAACTTGAAGAAGGGAAGTGCTCTTTCTGCCAGTCTTGAAATGAACCGGCTGAGGGCTGCTAGACATCCAGTTAATTTTTGGACGTCTTTGATGCGGGTTGGTGGCCGCATGTCTTCAATGGCTTTTATCTTCGCCGAATTAGCCTCTATGCCCCGGTGACTTACCAGGAAACCAAGAAGCTTTCCGGAACTAACCCCGAAGACGCACTTGTCTGGGTTTAGCTTCGTGCGGGTGGCCCGCAGCTTGTCGAAGACAGCCTGCAAGGTGTCCAAGAGGGACTCCTTGTTCTTGACTTTGACCACGATGTCATCGACGTACACTTCCACTATGTCTCTGATGAGTTCTTCGAAAGTTTTGTACATAGCTCGTACAAAAGTTGAAGCTGCATTCTTGAGACCAAACGGCATGGCTGTGTAACAATACAATCCATCCACTGTGATGAATGAAGTATGCTCTTCATCCTCCCTAGACATCCTGATTTGATGATATCCAGAATATGCGTCTAGAAAACACAGTAACTCGCACCCGGAGGTGGAATCCACTATATGATCTATTCTAGGTAGTGGGAATGGATCTTTTGGACATGCCTTATTCAGTGTGGTGTAGTCGATGCACATCCGAAGTTTCCCGCCGGCCTTGGGCACAACGACTGGGTTCGCCAGCCATTTTGGATGGAAGACTTCTCGGATAAATCCGGCTTCGAGCAACTTCTTCACTTCTTGTCAGATGAAGTTCTGTCGCTCTACAGATTGCTTCCGAGGTTTCTGATGCACAGGCCGAGCATCGGGGTAAATCTTCAGATTGTGCTCAATCACTTCCCTGGGGATCCCAGGCATTTGTGACGGTTGCCAAGCAAATACGTCAACGTTAGCCCGGAGGAAAGTGATGAGCGCGAGTTCCTATTTGTCATTCAACCCACCCGATATGCGGGTGGTTTGAGTGACATCGGAACCAATTTGGACGACTTTGACGGGGATGTCGGTGTCGCCGCTTGGCTGCACACGGGGAGCAAAGGTTGAGCATCGTTGCCGAATGCTCGGAGGTTTTGGAGCTTGCCCCTGTCTGGAGTCCTCCTCTTGCGCAGTGGTGAGTGCATGGAGCTCCTCCAGAGCAGTTACTCCGGCGGTGCGATCTCCACGAATCCGGACAACGCCTGCTGGTGTTGGCATCTTCAACACCAAGTATCCATAATGAGCAGCTGCCATAAATTTGTATAGGGCAGGTCTACCCAAGATGGCGTTGAATGGTAAGTTGATCTGAGCGACGTCGAAGACCAACTTCTCGGTGCGGTACTTCTCCCGTGTCCCGAAGGTAACGGGGAGAATTATAGCTCCGAGTGGGGTAATGGCCCCCGGACCTACTCCGGAGAATGGTCGAGAGGGCTGAAGATCTGAAGGTCGAAGCTGAAGTCTGGTAAAAGCTTCAAAGCTTATAAGGTTCAGTCCCGAACCTCCATCCACCATAACATGATGGAGCTGGATGTTGTTGATGGTGGGAGATACCATAAAGGGTAATTGGCCAGCTCCGACCATGCTTCGAGGATAGTCCGAAGCATCAAAAGTGATGGGTGTGTCCATCCACTTTCGATGTGGCTCCGGTCTAGCTGTAGGAGCTACAGCAGCCATATCCCGCCGCATAGTCTTGATGACACGACGAGAAGTGATGTCCCATGATCCACCAAAGATGGTGTTCATGGTTTTCCGACGCTCGTTGTCGGAGACGTCGGAGTCATCGTCGACGGAGGTGTAGACGGCTTTCATGACCTTTTTGGGGTCCTGAAACCCTAACTCCTCTTCAGCCGGAGCTTCGTCAACCTTCTGTTTTCCCTCCCTCTGTCGGAAAGGAGACCCTTCCCGGCGCTCGGCAAGGTTTTGGACCTCCCGGCAGTCTTCCAGCCTGTGGCTGCCCGTTTTGTGAATGGGGCACCACATTTTGGATTTGCCGCCATCTTCGGAAGACGGTCGAGGTCGCTTCTCGGGGCGTGGCCCCCGGCCACCAGGAGTTGCAGTGGCTGCAACGTTGGATGTGCCGGCCGACGGCTTCTTCTTGCCGTTGGTCTTCTTTTTCTTCTTGCCACTCCCGGAGGTAGCGGCTTCTTCTTTGGAGGATTTTTTGTGATCCTCCAAGGCTGGTTTGGAGTGCATTTCACGGCCCTCCGCAGCTCTGGCACATTTGTCTGCCAAGCTGAAGAGCTCCGTGACGCTAGTGATCTCTTTGATCGCCAGCTTCTCCAACATCTTCTTGTCTCGTACACCCTGTCTGAATGCCACAATGACAGAAGCGCTTGAGATAGAAGGGATTGTGTTGCGTACCTGAGAGAACCTCTGGATGAATGACCGCAAATATTTTCCCCCTTTTTGCACGACCGCAAAAAGGTCTAGTTCAGTGCCCGGTCGGGTGTATGAACTCCCGAAGTTGGCAGTGAACTGACGGCACAGCTCCTCCCAACTGTCGATAGAGTTGGGTGGAAGGCTCATAAACCAGGACCTGGCGGTCCCAGTTAAGGCCACTGGAAAGTAGTTGGCCATTACGGCCTCGTTTCCTCCAGCTGCTAAGATTGTAGTGGAGTATATCTGCAGAAATTCTACGGGGTTGACAGTCCCGTCGAATTTTTCCGGCAAGTGTGGCCGGAACTTCTGTGGCCATCTAACCATGCGCAGGTGCATGGCTAGGGCGGAACAGCCTCCTCCTACTCCTTCCAGAGTAGAAAGGTCTTGAGCATCCCGTCTTTCTCGAGCTCGCTCGATATGGACACGGCCATCCTGTTGGCGGTATCGGCGATCAAGCTCCGCCCGGAGGTCATGTGTCGAAAGCCGAGATACCGTATGGGTGCGTCGTGCCCCAGAGGGCAACGACGTCACTTGCTGTGACGCAGCTCGTCTTCGGTTGTTGGAGACATGCTGACCAAGTCTTCCAGACAACGTCCGTCGCTGCGACGGGGCTCGCCCTGAAGGAGGAGGACCCTGGTTGTTGAGGCGTTCGGCCGCTGCTGCGACCAAATGCTCAACATCAGCCCTCCATTGCTCCATGGCATCTCGAGATGCATCCGGAGGTGGTGGTCACTGGAGAAGAGCACGCGCTGCATGGAGCGCGTGTTCTGGGTTGTCATAACTTGCCGGCGCAGTATGTGACGCCGGCGCACCATCATGTTGCCCGGCACGTTTTGCCGGAGAAGATGGTGGTGGTGGGAGTGTGACTCCTGCTGGTGCTGAGGCTCCTGCTGGTGGCTGCATGTTGGAGGGATTGCCCCCGACAGCCTAAGCAGCAGGTTGCCCGTTGGATGATCCAGCCGCAGAATTCACCATTCTTGAAAATCTCAGGCGCCCCTACCTGGCGCGCCAACTGTTGACTGTTGGAGTCGGCAGATCTCCTGACACTACTAAAGTGTTGAAGGAGTTTGTAGTTCGGTGTGGGCGCGCGGAGACTCCAGAAGGTGAATCACGATTGGACACGAGAGACACAGTGGTTTACGTGGTTCGGGCCGCCTGAGCGTAATACCCTACTCCACGGGTGTGTGGTGTTGTATTAGTTTATGTATGAAAGCTCACGTCAATGCGTGTGTGCCTGAGAGCGTTCGAGAGCCTTCTTCTCTCTCCGTGTATTGTCGGTCTGTCCTTTTATAGTACAAGGACAAACCGTTACAAGTTAGCCTGGCCCGACATGTGGCCCCGGCGGTTACTAGTATTGATACACGATTAATTGTTGTTAATAACCCTGTAACGGGCTCCGACAGTGCCGTTACAGGTGTTAAGATTGTCCGATTAAGTGTCATTAACATGGAATTAATGACAATTAATCGGGTCTTGAAGTCCGCGGCTATCCTTTGAAGATCCGGAGTCGTTACAATGTCTTCCGGAGGTTTGAGGCGGCCAGCTCCGACGTTTGGACACGTGGCAGCTCCGGAGCTTGCTTGTGGGAAGCGGGAAGCTCCGGGGTGGCCTGGCACGTGTCAGGTCCGGAGCTTCTCTCGGTCAGGGGTTAAGTCTGGAGGTGCCGTTTCGGTACCTAGCCCGGAGCTTCACCCTTGTGGGTAGTAGCTCCGGTCTGGCAGTACACGTGGCAACCTAGGGGTTAACCATGTTGGAGAAGCAGGTCCGGTTATGTCTGACAAGTGGGCCTCCGAGGGTCTTCAATTTGAGTAGACGTCCTTCCCTTGAGATCTTTGTAACCTCAGGGGGTGTATGGTTTTTAGGGTACCGACAGACACCTCTCCCAAATCCTTGGAATATTGAGCACCTCCGTAAGTTCTACACTTAATATCACGGAGGTGAGTCTGTAGTAACTTGACGTGTATGTTATAGAGTCATTGTACAGAGTCGGGTAGTTCCTCCGGGAGAGCAGTCGGACCTTTCCCGGAAGGTCCGCAAAGTTCATGCAAGACTTGTCACAGTCTCAGGACTAAAAGTGTGGCTAGCTACCCTGGGTCAAACGAGAAATGAAACACGCTTAGCTTGGTTCCGTACCCTGAGAGTGTACTTGTTTCCCCTGTACCCCGGACCTATAATGAAAGACATCTTCATGTGAAACAGACTCCACATGCATTTATTTTGTACAGGCTCAACATTTTTTTATTTTTCTCTTTCTTGTCTATAACAAAGTTGTGCAATTCTTAAGAAATTTTAGTTCGACCAGTTCATGTACAATTCGAGTTGTATTGTCAATTCTTTTGGATTCAAACATTGTTCATGGCCCACTCGCCTGAATGCCGCCAAGCCAATCTTGGGCCGGAGTGTGCTATCGACTTAGCCTGGTCAAGCAACCTAAGTACGCCACTCTACTACACCCCGACAGGCTGAAGTAAGGCGGGTCCAAGTACAATTGGATCTGGAAGAAAGAAGGCAACACATTCTGTTGTATTCAGAATTGTGTTTGAGCTAAAACTTTCTTGGGAATCATAAGCCGCGATGAAGTTATAGGCAAGGAGCGAATTTTACTATTTTTCCTGGCTTCAGTGTGCAGGAAAAATAAAGAATCCACGTTAATGGAGAAAAGTCGGAGCTAACAAAGCTCTGACTCCACCTAGGTGGCTTGTGATCGATGTTAATCATTGAAAACGAGCATTACCGGAGCAACCAAGCTCCAGCAAAGCTATGGGGGCTAGCTGTCGACGCAGAATAAAAGATGGTGAGAAGACCCCACAAGCGGAGTCTGCTGCCGACAAGCTACGCGTTGGCAAAGGTCACTGCCGGAGCTACTAAGCTCCGACACCCCGGAGGGCTAACTATCGATGCTCTACGCGTTGATAGGGACTATTGCCGGAGCTACTAAACTCCGACGGTAGTCAATGCCGGAGCTTTTGAGCTCCGACAACCTCAGGGGGCCTTCACTATCGAAGACTTCGGACCTACACTCTACAAGTTCGAAGCAAACGAGTCTTCAACAAAATACAATATCCTCTTGGTACATGTTCACAATCAAATTGTGTACATCTACCAGGGGGCCAAGTGAAGACAGAAGTGTTGAAGACAAAAAATGAAATTCATTAACAAATTGTGGATTTCATTCATCTGGAGACAAGGGATTACAAAATTGGGGAAGAAAAAGAGAGAATACAAGCGGGAGCTACAGAGATGGTCCTAGACCCTATGAAAGAACTGGGCGACCTTCTGAGCAACCTCCGACACGTTGGCTCAGGTGGCTTCACCTTCTCCTTTGACGGGACCTTCAAGCACCGGGTCCAGAGGAAATTGGGGATCCCGGCTGGTGTAGCACTTCAGCACATACTCTGCGACGTTCTTCGCCATGGACTGCCCCTCAACCTCCAACTGGTCCGCGATGGCGTCACCCACCTTGGAGAGTTTGTCACCCGCCAAGCTCAACGCTTGCAACGCCAGGTCCGGCTCAGGCTCCGGATCATCCGGACGCACGAGACTGAAGCCCATTGGTGTCAGCGCGTCGTTGGCTTTGCTCAGGAACTCTCAAACCTGTAGGGAGTCTACAGTCCTCAAGCCCTTCAGTTCTTCCAAGGATCTTTTGGCCGCCGCAAGTTCAGAATTCTCACGAGCAAGGCGCTCAGCCTCTTTGGCATTTTGCTGAATCTTTTCAGCAACCTGCTTCTCTAGTTTTCTGAGCTCCTCCTCTCGGAGGTGGATCTTGTTCTGGAGGTCGACCAGGTCCTTCTCCCGGCCCTTAACTTCTTCTCCCTAGCAGCGATGGCACACCCTTGCTTGTAGAGTTCCTGCCCTCGCACCTAGGCCTTCTCCTCCTCCTCAACGCAATGCTCCTCCAATTTTTTGGTGCGTTCCTCGAGGCCCATGTCAGCCAGATCCACCTTTTCGGCGATCTCCTCCTCCCTCTTCAAGACATCATCCCGCAGCTCTAGGAGTTTTTGCTCTTCATCTTCGAGCTTCTTCTCCCTCTCCTCAAGTGCCTCCCGACGCTTGATGAGGCTAGTGTTAATGGATTCAAGCCTTTCTTGGCGATCATCAGCCGCACGATTAGCTGCCTTGGTCCGCTCATAAATGGCTCGGGATTGAGCATCAAGGGCACAAGTCAAGCTCTCCCTATCATCCAATAATTTGCCCTAGTATTCCAGGCGGACCTTCTCCTGTTTGATCCACTCCTTGTCGTCTGCCAGCCTCAACTACGCCAGCTTGGTCTCGAAGTAGAGCCGATTACGCCACTGCCTAAGGGTTTGGCGCTCCTCTTCAAGAGCCTTGCTTTCGTGGTAGAACGCCAGCTGGACGTGACGCAGACTGGAGCAAGCATTGTCAACGGACAACAACAGGGGAATAGGGTCCGGACCTACTGAGGTCTCCTCCGCTGGTTCCAGCGGGTTCTCACTTACAAAAATTGGGTCCCACTCCACAAGAGTGGTCCCCTGAGCCACCACGGCGCTAGGGCCATCCTCTGGGAAAGCCTCAGTCGCCACCGAAGAGGGTCCCACAGAAGAAGTTCCGACCTCCGGAAGTGGTTCCGAAGGCCCTGCCGCCAGGTCTTCATTTGCCCCCTCGGGCAGGGGGCCCGCGACTTCATCAGGGCACCCTAGCTCAGTAGCAGGCACCTACGCCGTCATCACTTCCGGAGCAGGGGCTACTTCCGGCTCCGGCCTGAGCTCCTCCTCCGCTGGTGGCTCGGGTGTTGGCGCCTCGACCATCATGGGTTCGAGTGCTGATGCCTCCGCAACGATCGGCTCGGGCGCCGAAAGGTCAACAACAGCCGACCCTGAGGCCGAAGCTTCAACCTCAATCGGCTCAGGTGCCGGAAGGTCTTCAACTGCAACCGGCTCTACAGCCAGAGCTTCAGTGGCGACCGGCTCTGAGGCTGAAGCTTCGGAGGTAGCTGGCTCAACCGCCGAGACTTCCTCAACATCCGACTTGCTCGCTGGGACTTCAATAACCTCTGGCTCAACCGCCGGGGCTTCGACAATTTCCAGCTCTGGGGCCGGAATCACTGCTTCCTCCGGCTCAGCGGCCGAAGCTTCCAACATCTCAGCATCAAGACCCGGGGCTTCAACCTCCAGGACAGGTGCCGCTGGCGCATCTTCTCTCCCGTGGTCCGGCGCTACCACGGGAGTCTCGGGGGATGAGTCAAGGTCCATGACCACGACAGCTGGCGCCAGAGCTGCCGCAGCTTCAGCCACCACTTGGGGCGGCATCGGGACAGGAGCAGAAGCCTCCGCCCTCACAGCTTCAGCTGCTGTGGCTGAGGGCAGAGCCTCACTCCTCTTCTTGGGGACGCTGCAGATGATGGATGAAGAAACTTAAAAAACAGTTACTACAACAAAACAATTGTCTGAGGTAAAGATTAAAAATTACCTCGGAAGGCTTCCACACCAGCTTGCACAGAATCTCTTTCCCGGGCGTTCTGGACTGACCATGGCCGCCGCCGGCGTGGTAGCTCCGGAAGGCCCCCCGGAACTTGTTGCAGCCGCAGTCATTTCCTTAGTCGAGGCCCCCCTTGACCGGGAAGGACCTCCGGACCCAGAGACCTCAGCTGGCCCTGGTACTGGAGTCACATGCCCAGGGCTAGCATCCCGGGAAGACACTGCTGCAGGTGTAGTCGCCGCAGTTGTAGAAGACCTCCCCCTTCGGGGAGAAGGAGCTGTTGCAGAGGGTGCAGGCCTAGACACATTGGCGGATCCTGGTCAGAGCAGGGTTGAAGGCATCCGACAGCACCGGAGCTTCACTCCAGACTGCATTGTCGATGTTGGGGAGGCCTTCGGGCAGCTCCAGCTTCTCGTGCTCCTCCACCCGGATGACTATCCAGTCTTTCTTCCAATCGTCCCACTTTCCAGAGGGAAATGACCGGAGGTACTTGAATGGGCACTTCTTGTGCTTCACAAAGTAGTAGAAGCCAAGGTACTCATCACCCCTTCCGGTGGTATGGATGGTGAAGAAGGTCCGGAAAAGCTCAATGCAGGGGGGATGCCCACCCACATTTCACAGAAGTGGACGAAGACAGAAACTAGAAGAATGGAGTGGGAGCCAAGGTGATACAGCTGCAGACCATAAAAGTCTAGCAGCATCAAGAAAAAGGAGGAAAAGGGTGGTATCAACCCCACCATGGCGTACGCAAAAAAGTACATCATCTCGCCGGCGTGCTCCTTCTCGAATGGGAGCTCTCCCCCGGCGCGGACCAGGTGGTTGAAGAAGTTCGGGGACCACCCCATGAGGGCCCGGACCTTCTTCAGGTCACTTTCGGTCTTCAAGCGGCTCTTGCGGAGACCCAACTCCATCGCAGCACGGCGAGGCAAGGGAGGAAAAGCAAGAACAAGTTTGGGAGTTCGAGCGCAAGTTCAGATGAGAGGCGTAAAGAACTCCAGACGGTGCGCGCTTTCCTTCTTAAGTAAGCCCCCGCAACGCTTGGATGGAAACCGCAGGGAAGCCGAAGATACTATTCAAAAATTTCACCCTGCCGATGACAAGAGGGCCCAGGACCACCCCGACGATCGAGTCGAGGTTCTTACCCAGGCGAACGGTTGTCATCATGAAAGGCGAGAAGCCCGAAGGCGGCGTCCTGACAAGGCGCGCAGAACCGATACGATTTTCGTATCGGGAACCGACGACCTTCAATTGCGTGAGATCCGCACGCCAAAGATCTCATTTGCCGCACCCGGGATATGCCACGCGACGAGGATTTAACTCCAAAACTATCGCCAACGGCACATCTCAAGACCTTTGAAGACTCGGCTCAAAAGTCGAAGGATGGACCCACCTCCGGTGGAATGACTTCACCCAAGGGGTCATCCCCAGAGGTGGGCCTAGGGGGCCACTATCGGTACCTTGAGTACCGTATACCCCTTGATATTGCAAAGATCTCAAGGAAATGTCATCTACTTGATTTGAAGACTTTCGGAGGCCCACATGTCAGACATAACCGGACCCGCTTCTCCAACATGGTTAGTCCCAGGGTCGCCACGTGTACCATCAAACCGGAGCTATCGCCCACAAGGGGGAAGCTCCAGGCTATGTACCATAACGGCACACCCAGACCTAACCCCACAACGAGGGAAGCTCTGGAACTGACACGTGTATGGTGGCACCGGACCTATCTGTTCCCCACAGTATGATTCGGAGCTGTCACATGTCCAACCGTCGGATCTTCAGCCTCAAACCTTTGGTAGACTCCACAACGGCTCCGGATCTTCAAAGGGAAATCAAGGACTTCAAGACCCGATTAAGTGTCATTAATACTATGTTAATGACACACGATCGAACGACCCTTATTACCAGTAACGGAGCTGTCAAAGCCCGTAACTCGGTCATTAAGGGTAATTAAGCGCATCAAATGTGTATCAATATTAGTAGTCGTCTGGGCCACATGTCGGGCCAGGCCATCTTGTAACGGCCTGTCCTTGTACTATAAAAGGACAGGTCGACGATACATACAGGAGCTGAGAACATCTGAGCTGAGAACATCTGGTCTGATCTGATCTGATCTGGTCTGATCGGCTCACACGCGCTCTCAACTCATGTCACCTGAGTTGATTTCATACATCCAATACAACACCAACACACCCCGTGGAGTAGGGTATTACGCTGAGGCGGCCCGAACCACGTAAATATTTGTGTCTCCTGTGTTATTTTACATTTCACCTTCTTAAATCTCCGCATGCCCACACCAAACCTCAAACTCCGCAAACACTTTTAGTAGTGTCGGGAGATCTACCGGATCAAAACCACCGACATGTGACATATTTTTGGGTAGCTCTGGTGATCTTTGTCTTTAGCTCCGGCATGTCTTTGATAGCTCTGACATGTCATTGTTAAGCTCCAGTGCTAGGTCCTGCTAGATTTGGTAAGCTCTGGCGCTAGGTTGTACTAGCTTTGGTAAGCTCTGGCGCTAGGTTGTAATAGCTTTGGTAAGCTCCGGCTCAAGCTCTGGTTAACTTTGGTAAGGTCTGGTGCTTGATCGCAGTGTTTCTGCTTTTATCTTGCAATGTTTCAAACCTGCTTTACACTTATGGAAAGTTTGCTTAGTATCTTTTTACTAAGTTTTTGGTGTGTTTTGGTGGTCATTGCTGATATAGTTTTACTGTGGTTTTGCAACATGTTTATGTGAAGTGTTCACATAAGGTGTTGTGTTCGAAACTAATTTGAGTCAAGTCGCGGACTTGTGCTCGAAAGTATTGGTTGTTTATTCATGTGCAGGTGTTGCTTAAGTTCAAGACATGGCTGGTGACGGGATCCATTGAACTAGTCTTAGGGAGAAGATGAGGTTCAACAACCAAGTCTGGGAGGAATTGTGGTTGAGTTGATCGGGAGGTTGCGCAACATGTTTGAATCAAGAATAATGCATATGAAGGTATCGTGGAAGTCGTTGGAAGATGTTTGCACGTGTGTAAGGAGTGCATGGACGTGGCTACATGGTTCCGAGGCTTGATGAAGAGATGTGGACGTAAAGAATTGGTCGGAAAGGTCCAACTAACTAGATTATGGACTCAGACTGCGGCTGAGTCGTGTTTGACTCAAATTTAGAAAGATTTGAGTTGGTTATGATAGGATTTCGTATGGGTCAAGAATTTGAGTTGTTTTAGGAATGTGGGATATGTTTCTAAGGTATTTGGAAGTCTTAAGATTGCTTCTATCTGTGTGTAGAAGAGTACTAAGCAGTTATGTAACGTTTTGATTCATGATTTGAGTAGGATTAGAGTCCTAGTTGAGATTGGGTTGGCCTAAGGGCTGGTTATATAAGCAAGGGAGGCCAGAGCTTGTGGTGGAGGACTTTGAGGCTGTTCCTCTTGTGTTCTATTGAATAAAATTCGTAGTTGAAAGGAACTTTTGTGCCTTGTTCGTCCGACTTGTTCCAGACAAGTTTTTCTCGTCGAGTTTTCTGCATAGCAGTACCTTTCTTCGGTGATTTTATAATAACTCGAGTTTTACAGATCCAATTGACGTGATTCTTTTTGGGTTGTCTTCACAACTTGATTATCTATCATCTATCAAAATTGCACGGTCATTGGATTTTTGGTTTCTGATCTACACACGTTTCTTTGTAGCGTTTCAAAACTGTTTTCCTCGGGTAGGACAGATTGACCTTTGTTCGACCTTTCGATCGTAACTTGAGTTTCTCTCGATGGATTTTCGTGATTCTTGTTATGTTGTCTTCGTGACTTGATTCTCTATGATATCAATCACTTTTGTCATGATGAAACACGTTTAGATTAGTCTCACACATGATTTCTTAACATATCGTTTTTCTACCAAAGGGATTGGGATTTAATTGTTTCCGCTGCGTAAGATTATTTAAATCTACCATTCATCCCCATCTGGTAGATTTTCACGTGCTCTTCAATCCTACACAATTGTTTTGCACTTATAAACGAATGTATGCCTAACTAGATGTATTAAATCTTCATAGAACATTTGGTTTTCGTCAAAGACAGCAGCATTATTTAGTCTAAGTGAGTGAATACAAAAACTTTAACAACAACTGAAGAAAATTTTTATTACACATAGTCACGTAAAGGAAATTTTTATTCCACATCTTACTGTGCTGGAAGTTTAAAATCATATATATATATATATATATATATATATATATATATATATAATGTATACTACAAAACCAATAATAGGCAGAACGATTAAAACGTGATTCCTGCAGCTTGTAGTTCATTAACAAATAATTATAAAACTCAAGACATTGTTGAAATGCTAAAGTAAATTCAATTTGAGGTTTTCCATACCTAATCAGTGACCAAATGACGTATGCAGAGCGTGTAAGGTTTTAGTTGCAAAAACACATGAAGAAAGTGTGTTTTACATAGTTTCAGACTGGTACATGGTTTAACATCAAAAAATGTTGACTTTCAGGACATGATTCCTAACAAAGCAGAATTAGTTGACTTCATGAGCTGTTGTCTTGTTTGGCATAACAAGATAGCAACAGAGCAACAACCAAGATAATAGAAGTTGCACAAGTTGCAGCCCCACAAATATCATATGTTTATGGTCAAGTGCAATATCAAAGTTTCTTCAGAATAAACATTCAGCCTGATAAACTCAACGTGCTGAGTAAATTGAAACAAATACACAGCCTCATCGGCAAATGTAGAAAGCAGGATACAGTTTACCAGTTGTAATTCCATATTTGGGTATGGAACTAAAATGTGATTGAATCATAAATGGCCGCTAACTAACCTCCCAATCGACTGACCACGCGGAGGTTCCACCCCCGCCTGAAGGAGGCCCGTCGCCAGGAACCACCCTCGCTGCCGTACCCACGGCTGTAGACAGCCGACAACGATGAGGAGGAGGCCCAACCGGAGGAGGAGGTCCGCGCGAAAGATGACTAGGAGGAGCGGAGGTGGAGGTCGTACTCGGCGCGGCGACAGTCGTTGGATACGACGTGGTAAGCGTCCGACGTGGAGGTCGTACTCGCGCGTGGTGCCGCAGGAGCCGGCATGGCGGTCGGGTGGTCACGAACTCTCTGCGGTTGTTGACCACCAGTGATCCTCGAGCCGAGTGAGTGGCCGGTGAAGACGAGCGGGAGAAAGGTAACTGCAAATGCGGAGCGCCAGTTGCTGAGAAGGAAGGACCTGACAAAAGGCCTCGCGAGACAGTGATAAAAAGAAAAAAACCGGGCGGTGTTGCTGGACTCAATAGGCGGGCGAGTGAATCGGCTTCTCGACTCAGGGGGCGTTTGGATGCTAGAATCAGTTCTGATTCACGGCAAATCGATCCAGTACAGAATACCAGGAAACTGAATCGAAAATGAACTGTGTCGACGAAACACCGGAATAGGTGTTCCACAGTCCGGATCGGTGAACGGTTCATAACTAGACTCGGTCTTCACCATAATTACCTGCAATGCCATTGTTCTGTTCGACGCACTACGGAATAATCATGGTTGCCACTCGCCCGCTCGCCAAACCCTCCACAAAACAGCCGCAGAACCTTCGATTCGACGACGGGCGGTACAAAGGCCGCGGTTCCCGGCGGTGGCGCCAAGGTAATCCCTACAATTTCTGCCACCCTGGAAATTCTGTCGCCCTGCAAATTCCGTGGCCCTGCAATTGCCGCCATTCTGCAGTTCGTCGCCGACCTGCAGTTCGCCGCGGCCCAGCACTTGCTGCCGCCCTGAAGTTCGCTGCCGCCCAGCGTTTCCTTTTTGTCCTTGTTTTGTACTGACCAAGGCGAGGTCAAGTCTTTATTTTACTTTTTTTGTATACGGTAACGTTATGATGACAGGACAAATAAAATGAAAGAGAAACTTCATCAACGTTCTGATCAGACGTCACTGTTATGAGCAGAGGCCAAGTTTTTTTATTGTCATCGTGATTACTAAATCACAAAAGAAAAGGAAAGAGAAACAAAGAACAACCACGAACCAGGAAGGGGTAAATAGGTCAATTCATTCTTTCTCTCCTCTACGCTGAAACTAAAACTAGAAAATAACCAAACGGTTTGTAAAGTGATTCCGTTTCATAGTTTGAAACCGTTTCTAGATTGAAACTGAAATAATTCTGATTCTGTGTGAATCTGGAACCGTACTAAATGGGGCATCAATTGGTGAGCCTGGCTCAGTGCCGTTCGACCTCACTTCCCGATCTTATTTTTCTCCTCGTCCGTTGTTGCATGTCCACATTATGGCTCCGTTCCTGCTATTGGATCCGGCCATAGAATTCTGGATTCTACACATAACTACAAAATATACCTGCCATATATATATATATATATATATATATATATATATATATATATATATATATATATATATATATATATATATATATATATAGGCAGCGACTGCTATGCAATCACACCTGCTGTGCAAGCATGAAATCAGCGCTTCTGAGCCTTTGGATGAGGATCTTACGGTGGCTTCCCATTTTTTACTTAACTCCCCACCTCAAACGGAGAATATGCAAAAACGCCGAGCGGTGAGTCGATCCCATCGCTCGAGCGCGTCCCCCCGCCTTATTCAATCCGCCTTCGTTCTCGATTGTACATGATGAGAATGCAAAGACTTTCATGTTCAGTTCCAATGCGGCAAAATATCAAACACGTTACGCGCGCATTTCCAGCACGGCTCCATATCGGCCAACGACAGCGTTCTCCAGCTAATCGGACGAGGGCCGCATTTTGCACGCGATGGGCGAATGGAGGCTTGCTTGTCAAGCGGACGACGGCGGCAGCCTCGCGCTCGCGCGACGACGGGAGCTTCATACTCGGGCGACGACGTCCTAGATCTTCAGTCGAGCTATGAGGCAGCGGAGGGCTCCAACTGTTACAACCGGCGAGGGCGGCAGCCTCTGAGCACGCATGACCGGGGGCGGCCTGGGAACAAGCATCAACGGGCGGCAGCGTGAAACCAGATTGAAGCGGCCGCAGGAACGTACGAGACTTGATTCTATCGGGAAGATGACGGCTTGGCTCCATCCAGGGAGTTACCTGCATAATTTGCTGCCTAATGCGGAGGGAGTTAAATGTAAAATGGGATGCTACCATAGGATTCTCATCCAAAGGCTCAGAAACCCTGATTGCATGCTTGCACAACAAGTGTGATTGCATAGCAGTCGCTGCCATATTATATATATATATATATATATATATATATATATATATATATATATATATTAGAGAATAGGAGGCAATTTACTGAACAATTCCGGAAGAACAAGAGAAAACCAACAACGATCGGGAGTCAGACGAGACGAGAAATAATGTGTACCGATTTGAATTCGAACGCACCGATGTAGATCCGACAGCAAACATGCGCTGTAGGCGTTGGTGACGACGATTAGCCGCAGCGCCCGATCTCCTCGATAGACGAGCCGTGGTGAAGAACGCGAGTATTCGCGCGAAGTGCTTCCAAAAAACCTTATTCGCCCTCTCCCGGTGCAGGATCGCAAGGGCGAGCGGTTCCGGAGACCTGCTCTCCCGATCGTCGGTGCACGCCGGCGCTGGGGATGGAGTAGACTAGAAGGCGGCGCAAGGAACGTGAACGTGGGAATGATCTGATCGTGGATGCCCTACCGTACCGCGGACGCTCGTATTTATAAAGTCCCAGGAGGCGGTTCGTATGCGATCCGGAGGGTCCAGATCCGAACTGACTCCGCAGTCGTAGACGCGTCCGTCTCCAATGACTTGGACTCTGACTCGGTAGCCCCAAAAATTCGGAGGTCCAAAAGCCCAAAGCCCAATTTAATTTTCTGCAAAAATATAAAATATGGGCTCAGCTCGAGGCTCGAATTCACACGAACACGCGTGCGTGCGCGTGCGCGCGTGTGCGGGGCGTGGCGTGGCGAGGCGACCGAGCGAGGAGGAGGAGGAGCGCGCATGGGCCACCCCTCCCTTCCTCTCTTCTCTCTCACTCAAGGAGTGGAAGAGCAACCTCCCTTTTATGTAGGGGTTGCTCCACTTCCACTTCCCATGTGGAACTAAACACTTAGCACCACTCCCTCTTGCACTAATGGGCCTTTGAGATTTATTGGAAATTAATTCTGAATATGTACTAGGCCAGGCCCATTAATTCCAACAATCCCCCACCAGATATCAAAGCCATTAGGAGAGAAGTCATTCTCGTTCCTTGTTTGATATACTAGTGTTTCAGCAGAGGCTGTGAAGTTGAACTTCTGCCTAGATTCTCAAGTTTCATCAGGTCACAACTTGAACAATGGACTACGCCTTGAATTGCAAGTTTTGTGTGAACTGACTTCTCCCAAAGACCATTACCAGTACTTGACTACCAGTAGTCTACCCCGAGGGTGGAGCATATGCGTCATACTCTCTGGTCTCTTCATGAGCTTTCTAGAGATCACCCAAATCTCACAGACTACGACATTAGACAGTCGGAGCTCATATATGTGTGTTTCCTTCAAGACTGCCCTAGACGACATCTTTGCTACACATAGCCAACAGAAACACATTAAGGCAAATTGCCAACCTGCCTTACAGTTTGAGAGTACAAGTGTGCATCTTCACATAGAGAGAGTATAAAGGAAGTACTCTCCTCGGTGAACCACTAGCTTGTTTTCCCATGTCCTAATTCACGGGATCTCCGATCACATAGGTTGGGTTACTACTATGGTGTCACATCAATGGGTCTCAAATTCATCTCTCTCGATGCACTTTCTATCACATTACGTGATAGACCCTTCGTAAAGGGATCTGCCAGGTTTTTGTCTGTTTGTATGTACGAAACAATAATAACTCCGGAGTTTCTCATTTTCCTGACAGATTTTAAACGTCTCTTGACGTGTCTTGATGATTTTGCATTATCCTTAGAACTGGTCACTTTGGCAATCACCGTTTGATTGTCACAATTCATAAGGATTGCCGGCAATGGTTTCTCAACTACAGGCAAATCCATCAAGAGCTCTCGCGGCCATTCTGCCTCTGCAGTTGCTGTCTCTAAAGCAGTGAGTTCTGCTTCCATGGTTGACCTCGTCAAAATGGTCTGTTTGCAAGACCTCCATGATATAGCGCCACCAGCTAGAGTGAACACATATCCACTCGTGGCATAGAGTTCATCAACATCAGAGATCCAGTTCGAATCACTATAACCCTCAGGCACGACCAAATGCCTAGTATAGTGAATTCTATAACTCATTGTACCTCTCAGGTAGCGCATAACCCTTTCAAGTGCATGCCAATGATCTGTACCCGGGTTTGACATGAACCTGCTCAGTTTGCTCACAGCAAACGAGATATCAGGACGGGTTGCGCTAGCTAAGTACATGAGTGAACCAATCATATGTGAATATCTGAGTTGATCTCTTCACTCTTTCTTGTTCTTTCTAAGTATCACGCTGGGATCATAAGGTGTTGGAGAAATATTGCTATCTATAAAGCCGAACCGGCTCAATATTTTCTCGACATAATGGGATTGACTTAAAGTAATTCCACTCTCATCCTTATTCAGCTTAATGTTCAAAATAACATTAGCTTCTCCCAGATCTTTCATATCAAAACACTTTGATAGAGAAGACTTGACCTCAGAAATTATATTAATGCTTGTACCAAAAATGAGTATATCATCTACATACCAGCATAATATAACGCTATCGCCCCCACCATGGCGATAGTACACACACCGATCAGCCTCATTAATGACAAAGTCCGCAGACGTCAAAGTACTATCGAACTTCTCATGCCATTGCTTAGGTGCTTGTTTCAGGCCATACAAGGATTTTAACAATTTGCACACCTTTGACTCTTCACCTTTTACTACGAACCCATCAGGCTGTTCCATATAAATTTCCTCTTCCAACTCTCTGTTTAGGAAATCTGTCTTTACATGCATTTGATGGATGATTAGACCATAGGAGGCAACCAAAGAAAGTAGTACACGAATTAACGTCATTCTAGCGACAGGTGAATAGGTGTCAAAATAGTCTTCATCTTCCTTTTGAGAATAACCCTTTGCAACTAGTCTTGCCTTGTACTTTTCAATAGTACCGTCAGGCCTGAGCTTCTTCTTGTGAAAGCATCTAGGCCCCCCTCATGTAGTATGGTTTTGGTGATTAATGACAACCATTGAACTTTACTAATGAATTTGTGAATGCAAGGTCCCCATAAACACTCAATAAGATGAAATGATCATGTCGTTGGAGACCCATAGATACTCAACTTTCGAGATCAAATTCATGAGATAAAGACAAGATGTGAAGGCTCTATGTCTAAGCCACTCAATCAAAAATTGACAACATACAATGCTTAAGAATCATCAGAGAGCCTTGTGGAACAAATGTCTAAGAGGTCATTCGAGCAAGACACAAAAGATTCACTCAAGACAACTCGTAGTAAACAAAATCAACTCATCGGATCAACCGATGATTTCCAAAATGAACACATCGGTCGAGTTGATTCAACTGAAGAAAAAGACCTCAGACAAATGAACTCACCGGATCATCCGATGTGAAGGGCTCAACAACATCGGTGCATCAGTACAGTTTGCAGTACAATTGGAACAAGTGAAGCACCGGATCATCCGATGTGCAGACTTACACACATCGGTTGGTCACTCCAGTAAGCATCAAGATCAAGCAAATTCTGGAGGAAGAGCCACCGGATCATCCAATGAGAAGACTGGGGGCAACATCGGTATAATAACGGTAATATCTGACACAATGACGTCAGCCAAAGTAATTACACCGATGATAACTAGAGGGGAGACATCGGATCATCCGGTATTCACAGTAAAGTTCTGTCAGCCTACTTTCCCAACAGCTATTTCAATTAAGCTGGCTATAAAACCCCTCTAACCCAGTCATTTCGACAAGTCTTGATAACCTGAAGCCAACTACACATCCAAGAGCATTCAAGACTATAGAGCATACATTTCCACACTTTTAGATCATTTGTAATAGGCTAGAGAGAAGCTTGTGTGCGTTCTTTCTTTGTGATTGAACTCTCTCGGCTAGTGAGAAGTTGAAGAAGATCGTTCCGGAGCTTGCCAAGGTGTGTGTGGAAGCCCGGAACATCGAAGGTTGTACAAGGCTTGAGCTCCACCTTGCCGGAGATGGCGAACGGAGAAGATTAGAGAAGACTCCATTGTCTCGGTGACATTGGAAGTGGCAAAACCCTTCGGTGGGTGCCACAACGTGGACGTAGGAAGATCCTTGCGATCTTGCCGAACCACGGGATAAACCTTCGTGTCCCCTAGCGTTTGCATTTCTCTCCCTTTCTTTACATTATGCAATCTTTACTTCACAAGTTATATCTACGTTGATTGCTTAGTTAGAACTGCATTGGGAATTGGGCTTAAGTAGTTCGTTTTTTAATTGCCTTAAAATTTGAAAGAAAGCCCAATTCACCCCCCCTCTTGGGCGTTTCGATCCTTACAATTGGTATCAGAGCAAGGTTGCTCATAGGATCATTCTAGCTTCACCGCTAGAGAGCAAAAATGGCCAAGGTTGGGGGTTCGGTTCCTATCTTCGAGGGCAAGAATTTTGCCTATTGGAAAGCACGCATGCGCGCTTACCTTGAGGCTATTGCCCCCGAAGTTTGGGAAGCGACTCATGCGGGATTTGGAGAACTTAACTATGTGGGTGATCAAATTAAGTGGGATGCTAAGGCTAGGAATGCTATTTATGAATGCTTAAGTCAAGATGTCTTCTCTAGGATTGCTAGTAAGGAGAAAGCTTGTGAAATTTGGGCTTGCTTGATAGAAATCCATGAGGGCTCATCTCGTGTAAAGGAACTTAAATATCACATGCTCAAAGCTAAATATGATGAATTTAAGATGCTTCCTCATGAAAATGTTAATGAAATGTTTTCACGCTTAAATGTTCTTATTGAGGAAATTAATGCTCTTGACATTGCGTCTCTTGGCAAGGGACTTATTAAACGCAAGATCCTCATGCTCCTTCCCAAGCCGAAGTACAACATCATCAACTCCATGCTCCAAAAGGAATCACTTGACAACATTGAAGTTTCGGAGCTCATTGGAGAAATACACGCTCATGAGATGAGTGTACTTGGGATGATGGAGCAATCATCATAAAAAACAATTGCTCTAAAGGCCTCCACCAAGAAGACAAGCTTCAAGAAGAAGAAGGTGGTTGAGCCTAGCTCAAGTGAAGAAGAGCAAACGTCAAGTGAAGATGACGATGATGAGCTTGCCTTGATGATGAGAAAGTTCTCACACTTGAACTCCAAGATCACCAAAAAGGGATACACCTTTGATCCCAAGAAGAAGGCATTTCTATCAAGAAGAGACGATCGCAAGATATGCTACAATTGTGGAGATCAAGGCCACATCTCCTATGATTGTCCAAAACCGGACAAAAGGAGAGAGAACTACAAAGGCAAGCAACGCAAGCTTGAAGAAAGTGATGATGATGAAGAAGAAGCCAAGCCCAAACCAAGAGCCTTTGGGAAGAAGAAGCAAGACAAGGGCAAGAAGGCAAGACTCTTCCCAAAGAGGAGAAGTGGTCCACAAAAGGTGCTTATGTGTGAGGCAAATGAATGGGTCACCGACGAAGAAACAAGTGATGAAGAGAGTGAAGAAGAAGAAGAAAGCTTGGCCGGCCTTGCCATTGCCAACCATGATGACTCACCTCTTCCTCCACCACCCATGTGCCTCATGGCTAAAGGTAACACCAAGGTATGTGACAACTCTAGTGATGATGAGCTTTCGCCCGATGATTTAACTTCTTTGATTAATGAATATCATGCTATCATTAAGAGAGAGAAGAGTAAGGTTAAAACTCTTGAAGAAATTCGTGCTAAACTTGAGAGTGCTAACCTTGATTTGCTTGACAAGTATGAAAGCATACTTAAAGAGCATGACACGCTCAAATCTCATGTCAAGCAAATTGAGGAAGAAAATGCTAAAATCAAGGTAGACAATGATGAGCTCAACATAGCACACCAAACTCTCTTGGAGGAGCACAACAAGCTAACTCAAGAATACCAAACACTTAACATTGCTCATGACATGCTTGATCAAGAGTTAAAAGATGCAAAGAAACAAACTCTTAATGATAAGATATCCATTACTTCGCATGTCTCTAATGTCTTGGACAAGTCTTTGTCTTTGAAAGCTAATTCTAGGGAGAAGGACTTGTTGGAAGAAATTGAGAGTCTCCGCACTAGTGTGGCTAGACTTTCAAAAGGTGAAGTCAAGCACAAGGAAATCCTCTTCCAACAAGCAAAAGCCTTCAACAAAAGAGGACTTGGATCCTTCCCGGTGCCCAACAAAGGAAAGGTGCCCTCACCGGAGCTTAGAACAAGCTTCATCAAGGAAGTTGGTTCTTATTGCCAACATTGTGAGGTCACCGGTCACCACACAAGGGAGTGTCCTCTTCCTAACCGACCTTCACCTAAATTGCCTACTAACTACAAATCTATTTTTAATGATCGCTATTATCTTCTTAGCAAAGTGAATGGCAAGGTGAAAGCTAGGTTCATTGGCAAAGACATGAAGAGCATGAAGGGGAAGCTCCCCAAGCAACTTTGGGTCCCAAAGACACTTGTATCTCACATACAAGGACCTAAGTTGGCTTGGGTGCCTAAAGTCAAAAATTAACTTCATGTGTGTAGGTGAACTACAAAGCCGGAGGAAAGCATTGGGTACTCGATAGCGGGTGCACTCAACACATGACCGGCAATGATGGTATGTTCACCACCATAGAAAACCCCGGTAATCATGAACAAGTCACTTTTGGTGATAATTCTAAGGGTAAGGTAATAGGATTAGATAAAATTTCTATCTCTAATGATTTATCCATTTCTAATGTGTTGTATGTTAAGTCGCTTATCTTTAATCTACTTTCCATTGCACAACTTTGTGATCTTGGACTAACATGCACATTTAGCAAAAATGATGTTGTTGTGAGTAGTGAGACAAGCAAAGAGCTATTCTTCAAAGGGTTTCGGCATGGACATCTCTACTTAGTAGACTTCTCCAACAAGAATGCTAGCCTAACCACTTGTCTTTTCACTAAGACAAGCTTGGGTTGGCTATGGCACCGACGCATAGCACACATTGGAATGAGCAAACTCAAGAAGTCATTCAAGCTTGGGATGGTGACCGACGTGAAGGATGTGACATTTGAGAAGAACAAGCTTTGTAGCGCTTGTCAAGCCGGGAAGCAAGTTGCTTCACACCACCCAATGAAGACAATGGTGTCAACCTCCAAGCCACTTGAACTACTCCACATGGACCTCTTCGGACCATCCACATACCAAAGCCTTGGCGGTAACCTCTATTGTCTTGTTATAGTTGATGATTACTCTCGCTATGCTTGGACTCTATTTTTAGGTGACAAGAGTGAAACTCCGGAAGTGTTCAAGACCTTCGCCAATCATGCTCAAAGGGAATTCCAACTTCCCATTATCAAGGTCCGGAGTGACAACGGCACCGAATTCAAGAACTACAACATTGGGGAGTGGTGTGACCGTGAAGGTGTGAAGCATGAATTCTACGCCACATACACTCCTCAACAAAACGGTGTCGTTGAGAGGAAGAACAAAACCCTCATCACTCTTGCAAGAGCAATGCTTGATGACTACGGCACGTCGGAGAAGTTTTGGGCCGAAGCAATCAACACGGCGTGCCATGCCGCAAACAGGGTCTATCTTCACCGACTGCTCCAAAAGACCCCATATGAGCTTCTCATTGGGAGAAAGCCCAACATCTCCTACTTTAGAGTCTTTGGGTGCAAATGCTACATCTACCATAAGAAAAGGCTCGGTAAGTTTGAAAGAAGATGTGATGTTGGCATTTTTCTTGGTTATGCATCAAACTCAAAAGCATATCGAGTATTCAACCAAACCTCCGGTCTAGTTGAAGAAAGTTGTGATGTTGAGTTTGATGAGACTAATGGCTCCCAAGAGGAGAGTTTTGGTCATGATGAAATAGATGATGAGCCTCTACGAGAAGCCATGAAGAACATGACCATTGGAGACATCAAGCCGGAAGTTGAAGAGGGCCATGATCAAGGGGGAGCTTCAAGTTCCAACAACAACACCTCCATGACGCCTCAAGTAGACGAACAGGAGAAAGATGATCCATTGCCAACTCAAGACTCACAAGCAATACAACATCAAGATGAAGAAGAAGTCCATGATCAAGTCCAACCACAAGAGGAGCAACACGCTTCACCACCGCCAAGAGCTTCACAACCACTTATGAGGCATGTACGCATCTCCAAGGCGCATCCAATGGACCAAATCATTGGAAGTCCTTCAAGGGGCGTAAGTACTCGTTCCCGCCACGTTGCCTCATTTTGTGAGCACTACTCGTTTGTTTCGTGTGTAGAACCCACTCACATTGAGGAAGCACTCCAAGACCCAAATTGGGTGATGGCTATGCAAGAAGAACTCAACAACTTCATTCGCAATGAAGTTTGGGTGTTGGAGGAGCGACCCAAGGACAAGAACGTCATCGGAACAAAGTGGGTGTACCGCAACAAACAAGACGAGAATGGCGTTGTGGTCCGCAACAAGGCAAGACTTGTGGCCAAAGGGTTCTCACAAGTTGAAGGATTAGACTTTGGGGAGACATTTGCTCCGGTCGCCCGGTTAGAGGCAATTTGTATTCTCCTTGCTTTTGCTTCACATCATAATATTACCCTTTATCAAATGGATGTGAAAAGTGCCTTTCTCAATGGCTACATTAATGAGCTTGTTTATGTTGAACAACCTCCCGGGTTTGAAGATCCGAGGAATCCTAACCATGTGTATAGGTTGCACAAGGCGCTCTACGGGCTCAAGCAAGCACCTAGGGCGTGGTATGAACGACTACGGGACTTCCTCATCATGCAAGGATTTAAGATCGGGAGGGTGGACACCACACTCTTCGCCAAAGACATCAACGGAGATTTGTTCATTTGTCAAATTTATGTTGATGATATTATCTTTGGTTCAACTAACGAAGCTTTTAGCCATGAGTTTGGCAAAATGATGTCTAGGGAATTCGAGATGTCAATGATTGGAGAGCTCAACTTCTTCCTTGGATTCCAAATCAAGCAACTTCAAGAGGGAACCTTCGTCTACCAAGAGAAATACACCAAGGACCTCTTGAAGAAATTTGAGATGGGAGATTGTAGCTCAAGAAGCACTCCAATGGCAACAAATTGCCATCTCGACGCGGATAAGGACGGTAAATCTATTGACCAATCTCACTACCGCTCTATGATTGGTTCATTGCTTTATCTTACCGCATCTAGGCCCGACATAATGTTTAGTGTATGCTTATGTGCTCGCTTTCAAGCGGCCCCTAAAGAATCGCATAAGAAGGCAGTCTTTAGGATACTTAGGTATCTTAAGCATACCCCTAGTATGGGCTTGTGGTACCCTAAAGGTACAACCTTCCAACTCTTGGGATACTCGGACTCGAACTTTGCCGGATGCCGCGTGGATCGCAAGAGTACCTCCAGTGGGTGCCACTTGCTTGGGCGTTCCCTAGTGTCTTGGTCTAGCAAAAAGCAAAATTCCGTGGCTTTGTCCACCGCGGAGGCGGAGTATATAGCGGCCGGTGCATGTTGTGCCCAAATTCTATATATGAAGCAAACCCTTTTGGACTTTGGAATTAAATTTGGTTGTGTGCCTCTCCTTTGTGACAATGAAAGTGCGGTTAAGATAGCTAGAAACCCCGTCCAACACTCCCGCACTAAGCACATTGATATTCGCCATCACTTCTTGCGAGATCATGAGGCTAAAGGAGACATCTCTTTGCAAGGTGTTAGATCCGAAGAACAATTGGCGGATATCTTCACTAAACCACTTGATGAGAAAACCTTTTCTAGACTTAGAAATGAATTAAATGTGCTAGATGCATCTAACGTCATGTAAATTACTATGTTCATGTAAGGATGCATATCATATAGGTCTTGTCCAACTCCCAAAGGATAGGGGTGAGCTAGAAATAGTTTTCCCTGAGGAAGCCTTTGGAAGGTTTAAACTTGGCAAGATAGATTTATTTTAAGCCTTGCATGATCCCTGCCATATAAACTTACACTCATTTAATCTCCTGCACTATAATTTGTTTGGCATTGCATACGGTAGATTGTCACAAAGGGGAACCCACCTCATGAGAAGGAGACTTGTTTGAAATGCAATATCTCAACTCATATAAGGTGGAAAGAACGAAATGTTAGGTGCGTTAATGCCTAAAGGAACATGCTTCAAAGAGATAGAAGTCTTCATACTCTACCTCACAAAGCATGGGCCTTACATTTTATTTGGATTTTTTTCCTCCATTTTTCTCGGTGTTCCATTTGCTTTAAGGTCTAGCCAAGCTATTGGCATATTAGCTTTTTGAGGGGTAAGGGGTTGCCCAAAAAGTCCTAAGACATGTGTTTCCCATTGTTTTATTGTTTGGTCAAAGGACATATATGGGATGTTGGTGTTTAGTTTTCATCGGATTATCTGATGCCTAGGTCCTTCCCCCATCGGATCAGTAGGTGTTCAAAATCCAAGTGCCAGTTAAGTCAATATCCAAAATCGACCGATGAGTTCAAACAGAAAAACATCGGTCCATCCGATGTTCACAAATCTGAAACCTTGATGAATTCCACCGATGCTTTTTCATCCAACATCGGACCATTCGGTGTCAACTTCCCTCTCCTGAATACCGTTACTGTGCCATTCATCCGATGATCAAAACCCTAAACGTCGGTCCATCCGATGTCTTCAGTGACTCTTTGAATATCCATACTGTACCATTCGACCGATGTACACATCGATAAGCATCGGTCCATCCGGTGTTTAAAAAACGGCTAGGGTTTGGGACCCAGTATTTAAACTCGGCCGTACCCCTTTCGTCTTCCTTCTCCCGATCCCGACGCCGCCAGCGATTCCTCCCGCGCCTCCATCTCCTCCGCCGCCGGACGCCGCCGCCGTCGCCCTCAGGCTGCCGCCGCCGTCTCCGGCCGCCGCCGCCCACAGCGCCGCCTCTCTCACGCCGCCGCTCGCCGCACCGTTGCTCCACGCGCCGCCTCCATCCACAGCGCCGCCGCCCTCGCGCCGCCGCTCGCCGCACCATTGCTCCACGCGCCACGCACCCACCTCCGCCGTCTCCACCGCCATCAACCTCGCAGCCGCCTCTCCTCGCCGCCGCCGTTTCCACCGCCTCCTCACCGTCTCTCACTTCGCACCCGGCCCCCGCGTGCTCTCTGCCGCTAGGGTTTGCCCGGCTGTGCGTCGTCTCTTTCGTCGATTCGCGCCCCTAGTGCTCGTGATCACTCGTCGCTAAGGTTTGCTCCGTGCCGTGCGACGTCCTTCGTTGTTTTTTCGTCATTCTTTTTCATCGTCGCTAACCCTAGCTCTCCATTGCATCAAGATGGGTTGCGATCGCAAAGGAAAGGGCAAGGCTATCACGGAGCCCGCCGCGAAGAAGCAAAAACTGTCCAAGGAGGAGAAGAAGGCCCTGATGGCCGCTCGCGCCGCCGAGGAGCGTGAGCGTGGCCGAGGGGGGTCCCTGAGGATCCGCGAGGCTCGTTCCAGGCAACCTCCCGTGATCGACGACTCCGAGGCCGAAGAGGATCCGGTTGAGCCTCTCGTCCGCCGGCACTCAGCCCGGACGCATGGGGGTCACACCGAGGCTGCTCCTCGTCCGAGACCGACGGCTGCCGACCGTCGTGAGGACAGGGAGGCCGAGAGGGCCATCTACGAGATGGACACGGCAGTCCGTGTCAGTGAGGGAGTCCGTCTCACGGACTATCGGAAGATGAAGGCCAAGTAGCTACGCAAGCTTCGATGGAACGTGCTGCTTGAGGAGTGGTACCCACAGCCCCGAGAGGCTCTTGTGGACAGTCGCTTCTGGACTGTCACCCAGGCGTCTCTATACGAGACCTACAGACGTCGGGGGCACAAGCTATTTCAGCATAACTACCTGGACTGGGGGCAGCTTGCATTGGCAGCGGAGACGGAGGTCCGTTCGTACTTTGAGAGATACCGAGGATTGGTGCAGCTGCTTGCTTACGAGAGGAGTGCATATGTGGAAGATTGGGTCCGTGTCTTCTACGCGACCCTGTACATCTCTGAGGGCAGGAGGTCGATCGACTTCATGTTTATGGGTCAGCACTACCACCTCTCGAGGCAGACGTTGGGGCAGCTTCTTGGTTTGGACCTGCACGACACCTGCGTGCACGAGAGGGTATACGGGCAGGCAGATCCACCAAGGAGGCCACTTACTGGAGGGGTGGCACCACAGCTTGAGGAGATAAGGTCCCTGTTCGGCCCCACGTTCTCTCCAGACCAGCCGAGAGTTCCAGCTCTTCTGACCCCAGCTGCGCGCATTGTGCACCTCGCCTTGCGCTGCACGCTCCTGCCGAGGTCGGGGTACTTGGAGGGGTTCACTAGTTTACAGCAGACCCTCCTGTTCTACATAATGAACGGGATGGATTTCGACATTGTGGACATTCTCATGTGCGAGATGGAAGACGTGATCACAGATGGGGTAGGCATGATGAGGCAGATGGTCTACGAGCACTGGATCAGTTACCTATGCTCTATGATGGTGCCTCAGGGGGATGCAGCACAGGTCAGACTTGCTGACGAGAGTGTGACTCGCTTTGGTCACTACCGTGCCACGGCTCCTGGAGACCGCCGCCTTGATCGTCCAGTTGAGCGCCAGGTCAGGGCCCGTCTGTCAGAGGAAGATTGGTCTGACCTAGAGCGGGAGGACGAGAGACTTGCAGAGGCTGAGGCTCAAGGGGAGGACCTGCAGCACATTTGGTCAGAGAGCGACACTGACGACAGTGTCGAGGAGTATTTCCCTCCTCCCCCCTCTCCCCGACAGCACGACACGGAGGCTGGAGGTTCTACAGCACCACCACCCACTCCACCTCCCGTCACTGAGGCGCAGGTCACGCAGCCGTCTGAGCTGACTTCGCTCCTCCAACAGATGGTCGAGCAGCAGAGGCTAGACAGGCTGGCCGCAGAGCAGGCCCGCGCAGAGCAGGCTGCACGTCTTCTTGAGCTCCAGCAGCAGCAGCAGGAGATGCAGCGTCAGATCGCCCGTGAGAGGCGTGAAGACACTGACCGGTTGACGGGGCTCATCGACCAGATGCACCAGCGCACTCTGGACCAGCAGCAGCAGACGCAGCAGGCGATGATGGGGATCCTGGGGTTGATCACCAACCTCTACACCCAGACCGGGATAGCTCTCCCATCGCAGCTGCCTGGAGTAGCTCCTCCGCCTCCCGTCTTGGCTCCAGCTGCTGCACCAGTGGCTCCAGTTCCCTCCACTCCGATCCCTTCGTTCAGCATGTCCCCGCTGTTGGCTCCTGGTGCTCCTCTTCACTCCCCACTGCCCGCCACGACACTGTTTCTTCAGACGCCGGCCTCCGTCACCAGTGTCCCTGCTCCAGCACCTCCTCCTCAGCAGGCACCGACGGTGGCACCTTCGGCTCCGGCAGCACCCTCCTCCGCTACTCCGGCCAGCAGCTCCGATGACAGCGGCAGTGACCAGTTCGTCATCGCGCCTAGCTCTCAGGGTCCGTAGGTGCTCGGATCCCTTTTTGGTGCCTTGATGCTAAAGGGGGAGAAGAGTTAGAGGAGTTAGGGGGAGTCCTAGTGTTAGGGGGAGTCGATTCCAGCTTATCTTTGCTTATCTTTATTGTATTTGCGTTTTTGCTACATTTGGTGTGTAATGAACCTATTTCCCTGAGTTGTTAATCTTTTGAACTCATTTGATGTTTATCTATGATTATGATCTCTTTGAATTCACACTTGTGTTATTAATTGATGTTTAAATCTTCAAGTGTGACACCCTGTATTCATTGCATATTCTTTTAAGGTTCATTCTATCAAATTCATTACTATTGCGCTTTGATTATTGTGTTGTCATCAATCACCAAAAAGGGGGAGATTGAAAGCATCTAGGCCCCCCCTCATGTAGTATGGTTTTGGTGATTAATGGCAACCATTGAACTTTACTAATGAATTTGTGAATGCAAGGTCCCCATAAACACTCAATAAGATGAAATGATCATGTCATTGGAGACCCATAGATACTCAACTTTCGAGATCAAATTCATGAGATAAAGACAAGATGTGAAGGCTCTATGTCTAAGTCACTCAATCAAAAATTGACAACATACAATGCTTAAGAATCATCAGAGAGCCTTGTGGAACAAATGTCTAAGAGGTCATTCGAGCAAGACACAAAAGATTCACTCAAGACAACTCGTAGCAAACAAAATCAACTCATCGGATCAACCGATGATTTCCAAAATGAACACATCGGTCGAGTTGATTCAACTGAAGAAAAAGACCTCAGACAAATGAACTCACCGGATCATCCGATGTGAAGGGCTCAACAACATCAGTGCATCAGTACAGTTTGCAGTACAATTGGAACAAGTGAAGCACCGGATCATCCGATGTGCAGACTTACACACATCGGTTGATCACTCCAGTAAGCATCAAGATCAAGCAAATTCTGGAGGAAGAGCCACCGGATCATCCGATGAGAGGACTGGGGGCAACATCGGTCTAATAACGGTAATATCTGACACAATGACGTCAGTCAAAGTAATTACACCGATGATAACTAGAGGGGAGACATCGGATCATCCGGTGTTCACAGTAAAATTCTGTCAGCCTACTTTTCCAACGGCTATTTTAGTTAAGCTGGCTATAAAACCCCTCTAACCCAGTCATTTCGACAAGTCTTGATAACCTGAAGCCAACTACACATCCAAGAGCATTCAAGACTATAGAGCATACATTTCCACACTTTTAGATCATTTGTAATAGGCTAGAGAGAAGCTTGTGTGCGTTCTTTCTTTGTGATTGAACTCTCTAGGCTAGTGAGAAGTTGAAGAAGATCGTTCCGGAGCTTGCCAAGGTGTGTGTGGAAGCCCGGAACATCGAAGGTTGTACAAGGCTTGAGCTCCACCTTGCCGGAGATGGCAAACGGAGAAGATTAGTGAAGACTCCATTGTCTCGGTGACATTGGAAGTGGCAAAACCCTTCGGTGGGTGCCACAACTGGACGTAGGAAGATCCTTGCGATCTTGTCGAACCACGGGATAAACCTTCGTGTCCCCTAGCGTTTGCATTTCTCTCCCTTTCTTTACATTATGCAATCTTTACTTCACAAGTTATATCTACGTTGATTGCTTAGTTAGAACCGCATTGGGAATTGGGCTTAAGTAGTTCGTTTTTTAATTGCCTTAAAATTTGAAAGAAAGCCCAATTCACCCCCCCCTCTTGGGCGTTTCGATCCTTACATCTTGAACACCCACTTGCAGCCTACTGGTTTGCACCCGTATGGCCGTTCAGTTAACTCCCAGGTTCCATTGGAAAGAATTGAGTCCATCTCACGATGAACTGCTTCTTTCCAGTCATCTGCATCAGGTGATGCATATGCCTCTGCTATGGATCTAGGAGTGTCGTCCACAAGGTACACAATGAAATCATCACCGAAGGATTTTGCAATCCGTGATCACTTACTCGACTGAGTTATTTCATTGTGTTCCTCCTCTGGGACATTCTCAAACAGTGTATCAAGAAACTCGCTAGTTGTGGTGGATTCAGGACAAATTTCAGAAGAGATCCTAGCAGTGCTATGCATATCTTTCATAGGAAAAATATTCTGAAAAAATGTTGAATCACGAGATTCCATAATAGTACCAACATGCATATCAGGTACCTCAGATTTAACTACTAAAAATCTATATGCGATGCTCCAATGAGCATAGCCTAGAAAGATACAATCCACTGTCTTTGGTCCCAGCATCCCCAAGTACGCAAGTATGCAAGTGATGGTTTTCTCCCAACCCACTCCCCATGAGGGGTTTTCTCTTTATTCTTGTTTGGAACGCGGTTTAGGACATGACATGAAGTCAATAGAGTCTCCCCCACCATGCCTTAGATAAACCGGACATGTCTAACATGGCATTCACCAAGTCACACAATGTGTGGTTTTTCCTCTCGGCTACCCCGTTTGATTGGAGTGAATAGGGAGGTGTCCTCTCATGTATAATACCATGTTCCGCACAAAAATCATCAAATATTTTGGGAAAATACTTACCACCACGATCTGACCTAAGACGTTTGATCTTTCTCTCTAATTGAGTTTCTACTTCAGATTTATAGATTTTAAAGTAGTCTAAAGCTTCATCTTTAGTTTGCAACAAGTAAACATAGCAGAATCTAGTAGAATCGTCTATTAATGTCATAAAATATTTCTTTCCACCTTTTGTCAACACACCATTCATCTCACATAGATCAGAATGTATGAGTTCTGATGGTGCCAAGTTTCTCTCCTCGACTGCCTTGTGAGGCTTTCGAGGTTGCTTTGACTGCAACTATGACACTTAGAACCTTTGACAATAGTGAATTCCGGAATTAATTTGAGACTAGATAGACGATTCATTAAACCAAAATTAACGTGATATAAACAAGAATGTCAAACACTTGCATCATCATTAATACCGCCACAAATATGGTTTACTGACTTATTATTAAACTCCGAAAGAGAAAAGCGGAACATGCCTCCACATTCATAGCCTTTACCAATAAATTGTCCATGCTTAGACACAA
Organism: Tuctoria greenei; assembly: GCA_036927565.1. NCBI lineage: Eukaryota > Viridiplantae > Streptophyta > Magnoliopsida > Poales > Poaceae > Tuctoria > Tuctoria greenei. Next base: position 184,518,002 of record JAYESD010000006.1, read on the forward strand.
CTATTTTATTGGACTCTAAAACTATTTTAAGCCCATCTCTGCATAGAAGGGTACCGCTAACAAGATTTTTGTTCATAGTAGGGACATGCTGCACCTTCTTCAGCTGGACAATCTTTCCCAAAGTGAACTTCAGATCGACCATGCCAACACCACGAACAGAAGCATGTGACCCATTCCCCATTAGGACGGCGGAATCCCGGACGAAATGATAAGAAGTAAACATGGACATGTCAGAACATACATGAACATTAGCACCCGTATCAAACCACCAAGATGGTGTTTGAGAAACAGAAAGGACAGTAAAGGAATTATCGTACCCATCTGCATTGCTAGATGTCACGATGTTGACATTCTTTTTCCCTTTGTAATCTGCCCTCTCAGGACAATTCTTGGAAATATGTCCCTGCTCCCCACAGGTGTAGCAGCAACCATCATTGGTTTTGTTTGACTTCTTCTTCTTAAAATCAGTAGTTTTGTTTGGCTTGAATAGAGACTTGTTCCCTTTGTTCTTGACATAGGGTTTCTGCACCATGTTAGTATTGGCGCTAGATTGACCCTCGCTCCTTTCTCGGTAGCGTCCTTAGCCCGAGCCTTCTCCTCAACATCAAGAGATGCTATCAGATTTTCAACTGATATTTTCTGTCTCTTGTGTTTGAGAGCTGTGGCGAAGTTCCTCCACGATGGAGGTAACTTTGCAATAACGCATCCAGCCACAAACTTGTCGGGTAAAGGACACTTAAGGAGATTGAGCTCTCTCGCAAGGCACTGTATTTCATGAGCTTGTTCAACTACAGGACGGTTGTTAACCATCTTGTAGTCATGAAAGTTCTCCATGATATACAATTCACCGCCTGCATCGGCTACACCATACTTAGCGTTAAGTGCATCCCAGAGCTCCTTCCCATCTGTGACTATTAGATAGACATCACAAAGTTTATTATCAAGAACACTTAAGATGCATCCTCTCAGGGCAGAATTGGCTTCCTCGAACTTTGTCTGTTCTTCAGCAGACAAAGGACCTTGAGGCCTGCCCTCGGTTACCCAGAAGATCTTAAGCGATTGGAGCCAGAGCGTGACCTTAACTTGCCACCTCTTGAAGTGCAGGCCAGAGAATTTCTCCGGCCTCAGTGCATCGGCTAGAGTCATCATGTTCAACTCAGGAAATTGCCTAATAAGGTTTTTGGATTGTTAGAGAATAGGAGGCAATTTACTGAACAATTCCGGAAGAACACGAAAACCATCAACGATCGGCAGTCAGACGGGACAAGAAATAATGCGTACCGATTTGAATCCGAACGCACCGTTGTAGATCCGACAGCGAACAAGCGCTGTAGGCGTTGGTGACGACGATTAGCCGCAGTGCCCGATCTCCTTGGTAGACGAGCCGTGGTGAAGAACGCGAGCAGTCGCACGAAGTGCTTCCCAAAAACCTTATTCGCCCTCTCCCGGTGCAGGATCGCAAGGGCGAGCGATTCCGGAGACCTGCTCTCCCGATCGTCGATGCACGCCGGCGCTCAGGATGGAGTAGACTAGAAGGCGGCGCAAGGAACGTGAACGATCTGATCATGGATGCCCTACCGTACCGTGGACGCTCGTATTTATAGAGTCCCAGGAGGCGGTTCGTATGCGATCTGGAGGGTCCAGATCTGAACTAACTCCGCAGTCGTAGACGCGTCTGTCTCCAATAACTTGGACTCTGACTCGGTAGCCCTAAAAATTCGGAGGCCCAAAAGTCCAAAGCCCAATTTAATTTTCTGCAAAAATATAAAATCTGGGCTCGGCTCGAGGCTCGAATTCACACGAACACACACGTGCGCGCACGTGTGCGCGGCGGGGCGTGGCGAGGCGAGCGAGCAAGGAGGAGGAGCGCACGTGGGCCACCCCTCTCTTCCTCTCTTCTCTCTCACTCAAGGAGTGGAAGAGCAACCTCCCTTTTATGTAGGGGTTGCTCCACTTCCACTTCCCATATGAGACTAAACACTTAGCATCACTCCCTCTTGCACTAATGAGCCTTTAAGATTTATTGGGAATTAATTCTGAATATGTACTAGGCCAAGCCCGACCCTTCAAAACATAGAACCTGTCCTGACTCCTAAAAAACTAGTTTAAGGAGCTTTAAAAAATTATTGTGAGCAAACAAAACCTATCCTCCAACAGTTCCGAAAAATAGTTAAAAAAACAAAATACTCTCACGTCATTTAATTTGCGGGTCCCAGAGGTCTTCTCCAGTGATCCGAACACGGTGCGCCTCGAGCGTTCAGCCTAGTACCATGTACCAACGGCTCGTGAAAACAATGTTACAATGGTGACCATATAAAGAATCCTACCAGTTACTGACCAGCTGAGCGCTCCGACGATGGCTCCGTAGACAGCATCTTCCCAGCATTAGAAAATGAGACCACCTTGTGGTCCTTGGCTGGTGCTAAGCACCTTGCAGCTGCTGTTCGTAGGTAGCTTTGTTTCACTTGTAATATTTTGTTCATGTACTTGCTTTCCTTATAATGAAGCACCGATCTGTCAGTTTTTGGAAAAACAAAAGATCTCAGCGATGAACTAATGATAATTGAAGGCACCTCTTGGACTCGAGGGATGGCGAAAATTCAAAATCGAAAAACTGAGTCCGGAAGCAAAAGACAGAAATATCAAATATCTGTTCATGTAACAAATCAAAATAAGCGATATATAAATTTCGGACACGAGAATCACCCAACAATATCCACAATACCTGAATAACCGGCCTATAAAATCTTAAGTTAATTATCATATACGTGTTGGAAGATCAAAACAGAATGATATGAGGTGATGATTGGCAAGTCAAAATGAGGTGCAAGGAAGCAACGAAAGATAGAACTAGAGATAAGAACAAATGCTTTGAATTGTAACAAACACTAGATGAAGCTAGACCTGAGTAAGGTTGCACCAGGATTATATGGCATGCATTGTAAACAGGTTAGATATGATTAGATCGCAACCAACATTCGGGTCCAGCCTTATCTCCTGTACACAAGTTTTCCATATAAACACATAGGCTCCAGTGAGACAAAGCTGCGAATTTCAGCTAAGTTTACATGAGAGCCGTCTTCTCCATCGAGAAATAATGTCGAGCTCCTCTACAAACTTGTCAGAGTTTAACACTCTTTCCCACCACGTTAAGAAGTTGAGGAGAGACAACTATCTCCTTTAGAGAGCACAAGTTCTCCCTGCAATTCGTGAGGCTCAACTTTATGGTCTCATTGATGGATCGAAGAAGATGGCAGATGAAGAAATGTGGGTTGAAAAATCCAATAGGAGTCGTGAGAAGGCTCCAAATCCTGATTATGCTGCCTGATTGGTGAAAGATCAGCAGCTGCTGAGTTATATTAACTCAACAGAAGTATTGGCTCAAGCGGCGACATGCACTTCACCTGCCGAAGTGTGAAAGAATATTCCAGATTCTTATGTGTCTCAGTCTAGAGCTCGCGCAATGTTCCTACATATGAAGCTGTCAATTACGAGGAAAAAAGACATGAAAGTTGCAACGGACTTTGCGAAGATGAAGGAGTACGTCAACAAAATGGCAGCCGCAGGTTAAAATTAGAAGATGATAATGTTGTCTCCTACATTCTTGCAGACCTTGATGCGGAATATAACGCACTAGTTGAGAATGTGAGTACAAGGACAGATGCCATTTCCCTCTCAAATCTATTCGCGCAGCTAGTCGCAACTGAAGCAAGATTAGAAAGGCAGCACACTAGACAGTATCAGATAAGTGCCAGCATGGTCGCAAGAGGAGGAGGCTTCCGTGGTAGAGGGGACCGTGATGGAGGAAGAACAGGACGTGGAAGAGGCTGGCAAGGAAGGGGCTGTGGTGCACCAGAAGAAAAACCCGTATGTCTGTTGTGTGAGAAAATTGGGCATACGGTTGTCAGGTGCTATAAATGATTTGATCGTGAGTTTAAGCCCGAAGAAAAATTAGTCAACAACATTGCAATGACTTATGGGGTAGACACCAACTGATACACTGACATGGGCACTACAGATTATATAGCTGGTGAATTGGACAAGTTGACAACAAAAGAGAGATACAATGATCAAGAGAAGGTGCACACTCTAAGTGGATAAGGTATGGGGATAAATTTTGTTGGTAATTCTATGTTGCAAACTCAATCTCGAAATTTGCATCTGAAAAATATCCTTCATGTCCCATCCACCAAAAAGAATCTTTTCTCCATTCACAAACTCATTGATGACAATTTTGTATTCCTTGAATATCACAGTCGAAGTGTTGGCACGACACTTCACCCGGACCTTCTTAGTCGCAGCCCGTAGAGGTTCTCTTTTAGGAGGGGCTAGTCTCCGATGAGGTCGCGCGTATGAGAGACGGTTGACACGGTGGTCTACGTGGTTTGAGTCGCCGGAGCATAACACCCTACGTCTACGGTGAGAGTTGTATTGCTTGAGTCTTGTGAGCAATGGAAACTTGTGAGGGTTTGAGTGTGTCTGGATGGCGCAACTAGAGTCGAAGGTTGCCCGATCCTTTTATAGTAAGGCCAAGCACCTTACAAGTGGGGTCTAGGGCACGACAGGTGGCCCCAAAGCGATGTTATGCCTGTGCAAGATCTAATGGCTTGCTACATAAGCTGCCCCTGACCGCGGCTTGAAGACACGCCGTGTTGTTGCGTCGGACGCCAGTGGCCAGGCGTAGTCGTTGATGATGGCACGGAATGTCCCATCTGTCACTTGCTGCAAGCTACCCACTCAGCAGCGTGGGGTAGCCCTGCAACGCCTTCACCGTGATGGCGATTGGGCGCAGCGGTACCTGCCAAGAGTGTGCACTACATCGTGCGCTTGGGGAAGGTGCACACTTTTAATGCGTGAATTGGAGAAGGCATGCCACCCATTACTCTCACAACCTACCGATCAAGACAAATTGCAGGACGCGTGGCAGCACCGAAGTTCGCCTTTGTGGCGAAGGTCGAGTCCTGCATCGCGGGCCACGTGGCAGCTTTGGAGCCCAACCTTGAAGAGAGTCAGGGGTCAAGGACCGTTGGACACATGGTGGTTCTGGAGCCCGCCCCTGCGAGGGAGGCCATCCTGGAGCTTCGGGCCACATGGCAGCACCGAAGCCCACTCCTGTGGAGGAGCGAAGTCCCGTCCCACTGGACACATGGCAACTCAGGAGCCCGCCTCTTCGGGGGAGACAGGTCCCATGTCGAGGTCCACGTGGCAGTACCAGAGCCCAACCTGAGGAGGGATGGGGTCCTAGCCTGCTAGACATGTGGCGCCACCGGATCCTGCCTCAATGGGGAGGCAGGACACTTAGGTGTTTTCATCCTGTGCGCGGGGGTACTCGATCTGCTGGGTACCGACAATGGCCCCCGGGTCCGCCCTAGGAGAGGTGACGAGCCCGCGGGTGGAGTCCCCACCTTGGTTTCCTGCACTGCCTTTTAATTTTTGTCTTGGGCAGCCAAAGCGGCTGCACGCCTCTGCTCAGTGGCCACACGTCCACCTGCAGTTAAAAGGTCGTGGCGACGTGATATTTGCCTACTGCAGTATATTTAACCGCGGTGGTTCTCGATGCGGCTGTTGTGCTTCCGCCGCCCTGCCTTTATGGGAACCGCCAAGTCATCTTCTCAAGTAATTGACTGCTCAGGCCAGCCCTTCTGATAGGGGACCTGGGCCCCGATGTCATAGGCGCTGCGGGTTGCGCATTGTGTGCTGGGCCTAGGCAACCCGCACAATTTGTCCATGTGTCGTGAGGTGAGTAAAAGGAAACCTTCACGGGCAAAGGCAATTCCTTCCTCACTCGCACCCCAACGCTTGAACCTTCTTCATCCTTGAGTGCCCGAACCTTCAGTTCTTGCCAAGCTTTTGCTTTTGCTCATGTTGCAATGGCTTCCATCCAGCCTCGCTCTCGCGTTTGGATGGAAGAGCAACTGGCACGAATAAGGCAACTGCTTGGCTGGCATGATGGGGAGCAAAGGAGGTGGATACGCTGCGGGTCCTCCTCACTTCGCGACTTGCATGGAGATGAGATCATCTTCTTCACCACATACACGGCAGCTGGGCTCGAGCTCCTAGTGTCCTCGTTCTTCCTCGTGCTACTGGGAGCGTTCGGCCAGCAACTGCACCACCTATCGCCGAACTCCTTCGCCATGGCAGCCGTGTACGTCCACTTCTACAAGGCGTTCATGGGAATCCCACCGATGGTGGAGCTATTCCAGTACTTCTTCGTGCTGAAGACCACAGGAAAAAGCTCGATAAGCCAGGTGGGGGCCTATTACATCCAACATCTAGAGAAGACCTCCAAGCGTACATCACACCCTTCAAGGGATCCAAGTGGGACCATGGAGGGAGAGTTGGGTGATTGTGAAGACCAAGGTCCATACCCCCTTCAACATGCCCACAGGGGACCCGACTTTCGAGCCTACCTCTTGGGAAGAGTTTCCGAAGCTGAAGGCGGAGTTTAGGCCCGTGTTGGATAGGATCAGCCTCTTGGTAAGAGGGGGCCTGACCTCCCTAATGGTATTGAAGGACTTTTGTCCCGCCGCATCGCTCCCTTGCAATAGTGTGAGCACCGATCCTACTACTACTCTGACAAACATGATCGTGCTGGCTGGAGGTTGGGCTTGGTTCGGATCTCAGCCATCAGATGCTAGTGGGGATTTTAAAGGCAGTGACCCGCGACACGATAAATGACGCGCACGGCACTGTCCCAAATGCCTGCCTGCCGCTCTTCATGACTCCCTACCTAAGGAGAGAAGTGCGGAGAAAATGTCGAAGCTCGACGACATCGGCCCCGTTTGACGGCAGGCCAGAGGGTCATCCTGGACTTCGACCATCCTGGGGCAGGGCCACATCAGCCAACAAGGGTTCGCGCCCACCCAACGCCCTTTAGCGGGGATGGAGGGGAGGACTACGATGACCCCTGACATGGGGATGGAGAGGCAACTGGTACCTGACTCCACTCTGGGGAAGCGATCCTGCACGCCAGCCAGGGGCTCCGACTTCGTGGGTAGGCGCCCCGAGGTACGTCTACTGAATCCTAGCAGTGGAACCTCCAACAAGGATTCCCCCGCCCCTGAGCCCAAAAGCCAGATGCTGGTACGCAGGGATGGCACCCCTATCTCCTGTCTCGATGAGCCCGGAGCAGCTGACACTCCCATCGTCGACCTGGACTCGAGCGCTAGTGACGGCTCCAGTAGTGCTGCGACCACGCAGTCCCGGGCTAGGGGACCCAAAGCGACGAGCGTCTCGACGACGGGTGAGGTGAAGAACGTCAGCAGCGGCTCTGGTGGGAACATGGATGGGTCCACGCTGGTGGTCTTGCCGACCCAGGCCACGATGACGGGGTTGGTATTTCTTAGCACCACAGGTCGTCTCCGGTAAGAGATGAGATCCGCAAGCGCACAGAAGATACCATTGTAGCATTTCACCCATGAGTACCCCCAAGGGTATCATATTTATCCCAAAGGAAGGCAATGGAGTAAAGTGGACACTACTATTATGATCAAGCTATGGGATACTAATCAATTATCATAATAGGGGTAAGTTGATAATATTGGTAGTGTGACACACACCTAAGCAATCTATTCTAAAGGGTAAATGGGTCTTAGTAAAGATTAGACTAAGAGTTGGTGAGTTGCTCCTACAGTGCTTCTAGTATACATATACATAGCCTAAGTTAAATACTAATGAGCATGTGAATGGTTAATCCTTATCCTAAGTTGTCCGATTTTCTCTCTGGACGACTTCGGACTAGTCCGGTCCTTTCCAGACTTGTCCGATATTTCGCGACTCCGAGTTGAGCTTCTATTTTACGACTTGTTTCTTGGGGTTCACATTATGTGGGCCTAGGGATGTCATGCCTAACACTTTTAGAGCCCATGTGGGACTCTAAACTGGCCTCTAATCCTCTCAAACTCAAAATCCATCTAACCCTAGCCTCCACCTCTATATAAACAGCCCCACCCCTTGGATTGACATCTATTTGCCACTTTTCCACCCCACCCAAACCCTAGTTCGTGGAGAGCCACCACCAAGGAGGGAGGAGAAGATCCCAAGCAAGAAGAAGAAGAGGAGGAAACAAAAGAGGATCAAGATCTCCACCAAGTTTTGTTCCTCATCACCAATTCATCTCCAAGTTCATCACCAACCCTAGATCACCAAGATCCAAGTGCTACCTCCAAATTTCTTGATTCATTGGAGTCCTAAACACCTGGTAAAACTTTTATTCTCTTTTCCTTACGAGAATTCAACCCCTAATCTCCAAATTTACGTCGATCTAGAAAACCCAAATCTGCTGATCTCGCAGAGTGTGGACTTGTCCGGTCTCTAGCGGACTAGTCCGATCTTTCTGGTTAAAGTGTCAGTTCCAGCGTCTCCTCGTCATCATCATCGAAGTCTTGAATTGCTTCGAGATACTTTTCCAGCTTTTGGTTCTTGTCTTTGTTTACTTCTTCCTGGTTGTTGATTTTCTGAACATCTTTCATGTCCGACATGATCTCTTCAAGTGGTTGCACTCTTTCTTGAAGAACCTGCTCTGATACCAATTGAATGTAGGCCTAGAGGGGGGGTGAATAGGCCTTTTTGATTTTTCTCGGTTCCTGTAACACTGAACAACAAGGTCAATACCAGAGATATCGGACTAGTCCGGTAATGTTCGGACTAGTCCGGTTTTCACGGGGTAGGTTGATCAAGTTTAGAAAATTTGATTGATTCGTTAATGTTTGCAGTGGAAATATAAACTTGAATCTCAATTTAATAGTAGTATGTCGGATTCTATTGAAGTTAAAACTCTTGATCAACAATTAGACTTAGATTGAACAAAGTGAATCAAACCCTAGATTAAGTTGATCAAATTAGATGAAGAACACAAAAAGGATAAGACACACGATTTATCCCGTGGTTCGGCTACCATGAAGGCAACCTACATCCACGTTGAGGAGCCCACAAAAGGACCGGGTCTTCTCCAACCCTTTCCTCGTCGGATCGCCACGAAGGCCAATCCTCTTCCACTAATCACAAAGGGTAAATAACCAAGTTGAAGGGGCGTTCTCACACGTTGAGAGCTCCCTTGATTACAACTCACAATGACACCAATAACACACTCGAAAATTACAAATTGAAACGTAAGAGTGTGTTAGAGAATCAAACCAAGAGCTCAATGATGTGTGCCAAGTGTCTCTCCAATGATCTAGAAGTGATCTTCAAAGGATTGATTGATTTTGAACTTAATTTCGTGGAGAGAGATGGTTTTTTAGTCTCTTGGGAGGTGTGACGGCGCTAGGGTTCGAGAGCTGGTGAAAGTGGGCCGTGCACCTCTATTTATATGGGGTTTCTAAAAGTTACCGTTAGGGTTCAGAAAGATCGGAATAGTCCGTGGTGGTCACCGGACTAGTCCGGTGTGCTGTGTGTAGCAAACCCTAAGTGTCCAGGAATATCGGACTAGTCCGGTTGAAAATGGACTTGTCCGATTTCGCTACTGGAAATCTTCGGACTAGTCCGATTGCCATCGGACTTGTCCGGACACATGAAACCCTAAGTGTTTGGGATGACAAGTCCGCACTTGGAGGACTTGTCCGATTTAGATCAGTGTGTATATCGGACTAGTCCGTGTAGACACTGGACTTGTCCGAAGTGGATCAGAATGAATATCGGACTAGTCCGGGTCACAACGGACTTGTCCGATTTTGTGTGACTTGTGCATTGTGTTAAGGACTAGTCCGCATTGGAGAGGACTAGTCCGAAGTGGATCAGAAAGATATCGGACTAGTCCGGTGGAGACCGGACTTGTCCGATCTAGTGCAGAATGTGATATCCGACTAGTCCAGCTGATATCGGACTAGTCCGGTCCTGTATAACTTTGTGCATTGTATGTGTGTGCTTGAGAGTGATTGAGCTCTTGGGTGTGTTTCCTTAACACACTCTATACATAATAATCTACTATTTTCTTCTTCTTGAGCTCAAATTCACTTTGCTTCTCATTTCCCTACTTTTTGACATTTTGCTCATTTTTCATCATTTGCCTGCATTCATCTCAACAAAAGGATTAGGATCCAGATTGCTTGTCATAAATCATCCAAAACCCACAAGGGAGTCCTAGATGCACTTTCACAATACAAATGAAAGCCTCTTTAAAAATAAAAAGGAGTAGAAGACATGGCTACAAGAAAAAAAAAAGCAACCACTCTTTAAAAAGAGTAAGAGTGCTCAAAAAAAAGTAGCTATGTTTCATCCTTAAGAGAGAGCAAAATTCATGGGAGTTATCACCTCGCCCGTCCATTCCATTCATGTGCACAAGAATTTTCCCTTCACTTTGTTCATTGCACAAGTCTCTCATAGGATCAGGTTTTTGACTTAGTAACATATGAATTGCAAATGTGTGCCACATTCACCCCTACCAAGCTCCAGATATAGCCACATTTAGTATAGGGACAAGAATTGGCAAAACATGCCATGGTGAGGATTCAAACACTTTGAGAGATTCCGACCGAGAAGGCCAGGGCAAATGTTCCTATGACATTCAAATATAGCAATTGCCAAATCATTTCAGCAGAGAATGATCCAATAGAACTTCATTCTAACCGTTCCACTTTTCAAACACCCAAGATTGATGTGGTAGCCACATACACAATGGGGATCCATGAATTCAGGTATAAGTTGAAATATCTAGTATCCTTAATTTGTACCTTATAGCAAATTCATGACAACACTCTAGTTCTTCTTGCCTTCACTCGAGGACGAGCAAAGTACTAAGTGTGGGCGAGTTTGTTGACGGTCCTTAAGTACCACATTTTGACCGTCAATTCACCTCATAATGTGCATAAAAGAAACACAAAACATAGTGGTAGGGTTATACACTAACCCAATTCCACAAGTGTTGGTGTTTATTTGTATGCAGGTGAATTATTACCCAAAATACCAAAACATGCAGGGATGAATCCATGAAAATGGATTTCAACGAATCAAGCAATGACACGTGGCAACACATTGATCAAATGACCCACAAACAGAAGAATACGAGGAGATCCAACGGTGTTGCACCCATATATATCAAGGGGGCCCACCTGGAAGCCACCTGGAGGAAGCACTCCCCGAGGGGAGCCTTGACCAGGTCGGCTGAACCAGGGGTTCAGCCGACCTCTTCCTGGCACCAAACTCGGTCAAATGACATGTGTTGGCTCCTCCCGGCTCCCTGTAGTCAATGGTGACTGATTCGCGCGTTAATTATGGCGGGAACCGACCCTTCTCCACCTATAAATAGACGCCCTCACCTCACTTCTCACACACACCAAAAGTTGAGAATAGTGCTACACTCCAAAGGTTTAGAGTAGTCCTAGAGGCTACCAATGTAGAAGGAGAGTGTGGTGAAGAGTCTAGGAGAAGGAGGCTTGGGCTTGTCAAGTCCCTCTTCTACACTTGTACCCCTACAAAGGTTTTTCTCAATTAAGTAAGCCATTGTGAATTCAATACAAGTTTGATATTTTATTCTTAGTAGTTTGCACAAGTAGTTACTTGTGGGTTCACTGCTTTAATTCATTAGAGGCTCTAGTTGTAGCTTTGTGTTCGAAACAACTGGAGTAGTGATTTAGAACGTAAGCGTGGTGCTTAGGTTATAAATCATTAGTGGATATCTCGTAGACCCACAGATTGAAGAGGTAGGTAGTAGGTGGTGACAGCCCTATCTGTCCTTCATAGTCCTCCACGTTCGGCTATGCCATAGGCTCTTGGCGGCAGTCGTCCTAGTATTGCTGGGAGTGTACCCATGCCCGAAGCAAGCATCTACTGCAAGCTACCTTGAATTAGGATCAATACTTTGTATTCCTCTCTGTTCCTTGCCTACCAAACAACTTTGTGTCCTTGGGTGAGCTAGTTCGAAAGATTAGCACACACGTTCTTTGGATTCGATACCCTTGGGAATACTCCTTAAGGGGAAGTGCTACAACGGTATTCCTGTGCGCTTGCAGATAACTCTGTGGTGTTAAGAAATACCAACAAGATGCCATCTCATTTATTAGTTGTTCATGATGTGTTTCATGTTTCCCAGCTCAAGAAGTGCTTGAAAGTGCCAAAAGAACAAGTGCCAATGGAAGAATTGGGACTAGAGGCGATTTGACTTATGCTGAAGGACCGCTCAAAATCTTAAAAACCAAGAACAGGGTCACAAGGAACAAGGTCATCGGATGGTGTAAAGTTCAATGGAAGCATCATACAGAATTGGAAGCAACATGGGAGCTAGAGGATGATCTCAAGAAAGAATTTTCCTATCTATTTTCTTCTGCGTCGAATCTTGAGTGCGAGATTCATTTCAAGGGGGGGTAGGTTTGTAACACCCTCATTTTCATGCATCATGCCCTGCATCCATCATTAAATATGTCTAACATTAAACCACATAAAAAGGAACAAGTTTAGAATAAATTAATAGCAAAACCGCACTTAAATATGTCGCGGGGAGGAGAGCACGTAGGTGTCTCCCATGCGGTTGTGCGTGTCGTGTAGCCGGGTGTGTCCTAATTGCAATCACCGTCCCTCGCGGTTATTTGAGTACCACTTGTCCATCACTGTCGTGACGTTGTAAATACTGAAGAAGCCAGAAGAATATGATGTATTGAATTATAATTTTTTTGCAACATTGTATGGCTTAGAGATAGCACAATTAAAAGTTTACAGTTTCCCCCTACTTTACCTGTAATAGCATTATGTGCTTTGGGCATGTCATATCATCGGCAACGTTTCTTGTTTGATTGTGGAGTCTATGATGTGCCATGCCTGAAGAATGTTATGTGCTACTTAAAACATGACTATAAGGATCCACTTGTAGGTGAGTCCTTTATGCTATTCCTTACCTATGCTTAGTATTCACCCCTGCATATGTCTAGTGAGACGGGTTAGTCTTGCTGAGCCTTATGCTCACATTTGCGCTTTAACAATTTTTGCAGGTATTATATTTATTTCTGCTGTTCAGGTTGTACATGAGACCTCGAGGTGTCGAGATGAATCTCATGTGAACCACGCCACTGCTGAATGTTCTTCATGTTGCTAGTGAGAAGCATCCGAGGGCATGGACGTCTTCTCTCCTGCTTGGTTAAATGAGAGTATGAGTATATATTTTCCGCTGCGTGTGTACCTCTGTTGTACACTGTTTTGTAAACTCTAATTATATTATGAAATAAAAACTTTGCTTGTTTTGCATTCTTTTTGTGTGTGCTGTTAGGTGTTGCATCACACGACACCACCCAATGAGATCCTTGGACGTCGGGACCCCGGTCCCCACAGGCCACATGTCGGGCGAGGCAATTGATGTAACGCTCAATCCTTGTATTATAAAAGGATTGTGCTGCACGATACAAGACAACTAAGCTCAGACGCATGCAAGCACGAGCGAATCCTCAATACAACAACACGCACCCCGTGGAGTAGGGTATTACGTTGAGGCGGCCCGAACCACGTAAATAATCCATGTCATCGTCTTTTCTAAAGATCTTCGCGTGCCCAAACCAATACAAGAACCTCCGCGGGCTACAATTTAGTAGTACCAGGGGAAGTGTCGTTCGTACGCTTCGACACTAGCTATACTAGCCTATATGGACATGGCAATGCTAAAGCATCCCAAAATCCACTACTAAGCACACAAGCAGCAATACATAGCAAACAACACCCCAAACAAACCACAACGTTCCCTAAGTGGTACTATGTGCTCTAAAGTCTCCATTCTATCTAGGTTGCGTCATACGGTCAACCTGTGGCTCTGATACCAATTTGTGACACCCGGATCCGAAAATGAACCAAGTGAACGCGTATGTGTGCCCAAGACGTTCAACACACATACACGAGTGCAATCACAAAAGGATATACAGGAAATTACCACAGAACAAGATTAATTAAGCACTTTTATTACATAATTCATAATATCCTCGAATACAAGCTCTAATGAATATTAATGACAAGTTCAAACTAATGCAGCGGAAATAAACTAAACTGAGCAACTAAGCAACGAAGAAAATAAGCATAAGGGTATAGTGCAGCATCAATCAACACCACAGGCAAAGCTGACGGCAGACACGGGCTAGAACTCCGCATTATCATCGTTATACTCCCAATCCTGACCCGCAACTATTGGTGGGGGAATTTCAATGGTGAGTACATGTCGTACTTAGCAAGTCTGGAAAGTATGACATGTAGGTGATACAAATGACGAGTATAATAAAGGCTAAGTGCTAAAAAGTACATTAAAATAATTGAAAAGCAGTACATTATATGTATATGAAGTAAACCCGTCATAAACCACAATAATTACCATAGTATAAGTCTATATTCCATATCCATCAGCATTACCATTAACCATATCCAATGCCATAATTCATTCCATAACCATCCATAACCATATAATCAACCATAACCATTACCAAACCATCCCAAATCCAAGTTCCCTCTAATCATGGAAGTTGTACAGGTTCTCATAACCGGGAGCACGACTATCATGATAGTTTTAATACTCTACAGAGTTTGTACCACTTTACCCACGTGTGTGTGATTTCATAACCCATCAGCGACTAAAGAACCTCCCTTATGCCAACTACACTTCCTTTGATATGGCTAAGAGATCACAAAATAGCCTTTACAAAGGGACTACTAGCATGTACAGACCCACTGAGGTTTCACCAGTGGCGATGTCTCCAACTGAGCACATCTTCAACCAAGGGCCCCCTCTTGTGCCATTCAGATCCCAGGGAGTCCCGCCTCAAATCCAAACCTAATCTTACTCCCCATCCCGGGGCACCAAATGATCCGTGCAATACTAGCAACTCCCTAATTAATCAGCTACGCCGCACCCATACTTGGTCTCGTGGTGGCACTATAAATCCCAGATGGTCGCTCCACGAAACGGTCCTTAGATCTAAAGCAAGTGAAACCACCATAGCATCCAACCCATCCACATACCATGCTTGCTTAGATCACCCATTACCATATCATATTAACCAGTTCATATTAAGCATAACCTCATTAATGCATAATTAATCAGTATAGTTGTCTTCAAATCCCAAAAAATTAATCTAAGCAAAAAGGTAAAAAGCCCTTCCCAACTCTCTACCATGAATTTCAGGTGACAAAGGTGGTTAAACAAAGCTAGTAAACTTCCTATCATAGGATTTCCCATCAAATTGTCACAAGCATGCAATTTTGAAAACAAAACTTTTATTGTAAAAATAGGGTCAATATGTTCAAGGACACCTGCCCTGCTCTTGGGCTTGGTTGGGATCAAAGCCTTCAAACTCCTGGTGCTGGAGGTCCTCCGCAGCACTCTCTAGCGCAAATCCGTCTAAACCTCGCAATAAACATACAAGACAAGAATTACAATCAATAAGCACATATATTACTCAATATGACATGACATAATTGATTAATGCAAATGCGAAGCAAAACTAGTTAATGAGTTTTTAATAATGTTCAAATCATTTTCAATGGTTATTAACAAGTCTACAAAGTTTTGGAGTTGATTTGAATCAATTTAGAATAAATTCAGCAGAAAACAATCGGCAAAATTTGACTAGTCCGCTTGGGACCAGATTTGTCCGCCCTTCACAGGAACAGTGAACTAGGGTTTTCTAAATCAACGTGAGTTTGGAGAAACGGGGTGGAATTCACGCGAGACGGGGGAAGTAGAATGTGTATCAAGTGTTTAGAACTCCAATGAATCAAAAGTTTTGGAGGCAACACTTGGATCTTGACGATCTAGGGTTGATGAAGAAACTTGATGGTGGATTGTTGATGAAGAACGAAAACTTGATGTAGATCTTGATCCTTATTCGTTTCCTCCTCTTCTTCCTCTTCTTGTTCGGGATCTCCTTCTTGCTCCATGATGGCGGCTCTGCACGAACCAGAGTTTTGTGGACTTCAATTGAGGCAAAAGGATGTAAGGTCAAGGGGTGGGGTTCTTTATATAAGGGTGGAGGGCTAGGGTTTGATGGATTTCGAGTTTGGGGAGGGTGGAGGCCGGTGTGGGGTCCCACATGGGCTCCAAAAAGAGTTAGACACGACGTCCTTAGGCCCACTTAAGGTAAAACCCAAAAACACATCGTGAAACAAAAGATCAACTCGGAATCATGAACACCGGACAAGTCCGCAAATGGTCGAACAAGTCCAAAGAATGACAGAGGCAAAAACGGACAAGTTTGGACTATATCGGACAAGTCTGAACTTTGCTAGAGGAAAATCAGACAAGTCTGGCCAAAACCGGACAAGTTTGATTTTAGTTAGAGGGAAAACAGACAAGTCCAAGTCCGGACAAGCCTAGGGACTTGGCAAAATTTAAAGGTTGGGATGGCCGGACAAGTCCGCAATGGATCGGGCAAGTCTGAAACTGTACAGAGGCAAAAACCGGAATAATCCACACTAAAACGGACATGTCCGAGCGAGGTCAGAGAGAAATCGGACTAGTACGCACCAAAACCAGACTAGTCCGCACTTCTCAGAACTTTTGAGTGCAGTTTTACTCTAAATTCATTTTAAATTTGTTCCTTTTATGTGGGTTAATGTTAAACACGTATAATGATGGATGCATGGCATGATGCATGAAGATGAGGATGTTACAGGACTTGTTCGATGTCCAGTCCGGACTTGTCCGATATCTCTCTGACTAACTTTGGACTAGTCTAGCCCATTTTGGACTTGTCCAGTGATCGCAATTCTGAGTTGATCTTTTGTTTCACGACGTGTTTTTTGGTTCTACCTTAAGTGGGCATAATCATATCGTGTCTAACGCTTTTTGGAGCCCATGTGGGACCCCACACCGGCCTCCACCCACTCCAAACTCGAAATCCATCAAACCCTAGCCCTCCACCCCTATATAAACAACCCCACTCCTTGACTTTACAGCCTCATTTGAAAGACCACAAACCCTAGTTCGTGGAGAGCCGACATGAAGGAGGGGGAAGGAGATCCCGAGCAAGAAGAAGAAGAGGAGGAAACAAAAGAGGATCAAGATCTTCATCTAGTTTTCATTCTTCATCAACAATCCAACATCACATTTTCGACCCTAGATCGTCAAGATCCAAGTGCTGCCTACAAAACCCTTGACATATTGGAGTTATAAACACCTGGTACACCTTCTACTTCCTCTTTTCTCACGTGAATTAAACCCTGTCGAAGTTTTAGAGCGACACTTCTCCTAGATCTGCTAAGGAGCAGCCCGCGAAGGTTCTTTGTTCAGCTGGGCTTAGGCCTCAATCAGGTGTTCTAGCGGATGGAGGTATGAGACAGTGGTTTTTACCTGGTTCGGGCCGCAAGG
This sequence comes from Tuctoria greenei, assembly GCA_036927565.1. Lineage (NCBI taxonomy): Eukaryota > Viridiplantae > Streptophyta > Magnoliopsida > Poales > Poaceae > Tuctoria > Tuctoria greenei. The sequence continues at coordinate 184,535,271 of JAYESD010000006.1, forward strand.
AGCATAAGACCCTACTCCACAGTGGGTGGTAGTGCTAGTATGTGTGTATGCGTGTGTGATGTTTTGGTCTGGTTCTTTGTAAAGGTGGCGGTCCGGGCCTTTTATAGACAAGGACGGACGCCTTACAAGCGGGGTCCCGGGGCCTGACAGGTGGTCCCGGGGCGATCTTATCCTAAAGATCTAAGGCATCTTCCATAACCTTGTTCTGATCGTGGACTTGAAGACTCGCCGTCTTGCTGCCTACATCGTCAGTAGCCCATGCGCTGTTGCTAACAATGGCAGGGGATGTCCCGTCCAATTGTCTCTGTCGCCGTAAGCTACCCACTTGGCGGAGTGGGATAGGCCTACGGCGTCTTCACTCTGATGTGATTGGTCGCAGCGGTACCTGACATTAGGCGTGCATCGCGCCATGCGTATGGGGAAGCTGCGTATCTTCAATCCTTGACAAGGATAAGGCGCACTGTCCTCTTAACTCCCGCGTCCCTCCGTCCAGGGCAAGTGGCTGGACTATGTGACAGCTCGGGAGCTCACCTCTACGGAGGAGGTCAGGTCCCGCCTTGCGGACCACATGGCAGCTCAGGAGATCACCTCTGCGGAGGAGGTTAGGTCCCGCCTTACAGGCCATGTGGTGGCTCGGGACCTCATCTCTACGGGGAAAGCTAGTCCCCGTACTACTGGACACGTGTCGGTGCTGGGAGCTCACCTCCGCGAAGGAGGTTAGGTCCTGCCTTACGGGACACGTGGCAGCTCCGAAGCCCACCCATATGGGAGGTGGCCTGTCTGATGTCTTGGTCCACATGGCATCTCTAGAGCTCTGTTTCATGGGGAGGAATCCTTACCTGCTGGACACGTGGTTACCTGGGGTCTCATCTCCAAAAGGGGTGCTGAGCTTCTGCTTTGGGTTTCTTACGGATATCCTGGACCTCCCATCTGAGACTGAGGGGTCCGGATCTCTTGAACACGTGGTGCCCTAAGACCCCGCCTCTGCTGGGAAGCGGGGTACCTGGGCGGCTCTAGCATGTGCGCGAGGGTACCTGGTATGCCGGGTACCGACAACGGCCCCTGGGTCGACCTTGGGGGAGGCGACGAGCCCGAGGGTAGAGCCCTTATCCTGCTTTTTCACGTGGCATTTTAATTTTGTCGATTAGTCGAAGCGGTGCGTGCCTCTGCTGCTGTGACCACGCGTCCCTCTCTGGTTGAGGGGTTGTGGCAACGGGATCTTTGCTTTCTGTGATATTATCGCGACGGTTCCCAAGGCACTTGTTGCACTTTTGCTGCTTTCACTTCTGTCTTTATGGGAACCGCCGGGTTGCCTTCTCAGGTGGAGAACTGCTCGGGCCAGTTTTTCCGATGGGGGACCTGGGCCCATTTGTCATGGACGTCGTGGTACGAGCCGTTGATTCGGAGCTCGCTCAAATTTGTACGGTACGCCCAAACGCCACTAGGGTGCTTAACAGGGGTACCTTTGTGCACAATGGAGGTTCCTTCCGCACCCCCAAGCATTCGAGCATTCGTATTCCTCCTTGAGCGTCTACCCACCCATGAGGTTCTCGAACCCTGCTCCAATGGACTCAGCCCTGCCTCCTTCCCGGATGGCAGATGTCTCACCCGTGAGGCGGCTTTTGAGCCGGGAGGACGAGGAGCGACGGGACCTGATCCGTCCTAGCTCCTTGCCACTAGAGTTGGGGGAGAAGGAGATCGTCTTCTTCCAGGCGTACGCATACTTCGGGTTCATCCCTCCTGTTTCCTCCTTCCTGGTGACACTACTGGAAGTCCTTGGTCTTCAGCTTCATCACTTGTCGCCGGTGTTCTCGCATTTCTACGAGATGTTCGTCGTGGTGCACCCAAGCGTACCGGTGTTCCGGCAGTTCTTCGTGCTGAGGCGGACCGGGAAGAACAAATACAACTTCCTCGGCATCTACTGCTTCCAGCATCGGGCCAACAACCCCTTCAAGTACATCACACCACTCTCTTCGGTGAAATGGGTCGATTGGAGGAAGGACTGGGTGATCGTACAAGTCGATGGCCATGACTTCCTGGTTATGCCCACCGGATGGGTGACGATCAGTAAGTAGAACTGGGAGGAGCGGCCGTTGTTGGAGCAGGCCTACACCCTGGTGATGGAGAGGATCCAATTCATGGCGGATCATGGTCTGTCGGAGTCGAAGGTGATGGCAGACTTCGTCTGTCGACGCCTAGCTCCCCTTCAGCATCGTTGTCGTCCTGCATGGCTCCACTTCAGGCTATAGGATGGCACCCAGCTGGTGCAGGGTCGCAACACAAAGATGACCCCAAAAGTGGTCCTTGACGCAATGTCCAAGGCGTGCGGCGACCTGCTGTCGGATGACGTCTTCAACTTTCCGCGGGCTTGCCCACCGCTTTGCATAGATCGGGACCTTCGGACGAAGGTTCTGAAGGAGATGCCCAACCTGGACACGATCGGTCTTACACCGCGGTAGGTTGGTGATGAGAGCCGAGGCCTGGCCATCGTCGACTCTTTGGAGGAGTCTGCACCTTCTTCAGGCTCGGAAGCTTCAAGGGCGGAGGAGGCACCTGCTGTCGGAGGGAAAAGCAAGGTGTCGATCCCTGACGTAGGTAAGGGGAAGGCACCGGTCCCCAACACAGGCAAGGGGAAGGCCCTGGTGGTCAGATCGTGAAGGAGAAACGCCCTCGGTCGCCCCTGAGGGCACCACCACAGGTGGCCTCCGCTCCAAGTCAACGTCCCTCAGCGCGCACCTCTTTAGTATTGGGCGTCGGCGGTTCTTCGGGGGAAGGCTCGGTCTGTCAAGTGGCGGCTCCGCTGATGTTAGCGGTTGGCACATCATCCAGCATACCCGTCGCCAGCGCGGTCCAGGGTGCCATAGGGGCCACCGGCAGCGTCACACCTACGGAGCCTCAAGTAAAAAGGCCTCGAGCTGACGTCGTCAGCAGCTCGGGAGGACGCTCCGGGAGTGGCTCTGTGGGAGTTTGTGGAGGCACATCGGCGCAGGGTGGCGGCGTTGCTGGTGGTTTTGGTGGAGGCCCTGCTAGGATGACCTCACCTGTTACGCCATCGTCATGGCCTGTGGCTTCAGGGTCGCCGAAAGTGGGGGCTCACAAGAGCTTCTGAAGACGTCGGTAAGGAATTCTTGCCAACGCTTGCTATATTATCTCGCCTGCTTTTGTTGTTTTGTTAGGGTTTGATCTTGATTTGAAGGGCTACGTTAGCTGTTGTGAGGCCCTTACCGCCGGGGGTAGTGCCTGGAAGCGCTTCGAAGGCAGCCGAGGAGGCTACGGCTGCGCCGGCAGGGCAGCCCGCCAAGCTTGTTCAGGGGAGTGCTGCTCCGGCGTCTGTGTCCAATGCGGGTAGTGAAGCATCTCTGGCTGCAACTCCAGCTATCGCGTCGGAGGCACCTCCAGCTATCGTGCCAGAGGCACCCCCAGCCGTCGTGCCAAAGGCACCTCCAATCGTCGTGGCAGAGGCAATGTCGGAGTCGACTCCGGGGGTTGAAGGCCTGGCCTCCACTGCTGCTGATCCGGCAGGTGGCTCCTTGAGCGATAATGGCGCTGCTGCTTTGGGTGGCGCCACAACTCCTACTCAGCCTCCGGGGGCAAGATCCCTGGTACTGGTGGCCTCGCCTTCACCGCTACGGGAGGAAGAGGTCCCCGAGATGATCACCGAACGACCTTCCCCAACTTCGGCGCAGTTGGAGCGCCTCTCCAACATTATGGACTTGACACAGTCCGGCATCCTTGAGGTAAAATCCAACCTCCGCCGGGTGCAGGAGGCTCTCGCCGCAGATTGGGAGAAGCTGTGTGCCAAAGTCGAGCGCTTTCGAGGCTAGGAGGACCTTCTGAGGTCTAGGATTGCCGAGGTGAAGGCGATGTACCAAAAGGAGAGCAAGGAGATGGAGATGGGGCACCGCTTGGTGAAGGCCATAGACGCCCTGTCCCAGAAGATTCTTGACGACGCCAAGGTAGCCAACAACACAGTTGATGCCTGCCTGCGCGCCCTGGAAGAAGGTCGAGAAGCCCTAAGTCGCCAAGAAGCCGTTGTTGCTGAGAGGGAGGCTGCTGTCGCCGAGCAAGAGGTGACGGCCCAGGCAATGATGGCTCGGGCTGAGGCTGATCAGGACAGGCTGCAGTCCCACCTTGAAGGTATTAATCTCTGGGAGAGGGACTTGTCGCGGGATCAGGCGCAACACTCAGCTGAGCGTCAGGAACTTCTCCTGCGCGATCTCAACGTCCAAGCCCGGGACTGCTCGATGGGGCGCCGTGCTCGGGAGCTTAATCTGCAGGAGCGTCAGCTGGCTCAGCACCTGGAAGCCGAGGGTAGGGTGGTGGCGTAGACGGTGGCAACCCATGTCCTGGTGTGCTACCAAAACTGGTACCCTGATCTGCCCCTGGAGCCAATTTTTGAAGGTCTTGTTGAAGAGCGCGAGGAGGCGGCAGTGGCAGAGGTCTAGAATGCCGCGAAACATGTTGTCGTGCAATTCGCCAGGGACTAATGTTGGCAGCCCGACTTTGTATTTGGGGTTCGCCCCTTTGTAAATATTCCTTAATGAATATGATTTTTTGTTTGACTTCGTGGCTTGTCTTTGTGCTTCTCAACTGTTGCTCTGAGTCGTTAGTTGCGTAAGGGTTTGCAGAACCTTTGTCGAGCCCGTTAGCTTTTGAGGACCAACGGTTGCACAATTTATTTGGCCGAAGTGTTGCCCGTTGACTTCTTGCCTATGGAACCCCCTTAGAGGCCCCTTGGTATATGTGGTTAGTTGGTTGGGCACATCTACCATTTGATTGCAGGATGTCTTCGACGTGCCCCCAGTGGAGCAAGGGAGTTGGAGTGTCGGAGCGCAACCAATTGTCGGAGCTGGACACTCAGGCGTCGCCCATCGCCATTGTGGAGACATCAACAGCAGGCCCCTTGGGAGGTGCCGGAGATGGGTTCTCCGGCGTTGCCCACAACCGTCATTGAGACGTCGATAGCAGGCCCCTTGGGAGGTGCCGGAGCTGGGTGCTCCGGCATCCTCCACCATCGTCGTTGAGACATCGATGAAAGGCCCCTTGGGGGGTGTCGAAGTTGGATGCTCTGGCGTCGTCCACCATCGTCGTAGAGTCATCGATGGCAGGCCCTTGGTTTATAGGCTATCGCAAGAGAACCCTGTTAGCAACAAGAGTAGGGCAGGAGAGTTTACTCACTTATCGCGCTTGGTACTGTCATTGACATGCTGGGACGTCGACGGCAGGCCCCTTGCGAGGTGCCTGAGCTGGATGCTTAAACATCACCCACCATCGTCGTGGAGACATTGACGGCAGGCCCCTTTGGAGGTGCCGGAGCTGGGTGCTATGGCATCGTCGACCATCGTCGTTGAGACATTGACGGCAGGCCCCTTGGAGGGTGTCAGAGCTAGATGCTCTGGTGTCGTCCACCATCGTCGTAGAGTCGTCAACGGCTGGCCCCTGGTGTACACGCTATCGCAAGAGAATCCTATTAGCAACAAGAGCGAGGCAGGAGAGTTTACTCACTTATCAGCGCTTGTTGTTGTCGTTGACATGTTGGGACATCGACAGCAGGCCCCTTGCAAGGTGTCGGAGCTGGATGCTCCAGCATCGCCCACCACCGTTGTGGAGACGTTGACGGCAGGCCCCTTGGGAGGTGTCGGAGATGGATGCTCCGGAGTCGTCCACCATCATCGTTGAGACGTCGACGGCATACCCCTTGGGGTGCTGGAACTGGATGCTCTAGCGTCGTCCACCATCGCCGTAGAGTCGTCGACGGCAGGCCCTGGTGTACATGCTATCTGTAAAACCCTCATTTTCATGAATAATGCATTGCATACATCCTCATATATGTTTAACATTAAGCCATGTAAAAAGAAACAAGATTAAAATGAATTTAGGCTTAATCTGGAAGTTTCAGTCTGTCTAAGTACGGACTTGTCCGGTCTAACACCGGACTAGTCCAGTTTTCCCTTTAAAAGTGTGGACTAGTCCTTTATCACCATGGACTAGTCCTATCAGCCTTACTAGACCAAAATGGACTAGTCCTTTATGACATCGGACTAGTCCGGCCAGCCTTTCTGAAACACTTCAGACTTGTCCGAAAACACCTGTTTTAGTCTGATCCAACCCCGGACTTGTCCGGTTTCAACATCGTAGTAGTCCGAAGTCCCTTACTGTACTAGAACGGACTAGTCCGGTCCCTATTGTGGACTAGTCCAGCCTTCGGAAACCAACTCAGACTCTTTTATTTCTCCATGATTTGTTTTTGGATATTTGCCTAATTTAGGCCAAAGAACTTCGTGCCCAACCTCAGAGGGGCCAAAGTGGACCCCACCTCGGCCCTTACATGTTCCCTACCGAATTCCACTTGGAATCCACCCCAAAACCCTAATCCTCCACCTCTATATAAACAACCCAATACCCCTCACCTCTCCATCAAGTTGAAAACTCTTGCTGCCACTTTTGCATTGTGTCATCGTCAAGATCAAATCCATAAGCAAGGAGGAAGAGAGGAACTCAAAGAAGGGCTAATCAAGATCAATCTCCATCGATTCTTCGACAATTGACGTTCTTCATTCAAGTTCTTCATAAAGTCATCTCCATCAAGCCCTAATTGCCAAGATCCAAAGTCTCACGACAAAACTTTGATCTTTGGATCTCTAAACACGTGGTGAATGTAGTCTAGAGGGGGGGGCAAATAGGCTTTTTGAATTTTTTGTTGGAACTTGGAACACTTAGCAACCTGATCAAACACAGAGAAATTGGACTAGTCTGGTAGTGTGCAGACTAGTCCGGTGTATGCGGACTAGATTGATCAAGTTTGATCAGTGATTTCGATCAAAGTACTCTATGCAGCGGAAATTGAGTTACAAATAGAGTGTATTGCTTCAATGAAACTTGATGTGGCACAATTTAACTTTAGTTTCAAAGTTTTAACGCAAGTTGAACAAGATTTAGCAAACCCTAGATTACTATGAATAGACACAATGATTTTTATCCCGTGGTTTGATTCCATAGAGGAAATCTACGTCCACGTTGAGGAGCCCACGAAGGACCGGGTCTTCACCAACCCTACCCTCGTCGAATCGCCTCGAAAGCCGATTCTCTTCCACTAATCACAAAGGGGGTAAAATAACCGTGTTCAAGGGAACTTCTCACAAGTTAAGGGCTCCCCAAGATTTACAATTCAAAACACCACCAACACAATCGAAAAGTATGCAATGAAACTGCGAGAGTGTGTGAGAGAATCAAACCCAAGAGCTCAAGTCGTGAAGAACGTGTCTCTCCTTTGATCTATGGTTAATCCTCAAGTATTTGATATTTATTTCGTTGGATTGTGTGGAGAGACGTGTTTTCTAGGCTCTTGGAAGGTGTGACGGCACAGGGGGTCGAGTGAGTTCATAGTTGGGCCATGCACCTCTATTTATACTAGAGTTTTCAAAAGGTTCCCGCTAGGGTTTACAAAGTTCGGACTATTCTATGGTAGACTACGGACTAGTTCGGTGTGCGGCATGTGGGAATCTCTAAGTGTCCTGAATTATCGGTCTTGTCCAGCCCTGGGCGGACTAGTCCGATTTTTTCTCTGGAGAAGTTCGGACTAGTCCGGCACATATCGGACTAGTCCGGTGTGGTGAATCCCTTAGTGAATTGAGGACAAGTTCGCACTTGGAGGACTTGTCCGATTTTAGTCAGAGAGGTTATCGGACTAGTACAGATGATATCGGACTAGTCCGGTGTCGTGAAATTTTGAGGGGCTAAGGACTTGTCTGAAGTAGGTCAGAGGGGGTTTCTGACTAGTCTGTGGAACCGGACTTGTCTGATATTGATCAGAGGCATTATTGGACTAGTCCAGACTTTATCGGACTAGTCCGTTGCGGACAAGTCCGCACTGGGAGGACTTGTCCAATCCTAGACAAAGGGATTATCGGACTAGTCCGAGGAATATCGGACTAGTCCGGACCTGTGTTAACTTGTGCAGTAACAGTGTTTTCTTTTGCTTGTACTCTTGGGGTGTGTTTCTCCAACACACTCCATACACAAAGAATACTCTATTCATCTCTTGAGCTCTTTTCATCTTGATTCCTCACTCTCCTTTCTTTTTGCGCCTTCTTCATAATTTCATAAAAACATGTGCTGATCTCAAGAATTTGGTTAGGATCTCATTTGAGTTTGTCATAAATCAACCAAAACCCACATGGGATGCCTAGATGCACTTTCAATCTCCCCCTTTTTGGTGATTGATGACAACCAATTGAGATTTCACAAATATGATTAAAAATCCAGATTTTCATAAAGTGTGCACATATGAGCTTGGAAATTTTTAAGCAATGAAAACATAAGACATATGTGCACTCTTTATGGTGGGGTGCAAAACTACGTGTGTGTGAGCAATACGTGATGATGATGTGGTAAAAGCATAATCATAACAACAGCAAGCATATATGTCAACCTTAAAACATAAACATAGATTGCACCACATAATCATCACAAACTCCATAAACATGAATTAGAACCATAATAAGAGCATAATAGCAGTTTTACAACCCAAAAGCATAATAGAGATCAGTTTTACAACCCAAAAGCATAACATAAATCAAAAGATGCAAATGGAGCTCTCATCTCTCAAACTACAGCTAGACCTAGTGACTCCCCCTCAATCTCTCCCCCTTTGGCGTCAAGGCACCAAAAAGAAGGAGAGGAGGGATCTAGCAATCGCCGTCGACTCACTCCTCGCTGTCGATCCTCTTGTCGTCTTCATCTTCAGGCTACGGAGGAGGAGGAGGAGGAGGAGCGGATCCACTTGAAGTGCCCCTAACACCAAAATAGGCGAGCTCGGAGGGAGAGAGGGGTGGCAGCTCAGAGAAGTCTGAAGCTGAATCATCAGAGATAATGGGAGATCCATTAGGCTCGATCTATAGATTCTAGCAAATATGCTTGACATTTTCCTTCACATACTTCATGTCTGCCTTCCTTTCCTTGCTCAACTTATGAAGCTTCACTTCAGCCTTTTTGCTGGAGCCAAAGATGGCAGCCAAGTACTTCAAAATACCACTAGAAGACCCTTTTTGAGGAGGGGCCCTAGTAGTGGGAGCAGTCCTTGCATCTCCTTGAGCTCTCCTCGGAGCCTCTTCACTTGACACTGGAGATGGAGCAGCTGAGAGAGTGGCTTGGGAAGGCTTCTGGGGCCTTAGAGGAGTGTGCTCTACATCCTTCATGAACTCAATTCCTGTTACTTTCTCAATCACGAACATGATGTAGGGCACATAGCCACAGGAACGGTTCGGTGTGCAGGAGATATTCACCATGTCATTCCAGATGTAGCCGAAGACATCAAACTTTCTGTTCTTGCTTATCACCTTCATCAGTGTCCTTAGGTAGCCTTGGATACTTCCTGCATCTCCATCTTTTGGAGCTATTGTCTTCCTCAGCACCATGTTGAGAACCATGAAGAAAGGCTTCATGTTCTTGGTTGATGGAGGGTTTTACTTTAGTCGGGTGTAATATAGGAACTCCATCTTGTCCTTCTCCAGTATGCCAATGTTGTGGATGATGAGCTCATTGTTGCTAGTGTCCTCAAGATGCAACGGTCTTGCAAACTCATCATAAGTAATAGTATACTTGTATCCATGTGTCATCCAAGTCACCCTTTCCTCTTGATCACTAGCAAAGTAGCAGGTTGCATAGAATTGAGTGATGACTTTATCATTCCAGTTGCACCTGAAAGCAAACAAGTCTTTGAGGCCATGTCTCTCCACAGCCTTTATCACTTCATCAAAGGTTGGGCAGCTCTTCCTCTCAAAGTGTGTCCAGTCAATCCATTGGCTTCGGACCAGCGGAGTCTTCATCGTGAGATACATGGAACTAAAGTAGTCCGCGTGAAAGTTGCTCCAGAACCTTGCATCAGTTGCCTTTCTTGATCTGTTGTAATAGTCAATTGTCCTGAGCTTTGAAGCGACATCGCTTCCTTTGCCATTAAACCTTTCTTCAGTGGGGTCTCTGTTCCCCTGCCTTGGAGCAATCATTTGGAGATGGCCAATTGGACCAGTGGCTTTCCCTTTCCATTTGCCCTTAGCTTGGCGAGGAGCTGCCAAGATGGGGCCAGCTGCATCCTTTCCTTTGGATGTGGGCTTCTTGGCCACGACCTTTCGTCGCACTTGAGCTGGAGTGAGCAACGGGTCAGCGGCATAGTGTTGCCGCTTTTTGCTTTGGCCCGTCAAGGAACTAAGCAACAACTCTTGGTCCAACTTGGCCTCAAAGTCAGAGATCTCATCATTGGAGCTCGTCATTGTCTTGACAACAGGATTATACAATGCGTGGATGAGGATTGATCGCAAGGAAATGCATTGAGTAGTTCGAATTTAGGGTTGAGTTTAGTTAAAAATTGGACTTGTCCGGTGCTCAAGTGCGGACTAGTCCGGAGAACCAGACTTGTGCATACTGAGACCTGACTAGTCTGGTGTTCAACTGCTCAAACCCTAACTATCAAATCAATGGTGTTTCTCAATGCAAAAATAGCTCAATGTAGATGTAATACAACAAGGAGTCATGTATTAACAAGTGGAACTAAGCTATTTGGTCCATAAAACAATAAATTGAAGGTTCTAGGGTTTTGGAGAAAGTTTACCAAAATACTTTGATTCTTGAGGATGGAGATGTTCTTGGTGCGGACTAGTCCGTGGACCTCGATCCCCTTGCGATGAAGATCATTTTCCACGGAGAGTTGAAGAGATTTGGTGGAGAAATCGCCAAATCACCTTGGGGGCGCTCGAGTGAGGAGAGAGAATGTGAGGCAAATTGCGAGGATGAAGAATATTAGGGTTTGGCAGCCCTAGGGTTATGGAGTCGAAAAATCGGACTAGTCTGTGGTCAACTGGACTAGTCCTGACTACCGGATCTCTACGGACTAGTCTGCAGTGTGCGGACTAGTCCGGGCAACCATGGAATAGTCCGTGGTCACCAAAACAAAAGCATCTAGCCCATTCGTATATATATTCGAAGGTGCTTACAAAGAAAATAGAGGGCAATACACACAAATAGTCTTGATGAATATGATTAGTAAACATACAACAATCAAGCTATGACCATAATTCACCAAGATCAAGTAATTGAAATAGTTTTTTGGACAAAATAGAGAGACATGATTTTCATAACAAAATCAATAGATTTTGATGATGGCATACATGTATGCAAGTTTTCAAGCCACGTTCCGAGCATCAAGAATATTTAGTTCATTTTGGAGCTCGCAAAAACTTTTCTCATCAAGTGGCTTGGTAAATATATCAGCTAGTTGTTTTTCGATGTTGACTTGAGAAATGACTATATCTCCTTTTAGTGAATGGTCCCTCAAAAAGTGATGCCGTATGTCTATGTGTTTGGTCCTAGAGTGCTCAACGGGATTATGGGCAATTTTAATAGCACTCTCATTATCACAAAGGAGTGAAATACGGCTCATATTATAACCGTAATCCCTTAGAGTTTGTCGCATCCAAAGGAGTTTTGCACAACAACTCCCGGCTGCAACATACTCTGCTTCGGCCGTGGATAAGGCAATGGAGTTTTGTTTCTTAGAGGACCAAGAAACTAGGGATCTACCTAGGAATTGGCATGTACCGGAGGTACTTTTTCTGTCTACTTTGCATCCGGCATAATCTGCATTGGAGTATCCAATGAGATTGAACTTAGAACCTTTAGAATACCAAAGGCCTAGGTTGGGTGTATGAACTAAATATCGCAAGATTCTTTTTACGGCTATCAAATGACACTCCTTAGGATTGGCTTGAAATCTTGCACGCAAATATACACTCAACATGATATTAGGCCTACATGCACATAAGTAAAATAGGGATCCAATCATGGAGCGATATACCTTTTAATCCAAGCTTGGTCCATCTTCATTGAGATTTAGGTGTCCGTTTGTTGCCATGAGATTCTTTATAGGCTTCACCTTGTCCATTCCAAACTTCTTGAGTATGTCTTGAGTATACTTTGTTTGGCTTATGAATGTCCCTTCTTTTTGTTGCCTCACTTGGAATCCCAAGAAATACTTCAATTCTCCCATCATAGACATCTCGCATCTATCTGTCATAGTCTTACTAAATTCTTCACAAAAGGATATGTTATTTGAACCAAATATGATATCATCAAGATAAATTTGGCAGACAAATAACTCACTGTCAAAATACTTTGTGAACAATGTGTAATCAGCTTTGCCAATCCTAAAACCATTTTCAATTAAAAAATCTCTAAGACACTCATACCAAGCTCTAGGAACTTGTTTGAGGCCGTAGAGAGCCTTACGTAGTTTGAACACATGGTCGGGGAACTCTTGATGTTCGAATACAGGATGTTGCTCTACGTACACCTCCTCCTTGATTGGTCCGTTGAGGAAGGCGCTTTTCACATCCATTTGATAGATCTTGAAATCATGGTGAGTAGCATATGCAAGTAATATTCTAATTGATTCAAGCCTAGCTACGAGAGCAAAAGTTTCTTCACAATCCAAACCTTCGAATTGTGAATACCCTTTGGCCACAAGTCGCGCCTTGTTTCTTGTCACCACCCCATGTTCGTCTTGCTTGTTGCGGAAGACCCATTTAGTGCCGACGACGTTGAACTTGGGCCTTTCAACAAGTTCTCACACCTCGTTCCATTTGAAGTTGTTCAATTCTTCTTGCATTGCCACCACCCAATCCGGATCTTTCAATGCATCTTCAACCCTATGAGGTTCCAAAGAGGATACAAACAAGTAATGTTCACAAAAATTACCAATTCGAGATCTAGTTGTTACTCCCTTTTGTATGTCACCGATTATGTTGTCGACGGGGTGATCTCTTTGGATGCATTAGTGTACTCTTGGATGTGTCACTTGTGGTTTTGAATCTTCATGGTCATCTTCTTCTCCACCAAGATGGTTGCCCTCATTGATTGGTTGGTCACCTTGATCTTTATGAGGTTGATCTTGTGTAGAAGCTCCTCCTTGATAAATTACCTCCACTTGTGGTTCATCTTCTTCATTTGCATTTGGAGGTGGCGCTTGTGGTCGAACCTCGCCCAACGCCATTCTTCTCAACGCTTGACATGGAGCTTCTTCTCTATCAAGCACACATTGATCAACTTGCTCTTCTTGAGATCCGTTAGTTTCATCGAACACTACGTCACGTGCTACTCCAACAAGTCCGGAGACCTTGTTAAAGACATGATAGGCGTAAGAGTTCGAATCATAGCCAAGCAAGAAACCTTCATCAGACTTCGAAGCAAACTATGAAGTCCTAGGCTTCTTGTTCAAGATATAACATTTAGAACCAAAAACTCAAAAATAGGAAATATTAGGCTTGTTAGCGGTGAGTAGTTCATATGACGTTTTCTTGAGTAGGCGATGAAGATAGAGTCGATTTATAGCGTGACAAGCAGTGTTGACCGCTTCAGCCCAAAATCGATCTGAAGTCTTGTACTCATCAATCATTGTCCTCGCCATCTCTATAAGGGTTCGATTTCTCCTTTCGGCTACTCCGTTTTGTTGAGGAGAGTACGGTGCTAAAAATTCATGTTTTATTGCTTCTTCGTCCAGGTACTCCTCAACTTGGGTGTTCTTGAACTCCGTGCAATTGTCACTTAGTATGTTCTTGATCTTCAATGAAAATTCATTTTGGGCACGCTTGAGAAACTTCTTGAGGGTTCCTTGAGTTTCTATCTTATCATGCAAAAAGAAAACCGACGTGAAATGCGAAAAATCATCAACAATTACTAAACTGTATTTGTTACCGCTGATGCTCATGTAAGCAATTGGACTGTAACACCCTAATTTTCATGCATCATGCCCTACATACACTCATATACATGTTCAACATTAACCCACATAAAGAGGAATGAGTTTAAAATTAATTCGTAGCATTTAAAATTGATTTGGAACAAAACCACACTTAAAATGCAGGAAAGTGCGGACTAGTCCAATTTTGCTGAGGACTAGTCCGATTTTTCTCTGGCTAAAAACGGACTTGTCCATTTTTGCTACGGACTAGTACGATTTTTGGCACTGGAAACTTTCGGACTTGTCCGATTTTGTGCGGACTAGTCCGATATTCCAAGAATCCTTGAAAATTTGTTAAGTCCTTGGACTTTTCCGGACTAGTCCGGTGTTCCAGCGGACTTGTCCGATTTCCTCTCTGTTTAAAGTCGGACTTGTCCGATGTTTGGCCAGACTTGTCCGATTTTCTCTCTGGACGACTTCGGACTAGTCTGGTCCTTTTCGGACTTGTCCGATATTTCGTGACTCCGAATTGATCTTTTGTTTTACGACTTGTTCCTTAGGTTTCATGTTAAGTGGGCCTAGGGACGTCGTGCCTAACTCTTTTAGAGCCCATGTGGGACTCTAAACCGGTCTCTACTCATCTCAAACTCGAAATCCATCTAACCCTAGCCTCCACCTCTATATAAACAGCCCCACCCCTTGGATTGACATCTATTTGCCACTTTTCCACCCACCCAAACCCTAGTTCGTGGGGAGCCACCATCAAGGAGGAAGGAGAAGATCCCAAGCAAGAAGAAGAAGAGGAGGAAACGAAAGAGGATCAAGATCTCCACCAAGTTTCGTTCTTCACCACCAATTCATCCCCAAGTTCATCACCAACCCTAGATCATCAAGATCCAAGTGTTACCTCCAAGTTTCTTGATTCATTGGAGTCCTAAACACCTGGTATACCTTCTGTTATCTTTTCCTTACGAGAATTCAACCCCTAATCTCCAAATTTACGTTGATCTAGAAAACCCTAATCTGTTGATCTTGCGGAGTGCGGACTTGTCCGGTCCCTAGCGGACTAGTCCGATCTTTCTGGTTAAATTGTGTTGAATTAATTCTAAAATTTGATCTAATCGAATCCAAACCTGTATAAACTTGTTAAAAGCTATTAGAACTAGTTAGTGATCATTAAAAGCAATCTAGTAACAAGTTCTACCTTGCATTTGCATCAATCATGCATGTCATGTCATATTGAGTAATATTTGTGCACTCTTTGATTGTGTTTCTTGTCTTGTATGTTTATTGTGTGGATTAGACGAATTTGCGTTAGAAAGTGCCGTGGAGGATCTACAGCACCAAGAGTTTGAAGGCTTTGATCCTAATCAACCGCAAGAGCAAGGCAAGTGTCCTTGAAGCATATTGATCCTGTTTTAAAGTAAATGTTTTGTTTGTAAAACTACATGCTTGTGTCAATTTGATGGGAATCCTATGGTAGGAAGTTGACTAGATTTGTTTAACCACCCTTGTCACCTGGGATATATGGTAGAGAGTCGGGAAGGGCTTTTTACCTTTTTGCTTCGCTTGATTAATTGGGATGGGAAAACAACACTACACATTTAATTATGTATTAATGATATTCTGGTTAATGTGAACTGGTCGATATGGTATGGTAATGGGTGATCTAAGCAAGCCAGTATGTGGATGGGTTGGATGCTATGGTGGTTTTCTTGCTTTAGATCTAAGGACCGGTTCATGCAAGAATAAGCCAGGACTACAGTGCCACCACGAGGCCAAGTATGGTTGCGGCGTAGCTGATTAATTAGGGTTTTGCCAGAGCTATTTGGACCATTATGGATGCTCGGGGAAGGGGTAGTCGGATTGGGTTTCTTGATGATTGGTGGGACTACCTTGGGATCCGAATGGCTCAAGAGGGGGCCCTTGGTTGAAGATGTGCTCAGTTGGAGGCATCGCCACCGGTGAAACCTCAGTGGGGTCTAAATAGGCTAGTAATCCCTTTGTAAAGGCTATTTTGTGATCTCTTAGCCACACACCAACGGAAGTGTGAGACGGCATACTAGAGGTTCTTAGTCACTGAAAGGTGATGAAATCACAAACACGTGGGTAAAGTGGTACAAACTCTGCAGAGTTAAATAAAACTATCATGATAGCTGTGCTCCCGGTTATGAGCACCTGGACAACTTCCATGATTAGAGGGAAATTGGAATTTGGGATGGTTATGGTTTGTTAATGGTTATGTATGGTTATGGATTTATTTCTGGTATTGAATATGGTTATTGGCAAATGGTGAAATCTGGAATTATTGATGAGGATGGTGAATTGTGGACTGGTATTATGGTATTACTTATGATTATGATGGGTTTACTTCACATACATATAATATATTGCTTTTCAAACGTTTTAATGTACATTTCAGCACTTAACCAATATTATTGTCGTCATTTGAATAAGCCACATGTCATACTTTCCACACTTGCTGAGTACGACATGTACTCACTCTTGCAATCCTCCCCAACAGTTGCAGGTCAGGATTGGGAGTTTAATGGTGATAATGCGGATTTCTAGGCCGTGTCTACCGTTAGCTTTGCCTGTGGTGTTATTGGAGTTGCGCTATACCCTATTGCTTATGCTGGCTAGCTGTTTAGTTTTCTTAATTAGTTTATTTCCGCTGCATTAGTTGAACTTGTCATAAATATTCATTAGAGCTTGTATTCGAGGATAATCTGGTTTTTGTAATAAAATTTGGTTAATTAATTTTGTTCTGTGGTAATTTTCTGTATACTCTTTTGTGATTGCACTCGTGTATGTGTGTCGAACGTCCTGGGCACACATATGCGTTAGCTTGGTTCATTTTTCGGAACCGGGCATCACAGATTGGTATCAGAGCCACAGGTTGACCATAGGATGCAGCCTAGATAGAATGGACACTTTAGAGCATATAGGAGCACTCAGGAATCGATGTGTTTTTGCTTGGAGTGTTGTTTGCTATATATATATTGCTTGCTTGTGTGCTTAATAGAGGATTTTGGTATGCCTTAGCATTGCCATGTCCACCTAGGCTAGTGTAGCTAGCTGTTTAGTTTATATCCCTTGATGCATATAGTTGGGGACGTTTTCTAATTCTTACCTATTGCTTTTCTTCAGATGGTGAGGACTCGCAAAAAGAGGGATGGCAATGATGAGGAGGAGAACAATGGAGTGCCTCAGAACAACATCGGACAAGGATCTACTCAGGGAGCTATCAACATTGAGCAGCTATTGGCTATGCAAAACCACCTCATGCAGACCATAATACAAACAATGGGACAGTTGCAGGCTGGCAATATCAACAATCAGCCCCACATGCCTCCACCGCCACCCCCACCTCCTCATAACCGATTGGGAGAGTTTATGAGGACTAGGCCGCCAACCTTTGCTCAAGCTGCCGACCCTATGGATGCGGATGATTGGCTCAAGTCCATGGAGAAGAAGCTTGTTATTATCCAATGCAGTGACCGGGAGAAGGTCTTGTTTGCTTTTTATCAACTAGTTGGAACAACTGCAGATTGGTGGGATGCTTATTGCAATGACCATGAGAACCAAGAGAGAATTACTTGGGCCGAATTCAAAGAGAATTTTCGTTCCCATTATGTGTCTGAGGGAGTTATGATTTTGAAGAGGCAAGAATTCGAGAACTTAAGGCAAGGAAGATCAAGCGTGAGTGAAAATCTCAATAAGTTCACTCAACTCTCAAGGTATGCGCCCGAGGATGTTAGTCGGGACAGCCGGAAGCAATACTTGTTCATGAGGGGCTTGAACAATGAGATCCAAGTGCAACTACTCAACTACGATTATGCCAATTTTCAGAAGCTTGTGGACAAAGCAATTGTGGTTGAGAACAAGATCCGTGAGATGGAGTAAGAAATCAAGAGGAAGGCGCCATATCAAGGAAAACAACAAGGAAGTAATGTGCGCCCTCGCCTTGCACCACCCAATGCGCCCTATTACAGCTCCTCTATTCCTGCACCACGCCCTGGTTATGCACCACGCCCAACTCAGTTTGTGCAGCAGCGCCCTGTTATGCAAGCACCTAGGCCTCCAATGCCTTATACACCTCGTGCTAATTTTCCTGCTGCAAATGTTCAAAACCAAGCTCGTCCCAATAATTCTGGTGGAGCTAAGAAGTGTTATACTTGCGGAGAAGCTGGACACTTTGTGCATCAATGTCCTAAGTCAGGCCTTGGTCAAGGATGCAATGCACCGAGGCAAAACCCAAGACCCAGTGGAGGACAACCACAAACGAACCGCGGACAGCAGAATTTTGCTCGTGGCAACGTGAACCATGTCTCTACGGAGGATGCTCAGCAAGCGAATGACGTGGTGATTGGTATGTTTCTCGCCAACTCCAACCCCGCGACTATGTTATTTGATTCTGGAGCATCGCATTCATTCATTGCATCAAAGTATGTTGCCAAGTATAGTTTGCCTATCTCTCATATGAAGTTTACTCTATTGGTTAAGTCTCCTGGAGGAGAGATGAGGACAAATATAGTATGCCCAAAAGTAAGTCTTAGAATAAGGGGGGGTAGACTTCTCCGCCAACCTCATTGTTTTGGATTCTCAAGGATTGGACATTATACTTGGTATGGACTGGTTGAGGAAGTACAATGGAGTTATTGAGTGTGCCACGAAGACGGTGAAGTTGACCAATGAGGAAGGGATCACCGTAGAATTTGAAGCATCTCAAACCGTACCAAAGCAATTGGAGCTGAAACATATGGACGGTGCCGCAATTGAGGAGATTCCGGTGGTGTGTGAATTTTTGGATGTTTTTCCGGACGAGTTGCCAGGTATGCCACCCGATCGAGACATTGAGTTTGTTATTGATTTAATACCTGGAACTGCACCTATTGCTAAGAGGCCGTATAGGATGCCTCCTATGGAATTAGCGGAGCTCAAGAAGCAGATTCAAGAGCAATTATAGAAGGGTTTCATTCGCCCTAGCTCTTCGCCTTGGGGGCGCCCGTTCTATTTGTGGACAAGAAGGATGGATCCCAAAGGATGTGCGTGGATTACCGAGCTCTCAACGAGGTAACAATCAAGAAAAAATACACCTTGCCACGCATAGAAGACTTTTTTGATCAGATGAAGGGTGATTGTGTCTTCTCTAAGATTGATTTGAGGTCGGGATACTTTCAAATGAAGATTAGACCATCGGACATACCCAAGACAGCTTTTAGGACACGGTATGGATCTTATGAGTACACCATGATGTCACTTGGATTGACAAATGTGCCTGCCTACTTTATGTACCTCATGAATAAGGTCTTCATGGAGTACTTGGATAGATTTGTCGTGGTTTTCATTGATGACATTATGATCTACTCGAAGGACGAGAAGGAACATGAGGAACACTTGAGGCTTACGCTACAGGAATTGAGGGAGCATCAATTGTATGCCAAGTTCAACAAGTGTCAGTTTTGGTTGAAAGAGGTGCCATTTTTGGGTCATATAATTTCAGGAGGAGGAGTACCGGTTGACCCCGGAAAAGTGAGAGATGTGTTGAAGTGGGAACCGCCGCAAAATGTTAAGGAAATAAGGAGTTTTTTTGGGATGGCTGGATATTACCGTAGATTCATCAAGGACTTTTCCAAGATAGCCAAGCCTATGAAGGAGTTGCTAATGAAGGGAAAGGCATTCCAATGGACTGAAGCTTGTTAGAATAGTTTTGAGGAGTTAAAGAAGAGGTTGACAACAACCCCAGTTTTGGTATTGCCGGATGTAAGCAAGAGTTTTGACATTTATTGCGATGCATCAAGACAAGGACTTGGATGTGTATTGATGCAAGAAGGTCAAGTGGTCGCCTATGCATCAAGACAATTGAAGAAACATGAGCAGAATTACCCAACACATGATTTAGAACTTGCAGCCGTGGTACACGCATTGAATATTTGGAGGCACTATATTCTTGGACATAGGTGTGAAATTTATATGGATCATAAGAGTTTGAAGTATATTTTCACACAAATGGATCTGAACTTGAGGCAACGAAGATGGTTGGAGCTCATCAAAGATTATGACTTGGGGGTCAGCTATCATCCGGGAAAGGCCAATGTAGTGGCCGATGCTTTGAGTAGAAAGGGAGTAAGTCACCAACTCACAGTTCGAGAGTTACCATCCGAGTTATGCAAGGAGCTTGAACGGTTGAACCTCGGGTTTGTAAATGAGATGGAGATGATGGAGTTAAATCCAACCTTGGAGCAAGAAATTCGAGAGGCACAAACTGCAGAAGAGGAGATCAAGGAAATCAAGGAAAGGATCGAGGAAGGGAGAGAATTCAGATTTGACGAGGATGAACATGGTACCTTATGGTTGGGAATGAGGATCGTTGTGCCTAATGTAAAGCATATTCGGGAGACAATATAAAAGGAGGCACATGACTCACCTTACTCAATTCACCCTGGTTGTACAAAGATGTACAAAGACTTGAAGACTTTCTATTGGTGGGATAGCATGAAGAAGGACATAGCTGAATATGTAGCATTGTGTGATGTGTGTCAACGAGTCAAGGTGGAACATCAAAAGCCAGCCGGATTATTGCAACCGTTGAAGATCCCGGAATGGAAGTGGGAAGAAATTGGAATGGACTTCATAGTTGGGTTACCACGTACTCGGTCCGGGTATGACTCAACATGGGTAATTGTGGATTGCTTAACCAAGTCAACTCATTTTGTCCCTGTGAAGACCAAATATACAGCTGCACAATTGGCCGAAATATACGTGGAGCATATCGTGCGTCGACACGGAGTACCGAAGAAGATAGTCTCGGATAGAGGTTCACAATTTACTTCCAGATTTTGGCAAAAACTGCATGAAGCTTTGGGAACGAGGTTGAATTTTAGTTCAGCATATCATCATCAAACGGATGGACAAACCGAGAGGACCAATCAAGTTTTAGAGGATATGTTAAGAGCTTGCGCTTTAAAGCATGGGAAAAGTTGGGATAAAAGCTTGCCATACGCGGAATTTTCATACAACAATAGTTACCAAGCAAGTTTGAAAATGTCACCATATGAAGCACTTTATGGGAGGAAGTGTAGGACACCTTTATTCTGGAATGAGGTAGGAGAAACTCAAGTATTTGGTCCGGATGTGTTGCAAGAAGCCGAAAAGCAAGTCCGAATAATTCGTGAAAACTTGAGGGCTGCCCAATCAAGGCAAAAAGGCTATGCGGACAATAGGAGAAGGAAACTAGCCTTTGAAGTGGGAGATTTTGTTTACCTCAAGGTGTCACCAATGAGGGGTCATAAGAGGTTTAACATAAGAGGAAAGCTAGCACCTCGTTATATTGGACCATTCATGATTTTGGACAAAAGAGGAGAAGTAGGGTATAAGTTGGAGATGCCAGCTCATCTTTCAGACGTACATGATGTCTTTCATGTTTCCTAGCTCAAGAAGTGCTTGAGAGTACCGGAAGAACAAGTGCCAATGGAAGGATTGGAGCTAGAGGAAGATTTGACTTATGCCGAGCAACCGATCAAAATCTTGGAAACTAAGGAGAGAGTCACAAGGAACAAGGTTATTAGATGGTGTAAAGTTCAATGGAAGCACCACACTAAAAAAGAAGCGACGTGGGAATTGGAGAATGATCTCAAGAAGGAATTTCCCTATCTCTTATCTTCTGCGACGAATCTCGAGGGCGAGATTCATTTTAAGGGGGGTAGGTTTGTAACACCCTAATTTTCATGCATCATGCCCTACATACACTCATATACATGTTTAACATTAACCCACATAAAGAGGAATGAGTTTAAAATTGATTCGGAGCATTTAAAATTGATTTGGAACAAAACCGCACTTAAAATGCAGTAAAGTGCGGACTAGTCCGATTTTGCTGAGGACTAGTCCGATTTCTCTCTGGCTAAAAACGAACTTGACCGTTTTTGCTACGGACTAGTCCGATTTTTGGCACTGGAAACTTTCGGACTTGTCCGATTTTGTGCGGACTAGTCCGATATTCCAAGAATCCTTGAAAATTTGCTAAGTCCTTGGTTCTGGACTAGTCCGGTGTTCCAGCAGACTTGTCTGATTTCCTCTCTATTTAAAGTCGGACTTGTCTGATGTTTGGCCAGACTTGTCCGATTTTCTCTCTGGACGACTTCGGACTAGTCCGGTCCTTTCCGGACTTGTCCGATATTTGGTGACTCCGAATTGATCTTTTGTTTTACGACTTGTTCCTTGGGTTTCATGTTAAGTGGGCCTAGGGACGTTGTGCCTAACTCTTTTAGAGCCCATGTGGGACTCTAAACCGGCCTCTACTCATCCCAAACTCGAAATCCTTCTAACCCTAGCCTCCACCTCTATATAAACAGCCCCACCCCTTGGATTGACATCTATTTGCCACTTTTCCACCCACCCAAACCCTAGTTTGTGGAGAGCAACCATTAAGGAGGGAGGAGAAGATCCCAAGCAAGAAGAAGAAGAGGAGGAAACGAAAGAGGATCAAGATCTCCACCAAGTTTTGTTCTTCACCACCAATTCATCCCCAATTTCATCACCAACCCTCGATCATCAAGATCCAAGTGTTACCTCCAAGTTTCTTGATTCATTGGAGTTCTAAACACCTGGTATATCTTCTATTATCTTTTCCTTACGAGAATTCAACCCCTAATCTCCAAATTTACATCAATCTAGAAAACCCGAATCTGCTGATCTCGCGGAGTGCGGACTTGTCCGGTCCCTAGCGGACTAGTCTGATATTTCTGGTTAAATTGTGTTGAATTAATTCTAAAATTTGATCTAATTGAATCCAAACCTGTATAAACTTGTTAAAAGCTATTAAAACTAGTTAGTGATCATTAAAAGCAATCTAGTAACAAGTTCTACCTTGCATTTGCATCAATCATGCATGTCATGTCATATTGAGTAATATTTGTGCACTCTTTGATTGTGTTTCTTGTCTTGTATGTTTATTGTGTGGATTAGACGAATTTGCGCTAGAAAGTGCCGCGGAGGATCTACAACACCAAGAGTTTGAAGGCTTTGATCCTAATCAACCGCAAGAGCAAGGCAAGTGTCCTTGAAGCATATTGATCCTGTTTTAAAGTAAATGTTTTGTTTGTAAAACTACATGCTTGTGTCAATTTGATGGGAATCCTATGGTAGGAAGTTGACTAGCTTTGTTTAACCACCCTTGTCACCTGGGATATATGGTAGAGAGTCGGGAAGGGATTTTTACCTTTTTGCTTTGCTTGATTAATTGGGATGGGAAAACAACACTACACATTTAATTATGTATTAATGATATTCTGGTTAATGTGAACTGGTCGATACGGTATGGAAATGGGTGATCTAAGCAAGCCTGGTATGTGGATCGGTTGGATGCTATGGTGGTTTGCTTGCTTTAGATCTAAGGACCGGTTCATGTGAGAATAAGTCAGGACTACAGTGCCACCACATGGCCAAGTATGGGTGCGGCGTAGCTGATTAATTAGGGCTTTGCCAGTGCTATTTGGACTATTATGGATGCTCGGGGAAGGCGTAGTCGGATTGGGTTTGTTGATGATTGGTGGGGCTACCCTGGGATCCGAATGGCTCAAGAGGGGGGCCCTTGGTTGAAGGTGTGCTCAGTTGGAGGCATCGCCACCGGTGAAACCTTAGTGGGGTCTAAATAGGCTAGTAATCCCTTTGTAAAGGCTATTTTGTGATCTCTTGCGCCACACCTACGGAAGTGTGAGACGGCATAATAGAGGTTCTTAGTCACGAAAAGGTGATGAAATCACAAACACGTGGGTAAAGTGGTACAAACTCTACAGAGTTAAATAAAACTATCATGATAGACGTACTCCCGGTTATGAGTACCTGGAAAACTTCCATGATTAGAGGAAAATTGGAATTTGGGATGGTTATTGTTTGTTAATGGTTATGGATGGTTATGGATTTATTTTTGGTATTGAATATGGTTATTGGCAAATGGTGAAATCTGGAATTATTGATGAGGATGGTGAATTGTGGACTGGTATTATGGTATTACTTATGATTATGATGGGTTTACTTCACATACATATAATATATTGCTTTTCAAATGTTTTAATGTACTTTTCAGCACTTAACCATTATTATTATCATCATTTAAATAAGACACATGTCATACTTTCCACACTTGCTGAGTACGACATGTACTCACTCTTGCAATCCCCCCCCCCCAACAGTTGCAGGTCAGGATTGGGAGTTTAATGGTGATAATGTGGAGTTCTAGGCCGTGTCTACCATCAGCTTTGCCTGCGGTGTTATTGGAGCTACGCTATACCCTATTTCTTATGCTGCCTAGCTGTTTAGTTTGCTTAATTAGTTTATTTCCGCTGCATTAGTTGAACTTGTCATAAATATTCATTAGAGCTTGTATTCGAGGATAATCTGGTTTGTGTAATAAAATTTGGTTAATTAATTTTGTTCTGTGGTAATTTTCTGTATACTCTTTTGTGATTGCACTCGTGTATGTGTGTTGAACTTCCTGGGCACACATATGCGTTAGCTTGGTTCGTTTTTCGGAACCGGGCGTCACATGGACCAAATAGATTCATGTGAAGTAGCTCGAGCGGTCTTGTCATTGTAATGAAGTTCTTCGTGGGATGAGGTGCTCCTACTTGCTTCCCGACTTGGCACGCACTACAAGGCCTGTCTTTCTCAAAACAACATCCTTCAAACCTCGGATGTGATTGCCCCTAAGGAGTTTTTGAACATTCCTCGTACCAACATGTGCTAGCCTTCTATGCCGCAGCCAACCCATGTTGGTCTTTGCATTCAAGCATGTGTCAAGTTCGGCTTTATCTTTGTTGAAGTCAACAAGATAAAGCTTTCCCTTTAACACACCCTTGAATGCAACCGAGTCATCATTCCTTCTAGAGATGGTCACACCTTCATTAGTGAACAAGCAATGATAACCATTGTCACAAAATTGAGATATGGACAGTAGGTTATAATCTAAGGAATCAACATGTAAAATGTGAGAAAGAGTGTGTTAAGATGATATTGCAATTTTACCGGTACCGAGCACCCTTCCTTGACTGTTGTCTCCAAAATAGATGCCTTTGCTTGGATCTTCATTTTCTTCATATTCAACAATCATACTTCTTTCTCCGGTCATGTGGTTGGTGCATCCACTATCTAGCACTCATTTCGATCCACCGGAGGAATAGTCCTGCAAGAACAAATCATGCCTTGGTCTTAGGTACCCAAGCTTGCTTGGGTCCTTTGAGGTTACTCACAAGTGATTTGGGCACCCACACATGAGACTTGGTGTTCCCATAACGTGGCCCAACATATTCAGCATAAACTCTACCAATATTACTTTTCATGATAAAATATGATGCGTTAAAGGTTCTAAATAATAGTTGTTGTTATATGTGTTAATATTTTGTGACTTATCAACATTATTAGGCTTTCTAACTTGAGAAGAGTTTCTCTTGACAAAAGCAATGTGTTCCTTGTTATTCTTGTGGCTTCTAGCATTTTGTTTTTACCATAAGAATACCCAATGCCATATTTGACATTAGGAGGTCTTGTGGCCAAGTATGCACTGCGTGCATACTTGACCTTCTCATCGTCAAATATGCCACTACGGGAAAGATGCTTGTCCTTTGTCGAGTTCGACTTATCCTTCAAATTAGTGTCAATTTTAGCACATGCACAAGTAATAGTAGTTTCAGATTTTATGTGTTGAGAAGGTGAGCTTGAAGAGGATGAAGGGTCACTTTGTTTGAGTGACTCAACTTGTACTTCAAGGATCTTGTTAACTTTGGTTAAGTTAGCAAGTTCATCCTTGATGATTACATTTGAGTCTCTTAACTTCAAGCAAGCTTCCTTGCTTGAAGCTAACTCAAGTTCTAGTGACTTGCTTCGCTCCTTTTCAACACTACAAGAAACGAGTAAAAGGCCGTCGGGTGTATAGCCCTCAGTTGACTACTAAAACCGACGTTTATAGCTTATAGTCGTCGGTGTACCGACGGCTTTAATCGATGCCTTTTATTTGATGTTTTTAAGTTTTAAAATTGTCAGCCCTGACATAATTAAGATGTAAACACGTCGGTTCCAACACCCCGACGGCTTTAGTAGATTGAAGCTGTTAGACCCCATACGGCCGTCGGCTCTACTGCACCTGACACTTTTACTCCTTTTTTGTTTTTTTTACACCAGACACACATCCAGTTGCTTTAGTTTCATTTGTTCATACAGAGCACGAAACATCTCAATACTAGCATCTCTTTCCGCAAGATCAAGCACAGGTCAAGAACAAACATACGATGCAAATACAAATCTGAATATTTATATCTCACACACAAGAACAAACCGTTCTGAATCTTTATATTTCTCGCACAAGAACAGGCCACATTTCTAGCTATATTACAAACAAGTCAAACAAAAACGGATCACAATCCAGTGAGAGCATGAGCGAGCGATCTTGGCCTCCTCGGGTCTTTGTCTTCGTCGTCCTCCGTGGTGTGGAGGTGGATGTTCTTCTTATTTCCCGTTTCCTCCTTTATGAAATTGATCACTGCAGATCCACCATCGCCAAATGAACAACCACCTCACAAGCCTCACAAGGGCACACACGAAAAGGAGGGAAAAAAGAGAAAAAGAGGGGGTTTCTAACCGTTGGCGAGGAGGCTGCAGGAGGAGTCGACGCAGGAGCCATCAGATTCGACGCGCGAGCCGCCAGAGAGGGGGCCGTGGTTGGCCGCCGCGCGAGCCGCTGAGGGGCCGCAGTTGGATGCCACGCGAGCCGCCGAGGGGTCGCTGTTGGCCACCGTGCGACCTGTCGGGAGGGGGTCCGCAGTTGGCCGCCGCTCGAGCCGCCATGAGGGCCGCGGTTCGCCGTCGCGAAACTGCCGTGAGGGTCTGCCGCCGCGCGAGCCGCCGGGGGGGGGCTGTGGTTCGCCGCCACATTAGGGTTTTGGGGATAAGTTTTTTGGGGTTCTGGAGAGGGTGTCGGCTTTGGGGACTTAGACGATTTGGGTGGTTTCGTGAATAAAAAGGGTCGGGCTGATCAGGTAGGCGGAAATAAAGCTGTCGGCCGTATTTCCTCCCTCGACGCTTTTAGTTTTCGAGGTTACAGCCATCGGCCACTGAGCAGTACCCGACGGTTATAAGACTACAACTATCGGTTTATTTAGCTCTTCCGACTCTTTTAACTAAATCTATCAGTTTGCATCGAAAAACCGACATTTTTAGTTATTGCCGTCGGTTATAGAAGTACCGACATCTTTAATAAATTTATATGCGACGGCCCCGACGTTTATAAAATTATCGACGCCCTATTCCTTGTTTCTTGTAGTGCAAGTTCAAGGAGATTTATGATCTTAAGATATTCCTCCTTTTGAAGGATGATCACATCTTCTTAGCGATCAACAGGCTCCTCCTTATCAACAAGCTTATCCATCAAGAATGTCATTTTTGCAGCATTTTTCTTATCTAAGCCAACAAGCATATCTTCATCATTAATATAAGCATCACTATCGCTAGAGTAAGAATGCGAAGAGGAAGATTTAGTTGTTACCTTTCTTTTACCTTCCTTCGCCATTAGACATGTGTCGTTATCCTTCCTTGCACCAATAGTTGGGAAGAGGGTGGACTTCTTGGTTTTCTTATTGATGGCTATGCTAGCCATCTCCTCTTCCTCTTCGGATGAAGACTCATGATTGGAGTCCCACTCCTTTCCTAGGTGCGCCTGTCCAATTTGCTTTTTCTTCTTGAACAGCTTCTTGGGTTGAGGCTTTGTATCCTTGGTCTTCTTCTTGTTTTCTTCATAGAGACAATCAACTAGAAAGTGATCGTATTCACCAAAATTATAACAAGCGTGCCTCAACTTAGGTCTTGATTTGTCTTTGTGTCTACCACCATGTCTTCTTTTCATCATCTTCTTGAATTTCTTCAAAAAAGAGGATCATGTCTTCTTCATCTATATCGCTGCTTTCGTCGTCGCTGTCCTCTTCTTGTTGAGCTTCTCGAGCTTATTTTGACATGGGCTTGCAAGTGGACTTCAAAGCAACTAATTTCTTCTTTGCCGAGGTGTGGTCGACAATCACTTTGACATGTTTTGCTTGCTTTTCCATCATCTCAAAATTGATAATCTTTCCAAGCAATTCGTCCGGGGTCGTTTTCTTGTACCTGGGACTTTCTCTAATCATCGAACATAGGGTTATGTTGCGAGGCATGAAGGCTCTGAGAATTAGCTTCACCACCTCGTGATCATTCAAATTTTTGCTTCCATAGGCTCTAACTTTATTGATGAGAGTCTTCAACTGATTGTACATGTCTTGCGGTGACTCATCTTCTTCTATGGCGAATCTTCCCAATTCACCTTCGATCATTTCAATCTTGGCCTCTCACACATGACGATCGCCTTCATGTGCAGTTTGTAATGTGTCCCATATTTCCTTAGCAATTTCGAGTCCATCCACCTTGGTGAACTCGTCTCGGCTCATTGATGAAGTTATGACAGCCGCAGCTTGAGCGTTCCGATGAATAGCTTGCTCTTGACTTGGTGTGAACTCTTCATCGTCGTCTGTGATATTATCCCTGTACACACTATATGCCACAAGCTGGGGTTAAGTGATATTAAATTCATCTTCATATTTTGCCTCCACATTGAGTAATCATTGCCATCAAAGTATGGGGCTTTTTCTGGAGGAATTGATAAATAATGATTATTGTTTGAATTTAAACGATCATAGTTAAAAGGATATCGAGAGTAATCGGTGTGACTACTCCCCTTCTTCTTCTTCTTCTCATCATCGATCTTTATCTTTCCTTTAGAGAGGGCCTTCTTCCTTAGGAGCGCCTTGAGTTCAAGTGTCTCCTCATCATCATCCTCGAAGTCTTGGATGGCGCCGAGGAGCTTCTCTAACTTTTGAGTCTTTTCATCTCAACCTTCTTTTGGTTGAAGTTATTGTGCACATCCTTGATGTCCGACATCTTCTCTTCGAGCGATTAGTCTCTTTTTGAAGAGCCTAGCTCTGATACCAATTGAATGTAGCCTAGATGGAGGGTGAATAGGCTTTTTGAATTTTTCGTCAGAACCTGAAACACTTAGCAACCTGATCAAACACAGAGAAATCGGACTAGTCTGGTAGTGTGCGGACTAGTCCGGTGTATGCGGACTAGATTGATCAAGTTTGATCAGTGATTTCGATCAAAGTACTCTATGTAGCGGAAATTCAGTTACAAATAGAGTGTATTGCTTCAACGAAACTAGATGTGGCACAAGTTAACTTTAGTTTCAAAGTTTTAACGCAAGTTTAACAAGATTTAGCAAACCCTAGATTACTATGAATAGAAAGAACAAAAACAAAGGATACAATGATTTTTATCCCATCGTTCGATTTCACAGAGGAAATCTACGTCCGCGTTGAGGAGCCCACGAAGGACCGGGTCTTCACCAACCCTACCCTCGTCGAATCGCCATGGAGGCCGATTATCTTCCACTAATCACAAAGGGGGCAAAATAACCATGTTCAAGGGGCCTTCTCACAAGTTGAGGGCTCCCCAAGATCAACATTCAAAACGCCACCAAACACACTCAAAAAGTATGCAATGAAATCGCGAGAGTGTGTGAGAAAATCAAACCCAAGAGCTCAAGTCGTGAAGAACATGTCTCTCCTTCGATCTTGTGACACCAGGTTCCGAAAATGAACCAAGTGCAGCATATGTGTGCCCAGGATGTTCAACACACATACACAAGTGCATCACAAACAATATACAGACAATTACCACAGCTCAAATTATTAAATAAGTACTTTTCATTACACAATCCGAAATATCCTCGAATACAAGCTCTAATGATTATTAATGACAAGTTTGAACTAATGCAGTGGAAATAAACTAATTAAGCAAATTAAACAGCTAGGCAGCATAAGCAATAGGGTATAGCGCAGCTCCAAGCAACTCTACAGGCAAAGTTGACGGTAGACACGGCCTAGAACTCCGCGTTATCATCGTAATACTCCCAATCCTGACCTGCAACTGTTGGGGGGGGGATTGCAAGAGTGAGTACATGTCGTACTCATCAAGTGTGGAAAGTATGACATGTGGCTGATTCAAATGACGAATATAATAATGTGGAGTGCTGAAAAGTACATTAAAACATTTGAAAAGCAATATATTACATGTATATGAAATAAACCCATCATAAGCCATGTAGTTATCATAATACCAGTCCATACTCCATATCCATCATCATATACCAATATCCATATACGATACCAGAATTCAATTCATAACCATCCATAACCATAATACCAACCATAACAATCCCAAATCTCAATTTTCCTCTAATCATGTGTGGGTCCAAGTTGCTCATAACTGGGAGCACGGCTATCATGATAGTTTTAGACACACTCTGCAAAGATTGTACCACTTTACCCTCGTGTTTGTGATTTTATCACCTTTCGATGACTATAGAATCTCCATTATGCCGTCTCACACTTCCGTAGGTGTGTGGCCAAGAGATCACAAAATAGCCTTTACAAATGGATTACTAGCCTATTTAGACCCCACTGAGGTTTCACCGGTGACGATGTCTCCAACAGAGCACAGCTTTAACCAAGGGCCCGCTCTTGAGCCGTTCGGATCCTAGGGTAGTCCGACCAATCATCAACAAACCCAATCCGACTACCCCTTCCCCGAGCATCCTTAATGGTCCAAATAGCACTTGCAAAGACCTAATTAATCGGCTACGCCGCACCCATACTTGGCCTCGTGGTGGCACTGTAAATCCTGGATGGTCACTCCACGAACCGGTCCTTAGATCTAAAGCAAGAAAAACCACCATAATATCCAACACATCCACGTACCAGGCTTGCTTAAATCATCCATTCTATCATATTTAACTAGTTCATGTCAACCAAAATCTCATTAATTAAGTAGTGTTGTTGTTCTTCCATCCCAATTAATTAAGCGAAGCAAAAAGGTAAAAATCCCATCCCGACTCTCTACCATATATTCCAGGTGACAAGGGTGGTTAAACAAAGCCAGTAAACTTCCTATCATAGGATTCCCATCAAATTGACACAAGCATGCAATTTTATAAACAAAACATTTATTTCAAAACAGGATCAATATGCTTCAAGGACACTTGGTTTGCTCTTGGAATTGAGTCGAGTCAAAGCCTTCAAACTCTAGGTGCTGGAGATCCTCTGCGGCACTCTCTAGCGTAAATTCGTCTAATCTGCATAATAAACATACAAACAAGAAACACAATCAAATAGTGCACAAATATTACTCAATATGACATGACATGCATGATTAATGCAAATGCAAGGTAGAACATGTTAATAGTTTGCTTTTAATGATCACTAACTAATTCTATTAGCTTTTAACAAGTTTATATAGGTTTGGATGTGATTAGATCTAATTTTAGAATTAATTCAACAAAAATTAACTAGGAAAATTGGACTAGTCCACTTGGGATCGGACAAGTCTGCACTTTGCGAGATCAGCAGATTAGGGTTTTCTAGATCGACATGAATTTGGAGACTTGGGGTTGAATTCACGTAAGAAAAAGAGAATAGAAGGTATACCAGGTGTTTAGAACTCCAATGAATCAAGGATCTTGAAGACAACACTTGGATCTTGATGATCTAGGGTTGATGAAGAACTTGATGGTGAATTGGTGATGAAGAACAAAACTTGATGGACATCTTGATCCTCTTTCGTTTCCTCCTCTTCTTCTTCTTGCTTGAGATCTCCTCCTCGCTCCTTGATGGTGGCTCTCCACGAACTAGGGTTTGGGTGGGGTGGAAAAGTGGTAAATAGAAGTCAAGCCAAGGGGTGGGGTTGTTTATATAGAGGTGGAGGCTAGGGTTAGATGGATTTCGAGTTTGAGATGAGTAGAGGCTGGTTTAGAGTCCCATGTAGGCTCTAAAAGAGTTAGGCACGACGTCCCTAGGCCCACTTAACGTGAAACCCAAGAAACAAGTCGTAAAACAAAAGATTAATTTGGAGTCGCGAAATATCGGACAAGTCCGAAAAGGACCGGACTAGTCCAAAGTTAGTTAGAGAGAAATCAGACAACTCTGGCCAAAAACTTGTGGGTAAAGTGGTACAACCTCTGCAGAGTGTGTCTAAAATTATCATGATAGTCGTGCTCCTGATCATGAGCAACCTGGACCCACACATGATTAGCATTTGGACTTTAACTTGGTTTAATGGCTGGACTTGAATTGGGAATCTGTATTGGTTAATTAATTTGCTTTGGTACATGGAATTGATGAAATTGAGTAAATGAGCAATTATGAGTTGAAGATGGATTATTATTGCTGAAGCTGGTTATTTAAGTTGGAATTGATGATTATTTGGGTTATTTGGAAGGACCTCACTTAATAATGATATAATTGCATTTTCAACTATTTCGAATGTACTTTTATGCGTTTAGCCCATTTCAATATCATGCCTTGTTTAAGCTACATGTCATACTTTCCCACACTTGCTGAGTACGATATGGTCTCACTCTTGCTATTCCCCCACCAAATCTAGACGCAGGCGGCCAGGTAGAGTACTAGGAGGTTTTTGAGGAGTACTAGGCGTGTGTTACCGTGAAACCTGCCTGTGGAGTTTGGAGTCATTAGTGTTTAGTTTTTCCGCTGTAGTTTCATTAGAGCTTGTTTTCGAGACTATTTAGTTTGTAATGAGGTAATATTATTGGCATTATTATTTGAGACATGGTTTGTATCTGTTTATCAATTGTGAAACACTTGTGTATGTGTGGTAAACATCCTGTGCACACATATACATTACGCTTGGTTCATTTTTGGAATTGGGTGTCACAAATTGGTATCAGAGCTGTGTTTGACTGTAGGACGCATGCCTAGTTACAATGGACACCACAAATCACTTATGACTTCTTTCCTATTCAAAATTAGTCTGTTTTGCACTATATTGCCTCCCACTAGCTATATAATGTGGGGAAAATTATGTTTTTGCTGCTGCTGCAATTTTTGCTGTTTTGCATCTTTTTGAGCAAATGCACATCCTCTCATCTAAATTTATGGCTGCTGCAATTTCATAAATGATATTGGTGTTTTTCTCTATTTTTCTCATGTTATCTTGTAGATGGCTCATACCAAAATGATAGCCTGCAAGAGAGCTCGTTTGCCACCACTTAGAAGCAAGCTTAGGCCTCGCAAGGAGCCAAGGATGGAACCAACCCAAGAGGAGGATGAAGTGAGTTCTCCCACAAAGGAAGTTGAGCATGAACACTCCAACACGACGGAACAAGATCCTGAAATGGTGGAGTACTATGGTGATGATGAGGAAGAGGAAGATCCTAAAATGGTGGAATGCTATGATAGCGAAGAAGAGGAGGATGATATACATGAGGAGAGTGGCGATGAAGCCCAAGATGAGGAGGAACCACAAGAGGAGGAACCTGGTGCACAAGAAGAAGTACCAGGAGCCCAAAGGAATGCATCGTAGCCTAGTGAAGCCAGAAAGGATGACAAATTCATAGTTTACCGTGAGGTCAAGAATTTGTTCTGATGGCACTAATGGAGAATTTGTAGCTAAGCAATTGAAGGAGTTCCTTGATCTATGCAAGATGCACCCGGAGTACTATGTCAAGAGGATTCCTCGCCATGGACGTGAAGAATGGAGAGCTCAAGTTACTGTTCTGACAAGAGAGGAGGTGGTCACCCGACACTTTGCATCCACATGGAGAGCCACCAGGGAGCAAGCTATTGATGATGTCGCTTGGGATGCACTCACTAGATTGTGCCACATCTAGCAGGAGAAAATTGGAGGTAGTAGTTTTGCACTACACTCACAACGCAAGAAGGGGACAAGGGAGATCTTAAGGCCTCAGGATGGAGCTGAAGCCAGTTCTCGCGCTATTGACAGATCTCAGACGGTATTGGTGAATTTGGGAAATCGCTATGCTAATGATATGGAAGAGATTCGTTACCTCCGTAAGAGACTATTTGTCATGGAGAAGCAATAGGAAGTTAGTGCCACCGTGGAGGTCAATGGTGTAGCAACCTCTCTAGCACCTACATGGACAGCCAACTCACCCTGGCGTGCGCCCATGTTGGCCTCGCTGCCACCGACACCTTCACCGCCTCATCGCCAGGATAGCCACGGCTCACACAATTAAGTCTAGGTCTCCTATCTAGAAGTTAGAGAAGCATTTAAATCGTCTTAGTCATTTTTAGTGTGGTGTGTTGAGTTTTCTTGGTGTGCGGTGCTTGTGTGCTTTGTGCGAGTTGTGGGACGTCTAGCGTTTTGTCCACATCCGCACATAGTAGAGAGTTGTGGGATCCTTGTCCACATGCTCTAATTGGGTTATTAATATTAATAAAGGAAAATTTGTTAGTTACATATACCTTGATGCATATAGTTGGGGCGTTTCTTTTCAAATTCTAAATTCTTCCATATCTACTACTTTTTCACCAACAAATGCCGAGGACTCCTAACCAGAGGAATGCCAATGGTGACGAGGAGAGCAATGAGGCACCTCAGAACAACCAGAGACCTACCCAAAGAGCTATCAACCTTGAGAAGCTATTGGCTATGCAGAACCAACTCATATAGACCATGATACAAATAATGGGACAGCTGCAAGTTGGCAACAACAATCATCCTCATATGTCGCCACCACCACCACGCTCGCCACATCATAACCAGTTGGGAGAGTTTATGAGGACCAGACCGCCTACCTTTGCGTAAGCCATAGATCCAATGGAAGCTGATGATTGGCTGAAGTCCATTAAGAAGAAACTTGCTATTGTCCAGTGCAGCGACAAAGAGAAGGTTCTTTTTGCCTCACACTAGTTGATGGGAGCTGCTACAGACTGGTGGGAATCTTTATGCAATGCCCATGAAAATCAAGAGAGAATCACCTGGGCTGAATTCAAGGAGAAGTTCCGTTCTCACTATGTGCCAGAGGGAGTTATGATACTCAGAAGGCAAGAATTTGAGAACCTCGGACAAGGAAGGATGAGTGTGAGTGAATACCTCAATAAATTCACTCAACTGACAAGATATGCTCCAGAGGACATCAACACTGATAGCAGGAAGCAATGTATGTTCATGAGGGGTCTCAACAATGAAATTCAAGTTCAGTTACTCAATGCTGACTATGCAAACTTTCAGAAGCTGGTTGACAAGGCTATTGTGGTCGATAACAACATTCGGGAGATGGAGCTAGACCACAAGAGGAAGATGCCATATCAGGGACAGCCGCAAGAAGCAATTTCCGCCCTTGCTATGCGCCACCTGCTGCACCCTATTACAACCCATCTATTGCTCCATATCGCTCTGCTTATCCACCGCGACCGCAACAGCCAATACAGCCATGTCCACCCATGCAAGCACCTTGTTTACCTATGCAGCCTGCGCCACGCCCAAATATGCCTACTTATGTTAAAAATCATCCTTGTCCTAACTTTGCTGGCGCCACAGGTGGAAAGACTTGCTATGCTTGTGGTCGGACAGGACATTTTGCTAAACAATGCCCAAGGTCAGGTTAGGGTCAGATGAACAATGTTCCAAGGAAGAATCCAAGGCCCAATGGAGGAGCAACTCAAGGCAACCGAGGACCACGGAATTTTGCTCGTGGCAAGGTGAACTGTGTATCTGAAGAAGAGGCTCAACAAGCTAAGGATGTTGTGATTGGTATGTTTCTCGCAAACTCCAACCCCGCGACTATATTATTTGATTCTGGAGCATCCCATTCATTCATATCATCAAAGTATGTTGCAAAGCATAGCATGCCCATATCATACCTGAAGTTTACTTTATTGGTTAAATCTCCTGGAGGAGAGATGAGGACAAATATAGTATGTCCAAAAGTAAGCATTTCCATAAGGGGGGTAGAATTTGTTGCAAACCTTATAGTCCTGAATTCCCAAGGCTTGGACATCATACTTGGGATGGATTGGTTAAGGAAGCATAACGGAGTGATTCAGTGTTCTACTCGGACAGTGCAATTGACAAATGAAGGAGTCGGTGTAGAGTTCAAGGAAGTTCAACCGACGATTGAGAAGGCAATGGTAATCATGTAGAAGGAGTGACCTTGGAGGAGATTCTAGTTGTTCGAGGGGACCCAGATGTGTTTCCCGAGGAATTGCCAGGTATGCCACCTGATCGTGACATCGATTTCATCATTGATTTAATACCTAGAACTGCACCTATAGCAAAGAGGCCATATAGGATGCCTCCTAGGGAATTAGCAGAGCTCAAGAAGCAGATTCAAGAGCAGTTAGAAAAGGGTTTTATACGCCCAAGCTCATCGCCATGGGGATCCCCAGTGCTCTTCGTAGATAAGAAGGATGGGTTGCAAAGAATGTGTGTGGATTACTGGTCTCTCAACGAGGTGACAATCAAGAATAAGTACACGCTACCACGCATTGAAAATCTGTTCGACAGTGAGAATATTCTCTAAGATTGATCTTCGGTCGGGATATTTCCAAATGAAGCTTAGACCATCAGACAAAACTAAAACAGCTTTCAGGACACGGTATGGATCTTATGAGTACACGATCATGTCATTTGGATTGACTAATGCACCTGCATACTTCATGTACCTTATGAACAAGGTTTTCATGTAGTACTTGGATAAGTTCGTGGTAGTGTTTATCGACGACACCATGATCTACTCAAAAAGTGAAGAAGATCACGAAAAGCATTTAAGGCTGACTTTGGAGAGATTGTGAGAACACCGGTTGTATGCCAAGTTCAACAAGTGCCAATTCTGGTTGAGGGAGATATCATTCCTAGGTCACATCATATCTGGAGGAGGAGTGTCAGTCGACCCAGGGAAGGTTAGAGATGTGCTAAAGTGGGAACCACCACAAAACGTGAAGGAGATAAGGAGTTTTCTTGAATGGCAGGATATTACCATCGGTTTATCAAGGACTTTTCCAAGATAGCGAAACCCATGACCTAGCTGTTAATGAAGGAGAAGCCTTTCAAGTGGACTCAAGCTTGTCAAGACAGCTTTGAGGAGCTAAAGAAGAGGTTAACAACATCACCTGTGTTGGTATTGCCAGATGTGAGCAAGAGCTTCGACATCTATTTTGATGCTTCAAGGCAAGGACTTGGATGTGTATTAATGCAAGAAGGCCGAGTAGTAGCTTATGCATCCAGGCAGTTGAAGAAACATGAGCAAAACTATCCTACGCATGATCTCGAACTTGCCGCCATAGTGCATGCATTGAAGAGTTGGAGACATCACCACCGGTGAAATCTCAGTGGGGTCTAAATAGGCTAGTAATCACTTTGTAAATGCTATTTTGTGATCTCTTGGCCACACACCTAAGAAAGTGTGAGACGGCATAATTGAGATTCCTTAGTCACCAAAAGGTGATGAAATCACGAACTTATGGGTAAAGTGGTACAACCTCTGCAGAGTGTGTCTAAAACTATCATGATAGCCGTGCTACCGGTCAATAGCATCCTGGACCCTCACATGATTAGAATTTGTACTTTGACATGGTTTAATGGCTGGAATTGAATCAGGAATCGGTATTGGTTAATTAATTGGCTTTGGTATATGGGATTGTTGAAATTGAGATAAATGAGCAGTCATGAGTTGAATATGGATTATTATTGCTGAAGTTGGTTATTTAAGTTGGAATTGATGATTATTTGGGTTATTTGAGAAGGACCTCACATAATAATGATATAATGGCATTTTCAACTGTTTTGAATGTACTTTTATGCAATTAGCTCATTTTATTATCATGCCTTGTTTAAGCTACATGTCATACTTTCCCACACTTGCTGAGTACGACATGTGCTCACCCTTACTATTCCCCCACCAAATCCAGATGCAGGCAACAAGGTGGAGTACCAGGAGGATTTTGAGGAGTACTAGGTGCGTGTTACCGTCAAATTTGCCTGTGGAGTTGAAGCCTTTAGTTTTTAGTTTATCCACTGCAGTTTCATTAGAGCTTGTAATCAAGACTATTTTGTTTGTAATAAGGTACTATTATTAGTATTATTATTCAAGACATGGTTATAATATTTTTATTGTTTGTGAATCACTTGTGTATGTGTGTCAAACATCCTGGGCACACATATGCATTACGCTTGGTTGTTTTTCGGAACTGGGTGTCACACTATCGCAAGAGAACCTTGTTAGCAACAAGAGTGGGGCAGGAGGGTTTACTCACTTATCCGCGCTTGGGGTTGTTGTTGACGTGTTGGGATGTCGACGGCAGGCCCCTTGCAAGCTGCCGGAGCTGGATGCTCCGACATCGCCCACCATTATCGTGGAGACATCGACGGCGGGCCCCTTGAGGGGTGTCGGAGCTGGGTGCTCTAGCGTCATCCACTATCGTTGTTGAGATGTCGGCGGCAGGCCCCTTGGGAGGTGCCGGAGCTGAATGCTCCGACGTCGTCCACCATCATCGTAGAGTCGTCGACGGCAGGCCCCTAGTATACAGGCTATCACAAGAGAACCCTGTTAGCAACAAGAGTGAGGTAGGAGAGTTTACTCACTTATCCGCGCTTGGTGTTGTTGTTGACGTGTTGGGATGTCGACGGCAGGTCCCTTGCGAGGTGTCGGAGCTAGATGCTCTGGTGTCGCCCACCACCATCGTGGAGACGTCAACGGTAGGCCCCTCGGGAGGTGACGGAATTGGGTGCTTCGGCGTCGTCCACCATCCTCGTTGAGTCGTCGACAGCAGGCCCCTGGTGTACAGGCTATCGCAAGAGAAAACCTGTTGGCAACAAGAGCGGGGCAGGAGAGTTTACTCACTTATCTGCGCTTGGTGCTGTCGTTGACGTGTTCGGACGTCAATGGCAGGCCCCTTGCGAGGTGCCGGAGTTGGATGCTCCGGCATCGCCCACCACCATCATGGAGACGTCGACGGCAGGCCCCTTGGGAGGTGCTAGAGTTGGATGCTCCGGCATCGCCCACCACCGTCGTGGAGACATCAACAGTAGGCCCCTTTGGTGGTGCCGGAGCTGGACGCTCTGGCGGTTTGTCCTGCACATATGATAAAAAGAGGGGGGACTAGTCTTGCTCGTCGGTCATACTTGTTCCTCTCCTTAGCTCTGTCATGTCTTACTATCCTAGATTGATGCGCGGGGTTTGGGTAATTTTATGTGTTGGTGCTCCAGGGTCTGGCTCTTGCTGTCCTCAGGGTGTGAGCTTTCTGGCTCTAGTACTTAGCTGTAGCGCTAGGAGGCAGGGTGTGTATGCTTAGGGTGCAGGACCAGGCCAAGCAATTTACACCCCCTGGACTTATTGCTCGGCACAAACCTTTCCTAGGAAGCCTTCTGGTGCCACGGGGCCCTAATGACGAGAGCAGCCGGAAGAACCCCTCACACACTACAGGTACATAATGTGAACCCACCTGTAGTAGGACTGCATGACTTCAGCAGGGGTGAATTATAGAGCATACAACCGTGTATATGAAGATAACATACAGTAAACAAGGCTAGTATGGTATGATCGTAAAATTAATGTGTAATTAAATGAACAGTGTTTACAAGAAAGCATTAAGTAAAACAGTGATTCTTTTTTATTGGAGTTCATAGGGGGAGTCAGGCTTTTACAAAATAGGGCAACGGCTTGCTTCCGGATGATGAGGGAGGCAGGGTATATAGGCTTAGGGTTCGGAACCAAGCTAGGCTGACTGCACACTCTGGACCTGACCCTCCCGGTGCTCGGCTGTCCTTAGTGCTGCTCCTAAGCCCTACGAAAACCTCTACACTATTCTACTAATCTTAATATTTACAATAGTGGTGCAACCTTGTTGTGGACAGCAACCAGAGGGGCTATGAGCGAGCAACCCTACTTCCTACCCTTGCTGCCTGTCTTGCGGGTGGTATGAGCAGTGTTGGGACTGAGCTCGACAGCTTTGACGGGGACGTCGGTGTTGCCGGCGGGCTGCAG
This sequence comes from Tuctoria greenei, assembly GCA_036927565.1. Taxonomy (NCBI): domain Eukaryota; kingdom Viridiplantae; phylum Streptophyta; class Magnoliopsida; order Poales; family Poaceae; genus Tuctoria; species Tuctoria greenei. Next base: position 184,574,879 of record JAYESD010000006.1, read on the forward strand.
TCGGGGCGCAGCGGGTGCTCCGCGCTGACATGAGCTTGGCACAGGCTGTCTTGATCCAGCACTGCGCAGAGTGGGTGTCGAGTCTGTTGAGAGGGCTTAGAGCTGCTCCAAGGCTAACACCGCGGCGGTGCAGTCTTTGCGGATCTTGAGGATGCCGGAGGGGGTTGGCATCTTCAGGACGAGGTAGCTGTTGTGGGCTACAGCCATGAATCAGTACAGCGCTGGCCTGCGGATGATGGTGTTGAAGGGGAGGCTAACATCGGTGACGTCGAAGAGGATGCTCTCCATCCTGTAATTGTCGAGTGTTCCGAAGGTCACCCGGAGATGGATGTTGTCGTATGGGATGATGCTCCCTGGTCCCACCCCTGAGAATGGGCACGAGGGGGTGAGCTTGGACACTTGGATCTCCAGCTGCTCGAAGGTTGCGCGGCTGAGGAGATTGAGGCCGACCCCACCATCTATCAAGACGTAGTGGAGCTTGACGTTGGCAATGGTGGGGGCGACCAGGAGAGGTAAAACCCCTGCCCCAGCCATGTTCTTGGGGCAGTCAGAGGCGTCGAAGCTGATCGGCATCTCCTTCAGTGATGGTGCAGCGCCGGAGTGGGTACAGGGGCTATCGAAGCCACTGCACAACGAAAGGTCCTGACTGCGTTCCGAGACGCGGGATCCCAAGACCCTCCGAAGATAACATGGAGGGTCTTGTGACGCTCGTGGTCACCGCTGGTGTCGGAGTCCTCATCTTGGTGGACCACTTTGATGGCCCACTCTTGCTTCTGGTACTCCATCTCCTCGTCATCGTTGACCTTGGGGTCGACCATCTGCTTTCCCTCCCGCTGGCAAAAAGGGACGCCGTCTGGGCGCTGTTGCGCCCGCTCTTGGTAGCGTTCGGTGCATCTCTTTATCTCCCGACACTCGCTCGCGATGTGGTCGCGAGCTTTGTGCACCGGGCAGGGCTCAACACCTTCATCAGCGGCAGGTGGCTGATGTGGGCGCTTCTACAGGCGTGGGGGGTTTGTCATCTCCGGTTGCGGCTGATGCCGCAACGGGGGCCCTTGCAGTGGCTTGTTCTGGCCACCACCCTGGTTCTTGTTCTTCTTTTTGCAGCTACCAGGGGTAGTGGCTCCTTCTTCGGTCTGGCCGACCCCGTCCACCTCGGGGGCGGGATGAGCGTGCCAATAGCAGACTTTTGCCGCCCTAGCGCACCGGTCGGCGATGGAGAAGAGCTCGGAGACGTCTTACACATTGTGTGTGGCTAAGTTCTCGAGCATCTTGCGGTCACACACTCACTGTTGGAATGCCACTATGACAGAGGCATTCGGGATGTTGGGGATGGAGTTGCATACCTGGGAGAAACACTGGATGAATGAGCTCAGCGTCTCCTTGGGTTGTTGCCGCATGGTGTGGAGGTCAAGCTCGGTGCCGGGGCGGGTGTAGGAGATACCGAAGTTCGCTGTGAACTGCCAGCACAAATCATCCCTAGAGGTTATAGACCCCTCAGGCAGGTTCATCAGCCACGAGCGGGCCGATCCGGTCAGGGCGATTGGGAAGTAGTTCGCCAGGATGGTCTCATCCGCGCCTACAGCAAGGAGCGTTGTGGTGTAGATCTGCAAGAACTCAGCTGGGTTGATGCTTTCGTCGAACCTGTCCAGCATATGTGGCCTAAACTTGTGAGGCCAAGTCGCGATGCGGAGGTGCGGAGCCAACGCTGCACACCCTTCGATGGGTTTCGTTGGAGAGGCATACGAGGTAGCATACCCCAAGGGGGTCTGCTGCACGACGTGCAGCTCCTATGGAACCTGCGGTTGTGGCACCGGTTGCGCCAAGTACTGTTGCTGCATGTCCTGCTGCAACGAGTACTGCAGGGGGGTTGTCGAGCCGACATACTCCTGGTCAGGTGGCGGAGGGTTTAACGGTTGTGCACCTTGGACGGAGGATACCTTGTGAACAGGGCATTGAGGGCCATATTCAGCATCGAGGTTGCGCCGCTGTGAGACCTATGTGTGCTGAATACATTGTCTTTGACAATAAAAGTTTTGAATGATGCCATAACATCCTTTTAGCAAGGTCTGACTCTAGCTCCGAGCTTCTGCAAGGTCCGACAATAGGTCCGACTTGCTTTGTCTAGATCTGACATGTTTTTGGGTAGCTCTGGTGAGCTTTGTCATTAGCTCCGGCATGTATTTGTTAAGCTCCGATATGTTTTGCTAGGTTCGACTTATGTTGGTTAGCTCTGACATGTTTTTCTAAGCTCTGACTTTTGGATGACTAGTTCCGACTAGTTTTGGTTAGCTCAAGTGCTAGGTCCAACTAGCTTTGGTTAGCTCCGGTGCTAGGTCCTTCTAGCTTTGGTAAGCTCCAGCGCTAGGTTGTACTAGCTTTGGTAAGCTCCGGCGCTAGGTTGTACTAGCTTTGGTAAGCTCCGGCTCAAGCTTCGGTTAGGTTTGGCAAGGTCCGGTGCTTGATCGCAATGTTCCTGCTTTTATCTTGCAATGTTTCGAACTTCCTTTATATTCTTAGAAAGATTGCTTAGTATTTATTTCCTAAGTTTTGGTGCGTTTTGGTTGTTATGGCTGATATCGTTTTGCTATGCTTTGCAACATGCTTATGTGAGGTGCTCACGTAAGGTGTTGTGTTCGGAACTGACTTGAGTCAAGTCGCGGTCTTGGGCTCGTACGGATTGGTTGTTTATTCATGTGCAGGTGTTGCTTGAGTTCAATTCATGGCTGGTGACGGCATCCATTGGACTAGTCTCAGGGAGGAGATGAGGTTCCAACAACCAAGTTCGGGAGGAACTGTGGTTGAGCTGATCAGGAGGTCGTGCAAGATGATTGAATCAAAGGCAGTGCATATGAAGGTTACTGGATGTCGAGGGAAGGTGTTTGCGCGTATGCATGCGGTACATGACGTGGCAACATGGTTCCGAAGATGGTTTATGGATAGGAAGATCTGGTTGGAAGGATCGGATCGTATCGGTTGATGACTTTGGCTGCGGCGGAGTCGGTTATGGCTCGGTATGGAAAGTATCGAGTTGGTTATGTTAGGATTTTGTGTGGGTCACAAATTTATGTTGTTTTAGGAATAAGGGATATGTTCCTAATGTGTTTAGAAGTCTTAATATTGTTTCTATCTGTGTATAGAAGAGTCCTAAGCAGTTATGGAAAGTTTTGATTCGTGATCTAAGTAGGATTAGAGTCCTGATTTGAGTTGAGTTGGCTTTCGAGCTGGTTATATAAGCAAGGGAGGCCAGCGCTCATGGTAGACGACTTTGGGGCTGTTCCTCTTGCGTTCTATTGAATAAAATTCATAGTTTGAAGGAACTTTTGTGCCTTGTTCGTCCGACTTGTTCCAGACAAGTTTTGCTCGTCGAGTTTCTGGACAGCACTACCTTTCGTCGGTGGTTTTATCATAACTCGAGTTTTACAGATCCACTTGACGTGATTCTTTTTGGTTTATCTTCAAAACTTGATTGTCTATCATCTTTCAAAATTTCACGAACATTGGATTTGTGGTTTCTGATCTACACGAGTATCTTTGCAGCATTCTAGAACTGTTTTTCTCGGGTAGGACAGATTGACCTTTGTTCGATCTTTCGATCATAACTTGAGTTTCTCTCGACGGAGTTGAGTGATTCTTCTTGTGTTTTCTTCGTGACTTGATTCTCTCTGATATATATCACTTTTGTCCGGGTGAAACACGTTTAGATTAGTCTCACACATGATTTCTTTAACAGATCATTTTTCTGCCAAAGGGGTTGGGATTTAATTGTTTCCGCTGCGTAAGATTTTTAAATCTACCATTCACCCCCCTCCGATAGCTTTTCACGTGCTCTTCGATCCTACAATTGGTATCAGAGCCACGGTGCTCTAATCTTTGTGATTTGCATGCTTTTTGACTAATCATCATGGAGAAATACTCCGCCAATCCTTATGTGTTTAGTAGTATTGATTTTCAGGTTTGGAAGGCACGCATGGAAGCTTTTAGCCAGGCGCAAGGCTTCGCAATATGGGAAAAGGTATACAAACCTTATGACGTGCCACCAAATGATCAAGTTATGGCTACGAACCTGCGGGACGTCGACAACAACAACAAGGCTCACAACTTGATCATACAGGGACTCACTCAAAGCGACTTTGATCGTGTCGCGCACCTCCGATCAGCATACGATGTTTGGAGAGCTCTCTGTGATTATCATGAAGGCTCCAACACAATCAAGGAGGTAAAACAAGATATGTTCAAAAAGGAATATATGCGTTTTGAGATGCAACCCGGTGAGTCTATCGATGACCTCTTTGCTCGCTTCAATAAAATTCTCAGCAACTTACATAGTGTCAATGTTAACTTTTCTGATGCTGAGAATGCTAGGCAACTTCTTAGTGCATTAGACATGTCAATTTGGGAGATGAAAGTAACATCTATTCGTGAATCAACTGTCATGAGTTCTCTTACATTAGATGTGCTTTATTCTAAACTAAAAACTCATGAAATTGACATCTTATCACGTAAGAACCCAAATAAGTCGATTGCATTTGTCTCACAACGTGATATGCCTAGCTCCGGCCAATCATCATCTTGCAATACTCTTGCTTTGTTGTCCTCACTAACCCTGGAGCAGATCGAGGAATTTCCAGAAGAGGAGTTAGCACATCTACTAGATTCTCAAAAGCATTGCAAAATGTGAGAACTAGAAGGAGAGGAAGCTCCGGACCTCAACACTGTTTTGAATGTGGTAAGACAGGACACTTTCATACAGAATGCCCTAACCTTTCAGGTCCTACTACCCGTGAAGAAAAACACAACAAGGTCAAGACCACCTCTGGAAATCCCAACAAGAAAAAGAAGGGCACCATAGGACGCAAGATGATTAATCATCACCGCACTTCAAGAACTCAGCTCAAGTGATGTAGACTTTGAAAGTGATGAAGATGATGACGATCTGGCCAACTTATGCTTCATGGCGGGCAAAACAAGATCAAGATCAAGTCAGGAGGATGCAGAACACAACAGTGACGACGATGAGGTATGTTCTACCTGCAATGAAATATGTGATGCAATTTCTCGTGCAACTATTATTGTTAAGAAAAAAGACAAAAAGCTTAGGGATAATGCTGCTAAAATTGAATCACTAGAATCTGAAATCAACCATTTGAAAACCTTGATTCCTAGTGATGATTCTTGCCTCTCGTGTGATTTAATCTATGAACAATTGTCCACATTAAGAACTGCACATTCATCTACTTTAGATAGACTTGAACATGAAATTGAAAAGAACAAAAAGCTTGCTGCACTTGACATTGGAAACTTAAAAGATGCTTCTTGTTCTACAATTGATTTGCATTGTTCTAGTTGTGATGATCTTGAAAAGAAACTAAAAGATGCTATGAATGAAATTTCAATATTTAGTAATGCTTTACATTCTCATTAAGTTAAATATTGTTCCAATTGCAAATTAAATGGAAAAACTTCATGTAAAAATTGTCTTGATCTGTCCAATAAACTTGATAGCATGCATAGGACATTAGATCGGTTTTGTAATGGGAATAAGAACCTAAACTTGCTGCTGAATTCTTCCAAGTCTTGCAATAATAAAACTGGTTTAGGTTTTGTTTCTCATGCTCATGCTAAGGCACATCCACCTAAAATTGTAAAGTCATTAGGAAGTGGTTTGATTCAAACAGTTCCTAAACAAAAAGAACTGGTTTTCAAATCTGCAGGAGTGTTGTCTCATTCGGTATCAAATAAAAATGTTGTTTGATCATCTAGACATGAACACAAAGTTAAATTTCATTGTACCTACTGTGGTAGAGATGGTCATGTCATAGATTTTTGTTATAGACTAGCTAAACAACAGAAAAAGGAAAGAATGATTGCTAGATCTCATAACTTTCATGCAAAATTTGCTGCACATATTAAACCAAATGTCAGGAACATGCAACCTGCTGTAATGAGTCAAAAACATTCAAAGATTACCTCCGGACCTTCCGTTTTTGCCTCCGGAGCTACTGATTTTTGTCCTACACAAGTAAGACCTTATAGGTCAGTAGTTAAGAACAAAAAATCTCAAACCTTCACTCATAAACCTGTTGTTTAATCTCGGCTTTTGTGTGTTTTTCCTGCTGCACGTCGTGTGACTCAGTACTGGATTCCTAAATGCCTTTTGACTAACCCCAGTATTGAGTCATCGACGTATTCTGCTTCTATGTAGGTTACACATTTGAGGAAGGAGAACATTTGGATTGTGGATTCAGGTTGCTCACGCCACATGACCGGTAACAAAGATTGGTTCTCCTCCTTCTCTTTTGTGTCACGTGTAGAAAATGTTACTTTTGCCGATAATTCTTCAACTCCTATTATTGCTAAGGGTTCGGTTAGAGTAAATGATCACTACACTTTGAAGGATGTGGCACCTGTCAAAAAATTGAAATACAACTTGCTTTCTGTTTCACAATTGCTAGATGAAAATCTAGGAATTATTTTCAATAAAAACTGCTGCAAAGTTGTAGGTTCAAATAGTGAGCTTATTTTTAACATGGCACGCTTTGGAAGAGTTTTTAAAGCTGATTTTGATATGTCTTCCTCTAAGCATAGGTGTCTAGTTGATAATGATTCTAAGGACTTATATTTTTGGCATCGTAGACTTGGTCACGTAGGCTTTGATCTTCTCACGCCTGTTAGTGCTCTTGATTGCATACGTGGGCTGCCTAAGCTTAAAGGGGATAAAGAAATTGTGTGATCTTCTTGTAGACATGCTAAGATGATTGCAGGTTCACATGCTCCTCTCACGATTATTATGACAACTAAACCTGGTCAATTTTTGCACCTTGACACCGTAGGACCTTCATGTGTTGAATCCTTCAGAGGTAAATGGTTTGTTCTTGTTATTGTTGATGATTATTCTAGATACTCTTGGGTTTACTTTATGGTGTCTAAGAATGAAGCTTTTAGTCACTTTAGAACTTTATTTCTTAGATTATCAATTGATCACCCAGGATCTTTAAAAGCAATTAGAAGTGATAACGGAACTGAATTTAAAAATCAATCTTTTGATCACTTTTGTGCTGAAAATGGAATAGATCATCAATTTTCTACATCATATGTACCTCAAAAAAACGGTGTTGTAAAAAGAAAGAACAGAACATTAGTCGAGATGGCTAGGACTATGCTTGATGAATATCAAACTCCTAGGGAATTTTGGGCTGATGCGATTGCAACCGCTTGTTATGTCTCAAATCGTGTTTTCTTGCGCGCTAAGCTAGGTAAAACACCATATGAGCTCCGGTTTGGACATAGGCCTAGGTTCTCACATGTGACGCCTGGTTCTGAAAAATGAACCAAGCTAACGCATATGTGTGCCCAAGATGTTCAACACACATACACGAGTGCATTCACAAAGAGTATATAGAAAATTACCACAAGACAAGATTAATTAACCAAATTTTATTAAACAAACCATATTATCCTCGAATACAAACTCTAATGAATATTTATGACAAGTTCAACTAATGCAGCGAAAATAAACTAATTAAGCAAACTAAGCATAAGGGATAGCGCAACTCCAATCAACACCACAGGCAAAGCTGACGGTAGACACGGCCTAGAACTCCGCATTATCACCATTAAACTCCCAATCCTGACCTGCAACTGTTGGCGGGGAATTGCAAGAGTGAGTACAAGTCGTACTCAGCAAGTGTGGAAAGTATGACATGTGGCTGATTCAAATGACGACAATAATAATGGCTAAGTGCTGAAAAGTACATTGAACCATTTGAAACGCAATATATTATATGTATGTGAAGTAAACCCATCATAATCATAAATAATATCATAATACCAGTCTGAATTCACTACCATCATCAATAATTCCAGATTTCGCCATTGCCAATAACCATATTCAATACTAGAAATAAATCCATAACCAACCATAACCATTACCAAACCATAACCATCCCAAATACCATCCCAATACCGAGTTCCCTCTAATCATGGAAGTTGTCTAGGTGCTCATAACCAGGAGCACGGCTATCATGATAGTTTTAATACTCTGCAGAGTTTGTACCTCTTTACCCACGTGTTTGTGATTTCATCACCCGTCGGTGACTAAAGAACCTCCCTTTCGCCAATTACACTTCCTTTGGTGTATGGCCAAGAGATCACAAAATAGCCTTTACAAAGGGATTACTAGCCTATTTAGACCCCACTGAGGTTTCACCGGTGGCGATGTCTCCAACTGAGCACATCTTCAACCAAGGGCCCCCTCTTGAGCCATTCGGATCCCAGGATAGTCCCGCCAATCATCAACAAACCCAATCCGACTACCCCTTTCCCGAGCATCCTTAATGGTCCAAATAGCACTAGCAAATCCCTAATTAATCATCTACGCCGCACCCATACTTGGCCTCGTGGTGGCATTGTAGTCCTGGCTTATTCTCGCATGAATCGGTCCTTAGATCTAAAGCAAGCAAACCACCATAACATCCAACCCATCCACATACCATGCTTGCTTAGATCACCCATTACCATATCATATTTAACCAGTTCACATTAACCAAAATATCATTAATGCATAATTAAATGTGTAGTGTTGTCTTCCCATCCCAATTAATTGAGCGAAGCAAAAGGCAAAAAGCCCATCCCAACTCTCTACCATAATTCCAGGTGACAATGGTGGTTGAACAATGCTAGTAAACTTCCTATCATAGGATTCCCATCAAATTGACACAAGCATGCAATTTTGCAAACAAAACATTTATTTTCAAAACAGGATCAATATGCTTCAAGGACACTTGCCTTGCTCTTGCTGTTGATTAGGATCAAAGCCTTCAAACTCTTGGTGCTGTAGATCCTCCGCGGCACTCTCTAGCGCAAATCCGTCTAATCCGCACAATAAACATACAAGACAAGAAACACAATTAAAGAGTGCACAAATATTACTCAATATGACATGACATGCATGATTGATGCAAATGCAAGGTAGAACTTGTTACTAGATTGCTTTTAATGATAACTAACTATTTCTAATAGCTTTTAACACGTTTATACAGGTTTGGAGTTGATTAGATCAAACTTTAGAATCAATTCAACACAACTTAAGCAGAAAGATCGGACTAGTCTGCTAGGGACCGGACAAGTCCGCACTTTACGAGATCAGCAGATTAGGGTTTTCTAGATTGACATAAATTCAGAGATTAGGGGTTGAATTCACGTAAGGAAAATAGAATAGAAGGTATACCAGGTGTTTAGGACTCCAATGAATCAAGAAACTTGGAGGTAGCACTTGGATCTTGGTGATCTAGGGTTGGTGATGAACTTGGGGATGAATTGGTGACGAGGAACAAAACTTGGTGGAGATCTTGATCCTCTTTCGTTTCCTCCTCTTCTTCTTCTTCTTGCTTGGGATCTTCTCCTCCCTCCTTGATGGTGGCTCCCCACGAACTAGGGTTTGGGTGGGTGGAAAAGTGGCAAATAGATGTCAGCCCAAGGGTGGGGTTGTTTATATAGAGGTGGAGGCTATGGTTAGATGGATTTCGAGTTTGAGATGAGTAGAGGCCGGTTTAGAGTCCCACATGGGCTCTAAAAGAGTTAGGCACGACGTCCCTAGGCACACTTAGCGTGAAACCCAAGAAACAAGTCGTAAAACAAAAGATCAACTCGGAGTCACAAAATATCGGACAAGTCCGGAAAGGACCGGACTAGTCCGAAGTCGTCCAGAGAGAAAATCGGACAAGTCTGGCCAAAAATCAGATATGTCCGACTTTAAATAGAGAGGAAAACGAACAAGTCCGCTGGGACACCGGACTAGTCCGGAAAAGTCTAGGGACTTAGCAAATTTTCTAAGATTCATGGAATATCGGACTAGTCCGCACAAAATCGGACAAGTCCGAAACTTTCCAGAGGCAAAATCGGACTAGTCCGCAGCAAAAACGGACAAGTCCGTTTTTAGTCAGAGAGAAATCGGACTAGTCCTCAGCAAAATCGGACTAGTTCGCACTTTCCTGCATTTTAAGTGCGGTTTTGCTCCAAATCAATTTTAAATGCTCCAAATAAATTTTAAACTCGTTCCTCTTGTTGTGGGTTAATGTTAAACATGTATATGAGTGTATGTAGGGCATGACGCATGTAAATGAGGGTGTTACAAACCTACCCCCCTTAAAATGAATCTCACCCTCGAGATTCGACGCAGAAGAGAAGAGATAGTCAAAGTCCTTCTTGATATCATCTTCTAGCTCCCAAGTTGCTTCTTTTTCGGTGTGGTGCTTCCAATGAACTTTACACAATCTAATAACCTTGTTCCTTGTGACCCTCTCCTTAGTTTCCAAGATTTTGACCGGTTGTTCAGCATACGTCAAATCTTCCTCTAGTTCCAATTCTTCCATTGGCACTTCTTCTTCCGGTACTCTTAAGCACTTCTTGAGTTGGAAACATGAAAGACATCATGTACATCCAAAAGAAGAGCTGGCATCTCCAACTTATATGCTACTTCTCCTCTTTTGTCCAAAATCTTGAATGGTCCAATATAACGAGGTGCTAGCTTTCCTCTTATGTTAAACCTCTTATGACCTCTCATTGGTGACACCTTGAGGTAAACAAAATCTCCCACTTCAAAGGCTAGTTTCCTTCTTCTATTGTCCGCATAGCCTTTTTGTCTTGATTGGGAAGCCCTCAAGTTTTCACAAATTATTTGGACTTGCCATTCGGCTTCTTGCAACACATCCAGACCAAATACTTGAGTTTCTCCTGCCCCATTTCAGAATAAAGGTGTCCTACACTTCCTCCCATAAAGTGCTTCATATGGTGACATCTTCAAACTCGCTTGGTAACTATTGTTGTATGAAAATTCTGCGTATGGCAAGCTTTTGTCCCAACTTTTCCCATGCTTTAAAGCGCAAGCTATTAACATGTCCTCCAAAATTTGATTGGTCCTGTCAGTTTGTCCATCCGTTTGAGGGTGATATGTTGAACTAAAATTCAACCTAGTTCCCAAGGCTTCATGCAACTTTTGCCAAAACCTAGAAGTGAATTGAGAACCTCTATCCGAGACTATCCTCTTCGATACTACGTGTCGACACACAATATGTCCATGTATATTTCGGCCAATCGTGCAGCTGTATATTTTGTCTTCACAGGGACAAAATGAGCTGACTTGGTTAAGCGATCCACAATTACCCAAATTGAGTCATACTTGGACTGAGTACGTGGTAACCCAACTATGAAGTCCATTCCAATTTTTTCCCACTTCAATTCTGGGATCTTCAATGGTTGCAATAATCCATCTGTCCTTTGATGTTCCGCCTTGACTCATTGACACAAATCACACAATGCCACATATTCAGCTATGTCCTTTTTCATGCTATCCCACCAATACCAAGCCTTCAAGTCTTTGTACATCTTCGTACAACTGGGGTGAATCGAGTACGGCGATTCATGTGCCTCCTTTAGTATTGTCTCCTGAATATGCTTCACATCAGGCACAACAATCCTCTTTCCAAGCCATAAGGTACCATGTTCATCCTCGTCAAATCTGAATTCTCTCCCTTCTTCGGTCCTTTCCTTGATTTCCTTGATCTCCTCATCTGTGGTTTGTGCTTCTCGAATTTCTTGCTGCAAGGTTGGATTTAACTCCATCATCTCCATCTGATTTACAAATTCGAGGTTCAACCGTTCAAACTCCTTGCATAACTTAGGTGGTAACTCTCGAACTGTGAGTTGATGACTTACTCCCTTTCTACTCAAATCATCGGCCACTACATTGGCTTTTCCGGGATGATAGTTGATCCCCAAATCATAATCTTTCATGAGCTCCAACCATCTTCATTGCCTCAGGTACAGATCCATTTGTGTGAAAATATACTTCAAACTCTTATGATCCTTATAAATTTCACACCTATGTCAAAGGATATAGTGCCTCCAAATCTTCAATGCGTGTACCACGGCCGCGAGTTCCAAATCATGTGTGGGGTAATTCTGTTCATGTTTCTTCAATTGCCTTGATGCATAGGCGACCACTTGACCTTCTTGCATGAGCACACATCCAAGTCCTTGTCTCGATGCGTCGCAATAAATATCAAAACTCTTGCTCACATCTGGCAGTACCAAAACTGGGGCTGTTGTCAACCTCTTCTTCAACTCCTCAAAACTATTTTGACAAGCTTAGGTCCATTGGAAAGCCTTTCCCTTCATTAGCAACTCCGTCATAGGCTTGGCTATCTTGGAAAAGTCCTTGATGAATCTACGGTAATATACAGCCATCCCAAGAAAACTCCTTATTTCCTTGACATTTTGCGGCGGTTCCCACTTCAACACGTCTCTCACTTTTCCAGGGTCAACCGATACTCCTCCTCCTGAGATTATATGACCAAAAAATGACACCTCTCTCAACCAAAACTGACACTTGTTGAACTTGGCATACAATTGATGCTCCCTCAATTTCTGCAACATAAGCCTCAAGTGTTCCTCATGTTCCTTCTCATCCTTCGAGTAGATCATAATATCATCAATGAACACCACGACAAATCTATCCAAGTACTCCATGAAGACCTTATTCATGAGGTACATAATGTACGCAGGTGCATTTGTCAATCCAAAGGACATCATGGTGTACTCATAAGATCCATACCATGTCCTGAAAGCTGTCTTGGGTATGTCCGATGGTCTAGTCTTCATTTGAAAGTATCCCGACCTCAAGTCAATCTTAGGGAAGACACAAGCACCCTTCATCTGATCAAACAAGTATTCTATGCGCGGCAAGGTGTACTTGTTCTTTATTGTTACCTTGTTGAGAGCTCGGTAATCCACAAACATCCTTTGGGATCCATCCTTCTTGTCCACGAACAGCATGGGCGCTCCCCAAGGCGAAGAGCTAGGGCGAATAAAACCCTTCTCTAATTGCTCTTGAATTTGCTTCTTGAGCCCCGCTAATTCCAAAGGAGGCATCCTATACGACCTCTTAGCTATAGGTGCAGTTCCAGGTATTAAATCAATAACAAACTCAATGTCTCGATCAGGTGGCATACCCGGCAACTTGTCCGAAAAAACATCCAAAAATTCACACACCACTGGAATCTCCTCAATTGCGGCACCGTCCATATGATTCAACTCCAATTGCTTCGGTGCGGTTTGCGATGCTTCAAATTCAACGGTGATCCATTCCTCATTGGTCAACTTCACCGTCTTCGTGGCACACTCAATAACTCCATTGTGCTTCCTCAACCAGTCCATACCAAGTATAATGTCCAATCCTTGAGAATCCAAAACAATGAGGTTGGCGGAGAAGTCTACCCCCCTTATTCTAAGGTTTACTTTTGGAAATACTATATTTGTCCTCATCTCTCCTCCAGGAGACTTAACCAATAGAGAAACTTCATATAAGAGATAGGCAAACTATACTTGGCAACATACTTCGATGCAATGAATGAATGCGATGCTCCAGAATCAAATAACATAGTCGCGGGGTTGGAGTTGGCGAGAAACATACCAATGACCACGTCATCCGCTTGTTGAGCATCCTCCGTTGAGGCATGGTTCACGTTGCCACGAGAAACATTCTGTTGTCCACGGCTTCCTTGTGGCACTCCTCCATTGGGTATTGGGTTTTGCCTCAGCGCATTGCTTCCTTGACCAAGGCCAAACTTAGGACATTGATGCGTAAAGTGTCCAGCTTCTCCACAAGTATAACACTTCTTAACTCCACTAGAATTATTGGGACGAGCTTCGTTTTGAACATTTGCACCAGGAAAATTAGCACGAGGCGCATAAGGCATTAGAGGTCTAGGTGCTTGCATGATAGGGCCCTGCTGCACAAACTGAGTTGGGCGTGGTGCAAATCCAGGGCGATGTATAGGGGCAGAGGAGTTGTAGTATGGCGCATTGTGTGGTGCAAGGCGAGGGCACACGTTACTTCCTTGTGGTTGTCCTTGATATGACGCCTTCCTGTTGATTTCTTGTTCCATGTCATGAATCTTGTTCTCAACCACAATTGCTTTGTCCACAAGCTTCTGAAAATTGGCATAATCACAATTGAGCAATTGCACTTGAATCTCATTGTTGAGGCCTCTCATGAACAAATATTGCTTCCGGCTGTCCCGACTAACATCCTCAGGTGCATATCTTGAGAGTTGAGTGAACTTGTTGAGATATTCACTCACGCTTGATCTCCCTTGCATCAAGTTCTCAAATTCTTGCCTCTTCAATATCATCACTCCCTCCGGCACAAAATGAGAACGGAAATTATCCTTGAATTCGGCTCAAGTAATTCTCTCTTGGTTCTCATGAGCATTGCAATAAGATTCCCACCAATCCGCAGCTGCTCCAACTAGTTGATGAGAAGCAAACAAGACCTTCTCCCGGTCACTGCATTGGACAATAGCAAGTTTCTTCTCCATGGACTTGAGCCAATCATCCGCATCCATAGGGTCGGCAGCTTGAGCAAAGGTCGGCGGCCTAGTCCTCATAAACTCTCCCAATCGGTTATGAGGTGGTGGGGGTTGCGGTGGAGGCATGTGGGGCTGATTGTTGATGTTGTCAGTCTGCAGTTGTCCCATAGTCTGCATCATGGTCTGCATGAGCTGGTTTTGCATAGCCAAAAGCTGCTCACTGTTCATATCTCCATGAGCAGGTCCTTGCCCATTGTTGTTCTGAGGTACTCCATTGTTCTCCTCCTCATCATTGCCATCCCTCTAGTTGCGAGTCCTCACCATCTGAAGAAAAGCAATAGGTAAGAATTAGAAAACGTCCCCAACTATATGCATCAAGGGATATGAAACTAAACAGCTAGCTACACTAGCCTAGGTGGACATGGCAATGCTAAAGCATCCCAAAATCCTCTATTAAGAACACAAGCAACCAATATATAGCAAACAACACACCAACCAAAATATATCGATTCCTGAGTGCTCCTATGTGCTCTAAAGTGTCCATTCTATCTAGGATGCATCCTACGATCAACCTGTGGCTCTGATACCAATGTGTGACGCCCGGTTCCGAAAAATGAACCAAAGAGTATATGTGTGCCCAGGACACATACACGAGTGCATTCACAAAGAGT
This sequence comes from Tuctoria greenei, assembly GCA_036927565.1. Lineage (NCBI taxonomy): Eukaryota > Viridiplantae > Streptophyta > Magnoliopsida > Poales > Poaceae > Tuctoria > Tuctoria greenei. Next base: position 184,589,916 of record JAYESD010000006.1, read on the forward strand.
ATACAGAAAACTACCACAAGACAAGATTAATTAAACAAATTTTATTAAACAAACCATATTATCCTCGAATACAAACTCTAATGAATATTTATGACAAGTTCAACTAATGCAGCGGAAATAAACTAATTAAGCAAACTAAGCATAAGAGATAGCGCAACTCCAATCAACACCACAGGCAAAGCTGACAGTAGACACGGCCTAGAACTCCGCATTATCACCATTAAACTCCCAATCCTGACCTGCAACTATTGGGGAGGAATTGCAAGAGTGAGTACATGTCGTACTTAGCAAGTGTGGAAAGTATGACATGTGGCTTATTCAAATGACGACAATAATAAGAAAAGCATTTGAAAAGCAATATATTATATGTAATAAGTGCTAAAAAGTACATTAAAACATTTGAAAAGCAATATATTATATGTATGTGAAGTAAACCCATCATAATCATAAGTAATATCATAATACCAGTCTGAATTCACTACCATCATCAATAATTCCAGATTTCGCCATTGCCAATAATCATATTCAATACAATAAATAAATCCATAACCAACCATAACCATTACCAAACCATAACCATCCCAAATACCATCCCAATACCGAGTTCCCTCTAATCATGGAAGTTGTCCAGGTGCTCATAACTGGGAGCACGACTATCATGATAGTTTTAATACTCTACAGTGTTTGTACCTCTTTACCCACGTGTTTGTGATTTCATTACCCGTCGGCGACTAAATAACCTCCCTTCGCCAATTACACTTCCTTTGGTGTATGGCCAAGATATCACAAAATAGCCTTTACAAATGGATTACTAGCCTATTTAGACCCCAATGAGGTTTCACCAGTGGCGATGTCTCCAACTGAGCACATCTTCAACCAAGTGCCCCCTCTTGAGCCATTCGGATCCCAGGGTAGTCCCGCCAATCATCAACAAACCCAATCCGACTACCCCCTCCTCGAGCATCCTTAATGGTCCAAATAGCACTGGCAAAGCCCTAATTAATCAGCTACGCCGCACCCATACTTGGCCTCGTGGTGTCACTGTAGTCCTGGCTTATTCTCGCATGAATCGGTCCTTAGATCTAAAGCAAGCAAAGCACCATAACATCTAACCCATCCACATAGAATGCTTGCTTAGATCACCCATTACCATATCATATTTAACTAGTTCACATTAAGCAAAATATCATTAATGCATAATTAAATGTGTAGTGTTGTCTTCCCATCCCAATTAATTAAGCGAAGCAAAAGGCAAAAAGCCCATCCCGACTCTCTACCATAATTCCAGGTGACAAGGGTGGTTGAACAAAGCTAGTAAACTTCCTATCATAGGATTCCCATCAAATTGACACAAGCATGCAATTTTGCAAACAAAACATTTATTTTCAAAACAGGATCAATATGCTTCAAGGACACTTGCCTTGCTCTTGTTGTTGATTAGGGTCAAAGCCTTCAAACTCTTGGTGTTGTAGATCCTCCGCAGCACTCTCTAGCGCAAATCTGTCTAATCCGCACAATAAACATACAAGACAAGAAACACAATCAAAGAGTGCACAAATATTACTCAATATGACATGACATGCATGATTGATGCAAATGCAAGGTAGAACTTGTTACTAGATTGCTTTTAATGATAACTAACTATTTCTAATAGCTTTTAACAAGTTTATACAGGTTTGGAGTTGATTAGATCAAACTTTAGAATCAATTCAACACAATTTAACCAGAAAGATCGGACTAGTCCGCTAGGGACCGAACAAGTCCGCACTTTACGAGATCAACATATTAGGGTTTTCTAGATCGACGTAAATTCAGAGATTAGGGGTTGAATTCACGTAAGGAAAAGAGAATAGAAGGTATACCAGGTGTTTAGGACTCCAATGAATCAAGAAACTTAGAGGTAGCACTTGGATCTTGGTGATCTAGGGTTGGTGATGAACTTGGGGATGAATTGGTGATGAGGAATGAAACTTGGTGGAGATCTTGATCCTCTTTCATTTCCTCCTCTTCTTCTTCTTCTTGCTTGGGATCTTCTCCTCCCTCCTTGATGGTGGCTCCCCACGAACTAGGGTTTGGGTGGGTGGAAAAGTGGCAAATAGATGTCAGCCCAAGGGTGGGGTTGTTTATATAGAGGTGGAGGCTAGGGTTAGATGGATTTCGAGTTTGAGATGAGTAGAGGCCGGTTTAGAGTCCCACGTGGGCTCTAAAAGAGTTAGGCACGATGTCCCTAGGCCCACTTAGCGTGAAACCCAAGAAACAAGTCGTAAAACAAAAGATCAACTCAGAGTCACGAAATATTGTACAAGCCCGGAAAGGACCGGACTAGTCCGAAGTCGTCCAGAGAGAAAATCGGACAAGTCTGGCCAAAAATCGGACAAGTCCAACTTTAAACAGAGAGGAAAACGGACAAGTCCGCTGGGACACCGGACTAGTCCGGAAAAGTCCAGGGACTTAGCAAATTTTCTAGGATTCATGGAATATCGGACTAGTCCGCACAAAATCGGACAAGTCCGAAACTTTCCAGAGGCAAAATCGGACTAGTCCGCAGCAAAAATGGACAAGTCCATTTTTAGTCAGAGAGAAATCGGACTAGTCCTCAGCAAAATCGGACTAGTCCGCACTTTCCTACATTTTAAGTGCGGTTTTGCTCCAAATCAATTTTAAATGCTCCAAATAATTTTGAAACTCGTTCTTCTTGTTGTGGGTTAATGTTAAACATGTATATGAGTGTATGTAGGGCATGATGCATGAAAATGAGGGTGTTAAATCACACCTTAGGGTCTTTGGCTGCAAATTCTTTGTTAAGAAACATGGTAATCTTGATAAATTTGAAGCTAGATCCGAAGATGGCATGTTTCTTGGTTACCCATCTCACACTAGAGGATACCATGTGCTTTTACTTGGAACTAACAAAATTGTGGAAACTTGTGGATTTTCTTTTGATGAAGCTAGCCCAGGTACTAGCTCCGGTGCTGCAGGACCAGGTCCATATCCTCAGGGGGAGGGTATTTTCGAAAAAGAAGAAGAGCTTGTGATACTGCCTGATAGTTCCGAAGTTGACACGTGTCCAGCTTCGAACATTGAACAAGCTTCGACTATCACCTATGCTAGTCCTGATCGTCCACAAGCCACAAGCTCATCAATCTGCGATCAACCTAATGAAGGAGAGACTTGTGATACATCTGTTCCCCCATGGATTTACAAAGATCATCCCCCACAACAGATTATTGGAAGCTTGCATGAACGAGTCACACGGTCCGGGTCTTTCGATCCAAACTATCATGCCCATTCTGCTTTTGTTGCTTCTTTTGAACCCAAAGATATATCACACGCACTCACTAACGAATCTTGGATTATTGCCATGCAAGAAGAGTTAGAAAACTTTGAAAGAAATAATGTTTGGAAACTTGTACCTCCACCTCATAACCACACCTTAATCGGAACTAAATGGGTGTTTAAAAATAAACAAAGTAACGATGGGGTTGTGGTTAGGAATAAGGCTAGGTTGGTTGCTCAAGGTTTCACTCAAGTTGAAGGTCTAGATTTTAATGAAACTTTTGCTCCTGTTGCTAGATTAGAAGCCATAAGAATTTTGTTAGCTTTTGCTGCATCTAAAGGTTTTAAGCTATATCAAATGGATGTTAAAAGTGCTTTTCTTAATGGCTTCATGGATAAGGAGGTTTATGTCAAGCAACCACCGGGTTTTGAAAATTCAGATTTTCCTAATCATGTTTACAAACTGTCCAAAGCCTTGTACGGTCTCAAACAAGCCCCTAGAGCATGGTATGATAGGTTAAAAACATTCTTACTTGAAAAGGGGTTTACCATGGGCAAGGTTGATAAAACTCTTTTTGTGCTTAAGCGTGGCAATGACTCATTATTCGTTCAAGTGTATGTGGATGATATTATCTTTGGTTGTGATTCTCATGATCTTGTGTCCAAGTTTTCAGCTATGATGAGTTCAGAATTTGAGATGAGTACGATGGGAGGGCTCACGTACTTTTTGGGGCTGCAAATCAAGCAAACCAAGGAGGGTACATTTGTGCATCAAACGAAGTATACAAAAGACCTCCTAAGGCGCTTCAACATGGACAAAAGCAAGCCTCTTCGGACACCAATGGGAACAGAAACAACACTTGAACTTGATAAAGATGGTGAACCCGTGGATCAAAAAGAATATAGAAGCATGATCGGATCACTTTTGTACCTCGCGGCATCAAGACCGGACATACAATTCAGGGTATGTCTTTGTGCACGGTTTCAAGCCTCCCCACGTGCTTCACATCATCAAGCCGTCAAAAGCATACTCAGGTACTTACATGGAACTCAAGAATTTTGCATTTTTCTTCCTTCTTCCTCAACCGTTACTTTGAAAGCTTTTTCCGATGCTGATTTTGGAGGTTGTAGGATTGATAGAAAAAGTACTTCTGGTGCTTGTCATTTTCTTGGTAATTCACTTGTTGCTTGGTCCTCTAGAAAACAAAATTCAGTTGCACAATCCACAGCTGAATCTGAATATGTAGCTACTGCTAGTGTTTGCTCACAAATTCTTTGGATTGTTCAAACACTTAAGGACTATGGGGTTGATCTAGATAGTGTTCCACTATTTTGTGATAACACTAGTGCCATTTGCATTGCTAAAAACCCTGTGCAACATTCTAGAACTAAACACATTGATATTAGGTATCACTTTCTCCATGATAAGGTAGAAAAAGGAAACATTGTGCTTCACCATGTAGATACCAAACAACAATTGGCTGACATTTTTACAAAACCTTTTGATTTCACTCGTTTTTGTTACATTCGTAGTGAAATAGGGGTTATGCATCCATGGCTTAAATTGAGGGGGAGTTTTGAAACTTGGGAAGTCTATGTGTGAATCTGAACTAAAATAATATGAGCATAGTATTTCATACATATATGACTTTGTGATTCCTTTTAAATGCTGAAAGTACTTACTACATTACTCATGTTATACATTTTGTAGTTTTTGCCATGACTAGTAATTGGAACAATTACTTACACTAAATCTGGTCATGATCGAACTTTCTTGCTGTTTTGAACTTGCATGCTCACAAGTGCTTTTAATCATAAAGAATTAATCAAGTAATCAACTCACATGCTGAGTTTTTATGGTCAAATGAACAATTGAGAAAAGATCAAGAGAATATGCATGCATTGCACTTCTTCTTTTGAGATGGCTTATCATTGCACTTAGGTATGAACTTGGAAGAAGTTGTGTATGACTAAAACCATGTCCTTAAGCTTCTGATTGTCAAATGACATAGGCTTGGCTTGGTTGGTTAGAATAAGGCAGATGCGCATATAATCTCTTGCAAATATCATATGATCTAAATTTATGCTTTGAAAAATAATAAAATGTAGCAACTAGTGTCATGCTTTCAGGTCTTGAAATAGTTAAATTTGTGAGATCATGACTTGCTTAAATTGAAAATTACACTTAATCCCTAGCATGGCTTACACTACTTTATGTATCTCATTGATGTGATAGTGTATGTTACTTGATAGTATGACTTGGTTTAGCTTTGTTCTATATGTATATGTTATAATGTGCTCATAACAATTAAAATTTCTCTTTTGAACCTTGTTGAATACATTGTCAAAGGGGGAGAGATAATATGGTGAATTATGCAAGGGGGAGAAATATGAATAGGGGAGAAATTTATTTCTATCTCATTTGATTTTCTAAAAGGGGGAAAATTGTTCTCAAAACTTTCCATGCCAATGTTCAGATTTTAAATGGTGTTGCCAATGCATTCATCAAGGGGGAGATTGTGAGACCTATGTGTGCTGAATACATTGGCTTTGACAATATAAGTTTTGAATGCTGCCATAACATCTTTTTAACAAGGTCCGACTCTAGCTCCGAGCTTCTTCAAGGTCCGACAATAGGTCCGACTTGCTTTGTCTAGATCCGACATGTTTTTGGGTAGCTCTAGTGAGCTTTGTCTTTAGCTCCGGCATGTCTTTGTTAAGCTCCGATATGTTTTGCTAGGTCCAACTTATGTTGGTTAGCTCCGACATGTTTTTCTAAGCTCCGACTTTTGGATGACTAGTTCCGACTAGTTTTGGTTAGCTTTGGCGCTAGGTCCGACTAGCTATGGTTAGCTCTGGTGCTAGGTCCTGCTAGCTTTGGTAAGCTCCGGCGCTAGGTTGTACTAGCTTTGGTAAGCTCCGGTGCTAGGTTGTACTAGCTTTGGTAAGCTCCGGCTCAAGCTTCGGTTAGCTTTGGCATGGTCTGGTGCTTGATCGTAATGTTCCTGCTTTTATTTTGCAATGTTTCGAACATGCTTTATATTCTTAGAAAGATTGCTTAGTATTCATTTGCTAAGTTTTTGGTGCGTTTTGGTTGATATGGATGATATCGTTTTGCTATGCTTTGCAACATGCTTATGTGAGGTGCCCACGTAAGGTATTGTGTTCGGAACTGACTTGAGTCAAGTCGCGGACTTTGGCTCGTACGGATTGGTTGTTTATTCATGTGCAGGTGTTGCTTGAGTTCAATTCATGGCTGGTGACGGGATCCATTGGACTAGTCTCATGTAGGAGATGAGGTTCTAACAACCAAGTTCGGGAGGAACTATGGTTGAGCTGATCAGGAGGTCGCGCAAGATGATTGAATCAAGTACAGTGCATATGAAGGTTACTGGACGTCGAAGGAAGGTGTTTGCACGTATGCATGCAGTGCATGATGTGGGAACATGGTTCCAAAGATGGTTTATGGATGGGAAGATCTGGTTGGAAGGATCGGATCGGATCGTATCGGTTGATGACTTTGGCTGCGGCGGAGTCGGTTATGGCTCGGTATGGAAAGTATCGAGTTGGTTATGTTAGGATTTCATGTGGGTCACGAATTTGGGTTGTTTTAGGAATATGGGATATGTTCCTAATGTGTTTGGAAGTCTTAAGATTGCTTCTATCTGCATATAGGAGAGTCTTAAGCAGTTATGGAAAGTTTCGATTCGTGATCTAAGTAGGATTAGAGTCCTGATTTTAGTTGAGTTGGCTTTCGAGCTGGTTATATAAGCAAGGGAGGCCAGAGCTCATGGTAGACGACTTTGGGGCTGTTCCTCTTGCGTTCTATTGAATAAAATTCGTAGTTTGAAGGAACTTTTGTGCCTTGTTCATCCGACTTGTTCTAGACAAGTTTTACTCGTCGAGTTTCTGGACAGCACTACCTTTCATTGGCGGTTTTATCATAACTCGAGTTTTACAGATCCAATTGACGTGATTCTTTTTGTGTTGTCTTCAAAACTTGATTATCTATCATCTGTCAAAATTTCACGAACATTGGATTTGTGGTTTCTGATCTACACAAGTTTCTTTGCAGTGTTCCATCGGGTAGGACAGATTGACCTTTGTTCGATCTTTCGATCATAACTTGAGTTTCTCTCAACAGAATTGAGTGATTCTTCTTGTGTTTTCTTCGTGACTTGATTCTCTCTTATATATATCACTTTTGTCTGGGTGAAACACGTTTAGATTAGTCTCACACACGATTTATTTAACAGATCATTTTTCTGCCGAAGGGGTTGGGATTTAATTGTTTCCGCTGCGTAAGATTTTTTAAATCTACCATTCACCCCCCCTCTGGTAGCTTCTCACATGCTCTTCGATCCTACAGCCTCCTCTATCACTGCCGTTCGATGATGACTCGGCCGTCCAGGTGAGCTTGACGGCGGTCAAGCTCAACCCTGAGGTCCTTCGTGGCGAGCCGGCCAACGCTTGTAGGCCTGGAGGAGTGGGAGTTGGTGTTGCGGCGGTTGATGGACGGCATTCGTGACAGCGACACAAGGCGCCTTCCCCTGCTGAGGGAGTTGATGGCTGCGATGACAAAATGGTCGATGTCTTGGACCCACTGCAGAGCCGCTCCCTAAGAAGCATTCAGCAACGGTGGGTGGTGGAGAAGAGCTCTGGCTGCTACCAGAGCGCTCTTTGGGCTTGCTGTTGGTGGTGCCAGAGGGGATGACTGAGTTGAGATGTGACCCGACATGCCGTCCTGGCCAGCTGTACCTGCACGGGGGCGTGATGGACCAGAGAGCACCGCTCAAGCAACGGATCTGGTCATCAGACGACGGCTGCAAAAACCGCCTTCTACTGGCCTGATGAACACCATGGTGGTGAAAATGCTACCACTTTTTTGAGGGAAAAAACCCCTACCTGGCACACCAAATGTCGAAGTGTTAGAGCGACACTTCCCCTGAATATGCTAAGGAGCGGCCCACGGAGGTTCTTTGTTTGGCACGACTCAGGCCTCAATCAAGTGTTCTAGCAGATGGAGGTATGAGACAGTGGTTTTTACATGGTTCGGGCCGCAAGGAGTGTAACACCCTACTCCACGGTGGGTGGTATTGCTAGTATGTATGTAAGCGTGTGTGATGTTTCAGTCTGGTTCTTGTAACAGTGGCGGTCCGGGCCCTTTATAGACAAGGTTGGACGCCTTACAAGTGGGGTCCCGGTGCTCGACGGGTGGTCCCAGGGCGATCTTATCCTAAAGATCTCAGGCTTCTTCCGTAAGCTTGCTCTGACCGTGGACTTGAAGACTCGCCGTCTTGCCGCCTGCATCATCAGTAGCCCATGCGCCGTTGATGACATTGGCAGGGGATGTCCCGTCCAACTGTCACTGTCTTCGTAAGCTTCCCACTTGGTAGAGTGGGATAGGTCTGCGACGTCTTCACTATCATGCGATTGGTCGCAGCGGTACCTGACATTAGGCGTGCGTTGTGCCATGCGTCTGGAGAAGCCACGTATCTTCAATCCTTGATAGGGACAAGGCCGTAGGATCAAAGAGCACGTAAGAAGCTACCAGAGGGGGGTGTGAATGGTAGATTAAAAAATCCTATGCAGTGGAAACAATTAAATCCCAACCCCTTTGGTAGAAAAATAATCATTTAAAGAAAACGTGTGTGAGACTAATCTAAACGTGTTTCACCATGACAAAAGTGATAGATATCAGAGATAATCAAGTCACGAAGACAACACAACAAGAATCACTCAAATCCGTCGAGAGAAACTCAAGTTACGATTGAAAGATCGAACAAAGGTCAATCTGTCCTACCCGAGAAAAACAGTTCTAGAACGCAGCAAAGAAACTTGTGTAGATCAGAAACCACAAATTCAATGACCGTGAAATTTTAACAGATGATAGATAATCAAGTTTTGAAGATAACCCAAAAATAATCACGTCAATTGGATCTGTAAAACTCGAGTTATGATAAAACCACCGAAGAAAGGTAGTGCTGTGCAGAAACTCAACGAGAAAAACTTGTCTGGAACAAGTCGGACGAACAAGGCACAAAAGTTCCTTTCAACTACGAATTTTATCCAATAGAACATAAGAGGAACAGCCTCAAAGTCATCTCCCATGATCTCTGGCCTCCCTTGTCTATATAACCAGCCCTTAGGCCAACCCAATCTCAACTAGGACTCTAATCCTACTCAAATCACGAATTGAAACTTTCCATAACTGCTCAAGACTCTTCTATACGCAGATAGAAGCAATCTTAAGACTTCCAAACACCTTAGGAACGTATCTCACATCCCTAAAACAACTCAAATTTGTGACCCACATGAAATCCTATCATAACCAACTCAAAACATTCCATATTTGAGTCAAACACGACTCAGTCGCAGCTTGAGTCCATAACCTAGTCTGTTGGACCTTTCCGACCAATTCTTTACGTCCACATCTGTTCATCACGCCTCGGAACCATGTAGCCACGTCCATGCACTCCTTGCATACGTGCAAACATCTTCCAACGACGTCCACGATACCTTCATATGCATTGTCCTTGATTCAAACATGCTGCGCAACCTCCTGATCAACTCAACCACAATTCCTCCCGAACTTGGTTGTTGAACCTCATCTTCTCTCTAAGACTAATTCAATGGATCCCATCACCAGCCATGTCTTGAACTCAAGCAACACCTGCACATAAACAAACAACCAATCTGTACGAGCCCAAGTCCACGACTTGACTCAAGTTAGTTCTGAACACAACACCTTACGTGAGCACCTCACATCAGCATGTTACAAACCATAGCAAAATGATATCAACCATACCAACCAAAACGCGCCAAAAACTTAGCAAATGAATACTAAGCAATCTTTCCAACAATGTAAAGCAAGTTTGAAACATTTCACGGTAAAAGCAGGAACATTGCGATCAAGCTCCGAACCTTGCCAAAGCTAACCGGAGCTTGAGCTGGAGCTTACCAAAGCTAGTACAACCTAGCGCCGAAGCTTACCAAAGCTAGTACAACCTAGCGTCGGAGCTTGCCAAAGCTAGTCAGAAAGAGTCAACCCAAAAGCCGGAGCTAGAAAAACATGTCGGAGCTAACCAACATAAGTCGGACCTAGAAAAACATATCGGAGCTTAACAAAGACATGTCGGGGCTAAAGACAAAGCTCACCGGAGCTACCCCAAAACATTTCGGGCCTAGACAAAGAAAGTCGGACCTATTGTCGGACCTTGCAGAAGCTCGGAGCTAGAGTCGGACCTTGCTAAAAAGATGTTACGGCAGCATTCAAAACTTTTATTGTCAAAGCCAATGTATTCAGCACACATAGGTCTCACAAAGGCACACCGTACTCTTAACTCATGCGTCCCTCCATCTAGGGCAAGTGGTTGGACTATGTGCAGCTCGAAAGCTCACCTCTACGCAGGAGGTCAGGTCCCGCCTTGCGGACCATGTGGAAGCTCGGGAGCTCACCTCTGTGGAGGAGGTCAGGTCCCGCCTTGCTGCCACGTGGCGGTTCGGGAGCTCATCTCTGTGGGGAAGCCTAGACTCGTCCTGCTGGACACATGTCAGTGTCGAGAGCTCACCTCCGCGGAGGAGGTTAGGTCCTGCCTTGCGGGACACATGGCAGTGCTAGAGCCCACCCATATGGGAGGTGACCCGTCTGATGTCTTGGTCCACGTGGCAGCTCTGGAGCTCTGTCTCACGGGGAGGAGGGATCCTTACCTGTTGAACACGTGGTTACCTAGGAACTCGTCTCCAAAGGGGGTGTTGAGCTTCTCCTTCGGGTTTCTTGCGGATATCCTAGACCTCCCATCTGAGACTGATGGGCCCGGGTCTCTTGAACGTGGCGCCCTAGGACCCCGCCTCTGCTAGGAGGCAGGGTACCTAGGCGGCTCTAGCATGTGCGCGAGGGTACCTGGTATGCCGGGTACTGACAAACCCCGTTTCTCCAAATTCACGTCAATCTAGAAAACTATAGCTCGTTGTTTCTGTGAAGAGCGGACTAGTCCGGCCCCATAGCGGACTAGTCCGATGTGGCTAACTATTTTTGCTGAATTAGTTTTAAATTGATTCGAATCAATTCCAAACCTGTCCAAACTTGTCAAAAGCTATTAGAACTAGTTGGTAAAAATCATTAACAACTAATTTACTAGTTTTTCTTTGCATTTGCATTAATCATGCATGTCATGACATATTGAGTAATATATGTGCACTTATTGATTGTGATTCTTGTCTTGTATATTTATTGTGCGGTTTAGACGGATTTGCGCTAGAGAGTGATGCAGAGGACCCCCAGCACTAGGAATTTGAAGTCTTTGATCCCAATCAATCCCAAGAGCAAGGCAAGTGTCCTTGAACATATTGATCTTGTTTCTACAATAAATGTTTTGTTTTCAAAACTGCATGCTTGTGTCAATCTGATGGGAATTCCTACAATAGGAAGTTTACTAGCTTTGTTTAACCACCCTTGTTACCTGGAATATATGGTAGAGGGTCGGGAAGGGCTTTTTACCTTTTTGCTTTGATTAATTAATTGGGATGGGAAAACAACTATACAATTTAATTATGCATTAATAAGATTATGGTTATATGAACTGGTTAATATGATATGGTAATGGGTGATCTAAACAAGCCTAGTATGTGGATGGGTTGGAAGACATGGTGGTTGCTTGCTTTAATCTAAGGACCAGTTCGTGGAGCGACCATCCATGATTTACAGTGCCACCACAAGGCCAAGTATGGGTGCGGCATAGATGATTAATTAGGGTATTGCTACTATTGAATGGATCATTTGGCGCACCGGGATAGGGGAGTCGGATTGGGTTTGGATATGGTTGGCGGGACTCCCTGGGATCCGAATGGCACAAGAAGTGACCCTTGGTTGAAGATGTGCTTAGTTGGAGACATCGCCACCGGTGAAACCTCAATTGTCCGTACATGCTAGTAGTCCCATTGTAAAGGCTATTTTGTGATCTCTTGGCCATACACCATAGGAAGTGTAATTGGCATAAGGGAGGTTCATTAGTCGCCGATGGGTGACGAAATCACAAACACGTGGGTAAAGTGGTACAAACTCTACAATGTATTAAAACTATCATGATAGCCATGCTCCCGGTTAAGAACACCTAGATGACCTACATGATTAGAGGGAACTTGTGATTTGGGATGGTTATGGTTGGTAATATGGTTATGATTGGTTATGGATTGAATTATGGTGTTGGATATGGTTAATGGTAATGAGAAACCTGATATATGGATGATGGTAATGGAATATGGACTGATATTATGATGACTACATGGTTTATGATGGGTTTACTTCACATACATACAATATATTGCTTTTCAAATGTTTTAATGTACTTTTCAGCACTTAGCCTTTATAATATTTATCATTTGACTCAGCCACATGTCATACTTTCCACACTTGTTGAGTACGACTTGTACTCACCCTTGTAATTCCCCCACCAATGGTTGCAGGTCGGGATTGGGAGTATAACGATGTTAATGTGGAGTTCTAGGTCGTGTCTTCCGTTAGCTCACCTGTGGTGTTGATTAGAGTTGCGCTACTCTTATGCCTATTTGCTTAGTTGCTTAGTTTGCTTAATTAGTTTATTTCCACTGCATTAGTTCAAACTTGTCATCATTATTCATTAGAGCTTGTATTCGAGGAAATACTGAATTCTGTAATAAAAGTGCTTAGTTAATCTTGTTCTGACAAAATTTTTCGTATATCCCTTTGTGAATGCACTCATGTATGTGTGCTGAACATCCTGGGCACACATATGTGTTCACTTGGTTCATTTTCGGAATCAGGTGTCACAGTGGTCATGTGGAGCGGCTGGCAGTCGTCTGGGATGGAGATGTGCTCATCATCAACAATGTCGGAGGTCACCGCCTTCAACATCTCCTCTAGCATCTTGGGAGTTGGGCTGTCCAGATCCAACCGGCATTGGTCGTACTTGCCAATGTAGACCCAGGCCCCGTGCAGACGCTGCTGAAGGGGGGCGGTACGATGGGGCAAGAAATCTGCCAACACCATCGGGGAGGTTAGGCCCTTGTCAGCCAGGAACCGGATCCTCTTCAACGCGGGGCTTGTACTCCTTTGCCAGCCCCTGGAATGCTTCTCAGGTGGTAGGGTTGGAGGTTGGACCTTCGGACGGTATCTTCAGCTAAGCGTGGGCGTCGATCCACACGATCGCCCAGTCTTCCCTCTAGTCGCTCCATTTGCCCCCTTTGAATGAGGCAATATAGCCCCGGGAAGTCCTGTTCCGATGACAGAAGTAGTAGGCCCCACTTTGGGTGGTCGCACTCCTTCCAGTTGTCTTCATCACGAAGAAGTACCAGAACAGCTCCACCGTGGGCGGGCAGTCCACGAACTCCTCGCATAGGTGGACGAACACGGCGACCAAGGCGATGGAGTTCGGTGTCAGGTGGTGAAGCTGCAGCCCGTATTCCCCCAGCACTGCAAGGAAGAACCTTGACAATGGGAGTGCAAGCCCAGCAGTGGTGTAGGTGACGAAGAGAACAGTCTCATCTTCACGAATATCTTGAAGATCGGGAGACCCACAACGGATCATCCATCCGCACTCTGAAGTCGCCCAATCGAGAAGTCGCCTCATCGGCACCAGATCTCCGGCCAACCGAAAGCGAGAAGGTGGCAATGGGGAGGCCATCGGAGCAGGCAAAAGTGAGAGCTTTGGCTGAGAGATGAAGGCTCAGGCGCTCAAGGAAGAAGGCAAAATCTCAGGCAGTGGGGTGCGAGTAAGGAAGGAACTGATCCCTCTAACAAAGGGTTCCTTTTTATCACCCCTACAACGCCTTAGCACTCTGTGCATATCGCAAAGGTTTGGCCCGCACCATTCAATGCACGGCACCCATGACAATGGGTCGTACGCCTCCGCTCTGAAGCACTAGCCCAGGCGGTCAGCCGCCTGAGAAAACAGCTGAAATGGCTCTCATAAAGGCGGAGCGAACGAAAGTGCTATAGCTGCATCAGGAACCATCGCGGTTAAAGGTGCCGCAAAAGAGAGAGATACTACAGCAAGCAAAGATCTCATTACTATAGTCTCTCAACCAAAGGAGGACACGTAGCAACGTTTGCAGAAGCGCCCACCACTTCGGCTGTCGAAGACAGAATTCAAAGCACGATGCGGGAAAACATAGAGAGGGCTCCACCTTTGGGCTCGTCACCTCCCCCCAAGGTGGACCCAGGGGCCACTGTCGGTACCCTGCATACGGGGTACTCTCGCACATAGGATGAAGACACTGAGGCACGTTCGGTGGCGCCATGTGTCCCGAAGTTGCCAAGACCTCAGCCTCCCTCAAGATCAAGCTCCAGCACTGCCACGTGAGCCATGAAGATGGGACTTGATCCCTCCGGTGAGACAGGCTCCCGAGACACCACGTAGGGACGGGACCTCACCCAACCTTGCGGGAGAGCTCCGGTGCAGCCATGTGGCTCAGAGTGCCAGTAAAGCACCCCCCCCCCCCACGGGAAAGGGCCCAGAGTTGCCACATCCCTTGGAGAGCCTGGAGCTGCCACGTGTCTCAAAGGACCGGGGCTGGCCTCCCCAACAAGGGTCAGCCCCGACGCTTCCACGTGTCCTGCAACTTGTCTTGGATGGTAAGATGCGGGAGTTAAGGGATGGCGCGCCCTGCCCAAGTCAAGCATTAAAGACGTGCACCCACCTCTGTCGCACAAAGCGAAGCACGCCAACGGTCAGAGACCGCTATGACCAATCGCATCATAGTGAAGGCGCTGCAGGTCTATCCCACTCGGCCAAGTGGGTAGCTTGCGGCAACAAGACAGGCTGACGGGACACCTTCTACAATCGTCAGCAACGGCATGTGGGCTACTAACAACTCAGGAAGCAAGACGGTGAGTCTTCAAAGCCATGGTCAGAGCAAGCTTATGCGAGAAGCCTTAGATCTTTAGGATAAGATCGCCCCGGGACCACTTGTCGGGCCCTAGACCCCACTTGTAAGGCATCCGACCTTGTCTATAAAAGGACCGAACCGCCACTGTTACTAAGAACCCAACATCGAATCCCCGATACACACACTAGCAATACAATCCACCATGGAGTAGGGTGTTACGCTCCTTGCGGCCTGAACCACATAAAAACCACCGTCTCATACACTCTCATACGCGTGTACACTTGATTGAGGCCTTAGCCCCGCTGAACAAGAACCTCCACGGGCTGCTCCTTAGCAGATCCAGGGGAAGTGTTGCATTAACACTTCGACAATGTTCCTCACACCAAGCTCTGTCCTCAAGTTTCTACAGCTCCTCCTCCACTGTCCTCATCTACAAGACAGCGGTCTACTCGTGCCACTATAGCAGGTGCCTTATCTATCGCAGTCCACTCATCCTCCAGAGGCTCTAACAGTGGCATTTTGAAGATGCTCCATGCCATATTCACTTCTAGTCGTAAAGTGGAGGTAAAGCAACATAATGGGAGGAAGGCAAGGAAGAGGCACTCTCGGTACATGAAGGAGAATGTGACTGCCATATGTCAGAAGCTCGAGATCTCACCTATTGGCTCTCTAGAAGTTTCAGAAGACTCACATGGAGATTTCACTAAGATGCCAACTTTTACAGATGATGACCTAGCATTCTTTGTCGTTTGTCCCTCAACTCGATCTACTGCTCCTCAAGCAAGTGACTGTGATGACAATGTTGATGTGGAGCAAGACTGTGAGAAGACACAAAGTGAGGGCAATGTGAACCGATAAGATGAAGATGATGAGTAGCTTTTCTTAGTTTTCCCTTTTTGGTGTCTTGATGCCAAAGGGGAAGAGTTTTAGGGGGATTAGGTCATCATAGTCATTATCTTAGCATTGGTTGGTCATGGAGGACTATTTTTTAAAAAACTTGTTTTATGTTTAACCTATTGTGCTTTGTGTAATACATTGCATCTTCTATGTATCATGTTATCTCATTGTTACGTTGATGTTTATGCTTAACTGTAACAATGTGATATTCTTATACTTATGCATCTATACACTTTGTCATCTTAATATTAATGCCTATTTTGCTTTAATGTTAATGTGTGTGATGCTTATTACCTTGTCTCAATGTTGATTGCTTGTTTATGTTCTTCACATTGTTATTCATGATTATCATGATTTTTGTTCACACACACATGGATAGGCACCCCGCCATAAAGAATGCATATATGTGAGAAGTGACGCATGTTTATAATTTTTATTCTCATATATGCACACTTTATGAAAATCAAGTTTTTACTCTTATTTGTGTATTCTCAAAATGGTTGTCATCAATCACCAAAAAGGGGTATATTGAAAGTGCATCTAGGCACACCCTTGTGGGTCTTTGATGATTGATGACAAACAAGTGAGATCCAAATAAAATTTGCTGAGATGAGAGCAGGTTTCGGAGAATGGAACTAAAGGTGAAAAAATGAGAATCAAGAAAGAGAAGAGCAGAAGTGAAGAAAAGATGCAAAAAAAATTAGTCCTAAATGTATAGGGTGTGTGTGAGAGACACACCCCCAAGAGCTCAAGTCGTTGCGGAGATATTAAAGGCTAAAACATAATTCATGACATAGGAAAAAAGGACTAGTCCGGTCCATGAGAGGACTAGTCCATCTTTTCTCTGCACGGGAAAAGAGTACTAGTCCGGTTATTGAGAGGACTAATTCGTTTTCTCACTGGTCCAAATAAGGACTAGTTTGGTTTTTGAGCAGGCTAGTCCGATTTCTTCTCTAAACAAAAACAGACTAGTCCCATCCTATGCGGACTAGTTCAGTCCTGTGACACCCGGTTCCGAAAAAGAACCAAGTGAACGCATATATGTGCCCAGGACATTCAACACACATACACGAGTGCATTCACAAAAGGATATACAGAAAATTACCACAAAACAAGATTAATTAACCACTTTTATTACAGAATTCAGAATATCCTCTCATACAAGCTCCAATGAATATTAATGACAAGTTTGAACTAATGCAACAGAAATAAATCATATAAGCAACTAAACAGCTAAGCAAATAGGCATAAGGGGTAGCATGGCTCCAAGCAACACAACAGGCAAAGCTGATGGCAGACACGGCCTAGAACTTAGCATTATCATCGTTATACTCCCAATCCTGGCCTGCAACTGTTGGTAGGGGAATTGCAAGAGTGATTACATGTCGTACTCAGCAAGTGTGGAAAGTATGACATGTAGCTAATTAAAATGATGAATATAATAATGGCTAAGTGCTAAAAAGTACTTCAAAACATTTGAAAAGCAATATAATATATGTATGTCAAGTAAACGCATCATACACCATGTAGTTATCATAATACCAGTCCATATTTCATTACCATCATCCATATACCAGATTTCTCCATTACCATTAACCATATCCATTGCCATAAACCATAATACCATAACCAGTACCAAACCATCCCATAACCAGTACTTCACATACATGGTATTAGGTGTGTGGCCAAGAGATCACAAAATAGCCTTTACAAAGGGACTACTAGCATGTACAGACCCATTGAGGTTTCACCAGTGGTGATGTCTCCAACTAAGCACATCTTCAACCAAGGGCCCTCTCTTGTGCCATTCATATCCCAAGGAGTCCCACCAACCATATCCATACCCAATCCGACTCCCCTTCCCCAGTGCACCAAATGATCCATTCAATACTAGCAATACCCTAATTAATCAGCTACATCGCACCCATACTTGGCCTCGTGGTGGCACTGTAAATCCTGGATGGTCGCTCCATGAACCGGTCCTTAGATCTAAAGCAAGTTCAACAACCATAACATTCAACCCATCCACATACCTTGCTTGCTTAGATCACCCATTACCATGTCATATTAACCAGTTCATATTAACCATACTCTCATTAATGCATAATTAAATAGTATAATTGTTCTCCCATCCCAATTAATTAAGCAAAGCAAAAAGGTAAAAAGCCATTCCCGACTCTCTACCATGTATTCCAGTTGACAAAGGTGGTCAAACAAAGCTAGTAAACTTCCTATCATAGGATTTCCCATCAAATTGACACAAGCATGCAGTTTTGCAAACAAAATATTTATTTTAGAAACAGGTTCAATATGTTCAAGGACACTTGCCTTGCTCTTGGGCTTGATTAGGATCAAAGACTTCAAACTCTTGGTGTTGTAGGTCCTCCGCAGCACTCTCTAGCGCAAATCCATCTAAACAGCAATAAACATACAAGACAAGAATTACAATCAATAAGTGCACATATATTACTCAATATGTCATGACATGCATGATTCATGCAAATACGAAGTAAAACTTGTTAATGAGTTGCTAATGATTTTTACTAACTAGTTCTAATAGTTTTTAACAAGTTTATACATGTTTGGAATTGATTCGAACCAATTAGGAATTAATTCAGCAGGAAACAGATTGCAAAA
This sequence comes from Tuctoria greenei, assembly GCA_036927565.1. Classification (NCBI taxonomy): domain Eukaryota; kingdom Viridiplantae; phylum Streptophyta; class Magnoliopsida; order Poales; family Poaceae; genus Tuctoria; species Tuctoria greenei. Next base: position 184,608,591 of record JAYESD010000006.1, read on the forward strand.
ATCAGACTAGTCCACTTGGGACCGGACTAGTCCACCCGTCGCAGGAACAGCAAACTGAGGTTTTCTAGATCGATGCGAATTTGGATGAATGGGGTTGAATTCACGTGAGAAACAGGAAGTAGAAGGTATACCAGGTGTTTAGAACTCTAATGGATTAAGAGTTTTGGAGGCAACACTTGGATCTTGAAGATCTAGGGTTGATGAGGAACTTGAAGGTGATTTGTTGATGAAGAACGAAAACTTGGTAGAGATCTTGATTATCTTTTGTTTCCTCCTCTTCTTATTCTTACTAGGGATCTCCTTCTCCCTCCTTGGTGGCGGCTCTCCACGAACTAGGGTTTTGTGGACTTCAATTGAGGCAAAATCATGTTAAGTCAGGTGGTGGGGTTGTTTATATAGAGGTGGAGGCTAGGGTTTCAACGGATTCGAGTTTGGGGAGGGTTGAGACCGGTGTGGGGTCCCACATGGGCTCCAAAAAGAGTTATACATGACGTCCTTAGGACCACTTAAGGTAAAACCCAAAAACAAGTCGTGAAACAAAATATCAACTCGAAATCGCGATTTACCGAACAAGTTCGGAAACGGCCGGACTAGTCCGAAGATTGACAGAGGCGAAAACGGACAAGTTCAAACTATATCGGACAAGTCTGAACTTGGTCGGAGGAAAATCAGACAAGTCTAGCCAAAACCGTACAAGTCCGATTTTAGTCAGAGGAAAAACGGACAAGTCTGTTGGAATACCGGACAAGTTCGAACAAGTCCAGGGACTTAGTAAAATTTCCAAGAAATTAGAATATCGAACTAGTCCGCAATGGACCGGACAAGTCTGAAAGTGTCCAGAGGCAAAAACAGAAATAGTCCTCACTAAAACGGACATGTCCGAGCGAGTACAGAGAGAAATTGGACTAGTCCGCACCAAAATCGGACTAGTCCGCACTTCCTAGAATTTTTAGGTGCGGTTTTACTCTAAATTAATTTTAAACTTATTTCTTTTTATGTGGATTAATGTTAGAAATGTATTAGAGTGTATGCAATTCATGATGGATGAAAATGATGGTGTTACAAACCTACCCCCCTTAAAATGAATCTCGCCCTCGAGATTCGACGCGAAAGAGAAAAGATAGGGAAATTCCTTATTGAGATCATCTTCCAGCTCCCATGGTTCCTCTGATTCTCTGTGATGCTTCCATTGAACTTTACACCATCTAATAATCTTGTTTCTCGTGACCCTCTCTTTGGTTTCCAAGATCTTGACCGGTTACTCGGCATACGTCAAATCTGTTTCTAGTTCCAATTCTTCCATTTGCACTTGCTCTTCTGGCACTCTCAAGCACTTCCTAAGCTGGGAAACATGAAACACATCATGAACGTCTTATAGGCGGGTTGGCATCTCCAACTTATATGCTACTTCCCCTCTTTTGTCCAAAATCTTGAATGGTCCAATGTATCGAGGTGCTAGCTTGCCTCTAATATTAAACCTCTTATGACCTCGCATGGGTGAAACTTTAAGGTAGACGAAGTCTCCCACTTCAAAGGCTAGTTTTCTTCTCCTATTATCCGCATATCCCTTTTATCTTGATTGGGCAACCCTAAATTCTTGTGGATTATTTGGACTTGTTTTTCAGCTTCTTGCAACACATCAGGTCCAAACACTTGGTTTTCTCCTGTCTCATTCCAGAACAAAGGTGTCCTACACTTCCTCCCGTACAGTGCTTCATAGGGTGACATTTTCAAACTTGCTTGGTGAAAGTGCATCTAGGACTCCCTTGTGGGTTTTGGATGATTTATGACAAGCAATTGGAATCCTAACCTCTTTGTTGAGATGAATGCATACCCATAATAGAAAAATGAGCAAAATACCAAAAAGAAGGGATGATGAGGAGCAAAGTGGAAATGAGCTCAAGGAAAAAGAGTAGTAGATTATTGTGTATGGAGTGTGTTAAGGAAACACATCCCAAGAGCTCAATCATAATTAAACACACACATTGCACAAAGTTACACAGGACCGGACTAGTCCGATCACAACCGGACTAGTCCGATAATCTTTCTGCACCAGATCAGACAAGTCTGATATCTGTCAGACTAGTCCGATATCTTTCTGACTATAATCGGACTAGTCCTCCCTAGTGCGGACTAGTCCTCAAAACACTACACAAGTCACACAAAATCGGACAAGTCCGTTATCAACCGGACTAGTCTGATATTCTTTCTGATCCACTTCAAACAAGTCTGATATTCACACGGACTAGTCCAAAAAACCCACTGATCTAAATCGAACGAGTCCTCCAAGTGCGGACTTGTCATCCAACACACTTAGGGTTTCACATGTCTGGACAAGTCCGATGGACATCAGACTAGTCCGAAGATTTCCAGTAGAGAAATCGGACAAGTTCGTTTTTAGCTGGACTAGTCCGATATTTCGGGACACTTAGGGTTTGCTACACACAACACACCAGACTAGTCCGGTGACCACCACGGACTAGTCTGAACTTTCTGAACCCTAACGGTAACTTTTAGAAACCCCATATAAATAGAGGTGCACGACCCAATTTTAAAGTCTCTCGAACCCTAGCGCCATCACACCTCCCAATTAAGTGCAACATCGATCAATCCTTTGAGGATTCACTCTAGATCATTGGAGAGACACTTGCAACACCACATTGAGCTCTTGGTTTGATTCTCTAACACACTCCTGCGTTTCAATTGTAACTTTTGAGTTTGTTTTCAGTGGCATTGTGTTTTGTAATCTAAGGGAGCTCTCATCGTGTGAGAACGCCCCTTGAATTCGGTTATTCACCCCTTTGTAATTAGTGGAAGAAGATTGGCCTTCGTGGCGATCCAACGAGGGTAGGGTTGGAGAAGACTCGGTCCTTTTGTGGACTCCTCAACATGGACGTAGGTTGCCTTCGTGGTAGCCGAACCACGGGATAAATCGTGGTGTCTTGTTTTAGTGTTCATCATTCTAATTAATCAACTCAATCTAGGGTTTCATACACATTGTTCATCTTACATTAAATTGTTGAACATAAGACTTAATTGTGATATAATCCAGCAAATAACTGTTAAACTGTTGTTTGATTCTATATTTCCGTTGTACACATAAAAGAATCAAACCAATCAATCAAGTTTAATCAACTTAGTCCGTGAACACCAGACTAGTTCGATATCTCTGGTATTGAACTGGTTGTTGAGTGTTACAGGATCCGACAATTTTCAAAAAGGCCTATTCACCCCCCCCCCCCCCCTCTAGGCCTACATTCACTTGGTAACTATTGTTATATCAGAATTCTGCATACAGCAAGCTCTTGTCCCAACTTTTCCCATGTTTCAAAGCACAAGCTCTTAACATGTCCCCTAAAATCTGATTGGTCCTCTCAGTTTGTCCATCCGTTTGAGGGTGATATGTTGAGCTCAAATTCAACCTTGTTCCCAATGCTTCATGCACTTTCTGCCAAAACTTGGAGGTAAATTGAGAACCTCTATCAGATACTATCTTCTTTGGGTCTCCATGTCGGCACACAATATGCTGCATATATAGGTCTGCCAGTTGTATCTTAGTATACTTGGTCTTGACAGGGATGAAGTAAGCTGACTTGGTTAACCGATCCACAATAACCCATACTGAGTCATAGCCAGACTGGGTACGCGGTAATCCTATTATGAAGTCCATTCCGATTTCTTCGCACTTCCATTTTGGAATCTTCAATAGCTGCAATGGTCCAGCTGGCCTTTGATGTTCAGCTTTGACTCGCTGGCACACATCACACAAAGCTACAAATTCAGCTATGTCATTTTTCATGCTAGAACACCAATAACATGTCTTCAAGTCATTGTATATCTTTGTACAACCGGGATGAATTGAGTATGGCGAGTCATGTGCCTCCTTTAATATTGTCTCCCAGATATGCTTCACATTAGGCATGATAATTTTTTTCCAAGCCATAAGGTACCATGGTAATCCTCATCAAACCTGAATTCTCTTCCCTCTTGGGTCCTTTCCTTGATCTCTTGGATCTCCTCATCCTTTGTTTGACCCTCTCGAATCTCCTGCTCCAAGGTCGGATTTAACTCCATTATTCCCATCTCATTCACAAATCCAAGATTCAACCGTTCAAACACCTTGCATAACTCGGATGGCAATTCTCGAACCTTGAGCTGATGACTTACTCCTTTCTGACTCAAAGCATCGACCACTACATTAGCCTTTCCTGGATGATAGTTGATTCCCACATCATAATCCTTGATGAGCTCCAACCATCTTCGTTGCCTCAAATTCAGATCTGTCTATGTGAATATGTACTTGAGACTCTTATGATCTGAATGTGGCCTAGAGGGGGGTGAATATGTCTTTTTGAAATTTAGTCGGAACCTGCAACACTTAGCAACTTGATCAAATACCAGGAATCCGGACTAGTCCGGTAGAGTGCGGACTAGTCTGGTTCGTGCGTACTAGATCGATTAAGTTTGATCGATTATCTCGGTCCTAGATTCTATGCAACGGAAATACACTTGTAAATAGAGATAATACTTCTATGAAACTGGATGTTGTACAAGTTAACCTTATATTCAATGTTTTAACGTAATGTGGTCAAGATCAAGTGAAACCCTAGATGTCAATTAAAAAGTAAGAACAATGTGCACAAAGTGAAGACACTAGATTTTATCCCGTGGTTCAGTTCCCACAAAGGCAACCTACGTCCACGTTGATGAGCCCACAAAAGGACCGGGTCTTCTCTGACCCTAACCTCGTCGAATCGCCACGAAGGCAAATTCTCTTCCACTAATCACAAGGGGCAAATCACCAAGTTCAAAGGGCCTTCTCACAAGTTGAGGGCTCCCCAAGATTACAAGTCGAACGCCACCAAGAACACACTCTTAAGATCAACAATGAAACGTCAGAAGTGTGTTAGAGAATCAAACCCAAGAGCTCAAACGTGTGGAATCATGTCTCTCCTTTGATCCAAAGTGAATCCTCAAGGGATTGATCTTTATTGCATTGGATTGTTGAGGGGAATAAGGTGCTGAAAACTCATGCTTTATCCCTTCTTCATCTAGGTACTCTTCAACTTGAGTGTTCTTGAACTTCGTGTCGTTGTCGCTTTGAATGTTCTTGATCTTCAATGAGAACTCATTTTGAGCATGCTTGAAGAACTTCTTCAGGGTTCTTTGAGTCTCTGCCTTATCATGCAAAAAGAAAACCCAAGTGAAGCGCGAAAAGTCATCAACAATTACTAAGCACCGGGCACACTATGGACTACTATGCTGCTGATGGGTTCGTCTTTTGGGAAACTGCTATTTGGAATCGTAGGGTGGTTGTATTAAACAGTACTGGTTGTTGTTTTCTGGTGTGCTCTGTCGAGAACATGCGCGGTTTGGAACATTTCTGCATTTTGATCGGCCGATGGCCGGAACCTTAGCCTATGGCAGTTAGTCTATTCTGGAGTCTGTTGGCTGTGACCTATTTCTATTCTACTTGGCTCATCTGTCTGTCTGATTACTGGTTTGTTAGTTGGCCCTCGTTGCAAACTGACCTTAGTTTCATACGCCACATCCTCATTCACTCGGTCGGGACTACTTCCCGGACTTCCCTGTCATACCTGACTATTTTTTATGGCGCACAACATAAACCGTAACTGGAATGTCTTTAACTGGAACATTCGTGGTCTTAATAACACTACTAAGCAACAAGCAGTCAGGTCCAAAATAGAGGAGGCCCAGGAGTGCAATATCTTCTGTATACAAGAGACCAAAATGGAACATATTGACATTTCTTTCCTTAAACAACTGGCACCTAGAAGATTCAACAAATTCGTCTTTGCGCCATCCAGGGGTGCCTCGGGAGGTATTCTGGTAGCCTGGAATGACAGCTTGCTTCAGGGGGAAGCTCTGGATATCAGGGACTTTGCCATATTCATGCGGTTCACATCCCAACTGAATGGGGTAGTCTGGCACCTGATCTCAGTCTATGGACCTTGTCAGGGACCTCGTCGGCAGGAGTTCACCGACTGGCTCTGGAATCTCTCATTGCAACCGCAGGAGCTATGCATGATATTGGGGGACTTCAACTTTTATCGCCACGTTAGTGACCGCAACCGCGTGGGAGCGAATATAGGGGACATGCAGATGTTCAATGACATCATCAACCACTTGGGACTTATTGAAATCCCTCTCCAAGGTAGGAATTACACTTGGAGCAACATGCAACAATCGCCTCTACTTGAACAACTGGATTGGTGCTTTACCTCAGCGCAATGGTCCCTAGCATTTCCCAACTCCTCACTTTGGCCAATGGCCAGGGACACATCAGACCATGTCCCACTAGTAGCTCAGATATGCACCACCATACCGAAATCAAAATGCTTCCGTTTTGAAAACTACTGGCTCAGACATCCACAATTTCTCACCATTGTCAAGGACTCGTGGGACTAGCCTCTGTCAACAGTTGGTAGTGCAAGGAGATTTTCTGCTAAATTAAAACGTCTGAGATACAAGCTACGCAAGTGGAGCAGATCACTAGGTGGGCTGAAAAAACTGATCAAACGATGCAATGAAGTTATTCTGATCATGGACACAATGGAAGAGCATAGGGCACTATACTTGCAGGAAAGCTGTTTCAGAAACATGATCAAACATCAGCTTACTCAGCTCTTAAAGCAATAGAATGACTACTGGAGACAACGTTATACAGAGCGTTGGGCCAGGTTTGGTAATGAGCCAACAAAATTCTTCTTGGCTGCAGCAACAGAAAGATACAGGAGAAACAATATATCAGTCATTCAAGATGACCATGGAGTAGAGCTAATGGATCAAGGGCACAAAGCCTCAGCCCTCTGGAAGGAATTTTCGGAAAGGTTAGGGCAATCTGCACCGACTCAACAATGGCCACAAATTCACCATTGCGTGCTGCCTGGACAACATCTACATACATTATGCAACCCGGTCACCAGGGAGGAAATTGATGCCACACTCAAAAACATGCCAACCGACAAAGCCCCAAGTCCAGATGGGTTCAACACAAAATTCTTTCAGGCATGCTGGCACATCATTAAGGAGAACATTTATCTGCTGTGCTCGGACTTCTTTAATGGCAACATCAGTATCCAGCCCCTGAACAGTTCCTTGATCACTCTCATCCTGAAGATCAATAATCCCCATAGAGTTACAGATTACAGGCCCATATCACTGTTGAACTCCACTATCAAACTGATCACTAAGATACTCTCAGTTAGACTGCAGGAAGTCATCCCAACCATTATCCACAAAAATCAATATGGTTTCATCAAAAAAAGAACCATCCAGGACTGCATGGCTTGGGTCTATGAGTACCTTTATCAATGCAAAAAAACCAACACTGGTGTCATAGTACTCAAACTGGACTTCGAAAAAGCCTTCGACAAGGTGACACATGACTTCATTATACACATGCTGAGAGTTTTGGGTTTTTCTGAACAGTGGATCACATGGGTAACAGATATTCTATCTACTGCCACCTCCTCAGTTCTTCTCAATGGAGTGCCAGGTAAGACTTTTCACTGCAGAAGAGGTGTTCGGCAGGGGGACCCGTTATCCCCCCTGCTATTTGTACTGGCAGCAGATCTTCTACAAATTTTAATCAACAAAGCAGTGGAGCTGGGACTTCTATCATTGCCACTTCATCAAGAAATGAACGAGGACTTCCCAGTAGTACAATATGCAGATGACACTATTCTAATCCTCAAAGCCAACTAGAGACAGCTCTTCTTTCTGAAAAACTTACTACAATCCTTCGGGGGAGCTAGAGGGCTGAGAGTGAACTGGGCAAAATCAAGCTTAACACCAATAAACACTGATGAAGAGGAGGCCACAATTCTAGCAGCCACACTGGATTGCACTATTGGCTCATTCCCATTTACTTACTTAGGTATGCCGATGAGCCTCGACAGACCCAAAGCAGATGCCTTTGAAGGGCTTGTCTTAAGGGTGCAAAAACGCTAACTGGAGCAGCAACATGGTTATCAGTGGCTGGTTGATGCACACTTATCAACAGTGTTCTGTCCGCCATCCCAATTTATGCGATGTGTACCATCAAATTGAGACAGTCAGTCATTAAAGCTATTGACAAAGCCAGAAAACAATGCTTATGGAGAGGCTCGGACATCGCTGGAAAAGGCCGGCCCCTGGTGGCCTGGAACCAAGTTACAACACCAAAGGAAAATGGAGGGCTGGGTTTGAAAAGCCTCACCGCAATGAATGGAACCTTGCTCATGAAATTCCTCTGGAAAATCTATAACAATGCAGACATCCCCTGGTTTCACCTCATCAACCAGCGCTATTGCAGCAATGGTAAACCCCCGCACAGCACAAAAGGAAAAGGATCCTTCTGGTGGAGGGATGTTGTGAGCCTATCTGATTCTTTTCTCAGGAATTTTAAAGTCAAAATTGCCATAGGGGACACAATTCGACTATGGCACTATCAGTGGGAAGATCACCTACTCAGAAGGGACATGCCTCGTTTATACTCCTTCGCAAAAAGAACCAACATCTCAATGGCCCAATACCTCAGCAACCCAGATCATGGCAATCACTTTTTTCAACCACTGTCAGAGGAAGCACTATCGGAACTGGCCAATCTGGAGGCCATGCTGGAGGAAATTTCACACAGGGAAGCTTCACAGGATGAGTGGACTCCAATTGGGGGAACAAGAACTTTCAGCTCCAAGCTTATTTACAACAACTATTACAAACACATCAACCCACCAACACCCTTTAGCTGGATTTGGGCCTCAAAGGTGCTAAAGAAAATAAAGATCTTCATGTGGCTGATGTTTCGGGACCGGCTCAACTCACGCAACCTCCTGAAGAGAAAAAACATCACGATTGACGGGAACGACTACACCTACATACTCCGTGCTGACAACGTGGAGGAACTCACGTACCATCTCTTCTTTAACTACTCCTTCAGCACGGCATGCTGGAATGTCCTTGGGATTCACTGGGATCACGACATCCCCTTCTTTCATACCCTGCAAAAAGCCAAGCTCAGCTGGGGTCGCAGCGCCTTCATGGAAACCTTCTCCATAGTAGCCTGGCAGATCTGGATTGCTCGTAACAATGTCATCTTCAAAAACTCTACTCCCTCTATAAATGCTTGGAAACGATCCTTCATTGCTTCTACAAGGCTTCAGGCCTGCCGTTTTAAGCCGGAGGATAGGGCTAGTGTGCTCGTGTGGCTTCAGGGTTTGTAAAGGATGTTCCTCCCTCTGGAACACCTACTCAAGCTCTACTGAGCTACTGTAAATCGCTGTTTCCTTGTCTCTTTTAATATATATTTTATGGCTGCCGGGGTTCTCCCTTGCAGTTTTTCACCGGTCAAAAAAAAACAATTACTAAGCCATATTTGTTATCGTCGATGCTTATGTAAGCAATTGGACCGAAAAGGTCCATGTGAAGTAGCTCGAGTGGTCTTGTTGTAGTCATGACGTTCTTCACGGGATGAGGTGCTCCAACTTGCTTCCCGACTTGGCACGCGCTACAAGGCCTGTCTTTCTCAAAAAAAAACATCCTTCAAACCTCGGATGTGATCGCCCTTGAGGAGTTTTTGAAGATTCCTCATACCAACATGTGCTAGCCGTCTATGCCACAGCCAACCCATGTTGGTCTTTGCAATCAAGCATGTGTCAAGTTTGGCTTTATCTTTGTTGAAGTCAACAAGGTAAAGATTTCCCTTTAACACACCCTTGAATGCAATGGAACCATCAACCCTTCTAGAGACGGTCACACCCTCATTAGTGAACAAGCAATTATAACCTTCATCACATAATTGAGATATGGACAGCAGGTTATAATCTAAGGAATCAACATGTAACACATGATAAAGAGTATGTTGATACGATATGGCATTTTTACCGGTACCTAGCACCTTTCCTTAACTATTGTCTCCAAAATAGATGTCCTCGCTTGGATCCTCATTTTCTTCATACTCAATGAACATCCTTCTTTCTCCGGTCATATGGTTGGTGCAACCACTCTCTAGCACCCATTTCGATCCACCGGAGGAATAGGCCTGCAAAACAAATCATGCCTTGGTTTTAGGTATCCAAGCTTGCTTGGGTCCTCTGAGGTTAGTTACAAGAGATTTGGGTACCCACATATGAGACTTGGTGTTCCCATGGCGTGGCCCAACATAATGAGCATAAATTTTACCAAAAATTACTTCTCATTAGAACATAGAATGCATCAAAAGTCCTGAATAATAGTTGTTGTTGTTTATGAACAGAACTAGTCCGGGAAACCGGACTTGTCCGGAGGACCGAACTTGTCCATGCGGATACCGGACTAGTCCGGTGCTCATATGTGTTGACTTTAGGCTTTTTAGCTTGAGAGGATTTTCCCTTCACAAAGGCAATGCTCTCCTTGTTATTTTTATGGCTTCTAGCATATTGTGTTTCACCATAAGAATACCCAATGCCATATTTGACATTAGGAGGTCTTATGTCCAAGTATGCACTACGTGCATATTTGATCTTCTCCTTGTCAAATATGCCACTTTGGGAAGGATCCTTGTCCTTGGTAGAGGTTGACTTGTCTTTCAAGCTAGTGTCAATTTTAGCACATGAACAAGTAATAGTACCTTCAGTTTTAAGGAGTTGAGAAGGTGAGCTTGAAGAGGATGAGGGGTCACTTTGTTTGAGTGACTCAATTGTACCTCAAGGATCTTGTTAACCTTGGATGGGTTAACAAGTTCGTCCTTGATGGTAGTATTTGAGTCGCTTAACTTCAAGCAAGCTTCCTTGCTTGAGGCTAACTCAAGATCCAGTTACTTGCCTCGCTCCTTTTCAAGTTCGAGAAGCTTGTCAAGTTCAAGATATTCCTCCTTTTGGGAGATAATCATATCTTCTTGACGGTTGATCAACTTCTCCTTCTCAACAAGCTGATCAAGTAGAAATTTCATTTTTGTAGTTGTTTTCTTATCTAAGCCAATGAGCATGTCTTCATTGTCACTAGCGACTTCACTATCACTAGAATAGGAATGCAAGGAAGAGGATTTGGTTGTTACCTTTCATTTACCTTCTTTTGCCATGAGGCAAGTGTCGTTTCCCTTCCATGCACCGAAAGATGGGAAGAGGGTGGACTTCTTGGATGTCTTCTCGATGGCTATGCTAGCCATCTCCTCTTCCTCTTCGGATGTGGACTCATCATTTGAGTCTCACTCCTTTGCTAGATGCACTTGTCCAGCTTGCGTCTTCTTCTTGAAGAATTTCTTGGGTCGGGGCTTAGTTTCCTTGGTTTTTTTCTTGTTTTCTTCATACGGGCAATCAACTATATAGTGGTCATATTCACCACAGTTAGAGCACGCCCGCCTCAATTTTGGTCTTGATTTTTCTTTGTGTTTTCCTTCACTCGATTTACCACCTTGTCTTCTCTTCATCATTCTCTTGACTTCATAAATAGGATCATGTCTTCCTCATCTATGTCGATGGTCTCATCATCGCTGTCCTCTTCTTGTTGAGCTTCTCGAGCTTCTTTTGACAAGGGTTTGCAAGTGGACTTCAAAGCGACCCCTTTTTTCTTTGTCGAGGTGAGGTCAGCAATCTCCTTGACATGCTTTGCTTGCTTTTCCATCATCTAGAAATTGATGATTTTCCCAAGCAGCTCATCCGGGGTCATTTTCTTGTGCCCGGAGCTTTCTCTAATCATCAAGCACAGGGTGACGTTACGAGGCATGAAAGCTCTAAGGATGAGCTTCACCACCTCGTGATCGTTCCACTTCTTGCTTCCGTATGCTCAAACCTTGTTGATGAGCATCTTTAACAGGTTGTACATGTCTTGTGGCAACTCATCTTCTTCTATGGCGAATTTTCCCAATTCGCCTTTGATCATTTCGATCTTCGCCTCTCGCACATGACGATCGCCTTCATGTGCAGTTTGCAATGTATCCCAGATTTCTTTTGCAATCTCGAGCCCATCCACCTTGGTGAACTCGTCCCAACTTAGAGAAGAGGTGATGACTACTGCAGCTTGAGCATTCCGATGAATTTCATGCTCTTGGCTTGGGGTAAGCTCTTCATCGTCGTCAGGGATATCTATTCCTGTACACACAATATGCCATAAACTGGGATTGAGTGAGATTAAGTGCATTTTCATGTTTTGACTCCACATTGATTAATCATTGCCATCAAAATGTGGGGCTTTTCCTAGGGGAATAGACAAATAATGATTATTATTGGAATTTAATCGATCATAGTTGAAAGGATATCGAGAGTAGTCGGTGTGACTACTTCCCTTCTTCTTGTCCTCGATCTTCACTTTCCCTTTGGAGAGGGCTTTGTTCCTTAGGAGCGCTTTGAGTTCAAGCTTCTCCTCATCGTCATCCTCGAAGTCCTGAATGGCGTCGAGGAGCTTCTCCAATTTTTGAGCTCTTTCATCTTCAACCTTGTCTTGTTTACGACTCTTGTGCACATCCTTCATGTCCGACATGTTCTCTTCGAGCGATTAGTCTCTTGCGAAGAGTTTAGCTCTGATACCGATTGAATGTGGCCTAGAGGGTGGGTGAATAGGCCTTTTTGACTTTTAGTCGGAACTTGCAACACTTAGCAACTTTATCAAATACCAGGAATTCGGACTGGTCCGGTAGAGTGCGGACTAGTCCGGTTTGTGTGGACTAGATCAATCAAGTTTGATCGATTATCTCGATCCTAGACTCTATGCAGCGGAAATACACTTGTAAATAGGGATAATACTTCTATGAAATTGGATGGTGTACAAGTTAACCTTATATTCAATGTTTTAACATAATGTGGACAAGATCAAGTGTAACCCTAGATGTCAATTGAAAAGTAAGAACAATGTGCACAAAGTGAAGACACAAGATTTTATCCCGTGGTTCGGTTCCCACAAAGGCAACCTACATCCACGTTGAGGAGCGCACGAAAGGACCGGGTATTCTCTGACCCTAACCTCGTCGAATCACCACGAAGGCAAATTCTCTTCCACTAATCACAAGGATCAAATCACCAAGTTCAAGGGGCCTTCTCACAAGTTGAGGGCTCCCCAAGATTACAAGTCGAACACCACCAAGAACACACTCTTAAGATCAGCAATGAAACGACAGAAGTGTGTTAGAGAATCAAACCCAAGAGCTCAAATGTGTGGAATTGTGTCTCTCCTTTGATCCAAAGTGAATCCTCAAGGGATTGATCTTTCTTGCGTTGGATTGCGTGGAGAGATGTGTTTTCTAAGCTCTTGGAGGGTGTGACGGCGCATGGGGTCGAGTGAGTTGATAGTTGGGCCGTGCACATCTATTTATATTAGGGTTTTCAAAAGCTACCGTTAGGGTTTTCAAAGTCCGGACTAGTCCATGGTGGACTCCGGACTAGTCCGGTGAGTGGCGTGTGGGAAACCCTAAGTGTCCAGGAATATCGGACTTGTCCGGCTAGGAGCGAACTTGTCCGATTTTAGTCAGAAAGGTTTTCATACTTGTCCTTGGTGATATCGGACTAGTCCGATGTGGTGATACCCTTAGTGTATAGAGGACAAGTCCGTACTTGGAGGACTTGTCCGATTTTAGTCAGAGGGTTTTTCGGACTAGTCTGTGGAGAGATCGGACTTGTCCGTTTTCGTGCAAATGTGAATAATTGAGGATTAGTCTGCACAAGGGAGTACTAGTTCGTTTTTAGTCAGAGGCATTATCGGACTAGTCTGGACATTATCGGACTAGTCCGGTGCGGATAAGTCCATACTGGCAGGACTTGTCTGAACCTATACAGAGGGGATTGCAGACTAGTCCGGTGTATATCGGACTAGTCCGTTTTTCCTGTGAAATGTGAAGTGTGTGTGAGGATTTTTTTTGTTCTTGAGCTCTTGGGATGTATTACACCATTACACTTCATACACAATGATATATTCTATTCATCTCTTGAGCACTTTTCCGAATTGATCCTCATTCTCCTTTATTTTTGGCGCTTTCTTCATTCTTTCATTAGAACTTGCGCTCATCTCAATAATGTGGTTAGGATCTCATTTGTTTGTCATAACTCAACCAAAACCCCCAAGGGATGCCTAGATGCACTTTCATGATCCATATAAATTTCACACCTATGTCCAAGGATATAGTGTCTCCGAATTTTCAATGTGTGTACCACAGCTGCAAGTTCGAGATCATGTGTTGGATAATTCTGCTCATGTTTCTTCAATTGTCTTGATGCATAGGCTACTATTTGACCTTCTTGCATGAGCACACATCCAAGTCCTTGTCTTGATGCGTCGCAATATATGTCAAAACTTTTACTTACATCCGGCAACACCAAAACTGGGGTTGTGGTTAACCTCTTCTTTAGCTCCTCAAAGCTGTCTTGACAAACGGGAGTCCATTGGAAAGCTTTCCTCTTCATTAGCAATTCCGTCATTGGCTTGGCTATTTTGGAAAAGTCCTTGATAAACCTCCTGTAATATCCAGCCATTCCAAGAAAACTCCTTATTTCCTTTACATTTTGTGGTGGCTCCCATTTCAACACATCCCTCACCTTTCTTTGGTCAACTGATACTCCTCCTCCTGAGATGATATGACCCAAGAATGACACTTCCCTTAACCAAAACTGACACTTGTTGAACTTGGCATACAATTGATGCTCCCTCAATTTCTGCAACATGAGCCTCAAATGTTCCTCATGTTCCTCCTCGCTTCTCGAGTAGATCATAATGTCATTAATGAACACCACAACGAACGTATCCAAGTACTCCATGAAGACCTTATTCATTAGGTACATAAAATAGTCAGGTGCATTCGTCAATCCAAAGGACATCACGGTGTACTCATAAGATCCATATCGTGTCCTCAGAGCTGTCATCGGTATGTCTGATGGTCTAATCTTCATTTGAAAGTATCCCGACCTCAAATCAATCTTGGAGAAGACACAAGCACCCTTCATCTGATCAAACAATTCTTCTATGTGCGGCAAGGTGTACTTGTTCTTGATGGTCACCTCATTGAGAGCTTGGTAATCCACACACATCCTTTGTGATCCATCCTTCTTGTCCACGAAAAGTACGGGCGATCCCCAAGGTGAAGAGCTTGGGCGAATAAAACTCTTCTCTAGTTGCTCTTGAATCTGCTTCTTGAGCTCCGCTAATTCCTCAGGGGGCATCATATATGGCCACTTAGCTATAGGTGCAGTTCCAGGTATTAAATCAATAACAAACTCAATGTCACGATCAGGTGGCATACCTGGCAACTCATCCGGAAACACGTCCAAAAATTCACGCACCACTGGGATCTCCTCAATTGCAGCACCATCCATATGATTCAGCTCCACTTGCTTCGGTGCATGTTGAGTTGTTTCAACCTCTATGATGATCCCTTCCTCATTGGTCAACTTCACTGTCTTTGTGGCACATTCAATGACTCCATTGTGCTTCCTCAACCAGTCCATACCAAGTATAATGTCCAATCCTTGAGAATCCAAAACAATGAGGTCGGCAAAGAAGTTGACCCCCCCCCCCTTATTCTAAGGCTTACTTTTGGACATAATATATTCGTCCTCATCTCTCCTCCAGGAGATTTAACCAACAAGGTATACTTCGTATTAGAGATAGGAAAACTATACTTGGCAACATATTTCGATGCAAGAATGAATGCGATGCTCGAGAATCAAATAACATAGTCGTCGGGTTGGAGTTTGCGAGAAACATACAAATAACCACGTCATCTGCTTACTGGGCTTCCTCCGTAGATACATGGTTCACGTTGCCACAAGCAAAATTTTGTTGTCCACGATTCCCTTGTGGTGCTCCTCCATTAGGTCTTGGGTTCTGTCTTGGAGCATTGCTTCCTTGACCAAGGCCTGACTTAGGACATTGAATTGCAAAGTGTCATGATTCTCCACATGTATAGCACTTCCTAACTGCACCATAATTATTGGGACGAACTTGATCCTAAACATTTGCACCAGGAAAGTTGGCATGAGGTGCAAAAGGCATTGGAGGCCTAGGTGCTTGCATGACAGGGCATTGCTGCACAAACTGAGCTGGGCGCGGTGCATAACCAGGGTGTTGTACAGGAGCAGAAGAGTTGTAATAAGGTGCATTAGGTGGTGCAAAGCGAGGGCGCACATTACTTCCTTGTTGTTGTCCCTTGATATGGTGCCTTCCTCTTGTTATCTAGCTCCATCTCATGTACTTTAGTCTCCACAATAATTGCCTTGTCCACTAGCTTCTAAAAGTTGGCATAATCACAATTTAGCAGTTGTACTTGGATCTCATTGTTCAAGCCCTTCATGAACAAGTATTGCTTCCGGCTGTCCCGGCTCACATCCTCAGGCGCATATCTTGAGAGTTGAGTATATTTATTGAGATATTCACTCACGCTTGACCTTCCTTGCCTCAAGTTTTCAAACTCTTGTCTCTTTAGGATCATGACACCTTCTGGCACATAATGAGAATAGAAACTCTCCTTGAATTCAGCCTAAGTAATCCTCTCCTTATTCTCATGGGCGTTGCATAAGGAATCCCACCAATCGGCAGCTGCTCCAACAAGTTGATGAGATGCAAATAGCACCTTCTCCCGGTCATTGCGTTGGACTATTGCAAGTTTCTTCTCCACGGACTTGAGCCAATCGTCGGCATCCATAGGGTCGGTGGCTTGAGCAAAGGTTGGAGGCCTAGTCCTCATGAACTCTCCCAACCTGTTATAAGGAGGTGGGGATGGCGGTGGAGGCATGTGGTGCTGATTGTTGTTGTTACCAGCCTACAGTTGTCCCATAGTCTGTATCATGGTCTGCATGAGCTGGTTCTAAATAGCCAATAGCTGCTCAAGGTTGATAGCTCCCTGGGCAGGTCCTTGTCCATTGTTGTTCTGAGGTGCTCCGTTGTTCTCCTCCTCAAGATTGCCATCCCTCTGGTTGCAAGTTCTCACCATCTGAAGAAAAGCAAGAGATAAGAATTTAGAAAACGTCACCAACTATATGCATCAAGGGATATGAAACTAAGCAACTAACTATACTAGCCTATATGGACATGGCAATGCTAAAGCATACAAAAATCCTATACTAAGCACACAAGCAACAATACATAGCAATCAGCAGACCAAGAAAAAACACACGCTTCCTGAGTGCTCCTATGTGCTCTAAAGTGTCCATTCTATCTAGGTTGCATCCTACGGTCAACCTGTGGCTCCGATACCAAATTGTGACACTCGGTTCCGAAAATGAACCAAGTGAATGCATATGTGTTCCCAGGACGTTCAACACACATACACGAGTGCATTCACAAAAGGATATACAGAAATTACCACAGAACAAGATTAATTAAGCACTTTTATTACCGAATTCAGAATATCCTCGAATACAAGCTCTAATGAATAATAATGACAAGTTTGAACTAATGCAGCAAAATCATTTAATAAAGCAACTATGCAGCTAAGCAAAGGGTATAGCGCAGCTCCAATCAAACCACAGGCAAGCTGACGGCAGACACGGCCTAGAACTCCGCATTATCAATGTGATACTCCCAATCCTGACCTGCAACTATTGGTGAGGGAATTGCAAGGGTGAGTACATGTCGTACTCAGTAAGTGTGGGAAAGTATGACATGTAGCTGATACAAATGACGAATATAATAACGGCTAAGTGTTGAAAAGTACATTAAAACATTTGAAAAGCAATGTATTGTATGTATGTGAAGTAAACCCATCATAAAACATGTAGTTATCATAATACCAGTCCATATTTCATTACCATCGTCCATATTCCAGATTTCTCATTTCCATTAACCATATCCATTACCATAAACCATAATACCATCCCATACCCAGCACCAAACCATCCCAATCCAAAAATCCCTCTAATCATGGATGTTGTCCAGGTGCTCTTAACCGGGAGCACGGCTATCATGATAGTTTTTAACACTCTGTAGATATTGTACCGCTTTACCCACGTGTTTGTGATTTCATCACCTTTCAGCGACTACGAAATC
The DNA here is from genome assembly GCA_036927565.1 of Tuctoria greenei. Lineage (NCBI taxonomy): Eukaryota > Viridiplantae > Streptophyta > Magnoliopsida > Poales > Poaceae > Tuctoria > Tuctoria greenei. The sequence continues at coordinate 184,626,537 of JAYESD010000006.1, forward strand.
TCAATTATGTTGTCTCACACTTCCGTTTGTGTGTGGCCAAGAGATCACAAAATAGCCTTTACAAAGGGACTACTAGCATGTACGGACTCACTGAGATTTCACCGGTGGCGATGTCTCCAACTGAGCACATCTTCAACCAAGGGCCCCCTCTTGTGCCATTCGGATCCCAGGGAGTCCAACCACAAATCCAAACCCAATCTGACTCCCCTTCTCCGGTGCGCCAAATGATCAGCGCAGTACTAGCAATACCCTAATTAATCAGCTATGCCGCACCCATACTTGGCCTTGTGGTGGCACTGTTGTCCTGACTTATTCTCGCATGAACCGGTCTTTAGATCTAAAGCAAGCAACCACCATGTCTACCAACCCATCCACGTACCAGGCTTGTTTAGATCACCCATTACCATATCATATTAACCAGTTCATATTAACCATAATCTCATTAATGCATAATTAAATGGTATAGTTGTTTTGCCATCCTAATTAATTAAAGCGAAGCAAAGGTCAAAGCCCTTCCCGACTCTCTACCATGTATTCCAGGTGACAAAGGTAGTTAAACAAAGCTATTAAACTTCCTATCATAGGGATTCCCATCAAATTGACACGAGCATGCAGTTTTGAAAACAAACCATTTATTGTATAACAGGATCAATATGTTCAAGAGCACTTGCCTTGCTCTTGGGCTTGTTTCGGGTCAAAGTCTTCAAAATCCTAGTGCTGGAGGTCCTCTGCAGCACCCTCTAGCGCAAATCCATCTAATCTGCGCAACGAACATACAAGACAAGAATCACAATCAATAGATGCTCATACATTACTCAATATGACATGATATACATGATTAATGCAATTGTGAGGTAAGACTTTGTTAATAATTTGTTAATAATGTTTACTAACTAGTTCTAATGGTTTTTAAATAAGTTTGGACAGGTTTGGAATTGATTCGAATCAATTTAGAATTAATTCAGTAGAAACAAACAGCAAAACTGGACTAGTCCGCTGTAGGATCGGACTAGTCCGCCCTATGCAGAACAAGCGAATTAGGATTTTCTAGATCGACATGAATTTGGAGAAACGGGGTTAAATTCATGTGAGAAGGAGAAAGTAGAAGGTATACGTGGTGTTTAGAACTCCAATGAGTCAAGGGTTTTGGAGGCAACACTTGGATCTTGATGATCTAGGGTTGATGAAGAGAACTTGATGGTGAATTGTTGATGAAGAACGAAGACACGATGGAGATCTTGATCACTTGATCCTCTTTTGTTTCCTCCTCTTCTTCCTCTTGCTCGGGATCTCCTTCTCCCTCCTTGGCGGTGGTATCCACGAGCTAGGGTTCGTGGTCTTTCAATTGAGGCAAAGAGGTAAAAGGGTGGGGTGATGGGTTATTTATATAGAGGTGGAGAGTTAGGGTTTGAAGGATTTCGAGTTTGGGGTGGGTGGAGGCCGGTGTGGGGTCCCACATGAGCTCCAAAAGGGTTAGACACGACATCCTTAGTCCCACATAAGGTAAAACCTAAAAACACATCGTGAAACAAAAGATCAACTTGGAACCGCGATCACCAGACAAGTCCGCACTAGGCCGAGCTAGTCCGTTGTTAGACAGAGACGAAAATGGATAAGTCCGGACTATATCGAACAAGTACAAACTTATTCAGAGAGGAAAATGGAAAAGTTTGCTAGATATCGGACAAGTCCGGACAAGTCTAGGGACTTAGCAAAATTTCAAGGAATCAGGATACCGGACTAGTCCGCACTGGACCGGACAAGCCAAAAATTGTACAGAGACGAAACCGGAATAGTCCGCACGAAAACGGATATGTCCGAGGGAGGTGTTACACCCTCATTATCATGCATCATGCCCTGCATCCATCATTAAATATGTTTAACATTAATCCACATAAAAAGGAACAAGTTTAAAATGAATTAGGAGCAAAACCGCACTTAAGAATTCTATGAAGTGCGGACTAGTTTGATTTTGGTGCGGACTAGTCCCATTTCTCTCTGACTTCCATCAGACTTATCCGTTTAGCTGTGGACTAGTCTGTTTTTCTCTCTGGACACTTTCGTACTTGTCCGATCCTTTGCGGACTAGTCCGGTGTTCCAAATTCTTGGAAATTTTGCTAAGTCACTAGACTTGTCCAGACCTGTCCGGTATTCCAGTGGACTTGTCCGTTTTTCCTCTGACTAAAATCAGACTTGTCCGATTTTGGCCAGACTTGTCTGTTTTTCCCCTCTGGATAAGTTTGGACTCGCCAATGTCCAGTCCGGACATGTCCGATTTCTCTCTGTCTAACTTCGAACTAGTCCGGACCTTTTTTGGACTTGTCCGATAAATCATGACTCTGAATTGATCTTTTGTTTCACAACTTGTTTCTTGGGTTTTACGTTAAGTGGGCCTAGGGACGTCGTGCCTAACTCTTTTAGAGCCCATGTGGGACTCCAAACCGACCCCTACTCATCTCAAAACTCTAAATCCACCAAAACCCTAGCCTCCACCTCTATATAAACAACCCCATCCCTTGGTTTGACATCTATTTGCCACTTTTGAACCACACCCAAACCCTAGCTCGTGGATAGCCGCCACCAAGGAGGGAGAAGGAGATCTAGAACAAGGGGAAGAAGAGGAGGAAACGGAAAAGGATCAAGATCTCCATCAACTTCGCGTTCTTCATCAACGATTCACCATCAAGTTCTTCATCAACCCTAGACCATCAAGAATCGAGTGTTGCCTCCAAAACCCTTGATTCTTTGGAGTCTTAGACACCTGGTATACCTTCTACTTCATTTTCCTTACATGAATTCAACCCCAAATCTCCAAATTCACGTCGATCTAGAAAACCCTAGTTCGCTAGTTCCGCGAAGTGCAGACTAGTCCGGTCCCTAGCGGACTAGTCCGATTTCCTGGTTAATCTGTGTTGAATTAATTCAAGAATTCATTTGAATCAATTTCAAACCTGTCCAAACTTGTTAAAAACTATTAGAACTAGTTGGTAGACATTATTAACCACTTATTGACTAGTTTTACTTTGCATTTGCATTAATCAAGCATGTCATGTCATATTGAGTAATATTTGTGCACTCTTTGATTGTAATTCTTGTCTTGTATGTTTATTGCGCCGATTAGATGGATTTGCGCTAGAGAGTGCTGCGGAGGATCTCCAACAGCAGGAGTTTGAAGCCTTTGATCCTAATCAAGCCCAAGAGCAAGGCAAGTGTCCTTGAACATATTGATCCAGTTTTTCAAATAAATGTTGTGTTTGCAAAACTGCATGCTTGTGTCAATTTGATGGGAAATCCTATGATAGGAAGTTTACTAGTTTTGTTTAACCACCCTTGTCACCTGGAATTCATGGTAGAGAGTCGGGATGGGCTTTTCACCTTTTTGCCTCGCTCTAATTAATTGGGATGGGAAAACAAACAAATAACCTAATTATGAATTAATGGATGATGTAAATTGATGATTATGGCTAAATGGTAATGTGTGACATGGGAGATCTAAGCAAGCATGGTTTGTGGATTGGGTTGGATGTTATGGTGGTTGCTTGCTTGAGATCTAAGGACTAGTTCATGCGAGAATAAGCCAGGACTACATTGCCACAACGAGGCCAAGTATGGGTGCGGTGTAGCTGATTAATTAGGGTTTTGCCAGTGCATTTGGACCATTAAGGATGCTCGGGGAAGGGGTAGTCAGATTGGGTTTGTTGATGATTGGTGGGACTACCCTGGGATCCGAATGGCTCAAGAGGGGGCCCTTGGTTGAAGATGTGCTCAGTTGTAGACATCGCCACCGGTGAAACCTCAGTGGGGTCTAAATAGGCTAGTAATCCCTTTGTAAAGGCTATTTTGTGATCTCTTGGCCATACACCAAAGGAAGTATAATGGGCATAAGAGAGGTTCTTTAGTCGCCAACGGGTGATGAAATCACAAACACGTGGGTAAAGTCGTACAAACTCTGGAGAGTATTAAAACTATCATGATAGTTGTGCTCCTGGTTAAGAGCACCTAGACAACTTCCATGATTAGAAGGAAACTTGAAAATTGGGATTTGGTATGGTTTGGTATTGGTTATAATTGATAATATGCTTATGGCTGGTTATGGATTGGTTTATGGCAATGGATATGGTTAATGGTAATGGTGAAATCTGGTATAATGGTGATGGATATGGATATGGACTTGTACTATGTTAGTAATTATGGTTTATGATGGGTTTACTTCACATATTTATAATATATTGCTTTTCAAATGTTTTGATGTACTTTTCAGCACTTAGCCATTATTATATTCGTCATTTGAATCAGCTACATGTCATACTTTCCACACTTGCTGAGTACGACATGTACTCACTCTTGCAATTCCCCCACCAACAGTTGCAGGTCAGGATTGGGAGTTTAACGGCGATAATGCAGAGTTCTAGACCGTGTCTACCGTCAGCTTTGCCTGTGGTGTTGCTTGGAGCGCTACCCTTATGCTTAGTTTGCTTAGTTGCTTAGTTTGCTTAATTAGTTTATTTCTACTGCATTAGTTCAAACTTGTCATTAATATTCACTAGAGCTTGTATTTGAGGATATTATGAATTATGTAATAAAAGTACTTATTTATTAACTTGAGCTATGATAATTGTCTGTATATCATTTGTGATGCACTTTTGTATGTGTGTTGAACATCTTGGGCACACATATACTGCACTTGGTTCATTTTCGGAACCTGGTATCATAGAAGGTAAAATCGGACTAGTCCACACCGAAAATGGACTAGTCCGCACTTCCCAAAATTCTTAAGTGTGGTTTTGCTTCTAATTCAATTTAAACTCATTCCTTTTTATGTGGATTAATGTTAAACATGTATATGAACTTATGCAATGCATGATGCATGAAAATGAGGGTGTTAAATGCATGCCAACCCATTTTGTGGGAAGGCTAATGAGGATGCAAGTGCTCACCTCCAACAGTTCCTTGAGATCTGCAACACTTTTAAGATCAAGGACGTATCTCCTGATGTTGTTCGTCTTAGGCTATTTCCATTCTCTCTTCTTGGGAGAGCAAAATAGTGGTTCTACGCGAAGCGAAGTGCTGTAGACACTTGGGAGAAGTGTTCTATGGCATTCCTCGCCAAGTTTTTCTCGTTGGGCAAAACTAATGCCCTACGTGGAAGAATTTCCAACTTCCAGCAAGATGCTAAGGGATCTATTGCTGAGGCTTGGGAAAGGCTTCAGGAGTACAACCTAGCCTGTCCCCACCATGGGATGGATGATTGGCTAATTATTCAAAACTTCTACAATGGGCTGATCCCTTCTGCTCATGACCATGTTGATGCTGCTGCTGGAGGTGCCTTCTTCTCATTGAGGGTGCCCAAAGCCAAAGATTTGATTAAGAAGATGGTGTCAAATATGGGTTGGAGTGATGAGCGTCTCCATACTCGCCAGCGAGGCATGCACGCCTTGAAGGAGGTGGACATGATCGCTGCCAAAATTGGATCTCCTTATGAAGAAGATTGATGGACAAGGCAATGGTGAGGTATGTGGCAATGTCGATGCCCTAGACTCTCACATCACTTGTGAAGTCTGTGGCAACACGGGCCATTTGGGCAATGACTGCCCAAAAACCTATGAGGATGCCTTATACGTAGCCAACAATGGAAACAACAGTAGCTATCATCCAGGAGTTCAAGGGTGAGGTCAACCATGCCCATTCTTTCAAGGAGGGTACAACAACAATGGCAATAATGGAAATCAACCCAACTTGAGAGAACTTGCTATTGGCCAGCTGAAGATCAATGATGCTATGTCCAAGAAGTTGTCGGCTAATGACAAGACCCAGGAAAGCATTAATGCCATGATTGAAGGACTATCCTCATCCTTCAAGAATCAGTTGAGTTTCAACAAGATGTTGGAAACTCAGTTGGCTCAACTAGCAACTGTTGTTCCTCCAGTGCAGAATGGCAAGATGTCAGGACAGCCCGAACCTCCCTTCGAGAGTGCCAACATGATTTCTCTACAAGGAGGCAACTGGTAGAAGGACCTAGGATGTCCTACAAATTCATACTCAAATGGGGCTCACCACTTTGACAAGGCCCTTTATGACCTTGGAGCAAGTGTGAGTGTGTTGCCCAAGGTGGTTTTCGACCAGCTAAACTTCATGAAGCTTACTCTAACACCAATGTAGCTCCAATTGGCTGATTCTTTAGTCCGTTATTCGGTGGGTATTACCAAAGATGTTCTGGTGAAAATCTAGAATTGCTTCATACCCGTGGATTTTGTGGTGCTCGACATGGAGGTCGAGAAGGATACGCCGCTCATTCTTGGGTGACCATTCTTAAGCACCGCGAAGGCTCGCATAGATGTGGGAGCTGGAGAAATCCACTTCTATATCAATGGCAGGGAGGAGAAGTTTAACTTTCGCCCAAAGTTGGAGCAATGCTCCATGATCCGTATCAAGTATGGGCCGAATGTTAAACACATTCAAGAAGTCGAAATCACACCTCCAAAGGTTGACCCGCTCATTGCATTCATGAGGAATTTGATCTATGTGGAGAACCCGTCTTATCGTCCATGCCAACACCCCAAGAAGATGGAGAAGTCCGGGCCTCCCCAAAGGCCCAAGTCCACCAAGGCGCCAAAGATGGAATGGCGGAAGAAGCAATACAAGTCGTCTGAGCCCATCCCTCCGGGCCCGCATGTTAAGAAATGAAGAAGGAGGAATGTCCATCTCATCAGACGGTGGTGAGACCTAGCCAATAGGTTAAATTGGTAGTTATCCTTTTCTTTGTTTTTCTTTTCTCTTCATTTGGTTCTTCCCATTTGATTTTATTTTTCCCCATTGCATATTTTGTTTTCCTTAGCAAGTTGAGAACCTTATATTCTCAACTATCATTTTTATTTCTTTATTTTCCAAAAAAGAAAATTGTTGGGTTTTGAAAAAAAAAAGTTTTTATTTGGAAAACAATTTTTCTGAGTTGCGAAAGTGGTAATTCACCAATGTGTTAATTCCATAGCCATTGGGGAGCCACCTGCTAAAAGGGAGAACATGGGGGCACTTGTCAGTGTGGCCGACCCCCCTGTTCGGCCGACTAGGGGGAAGGGCCATTTTGGCTCTCTTTCTCTCTCTCTCTCTCCCCTCCAACGGCTACATTTGGTACCCTAGTGACCGTTGGGAAGTGCACACTATAAATGGTGGCCGTGAGGAGCACTTGTCCTCACACTTCGCCTCATTTCATACCTCCCCAAAGCCACTCTTGCTCACATTGTTTTTCTTGCTCTTCATTTGAAGTACTCTTGATTAATTCCCAACTCAAAAAGATTTGCTTTTGTTTGCATTTGCAATTTGCTCTCAAGTTCTTCAAGGGAAAATCTGTTGGGGGGTTTTGCTTTTGCTAACATCACCTATTTCGAGTTTCTGCCTTGTTGTGTTCTTGTTTGTTGCGGCCATGAAAGGGATAAAGAGGTTGTTTGGAAAGCGGGTGGAGGTTGCAAGCTCAAGACATGGTGGAGACTCAAGTGCATGCCCCTCTTCCGTTGCTACACCAAGTTCACTAAGAAGGAGTGTAGGTGAAGACACTCCCATGGGTGCGAGAAGCAACCCTCATCAACTTCTTCACGATGACGACCTCGACATACAAAGTGAAGTTGAAGATCAAGCACGCAAGCTCCTCCAAGATCGTGAGTTTTCTCATACGAAAGCTTATGATCTGGATTGATCTCAAAAATAGGTATGGATTCCGAATTCTTTTCCATTTGGCATGCACAAGGATGGGAAAACTTTGCTCACATAGAGGAGAGAGGTTCACACCTTCTCTCCATACAATTCATTTGCACACTCAAAATAGGATTTGATGGTATTACTTTTAAATTATTTCAAATAGGATACAACATCCTATGGAAATAATTATGTGAAATCCTAGACTTCCATAGACGTCATTTGCTAGATTTAGACGCTTCGCCTAAGTTTAACAAACATAGTTTTTGGCAAGATTTAACTAGTGAGGTCAGATGTAGTGCACCTAGGAATAGCCACTTACACAACCCTACTTTACGCTTCATGCATAGATGGGTGGCTATGACTATGTTCCCTAGAGGAGACGTAAGGGTAGTGCGTGATGATGAGCTGAAAAATTATTTGCCATAATTAAAAAGAAAAAAGTTGCTCCAGTTATAGCCATGATGACACAATGGTTAGATTACATTCTAAGAACAGAGCCAATTGAATGCACTTCATTGATTACTCGTATTGCTACTAGGGTAGGAGCACTGGAATATTCTTCATTTGAGTATATTGAAAATGAAAGAGAATTAATTGATGAAGATTATTTAGTGCAAGGACATACACTTAAGCATGATCAAGATGGCTTTTTGTTATTCTATTATCCTTGCTTTGTCGATGAAATTAGGTTACCTAACCCGGATTGTACAAATGTCGGAAGCTAACCATTGACCTTCATCCCATCGATGAAGCACAGAGACGTAATGTCTCTAGTAGGGTAACTAGAAGTCGTGTAAGGAGAGCGGTCATGCCCCGACAACCTCCATGGTCTATGAGTACAAAGAGGAAGAGAACCCAACGGGTGATGCACCCAGATGGACTCAACCTCCATCGTATGAGACCGAAGGTCCGTCTTGGCATGGATGGCCAAATGCCACATGGGAGCCGCCCCTATCCACTTCAAGCTATAGCAGCTTGCCTCCAACTTCCATGAGAAGATGTCATTCCTCTTCGGCTAGAAGTCATCGTGACTATAGCCAAGGAATGACGGATCTCACTATACGTATGGAAGAGCTTGAAGTGAGAACGGGTGACATCTACAACACTCTCCAAGAGAATGTCCAAGGTACCCAAGACTGGCAACAACACATGGACACTCAATTCACAAACTTTAACTACACGCTACAACAACAACAAGCCGATCTCACGCCATACTTACGTCATCAAGGGTTCAACCCTCATCACGGAGTTGAGTGAAGAACAAGCTTGTGGGAGGACCCCCACTTGAGGTAAATTGTATCAACCCCTTTGCATATTATTTTCCATTCAATCATCATCCACCTTGCATATAAAAAAAAATAGTATAGGTTTCTTTTCAAATAAAATAAATGATGTGCGGTAAGAATGACTTAGAATTCACATAGATGAAATGATGAATAGTTGCTCTGTTTTAATTTTCCTAAGTCCCTAGTGTACAACTTACTACTCTCCAACATATTCCTCTCATTTGCTAAAATTGCTTTTGCCTTGATTTGGAAATTTTGGGTAGCAAAAGCTTAATCCATTCTAAGTTGTTGTGAGATATGATATAGTGATAGGGTTGCTATTCTTAGTTTGAAAGTGAAACTTAGATTTCCAGAGAAATTCTAAAAAGATTTAAGTTGCTCTCATTTGATTGGAGATACCTACCAAAGTCATATGATACATTACATTGATAGACCTTATGCATATGCTATTTGCCTTCACATTGAGCTTTGTCAAACTAGTATAGACCTATGAGATGTTATACATTACTTTTTGAATCCAAGACTTCACTTGCACATGCTATGCTTCTACACTAGAAGTAAGTGAAATCCCACCATACCACCATTCCACCATAAAAAGAGAAACTCCATATCATTCATGCTTATTACTCTCTCCAAAATTTATTGCGTAAAAAGGGAGCAGAAGACATGGCTACAAGAAAAAGAAAAAAAAGGAAAAAGAAAATGCATGCTTACATCATAAGCATGAGAAGAAAAAGAAGTAGCCATGTTTCATCCCTGCAAAATAAGAGAGTCCACTCAAAAAGGAGTCATCTCAATATCCACATCCACTCCATTCCATCATATATGCACAAGTATTGAATCAAATTGTTTTGAATTGATTTCTCCTAAGGCTTGCTCTTTTGACTTAGCAATATTAAGTGTTGCAAATATGCCTAGAATATTCCCTACCAAGCTCCACATACAAGCCTTATGTAGAGGTAGGATGAATTTAGCCACAATGCCTTGGTGAGGATATATTTCCACTACACAAAAAGGAGAGACTGAGAGAATCAAAATTGAGATACTTAAAATCTAAATTGAACTCTCCGGAATTTGAGTGGAACTTGATTCCTAGGGTATGTGTGCTCCATTTGTTGTTCTATCTTGAGACCACCCATGAATAGGGGATGGCATAAGCCCCATAATGACTTGAGATGGGTGAAGTACCATGCCAATTTTTGCAATACTAGGTAGAGTATTTTATTGTGCACATGGTACTTTTGAAAAGTAGAACATAGTAGCAACTCCTGATCATCAAACTAAAGTCTTGACTTTGCTCGGGACGAGCAAAGGATAAGCTTTAGGGAGTTTGTTGATGGCTGTTATATACAAATTTTACCCGTAAATATAACTCAATTATATGATGGAAATATCATTTCTTGCACACATCACCTTTATATTTAATCTATTCCACTTGTCCTTTGAGAAAATGGTGCATACAGGTATTTTATGCAGAATTGAAGTGAAACAAGGAGATAGATCCTATAAATTATCATCCCAGCCAATCAAGCGCCGACATGTGACACCACATTGATCAAATGGCCCACAAACAGAAGTATATGAGGCCATCCAACGGTGTAGCACTCATATCAGTCAATGGGACCCACCTGGAGAAAGCACAGGTTGTTTGGAGCCAGGACTAGGTCGGCCGACCTGGTGGTTCGGCCGACCCCTTCCTGGCGCCAAACCCGGGCAACTTCCACGTGTTGGCTCCTCCCAACTTGAAGAAGTTTGTGGTGACTGATTCGCACGCTTTTGGTAGCGGGAACCGACCCTTCTCCAAGCTATAAATAGGACCCCTGACCCCTTACTTCAACACACACCAATTGAGTATTCATCCATTGTATCCACTATTCTCCATAGGTTTAGAGGAGTATAGGCTGTAGAGAGGAGAGCCTCTAGTCCATAGTCCAAGTAGGAGAGGAGTAGAATGGGTCTCTTCCCAATTCCTAATTAGGAAAGGTATGGACCTCATATTCCTATTTGTATTTGTGACTTTTCTCTTAATAAAGATAATATCTTTAGTCTTCTATTGTTCATATACTTGTATGAAGTGTTTCTTGTTTGATTGTGGATTCCATGTATATGGTAGAAGTAGTATTTATGATTATGCTATACCATTCTCATTATATCATCATAAACACTACAAACCCCCACTATAGTCTAATTAGCTATGACATGATTATGTTGATATGAATCATTTATGCTATGAATTAACATTGGTTCAACGATGATTTAGTTCATTGCCTTAGGATGGCTTGTGCCTAGGCTTCTATGGTAATTACTTAATATGCTAACATGGTGCTAGGATAGATAACTAGCATTGAATGTCTCGTAGACCCACAGATGGAAGAGGTAGGCAGTAGGTGGTGACAGCCCTATCTGTCCTTTATAATCCTCTATGTTCGGCTATGTCACAGGCTCTTGGCGGGAGTCGTCTTAGTATTGCTAGGGGTAAACCTGTGCCCAATGTGTTAATCCACTTAGCATGAGAATTCATAATTAATATAATCATTAGTAACTAACTTGGACTATGTATATGTACCTTAGAAGCATAGTAGGAGTCTCTATGTCGGGACCGGAGTCCGCACATTCCGGGAATCGCATTGGGTGGTGCCGTGCGATGCGGCACCTAACAGCACACACGAAAAGAATACCAAAACCTATAAAGTTTTCATTTCATAATAAGAAGAGTTTACAAAAGAGTGTAAAACAGGGGTACACACGCAGCGGAAAATACATACTCATAATCTCACCTAACTAAGCAGGAAAGAAGACGTCCATGCCCTAGGACGCTTCTCACTAGCAACAAGAAAAACATTCAGCAGCAGCATGGTTCATATGAGATTTATCTCGATACCTCGAGATCTCATGTACAACCTGAACAGCAGAAATAAACCTAATACCTGCAAAAATTGTTAAAGCGCAAACGTGAGTATAAGGCTCAGCAAGACTAACCCGTCTCACTAGACATATGCAAGGTAAAGTCTAATCATAGGTAAGGAATAGCATAAATAGACTCGCCTACAAGTGGATCCTTATAATCATGTTTTAAGTTGCAAATGACATTCTTCAGGAACGGCACATCATAGACTCCACAATCAAACAAGAAACGCTTTGCCGATGATATGACATGCCCAAAGCACATAATGCTATTACAGCTAAAGTATGGGGAAACTGTAAACCTTAATTATGCTATCTCTAAGTCATACAAGATTACAAAACAATTATAATTCAATACAACATATTCTTCTGGCTTCTTTACTATTTACTACGTCACAACTCAGTGAACAAGTGGTACTCTGAACCGTGAGAGATGGTGATTGCAATCAGGACACACCCGGAATACACGACACATACGCCTGCTCGGAAGTACCTTTCACTGTACTCCTCTCCCACGTCGTATGTGGCCACCTTTCACCCGTCATCCCGATGTCAAACCAGTTCTACAATCCCAAAAGTAAGGTCCCTAGCCGAGCACGTCGAAGTTGCTCCTTAGAGGTTCCCACCTTACGATCATCTTCCCCCGAAGGACGGCGGTATAAGCTTTGACACGAGGGTGCCCGAGCTACATCAGTTTAATGCACCCCATTAATCTATTATGTAACTGGTACTGTTCAAACTTGCTCAACAGGGCCGCACACGAGACGGTCCTTAACCGACACAGACGGGGCTACAAACCAACCTCCACATTTGCCTTACCCTTACCGGCCCAGGCCCAAATGTGGTCGCAAGCATTGTCCCCCTCATTCGGGCTCATACAACCTTGCGCGTCCCGTCCTACAGGAACATCCCCGTCCACATCTTTAATTATTAAGAGTGAACATTTTGGTAACATCTCGCGAGTAGATTCCCCTACTAGACTCCTCTCGCAAGTAGAATAAACTACTTGACTTGTGGTCAATAAAATGTGACCCTCTCGCGAGTAGATTCCAACTACTCGACTTCTACCGGATTCCCTATACATTAGCATGGCAATCACTACAGGTCAACTATCAACCGTTCCAACGAACCCTTGGGATTTGTGGTCATGCAAGAGGAGTATCAATCACCCTATACGTAATGCACATATGAAACTTAAGACGTAATGTGAGAAATACTGCAAAACTCTATAAAGCTTTTAAATGCAAACCGGGGCTTGCCTTGCTCACGAATCAGCTCTAAGTCAAAGAGTCAGTGGCTTGATGCTTCACGAACAGGTCCTCTTCGACTCCTTTCCGTCACGGCGTCTATCGCAATGGATATGCATATAACACATAATATACTTTAATAACTTAACTACTGAATATGCACACATTATGCAATGTCATACTCATAAAGGAAGTATGTTTGTAAATCAAGAATGAATCAGGTGTACTGTTGGGTATTAAATTGGATTTGGGTAGGTTAATTTGATATTACTTCATATTATGTACATAAGAAATTTCTATATAGTCATGGATATAAGGAAACTATACAGAATTAATTCCTATGCAGATGAGTTCTATTGGCTCTGATAATTTAACTCCGGTACAGATGTGATGAAGAAATTCTCATAAAAATTTCAGAGGATTTTATGGGAGAAAATGATCTACAAAATTCTATCAAGCTTTCATCATTTATGAATTTGCAGATAAAACTTGAGGTTTTATCATGTCCATAACTGGCACAGCTAGATATTACTGATCATAGGGAAGCTACCAAAATTGGTTTCACAATTTTTCAAGCTTCCTACAGGAAGATATTGAATTTACAAGTCCTTATGAATTTCTGGATTTAATTTGTTATTTTCTGGAATTATAATTAACCTAGGCAAAGATTTTGAATTGAACCCTCTTAAACAACTTTGTTATGTCTGAAACTTTTACTGGAGCTTCTACATAACAAAATGATTGGTTGGGTAAATTTCCAGACTTATCTGAATAGAATCCTACTTTCTATATTTTCCACAATGTATTATACTAATTGATTTATAGAATATTCTCTAGGGATTTTAATGAATATTGGGATGGACCACTGGAAAGTACAGATCCTAAGGAGAATCACAAATTTTGATTTATCTAATTTGGAGCATCCTACCCAAAGTTATAGCATTTCAAAGTTTAGGCATTTTTCCAGAATTCTTTTTGAATGGGAAAAAGACAACCCTTTAATCAACTGACACGTGGCCCCCACTGGTTTAATTCTTCCCACTCAGCCAATGCCACACCTTGGCCACAGGGTTTACTCGTGTTGTCACACGGAATCTCTGCGCCACGGAAAATCCCACGGGGGGGTCTTCTTCTTCCCCCAACTCCGGCGGCCCGTGGCGGCGCCATGGCCGGCGGCCGGCCGGCGACTTGCCGGTGCTCGCCATGCCACCTTCCCCGTGGCTGGGACTTGCCACCGGGGGTTTTCGACCCTCAGGAATTCACTAGTGGCCTCAGTTTGGACTGAAACGCCCCGGAAACGTGCCTACACCGGCGACCGGCGGATCTCGACGATCGGCGACAGCGTTCTCGGTGTACAAGGCATGGGAAAAGCTGCTTCTTGCTCTGGAAGCTTCGTGGTGCTTCCCTGATCTTTGGCCAACACTCCAATCGGATTGGAATCGGCCGTAGGATAGGGCGCAACATGGAACCGATTCTAGGCGGTGGTGAGATTGGGAATTCTGGTTAGTCTGAGTGGGGATATGGCTAGCTAACGCCTCAGGAAGGAGGGCACGCAAGTGTAGAAGCTGAGGGCGGCTGGAATTGTGAAGATACTCACTAAGGAGAAAGAGCTTCATGTTGGAACAGAGGTATGTCCGCCGGCGCTGTTTTGGAAAGAACTGGAACTCCTCGCCGATGTGCTCCGACCGGCGGCAGCTGGGTTCAGGAATACGGCGAGGGGAGGGGCGCGCACCGTGCTGGAGCGTCGTTGGAGCGTGGGGCGGCTGGAACAGGGCGACCGACAGGAGCGATGCGGAAGAATGAAGAAGAGCCGAGCGTTGGGTCCTTGCATGCTTTTATGCGCCGACCGTACGGAGCCGAGCCAGGCGGTGTCGTGGCCCTCCGTGGCGCGCATGCGGGCGGCCAACCATCATGCTGGTGAGCAGCTTGCCGCCTTGCGGCTTCCTCTGGTGCGCACGCGTGCAGCCGTGTGAGCAGAGGCACTGCTGCAGAAGCAAAACCGAATGCTTCTGCCTAGTAGGCCCCACTGGCCCCACTTCTCTATTATCCCCTCCATTTTATATCTTTTTGTTACTCAAGACTAGATGTGATAAGGAATCCAAGTTCATAAGAGGATTGGTCCTGTTACATTTGAATGGTTTGACAAATTTGAATATCCAAATTGGCCAATTTAAAATTTGAATTAGATTCAAATTCATATTTATATGTTTTATGTATGTATTTTAATCTTCGTCAATATTTAAGTTTAAATTGCCATGGGTTTTACTTAGCTAATATGATCAATTGGAGAATATGTTTTATACTTTGATCACTTGATTTGAATATATTGTAAATTCACATATATACTTTTCTTCACCCATGTTTGTCTCATTTCTTTTAATTTCACCCTTTTTGCCAAAGCTTAATAATTAAAGTTGTTTACAATCCACATTCAAGAACTTTGGAACATTTAGGTGTAGTTGATTTAAAAATGAATTCTAGGTTTAGACTAAAGCTTCACATAAACATTTGCATTCAAAACTATATGAATTTACTTGCTCTCATATTCATCGTCTTCATTCTTCATGTTTCACTATTATATTATGTGCCATACATAAGAGACAAAAGTTTCAAAAGTTTTGGATTTTACAGTCCTCCCTCCTTAAAAGAATCTCGTCCCGACATTACAAAGGAAGAAGAAATGTCAGAGTGTATCACCGTTGATACGATGATAGCAACTCCGGATAGTTGGAGCGAAGATAGTCTTCACTCTCCCATGTAGCTTCTTCGATGGTGTGGTTCTTCTATAACACTTTATAGAACCACAACGTTCGGTTTCTTGTCTCTCTCGTCTTCTCATCAATAATCCGGATATGTTGTTCAACATAGGTCAGATCCAGCTTCAGTTCTTCCATGTCCTCAGATATGACTTATGTTGGAGTTTTGAGACACTTCCTTAACTATGATACGTGGAATACGTTGCGTACTCTGGACAAGGACGCGGTTAGCTCCAGCCGATAGGCTACAGGTCCACATCTTTCCGTGATGGGAAATGGCCCGATAAATCTTGGAGCTAACTTTCCCTTTACTCCAAAGCGATGAATTCCTTTCATCGGAGAGACATGAAGATACACGTGGTCTTCGACGTTAAAGATCAAGGGACGACGTTGCTTGTCAGCATAACTCTTCTGCCGAGATTGAGCTGCTCTGAGGTTTGCTTGAACTAGCTTAACTCGTTCTTCAGCTTCATTAGTGAGATCCACTCCGAAGATTACTCTTCCTCCAGACTCACACCAATTGAGTGGTGTGCGGCACTTCCGGCCGTAGAGAGCTTCGAAAGGTGCCATTTTGATACTGGACTGATAACCGTTGTTGTATGAGAACTCAGCCAATGGTAAATGATCATCCCAGTTCTTTCCGTGATCTATGGCAATGCCCTTAGCATATCTTCTAGGATCTGGTTCACCCTTTCAGTTTGTCCATCAGTTTGAGGATGGTATGCCGAGCTTCGGATTAACTTAGTTCCCATTGCTACGTGTAGTTTCTCCCAGAAACGAGCAACAAGCAACGATCCTCTATCAGAGACGATGGTGCGGGGAACTCCATGTAAGCACATGATCTGTGACATATACAGCTCAGCATACTTCTTTGCATTGTACACCGTGTGAAAGTATCTAGGCCCCCACGAGGTATGGTTTCGGTGATTAATGACAACCATTGGATTTTACTAATGAATTTGTGAATGCAAGGTCCCCATAATCACTCAATCAAATGAAATAAAAATGTTATTGGAGACCCATATACAATCAATGTATGAGATCAAATCAATTATGTGAAGACAAGAAGTGAAAGCTCTTATGTCAAAGTCACTCAATCAAAATTGAAGACACTTAATGATTGACAATCTTCAGAGATACATGTTCAACAAAGTCTAAGGGGTCATTTGAGCAAGACACAAAAAAATTCACTTAGAAACAACCCGAAGCAAACAAAACCAACTCACTGGATTAACCGATGATTCCTCAGAATAACACATCGGTCGAGTTGGCTTGGCTGAAGAAGAAGACCTTAGAACCAAGTACTCATCGGATCATCCGATGTGAATGGCTCAGTAACATCGATCCATAAGTACAGTTTGCAAGATCATTGGACCAAGTGTAGCACCGGATCCTCCGATGTACAGAGAAGCACACATCGGTCGATTACTCCAGTAAGCATCAAGATTGATAAAATTCTGGAGGAAGAGCCACCAGATCATCCGATGAGAAGACAGGATCAACATCGGTCTAACAACGGTCATATCTGACACAATGACATCAGCTAAAGTAACTTGACCGATGATAACTAAAGGGGAGACATCGGATCATCCGGTGTTCGCAGAAAAGTTCTGTCAGCCTACTTTTCCAACGGTTATTTCGGGGAGGCTAGCTATAAATACCCCCTAATCCTGTCATTTCGTCAAGTCTTGAGCGCCAAACACTATCAACACATCCACAAGAATTCAAGACAAAGAGCAATCACTTCCACACCATTTCGATCATCTATACACCAAGATTTAGGCTAGAACTAGCTAGAGAGAGCTTGTGTGCCTCCATTCTGGGTGAGTGGACTCTCTAGGATAGTGTGAGAGCCTCAAGCGAGTGCCCTTGGTGTTTGTAATCGTGAGGATACTTCCGGAGCTTGCCAAGGCGTTTGTGTAAGCCCGGAAGGTCGAAGTTGTACAAGGCTTGAGCTCCACCTTGCCAAGGGAGGCGAACGGAGAGGAATAGTGAAGATCCCTCGTCTTGGTGACTTGGGTGTGGCAAAACCCTTTGGTGGGTGCCACAACGTGGATGTAGGAAGATCTTGACGATCTTGCCGAACCACGGGATAAATCCTTGTCTCCTCAGGAGTTTGCATCCTTCTCCTTTCCCTTACTTTTATGCATTTTATATTCCGCAAAGTTTCTATCTACTAGAATGCATAGATAGTTTGTGTAGGGAATTGGGCTTTAGAAGTTAAGTTTCATTGCTTAGAATTTTTCGAAGGAAGCCCAATTCACCCCCCCCTCTTGGGCATTCAGTCCTTACAATTGGTATCAGAGCAAGGTTGCTCATAGGATCATTCTAGCTTCACCGCTAGAGAGCTAAAATGGCCAAGGTTGGGGGTTTGGTTCCTATCTTCGAGGGCGAGAACTTTTCCTATTGGAAAGCACGCATG
Organism: Tuctoria greenei; assembly: GCA_036927565.1. NCBI lineage: Eukaryota > Viridiplantae > Streptophyta > Magnoliopsida > Poales > Poaceae > Tuctoria > Tuctoria greenei. The sequence continues at coordinate 184,644,845 of JAYESD010000006.1, forward strand.
CGCACTTATCTAGAGGCTATTGCACCCGAAGTATGGGAAGCGACCCACGCGGGGTGTTGAGAACACAATTATGTTGGTGATCAAATTAAATGGGATGCTAAAGCTAGGAATGCAATCTATGAATGTATTAGTCAAGATGTATTTGCTAGAATTGCTAGTAAAGAAAAAGCTTGTGAAATTTGGGCTTGCTTAATAGAAATTCATGAGGGCTCTTCTCGTGTCAAAGAACTAAAATATCATATGCTTAAAGCAAAGTATGATGAATTTAAAATGCTTCCTCATGAAAATGTCAATGAGATGTTCTCTCACTTAAATGTGCTTATTGAAGAAATAAATGCTCTTGACATTGCTTCTCTTGGCAAGGGACTCATCAACCACAAGATCCTCATGCTCCTCCCCAAGCCAAAGTACAACATCATCAACTCCATGCTCTAAAAAGAGTCACTTGACCAAATTGAAGTTTCGGAGCTCATTGGAGAAATACACGCTCATGAGATGAGTGTACTTGGAATTATGGAGCAATCATCTTCAAAAACAATTGCTCTAAAGGCCTACACCAAGAGAACAAATTTCAACAAAAAGAAAGTTGTTGAGCCTAGCCCAAGTGAAGATGAGCAAGCATCAAGCGAAGATGATGATGGTGAGCTTGCATCAATGATGAAAAAGTTCTCTCGCTTGAGCTCCAAGATTGCCAAGAAGGGATACACCTTTGATCCCAAAAAGAAAGCATTTCTACCAAAGAGAGATGACAACAAAACTTGCTATAATTGTGGTGATCAAGGTCATATCTCCTATGATTGTCCAAAACCGGACAAAAGAAGAGAGAACCACAAGAGCAAGCATCGCAAGTTTGAAGAAAGTGATGATGATGAAGAAGAGGCCAAACCTAAACCAAGAACCTTTGGGAAGAAGAGATATGACAAGGGCAAGAAGGCAAGACTCTTTCCAAAGAAGGGAAATGGACCACAAAAGGTGTTTATGTGTGAGGTAAATGAATGGATCACCGACGAAGAAACAAGTGATGAAGAGAGTGAAGTGGAAGAAGAAAGTTTGGCCGGCCTCGCCATTGCCAACAATGATGACTCACCTCTACCTCCACCTCCCATGTGCCTCATGGCTAAAGGTAACACCAAGGTATATGATGATTCTAGCGATGATGAGCTTTCCCCCGATTATTTTACCTCTCTAATAAATGAGTATCATGCTATCATTAAGAGGGAAAAGAGTAAGGTTAAAACTCTTGAAGAAACCCATGCTAGACTTGAGAGTGCTAACCTCGATTTGCTTGACAAGTATGAAAGCATACTTAAAGAGCATGACACGTTCAAATCCCATGTCAAGCAAATTGAGGAAGATAAGGCTAAAATCAAACTAGATCATCATGAGCTTAACTTAGCACACCAAACACTCTTGGGAGAGCACAACAAGTTAATACAAGAGCATCAAACACTTAATCTTGCTTATGAAGTGCTTGATCAAGAGTTAAAAGATATGAAGAAACAAACTCTTAATGATAAGATATCCATTACTTCTCATGCTACTAATGCTTTGCACAAGTCTTTGTTGAAAGAAAATGCTAGGGAGAATGACTTGTTGGAAGAAATTGAGAGTCTCCGCACTAGTGTGGCTAGACTATCAAAAGGAGAAGTCAAGCACAAGGAAATACTCTTCCAACAAGCAAAGGCCTTCAACAAAAGAGGACTTGGATCCTTCCCGGTGCCCAACAAAGGAAAAGTGCCCTCACCGGAGCTAAGAACAAGCTTCATCAAGGAAGTTGGTTCTTATTGCCAACATTATGAGGTCACCGACCACCACACAAGGGAGTGTCCTCTTCCTAACCGACCTTCTCCTAAATTGCCTACTAACTACAAATCTACTTTCAATGATCATTACTATCTCTTGAGTAAAGTACATGGCAAGGTGAAGGCAAGGTTCATTGGCAAAGACATAAAGGGCATGAAAGGGAAGCTCCCCAAGCAACTTTGGGTCCCAAAGACACTTGTATCACACATACAAGGACCTAAGTTGGCTTGGGTGCCAAAAATCAAAAGTTGAATTCATGAGTATAGGTGAACTACAAAGCTGGTGGAAAGCATTAGGTGCACTCAACACATGACCGGCAACAATTGTATGTTCACCTCCATAAAGGATCCCCGAAAATCATGAACAAGTCACCATGGGTGATAATTCTAAGGGAAAGGTAATTTGGTTGGGTAAGATTGTATTCTTCATGGTTTATTTATTTCAAATTGTTGCACGTTAAGTCACTTAGTTTCAATTTGCTTTCTATTGCACAAATTTTGTGATTTTGGGCTAACATGCACTTTTAGCAAGAGCGATGTTGTGACAAGCCTAAAGTTGAGGAGAGCCATGATCAAGGGGGAGCCTAAAGTTTCAACATCTACACATCGACGGAGAATTATTCATTTGTAAAATTTATGTCGATGATATTATTTTTAATTCAACTAACAAAGCTCTTAGCCATGAGTTTGGCAAAAATAATTTCTAGGGATCTAGCGATATCAATAATTGGAGAGCTCAACTTCTTCCTTGGATTCCAAATCAAGCAACTTCAAGAGGGGACCTTCGTCTATCAAGAGAAGTACACCAAGGACCTCTTGAAGAAATTTGAGATGGGAGATTGCAGCTCAAGAAGCATTTCAATGGCAACAAATTGTCATCTCGATGCGGATAAGGACGGTAAACCTATTGATAAATCCAACTACCTTTCTAAGATTGGTTCATTGCTTTATCTTACCGCATCTAGGCCCCATTGCATGTTGTGCTCAAATTCTTTATATGAAACAAACCCTTTTGGACTTTGGTATTAAACTTGGTTGTGTGTCTCTCCTTTGTGACAATGAAAGTGCGGTTAAGATAGCTAAAAACCCCGTTCAACACCCCCGCACTAAGCACATTGATATTCGCCATCATTTCTTAAGGGACCATGAAGCTAAGGGAGACATCTCCTTGAGAGGTGTTAGGTCCGAGGAACAACTGGCGGATATCTTCACTAAACCACTTGATGAGAAAACTTTTTTCTAGGCTAAGAAGTGAATTAAATGTTCTAGATGCAACGAACGTCATGTAAGAATGCACTTCATATAGGTCTTGCCTAACTCTCAAAGGATAGGGGTGAGCAAGGGTTAGCTTGGGATGGAGGTTCCTTTGGGTTGTTCCAAGGTTTGGAGAGTGGTTCTCCCTGAAGAAGCCTTTGAAAGGTTCAAACTTGGCAAGATAGATTTACTTTATGCCTTGCATGATGCCTGCCATATAGACTTAAAATTTCTTGCATTATAAAATGTTTTGCATTGCATATGGTAGATTGTCACAAAGGGGAACCCACCTCATGAGAAAGAGACTTGTTTGAAATGCAATATCTCAACTCATATAAGGTGGAAAGAACAAAATGTTAGGTGCGTTAATGCCTAGAGGAACATGCTCTAAAGAGATAGAAGTCTTCATACTCTACCTCACAAAGCATGGGCCTTACATTTTATTTGGATATTTTCCTCCTATTTTTCTCGATGTTCCATTTGCCTTAAGGCCTAGCCAAGTTATTGGCATATTAGTATCTTTGAGGGGTAAGGGGTTGCCCAAAAAGTCCAAAGACATATGTTTCTCTTTGCTTGTTTGTTTGGTCAAAGGACATATATGGGATGTTATTGTTCTGTAGTCATCGGATTATCCGATGCCTAGGTCAATCCCTCATCGGATCAATAGGTGTTCAATCTCCAAGGGCCAGTTCAGTCAGTATCTCAATTCAACCGACGAGTTCACTCTGAAAAACATCGGTCGATCCGGTGTTCACTCTTCTGGAACTGTGCCAAATTCCACCGATGCTACTTCCTCCCGCGTCGGACCATCCGGTGTAAACATTCCTCTTTTGTATACCCTTACTGTGCCATTCGACCGATGATCCCAACCCTCAACGTCGATCCATCCGGTGTCAACTGCACTTTTCTGAAAAACCTTACTGTATCATTCGACTGATGCTCCCGTCGTTCAACATCGGTCCATCCGGTGTTAAAAAGTTAGCTAGGGTTTGGGACCCACTATTTAATCAGCCGTTCACCGTTCTCCTTTTCTCTCTCCCGATTCCGACGCCGCCACCGCCGTTCCTCTCACCGCGCCACCACCAACTACCGCCGCCGTCGCCGCCCACCGGCCGCCGCCGCCGTCACACCACCTCAGCCACCGCCGTCGCCGCCGCTTCATCCAGCCGCCGCCGCGCCTCCACCCAAGAGCCGCCATCGCTTCCTCTCGTGCACCACCAGCCGCCCCACGCGCACTCCTCGCCGTCGTGGTGTCACCACGGTCACCACCCCGTCGCTAGGGTTTCCTGGCCTGTTGATCTCCGTATCATTACGTGCGCGTGACTTTGTCAACTTCACTCTTGATCATCGCAATGGCTCGCGACAAGAAGAACAAGGGCAAGGCCATCGCGGAGCCGGCCGCAAAGAAGCAAAAATTGTCGAAGGAGGAGAAGAAGGCATTGATGGCCGCTCGCGCCGCCGAGGAGTGTGAGCATGGCCGAGGAGGATCGCTGAGGATCTGCGAGGCTCGTTTGAGGCAGCCTCCTGTGATCGGTGACTCCGAGGCCAAAGAAGAGCCGGTAGAGCCTCTCGTCCGCCGGCGCTCAGCCCGGACCCGTGGGGGTCATCCCTCGGCAGCTCCACGTCCGAGACCGACAGCTGCCGATCGTTGTGAGGACAGGGAGGCCCAGTGTGCTATCTATGAGATGGACACCACTGTCCATGTTGCTGAAGGAGTCTGGTTGACCGACTACTAGAAGATGAAGGCCAAGCAGCTTCGCAGACTCATGTGGAGTGTGCTGCTTAAGGAGTGGTATCTGCAGCCCCGGGAAGCCCTTGTAGACAGTCGGTTCTGGACTGTGACGCAGGCGTCTCTCTACGAGACTTACAGACACTGAGGCCACAAGTTGTTCCAGCACAACTACCTGGACTGGGTTCAGCTCGCTTTGGCTGCCGAGACAGAGATTCGACCTTATTTCGAGAGGTACAGAGGTCTGGTGCAGCTAGTGTCCTATGAGAGGAGTGCCTACGTGGAGGATTGGGTCCGCGTGTTCTACTCCACCTTCTACGTCTCTGAGGGCACAAGATCGATTGATTTCATGTTCATGGGATAGCACTATCACCTGACGAGGCAGACGCTAGCACAGCTGCTGGGAGTGGACTTGCACGACACCTGCGTGCATGAGAGGATCTACGGTCAGGCGGATCCACCAAGGAGGCCGCTCACTGGAGGAGTGGCACCGCCGCTAGAGGAGATTTGTTCCCTGTTTGGTCCCACTTTCTCTCCTGATCAGCCGAGAGTACCAGCTTTGTTAACTCTAGCTGCGCGCACAGTGCACCTCGCCTTGCGCCGCACGCTCCTGCCGAGGTCTGGCTACTTAGAGGGGTTCACCAGCTTATAGCAGACTCTCCTATTCTACATCATGAACGGGATGGAGTTCGACATAGTGGACGTCCTCATATGTGAGATGGAGGATGTGATCACAGATGGAGTGGGCATGATGAGGCAGCTCGTATATGGACACTGGATCAGCTACCTGCTCACCATGATGGTTCCTGAGGGGTCCGCCATGCATGACCGCCTCACTGACGAGGGCATCACACGGTTTGGTCACTACCGTGCCCTAGCTCCTGGAGACCGCCGCCTTGGCCGTCCAGTCGAGCGTCAGGTCAGGGCTCGTCTTTCTGAGGAGGACTGGTCGGACTTGGAAAAGGAGGATGAGAGGCTAGCTGAGGAAGAGGCACAGGGTGAGGACCTGCAGCACATATGGTCTCAGAGCGACACCGACGACAGTGTCGAGGAATACTTTCCACCTCCTCCCTCACCCAGGCAGCACGACGCGGAGGCTGGAGGCTCTACAGTGCCACCACCTACTCCACCTCCCGTCACTGAGGCAAAGGTCACTCAGCCCTCAGAGCTGACTTCGCTCCTCCAGCAGATGGTTGAGCAGCAGCATCTAGACAGGCTGGTAGCAGAGCAGGCTCGAGCGGATCAGGCTGCCCGTCTCCTTGAGCTCCAGCAGCAGCAGCAGGAGATGCAGCGTCAGATCACCCGTGAGAGGCGTGAGGACACTGACCGGATGACTGGACTCATCGACCAGATGCACCAGTGCACCCTCGACCAGCAGCAGCAGACGCAACAGGCGATGACGGGCATCCTGGGGTTGATCATTAACCTCTACACGCAGACCGGGATTGCCCTCCCGTCGCAGCTGCCAGGAGTCGCTCCACCACCACCAGTCCTGACTCCAGCTGCCGCTCCAGTGCCATCTACGCCTATTCCCTCCTTCAGCATGTCTCCACTTCTGGCTCCTAGTGCTCCGATTCACTCCCCGCTGCCGACTACGACCTTGTTCCAGCAGACGCCGGCCTCCATCGTCAGTGCCCCTGTTCCAGCAGCTCCTACACAGCAGGCACTGACGGTGGCTCCTACGACTTCGGCAGCTCCTTCCACCGCTACTCCAGGCAGCAGCTCCGGCGACAGCACTCCTGACGGTGACCAGTTCGTGATCGTGCCTAGCACTCAGGATCCTTAGGCACTCGGATCCCTTTTTGGTGTCTTGATGCCAAAGGGGGAGAGGAGTTAGAGGAGTCAGGGGGAGTAGAGGAGTCAGGGGGATTATCTTAGTCTCAGGGGGAGTCCTTCTTATGAGTTATCTATTGTATTTGGAGTTTATCTACATTATCATTGTGTAATTCGATGCATTTGGTGTTCATTGAGTACTCTTATGTTAATTAATCGATTGAGCTTATTTGGTGTTACTCACTCATTCACACTTGAGTTATTGGTTGATTTTGAGCTTTCAAATAATAAGTGTGATATCTTGCATTCGTTGCATATCCTTTAAGTTTCATTCCCTTAAGTTTCATTCTATCAAATTCATTACTATTGCGCTTTAAATTGTTGTGTTGTCATCAATCACCAAAAAGGGGGAGATTGAAAGCATCTAGGCCCCCGCGCGGTATGGTTTCGGTGATTAATGACAACCATTGGATTTTACTAATGAATTTGTGAATGCAAGGTCCCCATAATCACTCAATCAAATGAAATAAACATGTTATTGGAGACCCATATACAATCAATGTATGAGATCAAATCAATTATGTGAAGACAAGAAGTGAAAGCTCTTATGTCAAAGTCACTCAATCAAAATTGAAGACACTTAATGATTGACAATCATCAGAGATACATGTTCAACAAAGTCTAAGAGGTCATTTGAGCAAGACACAAAAAAATTCACTTAGAAACAACCCGAAGCAAACAAAACCAACTCACCGGATCAACCGGTGATTCCTCAGAATAACAAATCGGTCGAGTTGGGTTGGCTTAAGAAGAAGACCTCAAAACCAAGTACTCACCGGATCATCCGATGTGAATGGCTCAGTAACATCGGTCCATAAGTACAGTTTGCAAGATCATTGGACCAAGTGTAGCACCGGATCCTCCAATGTACAGAGAAGCACACATCGGTCGATTACTCCAGTAAGCATCAAGATTGAGAAAATTCTGGAGGAAGAGCCACCGGATCATCTGATGAGAAGACAGGATCAACATCGGTCTAACAACGGTCATATGTGACACAATGACGTCAGCTAAAGTAACTTGACCGATGATAACTAAAGGGGAGACATCGGATCATCCGGTGTTCGCAGAAAAGTTCTGTCAACCTACTTTTCCAACGGCTATTTCAGGGAGGCTGGCTATAAATACCCCCTAATCCTGTCATTTCGTCAAGTCTTGAGCGCCAGACACTATCAACACATCCACAAGCATTCTAGACCAAGAGAAATCACTTACACACCATTTCGATCATCTATACACCAAGATTTAGACTAGAACTAGCTAGAGAGAGAGCTTGTGTGCCTCCATTCTGGGTGAGTGGACTCTCTAGGATAGTGTGAGAGCCTCAAGCGAGTGCCCTTGGTGTTTGTAATCGTGAGGAGACTTCCGGAGCTTGCCAAGGCGTTTGTGGAAGCCCGGAAGGTCGAAGTTGTACAAGGCTTGAGCTCCACCTTGCCAAGGGAGGCGAACGGAGAGGAATAGTGAAGATCCCTTGTCTTGGTGACTTGGGTGTGGAAAAAACCTTTGGTGGGTGCCACAACATGGATGTAGGAAGATCTTGACGATCTTGCCGAACCACAGGATAAATCCTTGTCTCCTCGGGAGTTTGCATCCTTCTCCTTTCCCTTACTTTTATACATTTTATATTCCGCAAAGTTTCTATCTACTAGAATGCATAGATAGTTTGCGTAGGGAATTGGGCTTTAGAAGTTAAGTTTCATTGCTTAGAATTTTTCGAAGGAAGCCCAATCCACCCCCCCCCCCCTCTTGGGCATTCGGTCCTTACACCGTGTTCACTAGAATAAAGTGTGTTGACTTGGTTAATCGGTCTACGATTACCCAAATAGAATTGTGCTTGTGGAACGTAAGAGGCAATCCAACAATGAAGTCCATACTGAGATCCTCCCATTTCCATGCAGGGACACTTAAAGGTTGTAGTGGTCCCGCTTTTCTCATATAGCCAGCCTTCACTCTTCTGCATGTATCACACTTGGACACGTACTTTGCAATCTCTCTCTTCATTTGTGTCCACCAGAATTTTGTTCTGAGATCTTGATACATCTTGTTGCTTCCTGGATGAATTGAATACTTCGATAAGTGAGCTTGATCCAAGATCTTATTCTTGAGTTTCATGTTTCGGGGTACCACTATATGATCGTTGAATCATAGAGTTCCTTGTTCATCTTTCCGGAAACATTTCACCTCTCCGTCTCTTATTCTCTTCCAAATGTGAGACATAGCCTTGTCTTTCTTCTGAGTTGCAATAATCTCCTCTCGGATTGTAGGTATGAGAGCAAGATTATATAAAGCTCCATAGGGAACCAACCGTAGACTTTGTTCTTCCTCTTCATCCGGAATGATGGTTATGTTGTGAACATGAGATTTCCGACTCAAAGCATCGGCAACTATGTTTGCTTTGCCCGGATGGTAATGGATCTCAAGTTCATAGTCCTTTATAATCTCTAACCATCTTCTTTGCCTCATATTCAAATCCTTTTGAGTGAATATGTACTTGAGGCTCTTGTGGTCTGTGTAGAGATGCACTAGATTTCCCATTATGTAGTGTCTCTGCATTTTCAATGCCATTACCACGGCAGCCAATTCCAAGTCATGAGTCGGATAATGCTGCTCATGAATCTGGAGTTGCCTTGATCCATATGCGATTACACGTCCTCCTTGCATCAAGACGCATCCTAGACCAGTGCCTGATGCATCGCAATAAATATCAAACGGCTTTGTCGTGTCTGGTTGAGCTAGAACTGGTGCCGTTGTGAGATGTTTCTTCAATATCTGGAATGCCTCTTCACAGGCTTCACTCCAGACATACTTGTTTCCTTTCTTCAGCAATTCTGTCGTAGGCTTAGCCACTTTGGAGAAACTTGGAACAAATCTCTGGTAGTAGCCAGCTAAACCTAAGAAACTTCTGGCCTCATGGACGGAGGTCGGATATTCCCATTTAAGTACCTGTACCACTTTGCTTGGATCCATAGCAATACCGTCTGCTGAGATAACATGACCCAGAAATGGTACCTTGTTAATCCAAAATTCACATTTGCTAAATTTGGCATATAGCTTATGGTCTATCAATCGTTGAAGCACGATATTCAGATGTTCGGCGTGTTCTTCCTCTGATTTAAAATAAACCAAGATGTCATCTATGAAGACCATCACGAACTTTTCCAACTCCGACATGAATATTGAATTCATTAGATACATGAAGTGATCCGGTGCGTTGGTGAGACCAAAAGACATGACAAGATACTCATATAGCCTGTATCTTGTCGAGAATGTCGTCTTAGGTATATCTTCAGCCCTTATCTTGATTTGATGATAACCGGACCGAAGATCCATCTTCGAAAATACCTTAGCACCCACTAACTGGTCGAATAGAATATCAATCCGTGGCAGTGGATACTTGTTCTTTATAGTCACAACATTCAGCGGACGATAATCGACACATAACCTTAGTGTCTCGTCCTTCTTCTTCACGAATAGCGTTGAGCATCCCCAAGGTCATGAGCTGGGACGTATGAATCCCTTCTCAAGTAACTCATTCAACTGTTCTTTTAGCTCAGCCAATTCCTTGGGTGCCATCTTGTAAGGTCTTCGAGATATGGGTGTGGTTCCTGGTATTAACTCAATCTTGAGTTCCACATCTTGCTCAGGTGGCATGCCTGGCAGATCGTCAGGAAACACATCCGGCTAATCCCCAACAACTAGAATATCCTCTAGCTTTGTGGCTTCCGTGTTATACACCACTAGAGGTTGTGGTGTCACATTCTTCAGAACCAAAGTATGCTGCCCATGCCTTTTAGAATTCAGTTGCACGGTACGAGCACTGATATTGAAGATTGCTTCATGATGTGTCAACCAGGACATTCCCAAGATAATGTCAGTCTTCTGCCCGTCCAATATAATGAAGGTGGTAGGGTAAATCCTACCATCCAAACATAGAGGTGCTCGGGCAATAATCTGGTTGGCTGACATTTTTCCTCCAGGTGAATTTATCGTATACGGTGTTGATAGCGTTCTTGATGATAATTGACGCTTCAACACGAACTCCTCGCAGATGAGATCATGTGTTGCTCCAGAATTAAACAACACAAATGCCAGTTGAGCATTTAAGCTGAACATACCTGCTAATACAGTTTCTCCTACTAGAATATCCACAACAGCTATAAAGTTGAGGCTGTCGGCTTTCATCTTCTTCTGTTGCCTACGAGATTGAATATTTCTCGGAGGAGCAACTTCTAGACTGATGTCTTGTTTAGCTGCAGGACCTTCTAGAACTAACTTTATCACCACCACTATGTATTTGCATTGCCTGCAGTGGAGTAACTTTTTGTGCCGCTCGTGGAGGTGGTGCACAAGAACTCACTTGCTGCTACATCTCAGGTGCTTCAATCCACTGTAATGGTGGTGACCAACTCTGTGTCGGTGGCTGTCTTGCAACTACCCGAACTTCCAGTTCTGCTGGTAAATGATATACCAGTCGATATTTCCGAGGAGTACCACTAATATCATCCGTTGATGTGATGCTCTTCCTCATCTCCGCCTGACAACAAAGAGAAGCATCTTCCTGATATATATAGCATTACTGACCAATTCGTTATAGTCTCCTTTGTTGAATAGGACCAATCTTTCATGAAGTTTGGCATTCAGGCCTTAGAGAAATCGGTCACACCTCAAAGCTTCTATTCTCACATAGGCTGGTGCATATCGTGCCAACCGATTGAATTCTCTGGAGTACTCTAGAGCACTCCTCCCCCCTTGGGTCAATTATACAAACTCTTCAAGCTTCGACTTGATAATCCCCCTCGGAAAATACCGAGCACAGAACGCATCACGGAATTCATTCCAATTCACGTGATGTCCTTCAATGGTCATGGCGAGATACTCTGCCCACCAAGCTCTAGCAGATCCATGAAGCTGCTGAACTGCAAAGTCCACCTTCTGATACTCGTCACACTGGATCAAACCAATTTTAGCTTCAATAACCCGGATCCAATGATGTGCCTCCAACGGATCGGTTGCTTCCGTGAAGACAGGCAGTTGAGTTGTCAGAAAATCCAAATAAGAACTTTCATTCAGATCCTATTGTCGTGATGCTTGAATAAAGCCTTGTTGCACCAATGTCTGAAGCAGCTGGTTGTTCTCACGATGAGACTCCACCATTTGTGCCATAACCTCCGTCAATCGGGTCGATGGCGGTTCTTGAGGTCGAGTCGAGTCATTTCCGCCGTGACTAGACTCTCCCGTTTCAGCGCCGGAACGAGTGCGAACCATACTGCAAGAATGACCAAATACGGTCACTTTCCAAGATTGAATGACAGTCAATGCTTGAAAAACATTAACCGTATATGAATCATAAAACTCTGCAGCATATTCATACACGTTCAAACGACACTCTGATCTAAACTTCTTCTAGACCTCTTAACGAGCTTTTTTCCAATGCTCAAGTTTCATAAACTGAACATACATACATCTTGACATGTTGCACAACTTTGGCAAGTTTCAAACATGCCTATCCATAAACAAGTTTCCATTTCAATTGCATTGGCCAAACTGTTGTCCAAAATTGACCAGTTTGCAAAGAACTCAGATTCTACTACAGTAAAGAGTAGAATCCATCCTGAACTTGAATACCAAAGTTACATCCAACTTTATTAGCTTTCAAAAAAATCTTAATTTGCTTCCTGATCAGCTCTGGATCAAAAGTTATGATATTTCAAAATTGACAGAATTCTGTAAAAATTTCAACAGCACCTCCTTTGAAAGTTGCTGATTTGAACATCAATTTCCAAACAATTCGGCCCCAAATTTGGAAAAACTTTGGATTAAAAAGTTGTAATACGTATCATAAGCTTTCCAACGGTGTAACCTAGGATCTATAGAAAATTTTTTCTACAGGAAGTTATGGTTGAAAAAACGAAACATTCCAGAGAGGTTTTTGACAGTTCTGTTTCCAGCAACAGTTTCTACCAATCTGGAATTTTCACCAATTTGAAAATTGATTCAGTTATGGCAGTCTACAAACAAGTTGTAGAGCACTTCAATACCTTTCCAAAACTGTATTACACATCCACATTGGTTAACTCTAGCAAGAGTTATTCCCTGTACAAATTCAGCAAAAATTCTGCCGGAAAAACAGGGAACTCTGCTTTTGAATCTTTTTGAAAATCACTAAACTCCAATTGAATCTTAGTTCAACATCAGAGTTCTGTAGTTAATATTAGATTCTAAAACTTTCTTTTGGTTCTCAATTCAAGGTTCTATTTGTCTTCAACAGAAAAGAATTTTGGGGTGAAGTAAGGTGTGAATGCATCACAAAAATTATGTCGGTACTATGTTACCTCACAAACTGAAAATCTTTACCGGATTCTTAGCCGGCATAACGTGCTATAGGTGGCACTAAAACTATCACTCGCAAACGTATTCCACTCGCAATACGTTCAACGTGGGTTGTGTACCTGCAGAAGACAAGCAATCCCCTTTCACACCTTTACACCTCAAGGGCGGCACGGGGAAACACGACAGGCAGCCTCAATAATATATATAAAAGTAAATGCATATGACTCTGGTGTGAGTCGCCCTCAAGCGAAGTCATGTCTCAAGGTACATGGCTGTACTACGTCTGTACAGCAAAGAATCCCGCACGAACCGGCTTATACACGCTCGGGCATACGTGTTTCGCATGCTCCCATAGAACATGAATGGTTCTAGAGATGCATACTATCGGGTTATACACCACCCGACGGGGCCTCCCACTAATTTTGTGTCACGCTGGGGTACCGCGTATCATATGTTCTCGGAAACATGGAAAGTTTCAGAGACTCATATTGACTTTTCGTGCTAAGCCACAGAAATATCACATACCACATCTCGTATGCAGAGCTTACCGAGATTGATCCGCTCTCGGTGGCGTACCTTACCTCTTACCTTGACATCGAAGCATCATTACAGAATATAATAACACATATGTTAGCTTTGCCACCTTAAGTAACTAATACTATAATAGACCTTACGTGGGCATATAACTAATCCTCACTCGACTACTTCGTAGTTTTCAAAAATAGGCGCTTTTCAAGCGTTCTATTCCCAATACGGCTCTGATACCATGTCTGTGGGGACCGGAGTCCGCACATTCCAGGAATCGCATTGGGTGGTGCCGTGCGATGCGGCACCTAACAGCGCACACGAAAAGGATACCAAAACATATAAAGTTTTCATTTCATAATAAGAAGAGTTTACAAAAGAGTGTACAATAGGGGTACACACGCAGCAGAAAATATATACTCATAATCTCACCTAACTAAGCAGGAGAGAAGACGTCCATGCCCTAGGATGCTTCTCACTAGCAACAAGAAGAACATTCAGCAGTGGCGTGGTTCACATGAGATTTATCTCGATACCTCGAGATCTCATGTACAACCTGAACAGCAGAAATAAACCTAATACCTGCAAAAATCGTTAAAGCGCAAACGTGAGCATAAGGCTCAGCAAGACTAACCCGTCTCACTAGATATATGCAGGGTAAAGTCTAATCATAGGTAAGGAATAGCATAAATAGACTCGCCTACAAGTGAATCCTTATAATCATGTTTTAAGTAGCAAATGACATTCTTCAGGCACGGCACACCATAGACTCCACAATCAAACAAGAAACGCTTTGCCGATGATATGACATGCCCAAAGCACATAATGCTATTACAGCTAAAGTATGGGGAAACTGTAAACCTTAATTATGCTATCTCTAAGTCACACAAGATTACAAAACAATTATAATTCAATACAACATATTCGTCTGGCTTCTCTAGTATTTAGTACGTCACAACTCAGTGAACAAGTGGTACTCTAAACCGCGAGGGACGGTGATTGCAATCAGGACACACCCGGAATACACGACACACACGCCCGCTCAGAAGTACCTTTCACTGTACTCCTCTCCCACGTCGTATGTGGCCACCTTTCACCCGTCATCCAGATGTCGAACCAGTTCTACCGACCCAAAAGTAAGGTCCCTAACCGAGCACGTCGAAGTTGCTCCTTAGAGGTTCCCACCTTACGATCATCTTCCCTCGAAGGACGGCGGTATAAGTTTCGACACGAGGGTGCCCGCTACATCAGTTTAATGGACCCCATTAATCCATTATGTAACCGGTACTGTTCAAACTTGCTCAATAGGGCCACACACGAGATGGTCCTTAACCGACACAGACGGGGCTACAAACCAAACTCCACATTTGCCTTACCCTTACCGGCCCAGGCCCAAATCTGGTCGCAAGCATTGTCCCCCTCATTCGGGCTCAGACAACCTTGCGCGTCCCGTCCTACAGGAACATCCCCGTCCACATCTCCAATTATTAAGAGTGAATATTTTGGTAACATCTCGCGAGTAGATTCCCCTACTCGACTCCTCTCGCAAGTAGAATAAACTACTTGACTTGTGGTCAATAAAATGTGACCCTCTCGTGAGTAGATTCAAACTACTCGACTTCTATCAAATTCTCTATACATTAGCATGGCAATCACTACAGGTCAACTATCAACTGTTCCAATGAACCCTTGGAATTTGTGGTCATGCAAGAGGAGTATCAATCACCCTATACGTAATGCACATATGAAACTTAAGACATAATGTGAGAAATACTGTAAAACTCTGTAAAGCTTTTAAATGCAAACCGGGGCTTGCCTTGCTCACGAATCAGCTCTAAGTCAAAGAGTTAGTGGCTTGATGTTTCACGAACAGGTCCTCTTCGACTCCTTTCCATCACGGCGTCTATCGCAATGGATATGCATATAACACATAATATACTTTAATAACTTAACTACTGAATATGCACACATTATGCAATGGCATACTCATAAAGGAAGTATGTTTGTAAATCAAGAATGAATAAGGTGTACTGTTGGGTATTAAATTGGATTTGGGTAGTTTAATTTGATATTACTTCATATTATGTACATAAGAAATTTCTATATAGTCATGGATATAAGGAAACTATACAGAATTAATTCCTATGCAGATGAATTATATTGGCTCTGATAATTTAACTGTGGTATACAGATGTGATGAAGAAATTCTCATAAAAATTTCAGAGGATTTGATGGGAGAAAATGATCTACAAAATTCTATCAAACTTTCATAATTTAGGAATTTGCAGATGAAACCTGAGTTTTTATCATGTCCATAACTGGCACAGCTAGATAGTACTGATCAAAAGGAAGCTACCAAAATTGGTTTCACAATTTTTCAAGCTTCCTACAGGAAGATATTGAATTTACAAGTCCTTATGAATTTCTGGATTTAATTTGTTATTTTCTGGAATTATAATTAACCTAGGCAAAGATTTTGAATTAAACCCCCTTAAACAACTTTGTTATGCTTGAAACTTTTACTGGAGCTTCTACATAACAAAATGATTGGTTGTGTAAATTTCCAGACTTATCTGAATAGAATCCTATTTTCTATATTTTCCACAATGTATTATACTAATTTATTTATAGAATACTCTCTAGAGCTTTTAATGGAGATTGGGATGGACCACTGGAAAGTACAGATCCTAAGGAGAATTGCAAAATTTGTTTTTTCTAATTTGGAGCATCCTAGCAAAAGTTATAGCATTTCAAAGTTTAGGCATTTTTCTGGAATTCTTTTTGAATGGAAAAAAGACAACCCTTTAATCAGCTGGCACGTGGCCCCCACTGGTTTAATTCTTCCCACCCAGCCGATGCCACACCAGGGCCACAGGGTTTACTCGCGTTGTCACACGGAATCCCTGCGCCACGGAAAATCCCATGGGGGGTCTTCTTCTTCCCCCGACTCCGGCAGCCCGTGGCGGTGCCATGGCCGGCGGCCGGTCGGCGACTCGCCGGAGCTCGCCGTGCCACCTTCCCCGTGGCTGGGACTTGCAACTCGGGGGTTTTCGACCCTCAGGAATTCACTGGTGGCCTCAGTTTGCACTGAAACACCCCGGAAACATGCCTACACCAGCGACCAGCGGAACTCAACGATCGGCGACGGTGTTCTCGGTGTACAAGGCATGAGAAAAGCTGCTTCTTGCTCTAGAAGCTTCGTGGTGCTTCCCTGATCTTTGGCCAACACTCCAATCGGATTGGAATCGGCCGGAGGATAGGGTGCAACGTGGAACCGATTCTAGGCGGTGGCGAGATTAGGAATTCCGGTTAGTCTGGGTGGGGATATGGCTAGCTAACGCCTCAGGAAGGAGCGCACGCAAGTGTAGAAGCTGGGGGCGGATGGAATTGTGAAGATACTCACCATGGAGGAAGAGCTTCACGTTGGAACAGAGGTATGTCCGCCAGCGCTGTTTTGGAATGAACTGGAACTCCTCGCCGACATGCTCTGACCGGCAGCAACTGGGTTTAGGAATACGGCGAGGGGAGGGGCGTGCACTGTGCTGGAGCGTCGTTGGAGCGTGGGGCAGCTGGAACAGGGCGACTGACGGGAGTGATGCGGAAGAATGAAGAAGAGCCGAGCGGTGGGTCCTTGTGTGCTTTTATGCGCCGACCGAACGGAGCTGAGCCAGGCAGTGTCGTGGCCCTCCGTGGCGCGCATGCAGGCGGGCAACCATCGCGCTGGCGAGCAGCTTGCCGCCTTGCGGCTTCCTCTGGCGCGTGCGCGTGCACCCGCGTGAGCAGAGGCGCTGCTGCAGAAGCACAATTGAATGCTTCTGCCTAGTGGGCCCCACTGGCCCCACTTCTCTATTATCCCCTCCATTTTATATCTTTTTGTTACTCAAGCCTAGATGTGATAAGAAATCCAAGTTTAGAAGAGGATTGGTCCTGTTAAATTTGAATGGTTTGACAAATTTGAATATCCAAATTGGCCAATTTGAAATTTGAATTAGATTCAAATTCATATTTATATGTTTTATGTATGTATTTTAATCTTTGTCAATATTTAAGTTTAAATTGCCATGGGTTTTACTTAGCTAATATGATCAATTGGAGAATATGTTTTATACTTTGATCACTTGATTTGAATATATTGTAAATTCACATATATTCTTTTATTCACCCATGTTTGTCTCATTTCTTTTAATTTCACCCTTTTTTCCAAAGCTTAATAATTAAAGTTGTTTACAATCCACATTCAAGAACTTTGGAACATTTAGGTGTAGTTGATTTAAAAGTGAATTCTAGGTTTATACTAAAGCTTCATATAAACATTTGCATTCAAAACTATATGAATTTACTTGCTCTCCTATTCATCGTCTTCATTCTTCATGTTTCACTATTATATTATGTGCCATACATAAGAGACAAAAGCTTCAAAAGTTTGGGATTTTACACTCTACCTAACCCTTAGCCTAGTCCCTCTTTACCTCATTTATCCCCTTAGGATAGAGTTATCTTGTGTGTGTCAAACTACCTCCAAATATCATTTATTCATCCTTGCTAGAACCCTACCTAGACCATCCTAGCCTCTCTATTTGATGATTGCTTTACTTCCATCTAGCCTTCCTTTGGCAAAATATAAATAACACCTTTTGGGAATACTCTTAGAGGGGAAATGCTACATCGATAGATTCCATGCGCTTGCGGATTTACATGTATAATCTAAAATCTATTAACAAGCATTTATGGCACCCCTGCCACTATAGGAAACGCGATCATTTGTGACGGCCGTCCTTATTTGCGACGGTCGGCCATCGCAAATAAACCTATTTTTGATGGCCCGCAAATGGCCGTCGCAAATTAAAAAATTCATCATAGCGTAGGCTATTATTTGCGACGGTTGCTACAGGGACCATCGCAAATAACAGGGACCGTCGCAAATAACAAGGCCATCGCAAATAAACCTTATTTGCGACGGCCTTTTCCGTTAGCCGTCGCAAATAGTATTAATTGCGACGGCAAAACCTAAGGCCGTCGCAATTAACCTGGCGGTCGCAAATTAAAGACCTATACCGTCGGGCCGAACTCATTCCCTTCGTCTTATCCTAAGCGCGCCGCTGCCGCTCCGCTTTGCCCCCGGCCCCACCGCCCCCGCTCCCGCCGCTGGCCTGCCGTGCCCACGCCGCCCCCGGCCTCGCTGCCCCCCACCTCGCCGCCCCCGGCCCCTAGCGCCCGCCTCCTCCCCGAGTGACGCCTCCCTCATCCTCGCCTGAGCGTCGCTGCCCTCGCCCGAGCACTGCCGCCCTCGCCATAGCACCACCGCCCTCGCCCGAGCGCCGCCGTCCCTAAGCCTGAGCCCGGCCGGCTGCCTCCACCGAGGTGAGCCCCCTATGCGAGTAGACCGTAGGGATTAATTTTTTGTTAATTTTTGCAATTAATTGTCAATTTTTACCGTAGCAATTTGTTCATGTCAGACTGTATGCGAGTAGACCCTAGTCTTACCACCACCTCGAACACGAAGCGAAAAAATCGGATCGAGCCTAGCATAGCACCAAAGCGGGGAGGAGGGAGGGGGTGAGGAAGGACGACGGAGGAGCGGAACTGACCCATGAGCACCTCAGACCCGAGGCTGGCACCATAATCGATGAAGTGACAGAGGTTGCCGACCCACGACTTGGACGAGGCCGGCGGGATCCACCTTCTCGTTGGCGCTGCGGACGCGGAGGCAGTGTTTTGGGACATATGTGTTATGAATACATTGGCTTTGATAATAAAAGTTTTGAATTCTGCCATAACATCTTTTTGGCAAGGTCCGACTCTAGCTCCGAGCTTCTGCAAGGTCCGACAATAGGTCTGACTTTTTTTGTCTAGTTCCGACATGTTTTTGGGTAGCTCCGGTGAGCTTTGTCTTTAGCTCCGGCATGTCTTTGATAGCTCCGACATGTTTTTGATAGCTCCGACATGTCTTTGTTAAGTTCTGATATGTTTTGCTAGGTCTGACTTATGTTGGTTAGCTCTGACATGTTTTTCTAGCTCCGACTTTTTGGATGACTAGTTCCGACTAGCTTTGGTAAGCTCTGGTGCTAGGTTGTACTAGCTTTGGTAAGCTCCGGCGCTAGGTTGTACTAGCTTTGGTAAGCTCCAGCGCTAGGTTGTACTAGCTTTGGTAAGCTCCAGCTTAAGCTCCGGTTAGCTTTGGCATGGTTCGGAGCTTGATCACAATGTTCCTATTTTTATCTTGCAATGTTTCGAACATACTTTATATTCTTGGAAAGATTGCTTAGTATTCATTTGCTATATTTTTGGTGCATTTTGGTTGATATGGATGATATCGTTTTGTTGTGCTTTGCAACATGCTTATGTGAGGTGCTCACGTAAGGTGTTGTGTTCGGAACTAACTTGAGTCAAGTTGCGGACTTGGGCTCGTGCGGATTCATTGTTTGTTTATGTGCAGGTGTTGCTTGAGTTCAAGTCATGGCTGGTGACAGGATCCTTTGTACTAGTCTTAGGGAGGAGATGAGGTTCCAACAACTAAATTCAGAAGGAATTGTGGTTGAGCGGGTCAGGAGGTCGCGCAGGATGATTGAATCAAGGGCAGTGCATATGAAGGTTACTGGACGTCGAAGGAAGGTGTTTGCACGTATGCATGCGGTGCATGACGTGGCAACATGGTTCTGAAGATGGTTTATGAATGGGAAGATCTGGTTGGAACGATCGGATCGTATCGGTTGATGACTTTGGCTGTGGCAGAGTCGGTTATGGCTCGGTATGGAAAGTATCGAGTTGGTTATGATAGGATTTCGTGTGGGTCACGAATTTGAGTTGTTTTAGGAATGTGGGATACGTTCCTAAGGTATTTGAAGGTCTTAAGATTGCTTCTATCTGTGTATAGAAGAGTCTTAAGCAGTTATGGAAAGTTTCGATTCGTGATCGGAGTAGGATTAGGGTCTTGATTCGAGTTGAGTTGGCTTTCGAGCTGGTTATATAAGCAAGGGAGACCAGAGCTCATGGTGCACGACTTTGGGGGCTGTTCCTATTGTGTTCTATTGAATAAAATTCGTAGTTTGAAGAAACTTTTGTGCCTTGTTCGTCTGACTTGTTCCATACAAGTTTTACTCGTCGAGTTTCTGGATAGCACTACCTTTCGTCGGTGGTTTTATCATAAGTCAAGTTTTACAGATCCAATTGATGTGATTCTTTTTGGGTTGTATTCAAAACTTGATTATCTATCATCTGTAAAAATTTCACGGTCATTGGATTTGTGGTTTCTGATCTACACGAATTTCTTTGCAGCGTTCCAAAACTGTTTTTCTCGGGTAGGACAGATTGACCTTTGTTCGATCTTTTGATCATAACTTGAGTTTCTCTCGACGGATTTGAGTGATTCTTCTTGTGTTTTCTTCGTGACTTGATTCTCTCTTATATATAGCACTTTTGTCCTGGTGAAACACGTTTAGATTAGTCTCACACACGATTTCTTTAATAGATCGTTTTTCTGCCGAAGGGGTTGAGATTTAATTGTTTCCGCTGCGTAAGATTTTTTAAATCTACCATTCACCCCCCCCTCTGATATCTTTTCACGTTCTCTTCAATCCTACAATTGGTATCAGAGCCACGGTGCTCTAATAATTGTGATTTGCACGTGTTTTTGACTAATCATCATGGAGAAATACTCCGCCAAACCTTGTGTGTTTGCTGGTATTGATTTTCAGGTTTGGAAGGCACGCATGGAGGCTTTCATCCAAGTGCAAGGCTTCGCAATATGGGAGAAGGTGTACAAGCCTTACGAAGTGCCGTCAAATGATCACATTACAGCTACAAATCTAAGGGATGCCGAC
Source organism: Tuctoria greenei (assembly GCA_036927565.1). Taxonomy (NCBI): domain Eukaryota; kingdom Viridiplantae; phylum Streptophyta; class Magnoliopsida; order Poales; family Poaceae; genus Tuctoria; species Tuctoria greenei. Next base: position 184,666,138 of record JAYESD010000006.1, read on the forward strand.
AACAACAACAAGACTCGAAACTTGATAATACAAGGATTAACCCAAAGCGACTTCGACCGTGTTGCTCACCTCCGATCTGCATACGATGTGTGGAAAGCACTTTGTGACTACTATGAAGGATCCAACACGATCAAGGAGGTAAGTCAAGACATGTTCAAAAAATAATACATGCGCTTCGAGATGCAACTCGATGAGTCCATTGATGATCTATTTGCTCGCTTTAATAAAATTCTCAGCAACTTGCGTAGCATCAATGTTAATTTTTCAGATGCTGAAAATGCTAGGCAATTGTTAAGTGCATTAGATATGTCAATTTGGAAGATGAAAGTTACATCCATTCGTGAATCAACTGTCATGAGTTCTCTTACATTAGATGTTCTTTACTCTAAACTAAAGACTCATGAAATTGACATCTTATCACGTAAGAATCCAAACAAGTCTATTGCTTTTGTTTTCACAACGTGACATGCCTAGCTCCGGTCAATATTCATCTTGTGGTACACTTGCTTTGTTGTCCTCTCTAACACTTGAACAGATTAAGGAGTTTCTAGAGGAGGAGCTAGCACTTCTCTCTACTAGGTTCTCAAAAGCATTGCAAAATGTGAGAACTAGAAGGAGAGGAAGCTCCGAACCTCAACGATGCTTCGAATGTGGTAAGACAGAACACTTTTGTACAGAATGCCCTAACCTTTCAGGTTCTACTTCTCGAGAAGAAAAACAATCAAGGACGAAGCACTCCTCAACAAATGATAAGAAGAAGAAGAAGGGATTTATAGATTGCCAACTGGTGAACAGTTTTATCTCCGCACTCCAGGAACTTGGCTCAAGCAACATGGACATTGGAAGTGACAAAGATGAAGATGATTTGGCCAACTTATGCTTCATGGCGGGCAAAACAAGATCAAGATCAAGTCAGGAGGATGCAGAACAGAACAGTGACGACGATGAGGTATGTTCTACCTGTAATGAAATGTGTGATGCAATTTCTCATGCAACTATTATTGTTAAGAAAAAGAACAAAAAGCTTAGGAATAATGCTGCTAAAATTGAATCACTAGAATCTGAAATCAACCATTTGAAAATCTTGATTCCTAGTGATGATTCTTGTCCCTCGTGTGATTTAATCTATGAAAAATTGTCCACATTAAGAACTGCACATTCCTCTACACTAGATAGACTTGAACTTGAAATTGAAAAGAACAAAAAGCTTGCTGCACTTGACACTTCTTGTTCTACAATTGATTTGCATTGTTCTAGTTGTGATGATCTTGAAAAGAAACTAAAAGATGCTATGAATAAAATTTCAATATTGAATAATGCTTTACGTTCTCATGAAGTTAAATATTGTTCCAATTTCAAATTAAAAGGAAAAACTTCATGTGAAAATTGCCTTGATTTGTCCGATAAACTTGATAACATGCATAGGACATTAGATCGGTTTTGTAATGGGAATAAGAACCTAAACTTGCTGCTGAATTCTTCCAAGTCTTGCAATAATAAAACTGGTTTAGGTTTTGATTCTCATGCTCATGCTAAGGCACATCCACCTAAAATCTTAAAGTCATTAAGAAGTGGTTTGATTCAAACAATTCCTAAACAAAAAGAAGTGGTTTTCAAATCTGCGGGAGTGTTGTCTCATTCGATTTCAAATAAAAATATTGTTTACTCATCTAGATATGAACACAAAGTTAAATTTCATTGTACCTACTGTGGTAGAGATGGTCATGTCATAGATTTTTGTTATAGACTAGCTAAACAACAGAAAAGGGAAAGAATGATTGCTAGATCTCATAACTTTCATGCAAATTTGCTGCACATATTAAACCAAATGCCAGGAACATGCAACCTGCTGTTATGAGTCAAAAACATTCAAAGTTTACCTCCGAATCTTCTGTTTTTGCCTCCGGAGCTACTGATGTTTGTGCTACACAAGTAACACCTTATAGGTATGTAGTTAAGAATAAAAAACCTCAAACTTCGACTCATAAACCTGCCATTTTATCTCAGCTTTCGCATGTTTTTCATGCTGCATGTCGTGTGACTCAGTACTGGATACCTAAATGCCTTTTGACTAACCCCAATATTGAGTCATCGATGTATTGTGCTTCTATGTAGGTTACATGCTTGAGGAAGGAGAACATTTCGATTGTGGATTCAGGTTGCTCACGCCACATGACCGGTAACAAAGAATGGTTCTCCTCCCTCTCTTTTGTTTCACGTGTAGAGAATGTTACTTTTGCCGATAATTCTTCAACTCCTATATTTGCTAAGGGTTCGGTTAGAGTAAATGATCACTACACTTTGAAGGATGTGGCACTTGTCAAAAATTTGAAATACAATTTGCTTTCTGTTTTACAATTGCTAGATGAAAATCTGGAAATTATTTTCAATAAAAACTGCTGCAAAGTTGTAGGTTCAAATAGTGAGCTTATTTTTAACATGTCTCGGTTTGGAATAGTTTTTAAAGCTGATTTTGATATGTCTTCCTCTAAGCATAGGTGTCTAGTTGCTAATGATTCAAAGGATTTATATTTTTGACACCGTAGACTTGGTCACAAGCTCGGGTAAAGGAGGAGGGGTTGTGATAGGCTTGGCGAACCAGCAACTAAACTTAGCCATTCTCATGGAAATGAAACCCATTGGAAATTCGTTGGGGCATAACCCTCCTAGCGACGCGCCATACCGGAACCCAGGTATGGTGTTAAGTGGGCGAGGGCCGGGTCGCCACCGCCTTAGTGGCGCACCATATCGAAACCCGGATGTGGTGTTAAATGAGCGAGGGCCGGATCGCCATCACCTTAGTGGCGCGCTACATCATCGCCTGAATGTAGTGTTAAGTGAGCAAGGGTCTTTGCATCTTCCTCGACGGATGCGAAGGGTAACGAAGCTAGCCGAGGAAACTAGGTTTCGGGTGGGTAGTTGGAATGTAGGATCCTTGATGGGAAAGCTACGAGAGTTAGTGGACGTTGCGATTAGGAGGCGTGTAAATATTCTTTGTGTACAAGAGACTAGATGGGCAGGTCAAAAGGAGAGAGAGGTTGAGAATACTGGTTTCAAGCTTTGGTATTCTGGCTCGACGGGAACTAGGAATGGCGTAGGCATCCTAATAGATAAGAGCCTCAAGGATGGAGTAGTGGATGTCTGTAGATGAGGGGATAGGATCATCCTAGTCAAGGTAGTTGTGGGGGACCTTATCTTGAATGTCATTAGTGCTTATGCCCCACAAGTTGGGCTCGACATGAGCACTAAGAGACAATTTTGGGAGGACTTGGAGAATATGGTTAGTAGTGTACCGGTAAGCGAGAAGCTCGTCATAGGAGGAGATCTCAATGTTCATGTAGGTACAACTAACGTAGGTTTTGAGGGGGTACATGGAGGTTTTGGGTGTGGCGATAGAAACCAGGAGGGTAAGGATATCCTAGACTTTGTCGTAGCCTATGACCTATTGGTACCTAACACCCTCTTTAAAAAGAGGCTATCTCACATAGTGACCTTTACTAGTGCCCAACATTCTAGTCAAATTGACTATATCCTCATCAGGAGAAGGGAGAGAGGGGCATGTTTAGATTGTAAGGTGATTCCTGAAGAATGTGTTGTTCGACAACATAAACTTGTGGTAGCCGACTTTCGTTTCCACGTGCGTGTGTCACGAGACAAAGGTGTTAAAACCACGAGAACAAAGTGGTGGAAGTTGAAGGATGAAGCGCAACAATCATTCAAAAGGAGGATGATCGCAGAAGGACCTTGGAGCGAAGAGGAAGATGCAGATAGTATGTGGGAGAAGATGGCGACTTACATTAGGAAGACTGCTAGGGAGGTGCTTGGGTGGACAAAAGGTAAGAAACTTGTAGATAAAGACACTTGGTGGTGGAATGAAGATGTACAAAAAGCTATTAAGGAGAAGAAGGAGTCTTATAAGAGTTGGCATCATGAGAGAAGTGCAAGTAACATGGCGAAGTATAAAGAGGCTAAGAAAAATGCTAGTCGTGTTGTGAGTAAAGCAAGGGGGCAGGCCTATGATGCGCTATATGAGAGGCTAGGGACAAAAGAAGGCAAAAAGGATATATACAAGATGGTGAAACTTCACGAGAGAAAGGTGAGAGATCTCAACCAAGTCAAATGCATTAAGGATGAGGCAGGCCAAATTCTATTGAAGGAGGAAGAAATTAGGAACAGTTGCGGGACTACTTCAATGGACTATTCAATGACGGGAATGAGAGTATTAGGTTCGAGTTGGATGACTCATTTGATGACACTAACAGACGATTCGTGCGAAGGATACAAGAGTCCGAGGTTAGAGAGGCCCTAAAAAGGATGAAAGGAGGAAAGGCCCGCGGCCCCGATGATGTCCCCATTGAGGTGTGGAGATGGCTAGGGGATGTAGCAATAGTATGGCTCACTAAACTATTCAACCGCATTTTTCAGTCAAACAAAGTGCCTGAAGAGTGGCGGAAAAGTATTTTAGTATCCATCTTCAAAAATAAAGGAGATGTTCAAAGTTGTACTAATTACCGAGGAATTAAGCTCATGAGTCATACTATGAAGCTCTGGGAGAGAGTGATTGAACACCGCTTGAGGAAAGTGACCAATGTCACTAAAAACCAGTTTGGTTTTATGCCTGGGAGGTCCACTATGGAGGCGATTTTCTTACTCCGTCAGCCTATGGAGAGGTATAGGGAGCAAAAGAAGGATCTACATTTAGTGTTCATTGACTTGGAGAAGGCATACGATAAGGTACCAAGACCGGTCATGTGGTGGGCACTAGAGAAACACAAAGTCCCAACAAAGTACATTAACCTTATCAAGGATATGTACGATAATGTGGTGACAAGTGTGCGCGTAAGAGATAGTGAGACCGGCACTTTTCCTATCACAATAGGGTTACACCAAGGATCAGCCTTAAGTCCTTACATCTTTTCCTTAGTGATGGATGAGGTGTCGAAGGATATACAAGGGGATATCCCTTGGTGTATGCTCTTTGCTGATGATGTAGTGTTGGTAGATGAAACTAGGGATGGTGTTGATAGAAAATTGGAGCTATGGAGGCAGACCTTAGAGTCTAAGGGGTTTAGACTTAGTAGAACCAAGACCGAGTATGTGAGATGCGACTTTAGTGATGTCGGGTGCGAGGATGGTAATGTTAGTTTACAAGGACAAGTAGAACCTAGGAGGGACACATTTCGATATTTAGGATCAATGTTACAAAGCAATGGTGATATTGACGAAGATGTTTGCCACAGGATCAAGATCAGGTGAATGAAGTGGCGACAAGCGTCTGGAATCTTATGTGATAAAAAAGTTCCACAAAAATTGAAAGGAAAATTCTATAGGACGGTGATCAGACATGCGATGCTGTATGGAGCAGAATGTTGGCCAACTAAAAGGCAACATGTCCAACAAATGAGTGTTGCGGAGATGCGCATTCTACGGTGGATGTGCGGTCACACAAGAAGAGACAAAATTAGGAACGAAGTAATACATGATAGGGTAGGGGTGGCACCGATTGAGGGGAAGCTAGTCCAACATCGCCTACGGTGGTTTGGGCATATCCAGCGCAGACCTCCAGAAGCACCGGTTAACAGTGGGATTATAAAGAGTCGAGAAAATTTTAGGAGGGGTAGAGGTCGACCAAGGTTGAAATGGCAGGAGGCAGTGAAACGAGATTTAAAGGAGTGGGACATACCTAGAGATTTGGCTCATGATGGGACTGCATGGAAATTAGCAATTCATGTGCCAGAATCTTAGTTTATTCGGAATTTGTTACTCTTATCTTCTTTCTTATTAACCCGTTTCTAGAATAAATAAAATGTAGATTTTTTTCTTTTTTTACTCTTTTTTTTACTTTCATCTTATTTTCTATTACTTTTCTTCAAAATTGTTGGGTTTCATTTCTAGCTGACCCCAACTTGTTTGGGACAAAGGCTTGGTTGTTGTTGTTGTTGTTGTTGTTGTTGTTGTTGATCGTAGACTTGGTCACATAGGCTTTGATCACCTAACGCGTGTTAGTGCTCTTGATCGCGTACGTGGGCTGCTAAGCTTAAAGGGGACAAAGAAATTGTGTGCTCTTCTTGTAGACATGCTAAGATGGTTGCAGGTTCACATACTCCTCTCACCATGATCATGACAACTGAACCGGGTCAACTTTTGCACCTTGACACCGTAGGACCTTCACGTGTTCAATCCTTCGGAGGTAAATGGTATGTTCTTGTTATTGTTGATGATTATTCTAGATACTCTTGGGTTTACTTTATGGCGTCTAAGAGTTAATCTTTTAGTCACATTAGAACTTTATTTCTTAGATTATTGTAAGGATCGAAACGCCCAAGAGGGGGGGTGAATTGGGCTTTCTTTCAAATTTTAAGACAATTAAGCACTTAACAACTTAAAGCCCAATTCCCTATGCAATTAAACTATGCAATCAATATAATTTAAAGTTGCGGAATGAAGATTGCATAAGAGTAAAAAGGGAGAGGGATGCAAACGCTCAAGGGACACGGAGTTTATCCCGTGGTTCGGTAAGATCACAAGGATCTTCCTACGTCCACGTTGTGACACCCACCGAAGGGTTTTGCCACTCCCAAGTCACCGAGACTAGGGGCTTCTTCACTATTCTTCTCCGTTCGCCAACCTTGGCAAGGTGGAGCTCAAGCCTTGTACACTTTTGGGATCCTCCGGGCTTCCACAATCCACTTGGCAAGCTCCGGAAGTTACACACACCAAGGGACACTCCCTTGTGGCTCTCACTACGCTAGAGACTCCAATCACCTAGAGTGGAGGCACCCAAGCACTATCTCTAGCTAGTTCTAGCCTATCTCTTGGTGTACAAATGATGAGTAAATGATGTGAAAGTGGTAGCTCTCTTGCTTGAATGCTCTAGGATGTGTAGAGTATGTCTGGGCTTCAAGTCTTTTCGATTTGACAGGTTGAAGGGGTATAAATAGCCAGCCTCCACGAGATAGCCGTTGGAAAAGTAGGCTGACATCACTTGTCTGCGAACACCGGATGATCCGATGTCTCCCCTTCAGTTATCATCGGTCAAAGCCAAATTAGCTGATGTCACTGTGTCAGATATGACCGTTGTTAGACCGATGTTGAACTGTCTTCTCATCGGATGATCCAGTGGCTCTTCCTCCAGAATTTTGCTTGATCTTGAGGCTCACTGGAGTGATTGACCGATGTATGTAATCCTGCACATCGGATGATCCGGTGCTTCACTTGGTCCAGTGGTGTTGCAATCTGTGATGATGGACCGATGCACTAAGCCACTTACATCGGATGATCCGGTGAGTGTATTTGTCTGAGGTCTTCTTCTTCAGTTGAACCAATTTGACCGATGCAGTCAACTCATATAACGTCGGTTGATCCGGTGTGTTCAATCTTGTTGACTTCGAGTTGTTTTGAGTTGTTCTTTTGGAATTTTGAACTTGTGACCTCTTTGACATTTGTTTGAAGTGTTGTTTTGATTGTCTTCAAGTATGGAATGATATCAAGTTAGAGCTTTCACTTCTTGTCATCACATGTTTTGGTTTGATCTCATTTGTTGATTTTATATGGGTCTCCAATGTAATTTTGATTTCATTTGATTGAGTGTCATTGAGACCTTGCATTCACAAATTCATTAGTAATATCGAATGGTTGTCATTAATCACCGAAACCGTACCTCATGGGGCCTAGATGCTTTCAATCTCCCCCTTTTTGGTGATTGATGACAACACAATATTTAAAAGCGCAATGATAATGAATTTGATGAAAATACTCAAGAATATATGCAATGAATACAGCATAGGACACATTTAGCTTGTAAAACGCAAATGAAATTTTTGATGCGAAAAGCTCAATCGATTAAAATCATAAGCAAATGAGACAAATGAAAGAGTGCTTAATTAAAATTACAAAAGAGTACTCAAGCATGAATACAAAAGATAAGCACACACACTCACACTCCCCCTGAAACTACTACTCCCCCTGACTCTCCTACACCTTCTCCCCCTTTGGCATCAAGACACCAAAAAGGGATCAGAACGCCTACTGACCCTGAGAGCTAGGCGCGAGGACGAACTGGGCACCGTCGCAGTCGTCGGAGCTGGAGTCGCCGGTCGAAGGGGCTGCCGGAGCGGTGGAAACTGGAGGGTCCGCTGCCGGTGCTGGAGGAGAGGAAGCAGGGACCGAAGGTGCTGGAGGAGCTGGAGGAAGTGGAGCGCTCACCACGGACGCCGGTGTCTGCTGGAACAAGGTCGTCGCCGGCAGTGGTGAGTGAATCGGTGCGCTAGGTGCCAGAAGAGGTGACATACTGATCGAAGGGATAGGAGTAGTAGGCACCTGAGCGACACCTGGAGCCAGCCCCAGTCCAGGCTGCTGTGAAGGAAGGGCGATCCCGGTCTGAGTGTATAGGTTGGTGATCAACCCTAGGATCCCCATCATGGCCTGCTGGGTCTGCTGCTGCTGGTCGAGGGTACGGCGGTGCATCTGATCTACCAGGTTTGTGAACCTGTCCGTATCCTCTCGCCTCTGACGGGCGATCTCAAGCTGGAGCTCCTGCTGCTGCCTCTGCAGCTGTGCCAAGTGAGCAGCCTGCTCTGCCCTGGCCTGCTCAGCAGCGAGCCTGTCCTGGCGCTGCTGCTCGATCATCTGCTGGAGAAGCGACGTCAGCTCAGACGGCTGCGTCACCTGCGCCTCGGACACAGGAGGTGGTGTCGGTGGCGGAGCAGCTGATCCTCCTGCCTCGGCGTCGTGCGGCCTCGGTGAAGGTGGAGGGGGAGGGAAGTACTCCTCGACACTGTCGTCGGTGTCGCTCTCAGACCAGATATGCTGCAGGTCCTCCCCCTGAGCCTCAGCCTCAGCAAGTCTCTCGTCCTCCCGCTCTAGGTCGGACCAGTCTTCCTCAGTCAAGCGGGCCCGGACCTGGCGCTCAACTGGACGGCCAAGACGGCGGTCTCCAGGAGCGGACGCACGGTAGTGACCGAAGCGGGTCACGCTCTCGTCTGCAAGCCGGGCCTGTGCTGAGTGCCCCTCTGGCACTACCATAGAGCAAATAAAACTGATCCAGTGCCCATAGACCATCTGTCTCATCATCCCAACCCCATCAGTGATTACGTCCTCCATCTCGCAGAGAAGTATGTCTATGATATCGAAATCCATCCCGTTCATTATGTAGAATAAGAGGGTCTGCTGGAGACTCGTGAACCCCTCCAAGTACCCTGACCTCGGCAGGAGCGTGCGGCGCAAGGCGAGGTGCACAATGCGCGCAGCTGGAGTCAGGAGGGCTGGGACTCTCGGCTGGTCCGGAGAGAAGGAGGAGCCAAACAGGGAGCGGATCTCGTCTAGCTGTGGAGCTACCCCTCCAGTAAGTGGCCTCCTCGGTGGATCTGCCTGCCCATAGACCTTCTCATGTATGCTGGTGTCGTGCAGCTCCAAACCAAGAATGTGCCCCAAGGTCTGCCTCGTGAGGTGGTAGTACTGGCCATTGAACATGAAAGCAATGGACCGCCTGCCTTCCGAGATGTACAGGGTCGCGTAGAAGACACGGACCCATTCTTCCACATAGGCACTCCTCTCATAGTCCAGTAGATCCACCAACCCTCTGTATCTCTCAAAGAAGGGGCGGACATCAGTCTCCGCGGCCACTGCAAGCTGCCTCCAGTCCAAGTGGTTGTGCTGAAAGAGCTTGTGGCCACGGCGTCTGTAAGTCTCGTAGAGAGACGCCTGCGTGACCGTCCAGAACCGACTATCCACAAGAAGCTCTCGGGGCTGTGGGTACCATTCCTCAAGCAGTACACTCCATCTGAGCTTCCGGAGTTGCTTTGCCTTCATCTTTCGGTAATCCACAAGGCGAACTCCTTCTCGGACAAGGACGGTCGTGTCCTCCTCATGGATGTCCCTCTCAGCCTCCCTGTCCTCACGACGGTCGGCAGCCGTCGGTCTTGGACGAGGAGGAGCCTCGGCGTGACCCCCACGTGTCCGGGCTGAGCGCCGGCGGACGAGGGGCGCGACCGGCTCCTCTTCGACGTCGGAGTCGTCGACCACGGGAGGGGGCCTCGGACGGGCCTCACGGATCCTCAAGGACCCTCCTCGGCCACGCTCACGCTCCTCGGCGGCGCGAGCGGCCATCACGGCCTTCTTCTCTTCCTTGGATAGCTTCTTCTTCTTCGCGGCGGGCTCCACAATGGCCTTGCCCTTGTTCTTCCTGTCGCGACCCATCTAGACGACGGAGAACTAGGGTTAGGCGACGATGAAGGAAGAACGACGAGAGAAGTAACGAGAGACGTCGCACGGCACGAAGCTCACCTTAGCGACGATGATCAACCGGGCCGAGAAACCCTAGCGAGGAGGAGATGGCCCGGAGATGGCGCACGTTGGTGGTGGAGAAGGGCGGCGATGAGGCTTGAGCGCGGTGGTGAGTGGCGGCGGTGATGTTTGTGCGCGAGGGTGGAGGAGGCGGCGTGGGCGTGCGGCGGCGGCGCTGCAAGTGGCGGCGCTGGGCGGCGGCGCTGTGGGCGGCGGCGGCGCGGGGGTTGCCGGCGGCGGCGGCGCGAGTAGGGGCGGCGGCGGCGGCGGCCGGCGGCGGCGCTGCAGGCGAGGGAGAGGAGGCGGCGCGTGGAGAGGCGACGGTCGGCGGCGGCGGGAGCGTGGGGTGTCGGGGAGAGAGGGGGTCGGGCCGGCGCGCTAGTTTAAATAGTGGGGCCCAAACCCTAGCCGATTTTTCAACACCGGATGGACCGATGCTAGAAGCAGTGAACATCGGTCAATTGCAACAGTAAGGATATACAGGAATTGCTGTTGACACCGGATGAACCGATGATTAGGGTTTTGAACATCGGTCGAATAGCACAGTAAGGGTGTTCAACCGAGTGATATTGACACCGGATGATCCGACGTTAGAGGGAGGTTGACATCGGTGGAAAAGATCACCGCTCCAGAAGAGTGAACATCGGATGGACCGATGTTTTCCAGGATGAACTCGTCGGATCATCTGAGGTTCTGACAGAGTTGGGCTTTGAGGATTGAACACCTATTTGACCGATGAGGGATTGACAGGGACATCGGATAATCCGATGGCAACAGAACGAAAACATCCCATATATGTCCTTTGACCGAACAAACAATTGAGAAGAAAACACATGTCTTAGGACTTTTTGGGCAACCCCTTACCCCTTAAAAAGCTAATATGCCAATAGCTTGGCTAGGCCTTAATGCAAATGGAACACCGAGAAAAATAGAGGAAAAATATCCAAATAAAATGTAAGGCCCATGCTTTGTGAGGTAGAGTATGAAAACTTCTATCTCATTAAAGCGTGTTCCTTTAGAATTTTGCTCTTTCCACATCATATGAGTTGAGATATTGCATTTCAAACAAGTCTCCTTCTCATGATGTGGGTTCCCCTTTGTGACAATTCTACCGTATGCAATGCCAAACAAATTATAGTGCAAGACATAAAATGAGTGCAAGTTTATATGGCAGGGATCATGCAAGGCATAAAATAAATCTATCTTGCCAAGTTTAAACCTTCCAAAGGCTTCCTCAGGGAAAACTATTTCTAGCTCACCCCTATCCTTTGGGAGTTAGACAAGACCTATATGATATGCAACCTTACATGACCATAGCAATTTACATGACGTTAGATGCATCTAGCACATTTAACTCACTTCTAAGCCTAGAAAAAGTTTTCTCATCAAGTGGTTTGGTGAAGATATCCGCCAATTGTTCTTCGGACCTAACACCTTGCAAAGAGATTTCTCCCTTAGCCTCATGGTCCCGTAAGAAGTGATGGCGAATATCAATGTGCTTAGTGCGGGAGTGTTGAACGGGGTTTCTAGCTATCTTAACCGCACTTTCATTGTCACAAAGGAGAGGCACACAACCAAACTTAATTCCAAAGTCCAAGAGGGTTTGCTTCATATATAGGATTTGGGCACAACATGCACCGGCCGCTATATACTCCGCCTCCGCGGTGGACAAAGCCACGGAATTTTGCTTCTTGCTTGACCAAGAAACTAGGGAACGCCCAAGTAAGTGGCAACCCCCGGAGGTACTCTTGCGGTCAACACGGCATCCGGCAAAGTCCGAATCCGAGTAACCTAAGAGATGAAAACTAGCGTTCTTGGGGTACCACAAACCTACACTTGGGGTATGCTTGAGATACCGAAGTATCCTAAAGACCGCCTTCTTGTGCGATTCTTTAGGTGCCGCTTGAAAGCGAGCACACAAGCACACACTAAACATAATATCGGGCCTAGATGCGGTAAGATATAGCAATGAACCAATCATGGAACGGTAATGAGATTGATCAATAGATTTACCGTCCATGTCCGCGTCGAGATGACAATTTGTCGCCATTGGAGTGCTTCTTGAGCTACAATCTCCCATCTCAAATTTCTTCAAGAGGTCCTTAGTGTACTTCTCTTGATGGATGAAGGTCCCCTCTTGAAGTTGCTTGATTTGAAATCCTAGGAAGAAGTTGAGCTCTCCAATCATCGACATCTCGAATTCCCTAGACATCATTTTGCCAAACTCATGGCTAAGAGCTTTGTTAGTTGAGCCAAAAATAATATCATCGACATAAATTTGACAAAGAAATAAGTCTCCGTCGATGTCCTTGGTGAAGAGTGTAGTGTCCACCCTCCCAATCTTGAAACCTTGCATGACGAGGAAGTCCCTTAAGCGCTCGTACCATGCCCTTGGAGCTTGCTTGAGTCCATAGAGTGCTTTGTTTAGCCTAAAAACATGGTTAGGGTTTCTTGGGTCCTCAAACCCGGGAGGTTGCTCAACAAACACAAGTTCATTAATATAGCCATTGAGAAATGCACTTTTAACATCCATTTGATAAAGCATGATATTATGATGAGAAGCAAAAGCAAGGAGTATGCGGATAGCTTCTAACCGTGCTACCGGGGCGAATGTCTCCCCAAAATCCAAACCTTCAACTTGAGCAAATCCCTTCGCCACAAGCCTAGCTTTGTTGCGGACCACCACGCCATTCTCATCTTGCTTGTTGCGGTAGACCCACTTCGTTCCAATCACATTCTTGTCCTTGGGTCGCTCCTCCAACACCCAAACTTCATTGCGGGTGAAGTTGTTGAGTTCCTCTTGCATAGCCATCACCCAATTGGAGTCTTGGAGAGCTTCCTCAATGCTTTTGGGTTCTACACACGACACAAAAGAGTAGTGCTCACAAAAGGATGCAACATGACGTGAACGAGTACTTACTCCCCGTGAAGGACTTCCAATGATTTGATCCATTGGATGTGCCTTGGAGATGCGCCCATGTCTCATCAACGGTTGTGAGTCACTTGGTGGTGGTGAAGCATCTTGCTCATCTTGTGGTTGGACTTCATCTTGGACTTCATCTTCTTCTTGGTGTTGTGTGGCTTGTTGGTCTTGCATAGGCAGTGGATCATCTTTGTCTTCTTCTTCATCCACTTGAGGCGCCATGGAGGTATTGATGTTCGGACTTGAAGCTCCCCCTTGATCATGGCTCTCCTCAACTTCGGGCTTGATGTCTCCTATGGTCATGTTCTTCATAGCTTCTCGTAGAGGCTCATCATCTATATCATCATGACCAAAACTCTCCTCTTGGGAGCCATTAGTCTCATCAAACTCAACGTCACAACTTTCTTCAACTAACCCGGAGGTTTGGTTGAATACTCGATATGCCTTTGAGTTTGACGCATAACCAAGGAAAATACCAACATCGCACCTTCTTTCAAACTTACCAAGTCTTTTCTTGCGGTAGATGTAGCACTTGCATCCGAAGACCCGGAAGTAGGAGATGTTGGGCTTTCTCCCAATGAGGAGCTCGTAGGGAGTCTTTTGGAGAAGTCGATGAAGGTAGACTCTATTGGCGGCATGGCATGCCGTGTTGATCGCTTCCGCCCAAAACTTCTCCGACGTCCCATAATCATCAAGCATGGCTCTCGCGAGGGTGATTAGTGTCTTGTTCTTTCTCTCAACAACACCATTTTGTTGAGGGGTGTATGTAGCCGAAAATTCGTGCTTGACTCCTTCACGGTCACACCACTCCCCAATATTGTAGTTCTTGAACTCAGTGCCGTTGTCACTCCGGACCTTGATGATGGGAAGTTGGAATTCCCGTTGAGCTCGTTTTGCAAAGGTCTTGAAGACTTCCGGAGTTTCACCCTTGTCACCTAAAAACAAAGTCCAAGCATAGCGAGAGTAATCATCAACGATAACGAGACAATAGAGATTACCGCCAAGGCTTTGGTAGGTGGACGGTCCGAAGAGGTCCATGTGAAGTAGTTCGAGCGGCTTGGAGGTAGACACCATTGTCTTCATCGGATGGTGCGAAGCCACTTGCTTCCCGGCTTGACATGCGCTACATAGCTTGTTCTTTTCAAACGTCACGTCCTTTACGCCGGTCACCATCCCTAGCTTGAAGGACTTCTTGAGCTTGCTCATTCCTATGTGAGCAATCCTCCGATGCCATAGCCACCCCAAACTTGTCTTGGTGAAAAGGCAAGTGGTTAGGCTTGCGCTCTTGTTGGAGAAGTCCACCAAATATAGATGACCATGCCTAAAGCCCTTGAATATTAGCTCTTTGCTAGCTACACTAGACACCACAACACCATCTTTGTCAAATGTGCACGTTAGTCCAAGATCACAAAGTTGAGCAATAGAGAGCAAATTAAAGCTAAGAGACTTAACGTAAAGCACATTCGAAATGGACAAGTCATTAGAAATTGCAATTTTACCTAAACCAATTACCTTCCCCTTTGAGTTATCACCAAAGGTGACTTGTTCATGATTGCCGGGGTCTTCTATGGAGGTGAACATACCATCATTGCCGGTCATGTGTTGAGTGCACCCACTATCGAGTACCCAATGTTTTCCTCCGGCTTTGTAGTTCACCTACACACATGAATTTAGTTTTTGAGTTTAGGAACCCAAGCCAACTTAGGTCCTTGTATGTGTGATACAAGTGATTTTGGGACCCAAAGTTGCTTGGGGAGCTTCCCCTTCATGCCCTTGATGTTTTTGCCAATGAACTTCGCTTTCACCTTTCCACCTACTTTGCTCAATAGATAGTGACAATCATTGAAAGTAGATGAGTAGCTAGGAGGTAATTTTGGAGAAGGACGAGTGGGAAGAGGGCACTCCCTAGTGTGATGTCCGGTGACCTCACAATGTTGGCAATAGGATCCCACTTCCTTGATGAAGCTTGTCCTAAGCTCCGGTGAGGGCACCTTCCATTTGTTGGGCGTAGGGAAGGTCCCAAGTCCCCTCTTGTTGAAGCCTTTAGCTTGTTGGAAGAGGATCTCCTTGTGCTTGTCCTCTCCCTTGGAAAGTCTAGCCACACTAGTGCGGAGACTTTCGATCTCGTCCATTAGCTCCTTCTCCCTATTAGCTTTCAATGGCAAAGACTTATGCAAATTGTTAGTGGCATGTGAACTAGCGGGTGTTTTGCCATCAAGAGTTTCTTTCTTCAAGTTATTCAATTTTAGTTCCATTGCTTCATAGGAAAGACTAAGTGTCTCATGCTCTTGAACTAACTCGTTATGCTTAGCCAATAATGCCGTGTTAGCTAAGTCAAGCTCATGGAACTCAAGCTTGATTTGAGCCTTCTCCTCCTCGATTTGCTTGACATGTGACTTGAGCGTTTCATGCTCATTAAGTATGGTGACATACTTGTCTTGCAAATCGAGGTTGGCACCCTCTAGCTTGGCGCGAGTTAGCTCAAGTGCCTTAACCTTAGCCTTTTCCCTTTTGATAATGGCATGATATTCATTGATCATAGATGCTAGTTCATCGGGAGAAAGTTCATCATCACTTGAGTCATCACATACCTTTGTGTTACCTTTCGCCATGAGGCACATAGGCGGTGGAGGAAGGGGTGAGTCATTCTTGTTGACGATAGCGAGGTTTGCCAAGTTTTCTTCCTCATCTTCACTATCATCACTTGTTTCTTCATCGGTGACCCACTCATTTGCTTCGCACATGAAGACCTTTTGAGGTCCTCTTCTCTTCTTTGGAAAGAGCTTGGTCTTCTTGCCTTTGTCAAGTTTCTTCTTTCCAAAGGTGCGCTTGGGCTTTGCATCTTCATCATCCTCACTCTCTTCTAGTTTGCGATGCTTGCCCTTGTCCTTCCTCTTGTCCGGTTTTGGACAATCATATGATATGTGGCCTTGATCGCCACAATTGTAGCACGTCTTGTTTTCATCTCTCTTTGGCAAGAAGGCTTTCTTCTTGGGATCAAACGAGTATCCCTTCTTGGCAATCTTTGAGTTGAGACGTGAAAACTTCCTCATCATCAATGCAAGCTCATTGTCATCATCATCTTCACTTGTAGCTTGTTCTTCCTCACTTGAGCTAGGCTCAATCACTTTCTTTTTCTTGATATGTGTCTTCTTGGTTGAGGCCTTGAGAGCAATAGTCTTTGATGATGATGACTCCTCCATCATTCCAAGCACACTCATCTCATGAGCATGTATCTCTCCAATGAGTTCCGAAACCTCAATGTTGTCAAGTGACTCCTTTTGGAGCATTGAGTTTATGATGTTGTACTTGGGCTTGGGAAGTAGCATGAGGATCTTGCGGTTGATGAGTCCCTTGCCAAGAGAAGCAATGTCAAGAGCATTAATTTCCTCAATGAGTACATTTAAGCGAGAAAACATTTGATTAACATTTTCATGAGGAAGCATTTTAAAATCATCATACTTGGATTTAAGCAAGTGATATTTGAGCTCTTTGACACGAGAGGAACCCTCATGGATCTCAATCAAGCAAGCCCAAATTTCACAAGCTTTTTCCTTACTTGCAATTCTAGCAAATACATCTTGACTAATGCACTCATAAATAGCATTCCTAGCCTTAGCATCCCATTTTAGTTGATCACCAATATATTCATGGTTGCCAAACCCCGCATGGGTCGCTTCCCACACTTCGGGAGAAATTGCCTCAAGGTAAGCGCGCATGCGTGCTTTCCAATAAGCAAAATTCTTGCCCTCGAAGGTAGGAACCGAACCCCCATTCTTGGCCATTTTTGCTCTCTAGCGGTGAAGCTAGAATGATCCAATGAGCAACCTTGCTCTGATACCAATTGTAAGGATCGAAACGCCCAAGAGGGGGGGTGAATTGGGCTTTCTTTCAAATTTTAAGACAATTAAGCACTTAACAACTTAAAGCCCAATTCCCTATGCAATTAAACTATGCAATCAATATAATTTAAAGTTGCGGAATGAAGATTGCATAAGAGTAAAAAGGGAGAGGGATGCAAACGCTCAAGGGACACGGAGTTTATCCCGTGGTTCGGTAAGATCACAAGGATCTTCCTACGTCCACGTTGTGACACCCACCGAAGGGTTTTGCCACTCCCAAGTCACCGAGACTAGGGGCTTCTTCACTATTCTTCTCCGTTCGCCAACCTTGGCAAGGTGGAGCTCAAGCCTTGTACACTTTTGGGATCCTCCGGGCTTCCACAATCCACTTGGCAAGCTCCGGAAGTTACACACACCAAGGGACACTCCCTTGTGGCTCTCACTACGCTAGAGACTCCAATCACCTAGAGTGGAGGCACCCAAGCACTATCTCTAGCTAGTTCTAGCCTATCTCTTGGTGTACAAATGATGAGTAAATGATGTGAAAGTGGTAGCTCTCTTGCTTGAATGCTCTAGGATGTGTAGAGTATGTCTGGGCTTCAAGTCTTTTCGATTTGACAGGTTGAAGGGGTATAAATAGCCAGCCTCCACGAGATAGCCGTTGGAAAAGTAGGCTGACATCACTTGTCTGCGAACACCGGATGATCCGATGTCTCCCCTTCAGTTATCATCGGTCAAAGCCAAATTAGCTGATGTCACTGTGTCAGATATGACCGTTGTTAGACCGATGTTGAACTGTCTTCTCATCGGATGATCCGGTGGCTCTTCCTCCAGAATTTTGCTTGATCTTGAGGCTCACTGGAGTGATTGACCGATGTATGTAATCCTGCACATCGGATGATCCGGTGCTTCACTTGGTCCAGTGGTGTTGCAATCTGTGATGATGGACCGATGCACTAAGCCACTTACATCGGATGATCCGGTGAGTGTATTTGTCTGAGGTCTTCTTCTTCAGTTGAACCAATTTGACCGATGCAGTCAACTCATATAACGTCGGTTGATCCGGTGTGTTCAATCTTGTTGACTTCGAGTTGTTTTGAGTTGTTCTTTTGGAATTTTGAACTTGTGACCTCTTTGACATTTGTTTGAAGTGTTGTTTTGATTGTCTTCAAGTATGGAATGATATCAAGTTAGAGCTTTCACTTCTTGTCATCACATGTTTTGGTTTGATCTCATTTGTTGATTTTATATGGGTCTCCAATGTAATTTTGATTTCATTTGATTGAGTGTCATTGAGACCTTGCATTCACAAATTCATTAGTAATATCGAATGGTTGTCATTAATCACCGAAACCGTACCTCATGGGGCCTAGATGCTTTCAATTATCAATTGATCACCCAGGATCTTTAAAAGCAATTAGAAGTGATAACAGAACTGAATTTAAAAATCAATCTTTGGATCACTTTTGTGCTGAAAATGGAATAGATCATCAATTTTCTTCACCATATGTACCTCAACAAAACGGTGTTGTAGAAAGAAAGAACAGAGCCTTAGATGAGATGACTAGGACTATGCTTGATGAATATCAAACTCCTAGGAAATTTTGGGCTGATGCGATTACAACTGCTTGTTATGTCTCAAATCGTGTTCTCTTGTGTGCTAAGCTCGGCAAAAAAAAAAACACCATATGAGCTCTGGTTTGGACATAGGCCTAGTGTTACGCACTTTCGGGTCTTTGGATGCAAATGCTTTGTTAAGAAACATGGTAATCTTGATAAATTTGAACCTCGATCAATTTATGGGATGTTTCTTGGTTATCCATCTCATAATAGAGGCTACTGTGTGCTTTTACTTGACACTAACAAAATTGTGGAGACTTGTGAAGTGTCTTTTGATGAAGCTAGCCTAGGTACTAGCTCAAACATTGCAGGTCCAGATCCATATCCGCAGGGGGGAGGGTATTTTCGAAGATGAAGAAGAGCCGGTGACACTGCCTGGTAGTTCCGAAGTTGACACGTGTCCAGCTCCGAACTTTGAACAAGCTCTGACTACCACCTGTGCTTGTCCGGATCATCCACAAGCCACAAACTAATCAATCTTCAATGAACCTGATGAAGAAGAATCTTGTGAGACATCTGTTCCGTTACAGATCTTCAAGAATCATCCCCCACAACAGATTATTGGAAGCTTGCATGAACGGGTCACACGGTCCAGGTTTTTGCGATCCAAACTCTCATGCTCATTCTGCTTTTGTTGCTTCTTTTGAACCATAAGATATATCACACGCACTCACCAATGAATCTTGGATTATTGCCATGCAAGAAGAGTTAGAAATTTGAAAGAAATAATGTTTGGAAACTTGTACCTCCATCTCAAGGTCACACTTTAATTGGAACTAAATGGGTGTTTAAAAATAAACAAAGTGAGGATGGAGTTTTGGTTAGGAATAAGGCTAGGTTGGTTGTTCAAGGTTCACTCAAGTTGAAGGTCTAGATTTTGATGAAACTTTTGCTCCTGTTGCTATATTAGAAGCCATAAGAATTTTGTTATCCTTTGCTGCATCTAAAGGTTTTAAGCTATATCAAATGGATGTTAAAAGTGCTTTTCTTAATGGCTACATAGATGAGGAGGTTTATGTCAAACAACCACCGAGTTTTGAAAATTCAGATTTTCCTAATCATGTTTACAAACTGTCCAAAGCCTTGTACGGTCTCAAACAATCCCCTAGAGCATGGTATGATAGGTTAAAACATTCTTACTTGAAAAGGGGTTTACCATGGGCAAGGTTGATAAAACTCTTTTTGTGCTTAAGCATGGCAATGACTCATTATTCGTTCAAGTGTATGTGGATGATATTATCTTTGGTTGTGCTTCCCATGATCTTGTGTCCAAGTTTTCAGCTATGATGAGTTAAGAATTTGAGATGAGTATGATGGGAGAACTCACGTACTTTTTGGGGCTGCAAATCAAGAAAACCAAGGAGGGTACCTTTGTGCATCAAACGAAGTATACAAAAGACCTCCTAAGGCGCTTCAACATGGACAAAAGCAAGCCTCTTCGGACACCAATGGGAACAGCAACAACACTTGAACTTGATGAAGATGGTGAACCCGTGGATCAAAAAGAATATAGAAGCATGATCGGATCACTTTTGTACCTCACGGCATCAAGACCAGACATACAATTTAGCATATGTCTTTGTGCACAGTTTCAAGCCTCCCCACGTGCTTCACATCGTCAAGCCGTCAAAAGAATTCTCAGGTACTTACATGGAACTCAAGAATTTGGCATTTTTCTTCCTTCTCCCTCAACCGTTACTTTGAAAGCTTCTTCCGATGCTGATTTTGGAGGTTGTAGAATTGATAGGAAAAGTACTTTTGGTGCTTGTCATTTTCTTGGTAATTCACTTGTTGCTTGGTCCTCTAGAAAACAAAATTCAGTTGCACAATCCACAGCTGAATCTGAATATGTAGCTGCTGCTAGTGCTTGCTCACAAATTCTTTGGATTGTTCAAACACTTAATGACTATGGGGTCGATCTAGATAGTGTTCCACTGTTTTTTGATAACACTAGTGCCATTTGTATTGCTAAAAACTTTGTGCAACATTCTAGAACTAAGCACATTGACATTAGGTATCACTTTCTCCGTGATAACGTTGAAAAAGGAAACATTGTGCTTCACCATGTAGATACCAGACAACAATTGGCTGACATTTTTACAAAACCTTTGGATTTCACTCGTTTTTGTTAAATTCGTAGTGAAATAGGGGTTATGCATCCTCACGACTTAAATTGAGGGGGAGTTTTGAAACTTGAGAAGTCTATGTGTGAATATGAACTAAAATAATATGAGCATAGTATTCATACATATATGACTTGTGATTCCTTTTACATGCTGAAAGTTCTTACTACATTACTCATGTTATACATTTTGTATTTTTTGCCATGACTAGTAACTGGAATACTTACTTACACTAAATCGGATCATGATTAAACTTTATTGCTGTTTTGAACTTGTTGCATGTTCATAAGTGTTGTTAATCATAAAGAATTAATCAAGTAATCAACTCACATGTTGAGTTTTTCTGAACCAATATAAAGTGAGAAAAGATCAAGAGAATATGCATGCATTGCACTTCTTCTTTTGAGATGGCTTATCATTGCACTTAGATATGAATTTGGAAGAAGTTGTGTATGACTAAAATCATGTCCTTAAGCTTCTGATTGTCAAATGACATAGGCTTGGCTTGGTTAGTTAGAATAAGGCAGATGTGCATATAATCTCTTACAAATATCATATGATCTAAATTTATGATTTGAAAAATAATAAAATGCAGCAACAAGTGTCATGCCTTCAGGTTTTGAAATAGTTAAGTTTGTGAGATCATGACTTGCTAAAATTGAAAATTACACTTGATCTCTAGCATGACTTACACTACTTTATGTATCTTATTAATGTGATAGTGTAAGTTACTTGATAGTATAACTTGGATGAGCTTTGTTTTATATGTATATATTATAATATGCTCATAACAATTAAAATTTCTCTTTTGAACCTTGCTGAATACATTGTCAAAGGGGAGATATAATTGCAAGGGGGAGAAATCTGTATAGGGGGACAAATTTATTTCTATCTCATTTGATTTTCAAAAAAAAGGGAAAATTGTTCTCAAAACTTTTCATGCCAATGTTCGGATTTTAAATGGTGTTGCCAATGCATTCATCAAGGGGGAGATTGTGAGACCTATGTGTGCTGAATACATTGGCTTTGACAATAAAAGTTTTGAATTCTGCCATAACATTTTTTTGGCAAGGTCCGACTCTAGCTTCGAGCTTCTGCAAGGTCCGACAATAGGTCCGACTTTCTTTGTCTAGTTCCGACATGTTTTTGGGTAGCTCCGGTGAGCTTTGTCTTTAGCTCCGGCATGTATTTGATAGCTCCGACATGTTTTTGATAGCTCCGGCATGTCTTTGTTAAGCTTCGATATGTTTTGCTAGGTCTGACTTATGTTGGTTAGCTCCGACATGTTTTTATAGCTCCGACTTTTGGGATGACTAGTTCCGACTAGTTTTGGTAAGCTCCGGCTCTAGGTTGTACTAGCTTTGGTAAGCTCCGACGCTAGGTTGTACTAGCATTGGTAAGCTCTAGCGCTAGGTTGTACTAGCTTTGGTAAGCTCCGGTTTAAGCTCTGGTTAGCTTTGGCAAGGTTCGAAGCTTGATCACAATGTTCCTTCTTTTATCTTGCAATGTTTCGAACATATTTTATATTCTTGGAAAGATTGCTTAGTATTCATTTGCTAAGTTTTTGGTCCGTTTTGGTTGATATGGATGATATCGTTTTGCTGTGCTTTGCAACATGCTTATGTGAGGTGCTCACATAAGGTGTTGTGTTCGGAACTAACTTGAGTCAAGTCGCGGACTTGGGCTCGTGTGGATTGGTTGTTTATTCATGTGCAGGCGTTGCTTGAGTTCAAGTCATGGCTGGTGAAAGAATCCTTTGGACTAGTCTCAGGGAGGAGATGAGGTTCCAACAACCAAATTCTGCAGGAATTGTGGTTGAGCAGGTCAAGAGGTCGCGTAGGATGATTGAATCAAGGGCAGTGCATATTAAGGTTACTGGACGTCGAAGGAAGGTGTTTGCACGTATGCATGCGGTGCATGACGTGGCAACATGGTTCCGAATATAGTTTATGAATGGGAAGATCTGGTTGGAAGGATCGAATCGTATCGGTTGATGACTTTGGCTGTGGCGGAGTCGGTTATGGCTCGGTATGGAAATTATCGAGTTGGTTATGATAGTATTTCGTGTGGGTCACGAATTTAAGTTGTTTTAGGAACGTGGGATACGTTCTTAAGGTATTTGGAAGTCTTAAGATTGCTTCTATCTGCGTATAGAAGAGTCCTAAGTAGTTATGGAAAGTTTTGATTCGTGATCGGAGTAGGATTAGGGTCCTGATTTGAGTTGAGTTGGCTTTCGAGCTGGTTATATAAGCAAGGGAGGCCAGAGCTCGTGGTGCACGACTTTGGGGGCTGTTCCTCTTGTGTTCTATTGAATAAAATTCGTAGTTTGAAGGAACTTTAGTGCCTTGTTCGTCCGACTTGTTCCAGACAAGTTTTACTTGTCGAGTTTCTGGACAGCACTACCTTTCGTCGGTGGTTTTATCATAACAAGTTTTACAGATCCAATTGACGTGTTTCTTTTTTGGTTGTCTTAAAAACTTGATTATCTATCATTTGTCAAAATTTCACGGTTATTGGATTTGTGGTTTCTGATCTACACAAGTTTCTTTGCAGCGTTCCAGAATTGTTTGTCTTGGGTAGGACAGATTGACCTTTGTTCGATCTTTTGATCATAACTTGAGTTTCTCTCAACGGATTTGAGTGATTCTTCTTGTGTTTTCTTCGTGAATTGATTATCTCTGATATATATCACTTTTGTCCCAGTGAAACATGATTATATTAGTCTAACACACGATTTCTTTAACAGATCATTTTTCTGCTGAAGGGGTTGGGATTTAATTGTTTCCGCTGTGTAAGATTTTTCAAATCTACCATTCACCCCCCCTCTGGTAGCTTTACACGTGCTCTTCGATCCTACAGGTGCTCATCGTGGCAGCGGGTTCGTGAGTGATGGCCCATGTTGGGCTCGGTCACGGGCGCGAGGAATCTAGCACCTCCGCGTCGGTTTAGATTAGAATTTGAATCGTAGTCGAATCATAAGTAGGTTTAGGGATCAAATCAGAGTAGGTTTAGCGATTGAATACTCCTCGTTGTGGCTGGCTGCATCGAGTAGGGGCAGCGGCTGGACCGAGCAACGGCGACATCTAAACCAAGCAGGAAAGAAGCGGGCGACGGTGGCCCGAGCAGAGGAGAGATTGGGCGGATGAGAGACCAGGGAAGCGGAGGCTGAGGCGGAGGCAGAAAGATCGGGAGGCGAGGGCAGACAGGGCAAGCAGGTATTAGGGTTAGGGGTAACTCAACTAAGGACGTTGGATCAAAATGAACGGTTGTGCATAATTGGGCCAACTGGGCCTTTAATGTACCCAACCCTAGAACCCAGACCTAGCCGTTCTCATCCCCACCCTTTCTTCTCCCGTGCGACAGCAGCTCCTCGACTCTGTCCGTTCTTCTCCCGTGCGGATGCCTCTCCCCACCTCCGCCATGGACCTTGGTCCGGCGGCTCCGACGTCAGACCTGCCCCCCTCCCCCCTTCTCCTGCCCCACGCTCGCTCCGACCTCTTGCCCTGCCTCATCTCTAAAGTATGAAACCCATGGCTTCACCTGGTGGTCGCCTACCCCCCTCCTTTTTACCCGAACACATGCCATTGGGCCATTGGCCCCACCGCCTTGTCCTTCGACTTCTCGAACACGCGAAGCCCTGTCGGCGGCTTTCTTTCCTGCCCCACTCTCTTTGACCCTCCTCTCCGGCTAGAGAGGACAAAGTTCAGCGGGCATAGGACAGCAGGGTTCTTGTGGTGTACTCACTACTTGCCTTCACTTGGCACTCACTTCGGCACAGCGCTCACATATCACTCAACACTAGCACACACAACTTGCATTTGCCTGACACTCGACTCTCATTTTTATTTCAGCTCGACGCCGTTGGCCTCCTCCAACACCTCCATCATCCGTTCGACACCGCCGGCCCGCTGCTCCACGCCGCACAAGTAAAGTGGGCATTTAGTTGTTAATTTCTAGATAATTAGTTGTTAATTGTTGTTTATGATTAGTTTTTATGCAATTTAGTTGTTAATTGTTTATGATAATTAGTTGTTATGCGAATTAATTGTTAGGTTGTTGTTAATTAGTTGTTAATTCTCATTAATTGTTAGTAGTTTCTAATTAGGTTTGACTTGCAATTAATTGTTAGTTAGTTGTTTATTAGTTGAACATTGTAATTTATTATTATTTAGTTGTTAATTGGATCTAAATGTTATTATATATGCTTAGGTTTTATTTAATAATGTTTAAGATTTGTATTACTGCTCTCGTTTATTGTTTTGTATTTAAAATACAGTTGCTTATATTTTCTTTAATATTTTTTATGCTTATGTATTATATATAGAAACGGCTAAACAAAAGGGTCGTCGTACATAAATTAGGCATCGTATATGTAGCATATATACAGCCTATCGGGCCCCACCCTAACCTTCATTCGAGGTCGAGCAAAGAGAGAATCACGTCGTTGCAGTGTGGGTCACGATCGTGACCCGTGACTGGTGAAATGAGGTGAATCGCTAGGTTTAAGTGTATATGGGCCAGGCGGCCCATTACTAACCCAAAACGTCTGTAACCAGGTATCTCTCCGCCGTAAGACCCCCCGTTCACATCGCGCGTGTTTGTGAGTACGTATAAGATGATGAAAACTCCAAAAAACATATGTTGCGAGTATGTGTCCTTGACTCGCAACATCCATAAGGCAACAGGTTTCCCAGCTAACCAGTTGCCCCCCTTTGTACCTGAAGAACTAACACGTATTTACAGGAGCACGAGACGGGGGTGCCGTCGACCCCTGCTAAGATCTGGAAGAGATGTCACAGGGACCCTTCTCAGCCTGAGGGGTGCAGTCAGGCTGCAGCCGAGCGATTGGTAAGTTTAGAAATAATTCATATTAAATATAACTATATAGATTGTTGAACTTACACGGTTTCCTTGTTTTGCAGGCTAAGTACGGGGAGGAGGCTAGGAAGATACACGGCGAAGATTTCCATTGGGAACGTGAACCAATCGATCCTCAAGCCGCGTATGCAAGGGGAGGTGGAAAAGCACATGGAAAGTGAGTTTATAAGTCATTTTACCATTTTCAATTCTAAGTATTCATGATATTTCAATTTCATATTACTGACTCTCTTTTTTATAAGATCGCCATATTCGACAGAGTTGTCGACTTGAGGGCGGAAAGACCTGCGAGAGGCAGCTCCACACAGGCTTCTTCAGTGGGCACGGCAGGTCGCCGCATCTCGCAAAGGGACATTGAGATGCAGTCCCTCCAACAAACTTTATAAGAGAACCTCGGGCGACAGGAGGAGACGGAACGCCAAAGGACCGCGATGGAGGCCACGATTCAGACCCAGGCAGCAGCGTTGGCGTAGATGCGGGAAGCAATGGAGGTAACAAAATAAAAACTAAAATTCTCATTAATTCAGCATAAATGACTTATTAATAGGTAACATTTAATGTTTGCAATGACAGGCCATTGCTCGGGCGCAAGGTCTGGGATCCAGCTACCGCCACTACCACCGGTCCTTCCAGACAATCCTTCTTCTGCGGGTCAGGTAATTTTCTATGTCAACTAACAATTCTAGTTTTAACTCAACTTAACCAAAAATGAAGCGAGGAAATGGAGTGACAGTGAGAGATGGATAGAGTGAGAGATGAAGTTAGAAGAGGGAGAAAGATAGAGAAAAATGATTGAAATAGAAGAAAGAGGAGAGGAATGAAGAGAGAGAGAGATGTAGATGGAGATAGAGGGAGAGGGAGATAGAGGGAGAGAGGGAGATGTAGATGGAGATAGAGGGAGGAAGATAGAGGGAAAAGGATAGCAATAGAGAGATAGAGTGAGAGAGAAAGATAGATTGAGATAGAGAGAGAGAAATGAAAAGAGAGAGGAAGAGAGGAGGATCTAGATGAAGATAGAGGGAGAGGAAGGGAGGGAGAGAGATGTTGATACATTTATATTCTAACTCTAAGTTTCATTAATTGCAGGGATCTGCGACGGCAGCACAAACTCCGTCGCCGTCGCTACCGCCACCTTGAATGAGGCCGATGAGGACTTCGGCTTCGAAGGTGGCTTTGGAGGTGGCTTCGGAGGTCAGACGGGCGAGTGAGCCCTTCTTTGCTTTGTTGATGATCATGTGAGATGTATCAACGATATTGTGATGTTGTTTGTGATTGTGATGTTGTTTGTTATTGTGATGTTGTTTGTAATGTTGTTCTGTGATTTTGGCCATCGAGTTGGGTAGTATTTTCTGTTTTTTTAAACCTTATTTGCGACGGCTTTTTATACAGTACCATCGCAAATAAGGCTTCAGTCCGTCGCAATTAAGCCTCTACTATTTGCGACGGTCGGGCCGTCGCAAATAAGCATTAATTGCGACGGCTAGGCCGTCGCAAATAGCCTTGTGGGTCCCGGAGGAGGACACGTGGGCCCTGCTGACTGAACTTATTTTCAACGGCCCGACCGTCACAAATAGGATTTAAATTGCGACGGCCTGGCCGTCACAAATAAAGGTGTGGGGCCCACTAGCCCCCGGTGCAATAACTTGCGACGACCGCTGCGAGCCGTCGCAAATAGACTTATTTGCGATGGTGGCCGTCACAAATAAGCTTAACTGTGATGAGTTATTTGCGATGGCCAAAACCCATCGCAAATAAGCGAAGCCGTCGCAAATCGTCGGGATTCCTGTAGTATGCTAAGGATGAATTGTTAGTAGTGCGTAGGAAATATCAACAAGCATTTTTGGGGCCGTTGTCGGGGATGACTTGTTGGTGTTTCTTAGGTGTCGTCAACAATCTCCAAAATAAATAAAATTATAAATCTTATTTTATTTGTATTTTTTACTCTCATCTTATTTTCTATTACTTCTCTTCAAATTGTTGGGTTCCATTTCTAGTCGACCCCAACTTGCTTGGGACAAAGGCTTGGTTGTTGTTGTTGTTGTTGTTGCTATTCACCCTCCATCTAGACCACATTCTGTTAGCATCTCACAAAACCTCTAGATTTGATATTTTCTGATTTGTGGGGACCAGCACCAATGAAAATTGGTAGAAATTGCTACTATGTCAGTTTTATCGATATTTTAGTAAATTCACCAGGATTTACTTTATTCGGCAAAAATCAGATGTGTTTGAGAAATTTCAGCATTTTCAAAGCCAAGTTGAGCGCACATTCAACAAGAAGATTGTCTCTGTCCAAACCGACTGGGAAGGGGAGTATCAAAAGATTCATCCCTTCTTTGATCAAACAGGTATCACACATCAAGTATCATGTCTTCGCACCCATCAACAAAATGGAGTTGTCAAGTGTAAACATAAACACAATGTGGAAATTGGGTTGTCTCTTTTAGCATGTGCATATATGCCTCTTAAATTTTGGGATGAAGCATTTGCTACCGCCACATATCTCATCAATAAAATTCCATCCCGTGTTATTGATTATCAAAGAGTTAAATGTATTGATAATACACGAACTTGTAAGAGTGTATCACTTGGGTCCATAAACTTCTAAAATGCATTTTTTAGGTCCCTAAACTAATTAAATGAGTCATTAGACATCCATAGCATGATGTCATGTGTACGTGGCGCCACATAGGATGCCACCTAGGATCCATATTTTTTCATACAGGCCCCTAACGTTTTGTTTATTGGATCCTCGGAAATCAGTTGGTTAGATCCGACACCCTCGGTTACGGCGGTGCCGCCTCCTTCCCGAGCGCTGGCGCCGACCCTTTGACATCGGCGGCCGTGGTTGGAGGAGCGAGGAAAAGGGCCGAAGAAGGGAGCCGATCTATAAGGGCATCGAAGGGGGCGGCGAGGATGCAGGCTGGGCCCGTGGCGTCGGTCGCCGATCTTGCTGGACCCGTGAGTAGCGGCGCCAATCGGTCATCGAAGGAGGCGGGACTCGTGAGGCATCGAAGAGGCTGGGGCACCATTCGTGGTCGGGGCTTGATCGTCCAGAGAAGGTGAGTTTGTTCAGAGAAGGTGAGTTTGTTCTGCATTGGGATAATCGTCTGCCTCAAACATAACTGTCCTCCATTGGGACAATCGTCCTGCATTAGGCATAATCGTCCTCAAACATCCCTTGGTAGACTGTTATGTGTTTGAAAAGTTTGTGACTGCGCTTGTTCTTGAGCTTGCAGAGTTTTGAGTCTAGATAGCTATTATGCCCCTGTGTTTAGTTCAGATGGTGTTGTCTATTGTGCAAATACATGGCCATGATTCATTCTGATGTACATACTACAATTTCTTTTCGTGCTCTCTGGAGATTGTTGTTAGGTCTTAAGGAATCATATCCTTAAACTAATAGCAGAATTTTATTTTTCCTGATCAGGTAGCAAATTTTATTATTCCTGACCAGAGGTAACTAGAAGGGTTAACATCGGTGAAATAGTAGCGATATTGCGTCAGGAAGGTGATCCAGCACCTGTTTATGGTATGAGTATGAACTATGTTATAATGGCTGCATACATTTACTGCCTACAATTATTTGATAAACTTATAATCGTCTTATGAATTGTTGCAGGAACCACTATTATCTCAACCTCCAATTGAGCCACTTATATCACAAAGAGCTGACACAATAATTTCACAGATGCAATCAGAGATATGCTGCCCACAAAACCTCATTCTGCTCTCAATTTTTTTTGAAACTGATCATTATTTATACAATCATGACAGGCATTAAAGCATATCATCAATGAGCTGCAGGTTGAATCTTCGTCAGAGTCCTTTATCATAAACAATCAACGAGAATCGACACCCGTTTCACATACAACAGCAACCAAGGAGGGCAAATCTATGGCAGCCAAGCGTAAAGCTGTTATTGAAGCACAAAAAAATAAAGGCGCAAAGAAAGTATCAGTTAGAACCAAGAAGTGAAATAAACATGTGTGAACCTGTGAAAATGGTGTTGCTTTCAAGCCTGGTTGCAGAAATGTTCTCTGGTTACAATGTTTTTGGAGTTCTTTTAGAAATCTGGTGATGCTTATGGTCTTGTAGTTACAACATTTACATCTGGTTCTCTTTCTGATCTTTGTAATTACAGTACCTCATTTGGAAGCAGAAGACGCTGGTTATGCTTATGATCTTACAGTTACAGCATTCATATTTGGTTCTGTTTGTTGTCTTTTTAGTTACAGCACTCATTGAGAAGCAGAAGACACTGGAATTTAAAAAAAAAATTACGATGGCAAAGATACGTTGGTGATGATATTCGAACTCGAACGTACGACCGCCAGGCCAGCGACCGATTATCAAACCATCAGACCGCGCAGGTTTTTGTTGCTTACCTACAGTAACGGTAACTATTTCATATCAACCGAAAACCAGATCCACCCTCCGAACAACATCGCGGATATGCCTCTTCCTCCGCCTCATCCTGATTCAATCGCAATCGGATCGACTCCTTGTACGCGATTCGGACTCGTCACGCCCTCGCTCTTCCAACCATGGCTGCCAATAGCAGAGGGTCGCCAGCGCTCGGAAGGAGATGGCGACACCGTAACAGAGGGGCGTCGGATCTAACCGATTGATTTCCAGAGACCGAATAAACTAAACGGCAAGGGCCTGTGTGAAAAATTATGGATCCTACGTGACATCCTACGTGGCGCCACATACACATGACATTCATGCAATGGATGTCTAATGACTCATTTAATTAGTTTAGGGACCTAAAAATGCATTTTAGAAGTTTATGGACCCAGATGACACACTCTTACAAGTTTGTGTACTATCAGTGCATTTAACTCATTATCAAATCCCACTAGAAAAACTATTCCACCCTCTTCCTGATTACAATCAATTCAAGATTTTCGAATGTGCATGTTGGCCAAATATAAGAGCATACAATGCACACAAACTAGCATTTAGATCAAAACGGTGTGTATTTTTGGGGTATAGCTCGCTACGCAAAAGATATAAGTATATAGAGGTGGCTAACGGAAGGGTGTATATTTCTTGAGACATAGTCTTTGATGAGTCAGTATTCCCTTCCAAAATCTAAATCCAAATGCTGGTGTACGTTTGAGAGAAGAAATTTCACTCCTTCATCCAACTGTGGTTAGTTCTCTGGAGTTTGCTGTAGAAATAGGCACACAACATAATCCTCGTGCTGCAGCTAATTCTATTGATTAATCTGATCAATCTGAGGAGAACAGTGGTGTGCAGGCAACAGATTTGGTCGATGCAAAAGATCGTGGCGAGGAGTTCCAGGAAGATCCGACAGCTCTGGGATTGGTGCAGCGCAGGAAAATCCACCATCAGGCAGGCAGCCGCACATTGATTCCAAAGCCTCGCACCGCATTGATTCGGCACAGACTCCTAGGCCAGGTGGTCAGGTGTCCGGTCGGGAAAAAAATTATCTGGATATGATATACACAGCAGAAGCTGTGCATACCGGATCAGATCTTTGCCACGTAGGGCCATCGACCACGATCGAGGCAGGTGCCCATCGCAAGCGGACTCGCGTTCTTCAATAGCTGCTGCCGTGCGGCTTGCATCAGCGCACGCGGCGCGGCTCCGCTTGCGGCTCGTGCGCTTGGCCCGGCTGGATTGATATTCGAACGTCCACGATCCACGTTCGTGTGCAGCAGACCTAAAACTCGATGCACGTCTCCACTTGTTCGGCGGCCGCCATGGCAATCGTTTCTTCGCCATCGTGAGTTCCAGCGAACTCCTTCCGGAGACTAGGTTTGTGATCGTGATTCACGCGCGCCGTCTCTGTTTCCATGGACGACCCATCTCCTTCCTCCTCCGAGTCGCTTCTGCGCTGCACCGCCGATGTTCCCATCGATGACGTTTCGCTCGCACCAGAACATAGCAGGAGAGTTGAAGATCGGCGATACTCTATGGATACTGGTGATGCAACTGACCCTTCATCCTCTGCCGCACCAAGAGGTCATGAACTTTCAACTAATGTAACGAACACCATCGTTCCTATGTTTGCAGCTACCAGTCGACAGGTAATTCGTCATACCAATGATATATCATCCACTGATCGCACATAAAATTCATTCTGCTGTACTGTATTGTTCATGTACATTGTCTATGATAGAATGATTCTGGAGTTAATGTGATCATGCAAGGATCGTACGACTCGGATTGTGTGCGTATGGCTACCCCTTCATTACCACCGGCGTCTCCAAGTTCATCACAAAATAAGGTAAATAACATATACAAGAAACTTGTTATTTTTATTTATTGTCTATAACACTATTTAAACTTTACATATTACACGTTAGGATGGTGATACACACTGTCATTCTATGGTTATTCCTAAAGTCGGCATGCATTTTGAGTCAGAAGATGATGCTTATGATATGTACAACGCATATGCTAGACATGCTGGTTTCAGTATCAGAAAAGGTCTCGGAAAAAGAAGAGTGGATCATTCATTTTATATAAAACGTCTAGTTTGTAGTAAAGAAGGATAAAGAGGTAAACACTCGATGCATGACACATTAAAAGAACATGCATCAATTAGGACGGGTTGCAAAGCTCGTGTGCAATTTAGTGTTTGCCCAAAGGGGATTTTTAACAGTCAGTAAGGTATTGCTTGAACATAATCATGAGTTTGCTAGCCCGAATAAAGTGCACAAATTACGTTCACAATGACATGTTACAGATGCAGATAAATTACTCATCAATCAAATAAGGGAAGCAGGAATCAAGCCGGCTCAAGTATATGATTTTTTTCAAAAGTGGTATGGTGGAGCTGCGAATGTACCATTTTCTCGTGTGGACTGTAAGAATCAGATTGGTGGACAACGCAAAAAGTATTTGCCGTCTAATGATGCGCAAACTCTATTAGAGTACTTGAAAAATAAACAGTTGGAGGATCCATCATTCTTTTGGGCCATTGAACTAGACAAGGATAATGGTCAGATAGCTAATTTTTTTGGCAGATGGACAATCTATAACGGATTACGCATGCTTTGGTGATGCCATATGTTTCGACACCACATTCCAAACTAACAAGTTTGAGATGCCTTTTGCACCCATTGTTGGAACAAATCACCACAGACAGACTATTATTTTTGGGGCTGCATTGCTTTATAATGAGACTATAGAATCATTTGTTTGGGTTTTCAAAACATTTTTAACGGCAGTGGCAGGAAAACATCCAGCAACAATATTCACTGATCAATGTGCAGCCATATGAATAGCAATTAGTATTGTATTTTCCAACACAAGACATTGTCTATGTTTATGGCATATTTTTCAAAATGCAGGTAAACACCTCAATCATGGCATTGCTGCTGATAAAAAATTCCTTACTGTTTTCAAGAGTTGTGTATGTTTATGACATATTATTCAAAATGCAGGTAAACATCTCAGTCATGTCATTGTTGCTGATAAAAAATTCCTTACTGCTTTCAAGAGTTGTGTGTATGAGGAAAGGTCATTACAATGTTTCAATGAGTTGTGGAACAAATTATTGATTCAATACAAACTTGAAAACAAACTCGTTGCTGCTAAACTTATACGAACTACAAGAGCATTGGACAGCAGTATATCGTGATTCTTTTACTGCAGACATGACAACAACTCAAAGAAGTGAAGGTATGAATAATGTATTGAAGAAACGATTTCAAAGAAAACTTGGAATCTCAGAACTGTTACAAGAATGTGATGCGGTTGCTCAAAGTCTTCGAGAAAATGAGTTAGATGAATATTTTAAATCACGTCAGTCTAATCCGATTCTTTATGTGCAACAACTACCAATGTTGCAGACTGCTGCAAAGGTATATATGAATTACATGTCTAGTTTATGTTTATTTGACAATATTTTTGAGTAACATGAATTTGTTTGCACTGGTTTATACAAGAAGGATGTTTTTGGAATTTGAGAATGAATTTAAATTGCAGTTGTATGCTTCTTATAATTTTTTAAAAATTGATGGAGTTGTTAAAACTTACAATGTTACGCCTATAGACCATCATGATGGAGCAACTGTCATATTTAACTCTGAGGATCAAAGTATAGTGTGTTCATGCAGAAAATATGAATGCATCAGTATGTACAAATAACATATGATGAGTTCATTTTTTGTAATGGTTATCTTTTTAATAAATTATTTTGATTGTAGGTATATTATGCAAGCATGCTCTCCGGGTGCTCAACATCAATGAAGTTTTTGACCTGTCAGATAGATACATTCTACACAGATGGATTAAATATGCAAAAAGGGGTTTTCACACTGATAAAGTCATAGTTGATAAAGATTCATTGAAAACACATGTCGCGTGAATCTCTAGAAAAGCGACTTCTGTTGCACTAAAGTGTTCGAGTTCAAAGGAACTTTTAGAAGAATTGGAGAGAGCTATTGATAAGTTGGATATTCATGCGGATAAGTCACTCTCAAAAGATAGCGATGTCTCTTTTCAAGTTTCACCTATTGGTAATCAGAATGATGACACCATTTTAAAGGGTTGAGTCTCATTTAAAATTCCGGCCGTGGTTAAAGGTGCAAAGTCCAAAAGGAAAAAAAGCGTACTTGAAAAGAATTAATCAAGCAACAAAAGGACTAACCAGAAAAAAATAGTGGTAACTATTTCTCCTTTTCCTTTCATATGATTGTTTGTATATGTATGAATAACTATTTACCATTTCATTTTGTATTGTTCTTTTGTAGGAGAAGGACCAAGTAACACTGAAGACAATAATGTTGCAAATGTGGCGGTGCCAATCATTCCCCCGTATACGTTCGTCAATTTTCCAAACAACGTGTCTAATGTGATGCAAGGAGAATATACAAGTATTTTGTTTGGTTCTCATGAAGATAGTGAAATTGCACGTAGATTAAATTTTTATGACCCGCCATATGATACTACATATAGGGAATAGGGTACTCTCTTTTTTTTTGTCTATTGAACTTTGTCGGTGTTTGGATCCGGCAGATCTCCCGACACTACCTTTGGTAGATCGAGGAGTTGTAGTTCGGTAATGGGCGCGCAGAGATTCAAGAAGGTGAAAGACAAAGGGACACAGAGTTTTACGTGGTTCGGGCCGCCTGAGCGTAATACCCTACTCCACGGGGTGTGTTGGTGTTGTATTGAGCGTGTGAGTCTAGAAGAAGCTCCAGAAGAAGAAGCTCGTCTAGCTCAGGGAGTTCAGTAGTGGTCTGGAACCGTCTCTTGTGTATCGTCGACCAGTCCTTTTATAGTACAAGGACTAGTTGTTACACCATTAGCCTGGCCCGACATGTGGCCCCGGTGGTTACACATGCTTGATACACAATTAATGAGGTTAATTACCCTTAATAGCCTGGTAACGGGCCTTAACAGTGCTGTTACCAGTATTAAGGGCCATCCGATCGTGTGTCATTAATATGACATTAATGACACTTAATTGGGTCTTGAAGTCTTTGATTGCTCCTTGAAGGTCCGGAGCCGTTGGGGGTCCACCAGCCTGATTGCTGAAGTTGAAGGTCCGACGGTCTCCACGTGGCAGCTCCGGAGCTTACCATCTTGGACGGGTAGGTCCGGTGCTGTTTCGACACGTGTCAGCACCAGAGCTTCCCTCTGTCCGGGGTTAGGTCCGGGGATGCCATACTGGTGTCTGGCCAGAGCTTTTCCCATGTGTGGGCGATAGCTCCGGTCTTATGATACACGTGACGGCCCTCGGACTAACCATGTCGGGGAAGCAGGTCTGGTTACACCTGACATGTGGGGCCTTCAGAGGTCTTCAAATCTGGTAGATGGAGTTTCCTTGTGATATTTGCAATCCCAAGGGGTATCTGGTACATAGGGTACCGACAGTGGCCCCCTGGGCCCACCTCCGGGAGAGACCTTTTGGATGAATTCATTTTGCCGGACGTGGGTCCATTCTTCGGTTTTTGAGCCGTGTCTTCAAGGGTCTTCAGACGTGCCGTTGGTGATAGTTCACAGTTAAACCTCTGCCGCGTGGCATATCCAGGAGGCGGCAGGTGAGATCTCAGCGTGCGGATCTCACGCAATTGAAGGCCGCCGGTTCCCGATACGAAAATCGTATCGGTTCCGCGCACCCTGTCAGGCTGCCGCCTTCAGGTTTCCCGCCTTTCATGATGACAATCGTTTGCCTGGGGTAAGGACCTCGACTTGATCGTCGGGGTGGCCTCGGGCCCCCTTGTCATTGGCGGGGTGAAGTTTTTGACTGGTATTGTCGGCTCCTCTGCGGTTTCCATCCAAGCGTTGCGGGGGCTTGCTTAAGAAGGAAAGCATGCACCGTTTGGGTTTCTTTACGCCTTTCATTTGAACTTTGCGCTCTAACCTTCCAAACCTTCGCTTGCTTTTCCTTTCTTGCCTCGCTGTGCCACGATGGAGTTGGGTCTCCGCCAGAGCCGACTGAAGACTGATGATGATTTGAAGAAGGTCCGGGCCCTCATGGGATGGTCCCCTGACTTCATCAACGACTTGGTCCGCGCCGGCAAGCTTCCATTTGAGAAGGAACACGCCGGTGACATGGTGTACTTCTCGCGTACGCCATGGTGGGACTGATCCCACCTTTCTCCTCTTTCTTCCTGATGCTATTAGACTTCTATGGTCTGTAGCTGTACCACCTTGGTCCCCACTCCATTTTCCTGGTGTCAATGTTTGTCCACTTCTGCGAGATGTGGGTGGGCATTACCCTCTGCATTGAGCTCTTCCGCACCTTCTTCACTGTCCAAACTACGGGCAGGAGTGACGAGTACCTTGGCTTCTACTATTTTGTGAAGCGCAAGAAGTGCTCGTACAAGTACTTGCGTCGTTCCCTTCTGGGAAGTGGGACGACTGGAAGAAGGATTGGATTATCATCAGGGTGGAGGAGCACGAGAAGTTGGAGCTGCCGGAAGGCCTCCCCAACATCGACACTATAGTTTGGAGTGAAGCTCCGGTGTTGTCAGATGCCTTCAACCCTGCTCTGACCAGGATCCGCCTGTGCATGGAAGGAGGGGTGACTCCTCAGGCGTTGTTTTGCAACTTCCTGACCAACAGGTGGGCTCCGCTGAAGAGGAGGGAGAAGCTTGCTTGGGCCCTCAACAGTATGCTGGACGTCGACTGGATCGAGACCAGTTTGAAGTCCAACATGGAGGGTGCAACTTTGGAGTGCCACCTCAAGAAGTTCCAGCACGACATCGACGTCGAGGGTGATGACTTAGCTCTGCCAGCAGCTTTCCTCCCTCTGAACATGGAGGCAGAGTTCAGTAGGGAGCTCTGGCGGACGATGCCAGCGCTTGACGATCTTGGTGTCGTTGAGAGGCGTTCGACCACCGGGTTGGCGATCTCCAAAGCTCCTAAAGGCGGCTCCGTTCTCGCCCCAAAGCCAAGAACCGAAGTCGTTGGCAAGGGTAAGGAGTTGGTCGAGCCCTCGAGCCGTAAGAGGAAACATACCGACAGAAGGTCCGTCAGGCCTGCTTCTTCCGCGGTGGCTCCTTCTCCCCGGAGGGGGAGGTCTACAACGGCGGCGTCTACTCCAGCAGCGGCATCTTTCCGGGGTGCCAGCTCCGGCTGTGTGACTCCAGCACTAGGGCCAGCTGAGGGCTCTGGGTCCGGAGGTCCTTCCCGGTCGAGGGGGGCCTCGACCAAGGTAACGCCGGTAGCAGCAGCAAGCTTCGGGGGACCTTCCGGGACTTCCACGCCGGTGGCAGCTGGGGCCAGTCTGGAGCATCTGGAGAAAAGGTTTCGTGCTAACTGGTGCGGAAGCCTTCTGAGGTAATTTTTGATTTTTTACCTCAGCCAGTTGTTTTATTGTTATGTCTGTATTTTGAGTTTCTTCATCCTTCATCCACAGCGTGCCTAAGAAAATGGCTGAAGCTCTGGTCCCTGTGGCGACAGTTGAGGCTGTGCAGGCTGAAGCTCCGGCTCCAATTCCAGTGCCACCCCAAGAGGTGGTTGAGGCTGCAGCAGCCCCGGCACTGGCTGTCGTGGTCTTGGACCTCGACTCATCCCCAGAAGCTCCCGTGGTAGAGCCAGACCATGGGAATGAAGATGTACCAGTGGTGCTAGCCCCGGAGGTTGAAGCTCCGGGCTTGGATGCTGAGATATTGGACGCTCCAATCGCAGAGCCGGAGGTAGCTGTGATTCCGGCCCTAGAGTCAGATGTTGTTGAAGCCTCGACAGTCGAACCAGTGGTTGATGAGGTCCCGGCGGTGGAGTCGGGTGTTGATGAAGCTTCGGCACTTGAGCCGGTTGTCGAGGAAGCTCGGGCGGTAGAGTCGGTTGCTGCAGAAGTTCTGGCTGTGGAGCCAGTCGTTGAAGAGGTTCTGGCGTCCGAGCCAGTTGCTGTGGAGGTGTCAGTGCCTAAGTCTATGGCGGTTGAAGTGCCAGCGCTGGAGCCCATGGTGGTTGAAGTGCCTGCACCTGAGCCAGCGGCGGAGGAGGCGCCTGCACCGGAGCCGGAAGTAGCTCCTACTCCGACCGAACCTTCAACATCTGTTCCGAAAGTGGTGATTTCGGAGGCACCCGCTGCTGAGCCAGGGTGTAAAGATGAAGCTGTTGACACCCTACCTGAGGGGCCAGACGTTGATGACCTGGCGGCGGGACCTTTGGAGTCAATTCCGAAGGTCGGAACTTCTGCTGCAAGTACTTCCTCGGCGATGGCTGAGGCTATCCCGGAGGACGACCCTAGTGCCGTGGAAGCTCAGGGGACCATTCTTGTAGAGTGGGACCTAATTTTGGTCACTGAAGATCCGCTGGAGCCAGCGGAGAGGACCCCGGCAGGTCCGGACCCGATCCCCCTATCGTTGTCTATTGACAACCACTGCTCCAGTCTTCGCCAGGTCCAGCTAGCTTTCTACCATGATAGCAAGGCCCTCGAGGAGGAGCGCCAAAACCTTAGGAGGTGGCGCAACCGACTCCATTTCGAGACCAAGTTGGTGAAGTCGAGGCTAGCTGACGGCAAGGAGTGGGTGTAGAGGGAGAAGGTCCGCCTAGTGTACTTGGGTAAGCTGTTGGATGAGAGGGAAATCATGATGTGATCCCTCGACAACCAGTCACGGGCCATCTATGAGCAGGCCAAGGCTGGAAATAGTGCAGTGGATGATCGCCAGAAAGGCTCACCGCCATCCACGATAGTCTCGTCAAGCGCCGGGAGGCTCTTGAAGCGCGGGGGAGAAGGCTCGAAGATGAAGAGCAGAAATTCCTGGAGCTGCGGGACGACCTCGTGAAGAGGGAGGAAGAGCTTGTCCAAACGACAGCTCTGGCTGACAAGAGCCTCGAAGAACGGACCAAGAAATTGGAGGAGCGTTGCGAGGAGGAGGAGAAGAAGGCCTGGGAGCGAGGGCAAGATCTCTACAAGCAGGAGAATGCCATCGCCGCCAGGGAGAAGAAAGTGCAGAGCCGAGAGAAGGATTTGGTCAACCGCTGAAATGAGATCCACCTCCGGGAGGAAGAGCTCAGCAAACTCGAAAGGCAGGTTGCTAAAAAAATTCAGCAGAATGCCAAAGAGGTGGAGCATCTTGCTCGGGAGAGCTCGAAGCTTGCGGCAACCAAAAGATCCTTGGGGGAGATGCGTAGCGCAAGGGTTGCAGAGTGCAAACAAGTTTGGGACTTCCTGGGCAAAGCCAACGACGCGCTGACGCCAATGGGCTTCAGTCCCGTGCGTCCGGATGATCCGGAGCTGGAGCTGGACTAGGTGTTGGAGGCACTGAGTTTAGCAGGCAACAAGCTCACCAAGATGGGCGATGTCATTGCGGACCAGTTGGAAACTGAGGGACAGTCCCTGGCGAAGAACATCGCAGAGTTTGTGCTGACGTGCTACACCAGCCGGGACCCTCGATTCCCTCTGGACCAGGTGCTTGAAGGCCCCATCGAAGGAGAAGGTGAAGCTGCCCGAGCTAGCATGTCGGAGGTGACCCAGAAGGTCACCCAGTTCTTCCATAGGGTCTAGGACCATCTCTCTGTAGCTCCCGCTTGTATTCTCTCTTCTTCTTCTCCAATTTTGTAATCTCTTGTCTCCAAATGAATGAAATCATAAATTTTTTATGAATTTCATTTTTTGTCTTCAATCTTTGTCTCACTTGGCCCCCTGGTAGATGTACACAATTTGATTGTGAACATGTACCAAGAGGATGTAACAGTTATTGAAGACTTGCGTGCTTCGAACTTGTAGAATGTAGGTCCGAAGTCTTCGATAGTGTAGGCCCCCTGAGGTTGTCGGAGCTTAGTGGCTCTGGCATTGACCATCATCGAAGCTTAGTACCTCCGGCAGTAGTCTCCATCAACGCGTAAAGCATCGATGGTTAGCCCTCTACGGTGTCGGAGCTTGGTAGCTCGGCAGTGACCTCTGTCAACACATGGTGTATCAACGGCAGACTTAACTTTAGAGTCTGTCCACCATCTTCACATTGACGGCATGCCCCCTAGCTTTACCGGAGCTGAGTAGCTCCAGCGACGCTCAATGTCAATGTTTGAACATCGACCACAAGCCGCCTAGAGGATGTCAGAGCTTTGGCAGCTCCGGCTTCATTCACCATCATCATGAAATATTTATTTTTCCTGTACACTAAAGTCAAGAAAAACAGTAAAATATGTTTCTTATCTATAACTTCATTGCGGCTTACTATTCCCGAGAAAGTTTTAGGTCGAACACAATTCTAAATACAATCAAGAGCACCGTCTTATTTTCTTCAGGTCTGATCGTTTCTGGACTCGCCTTACTTCGGACTGCCGGGGTGTAGGTAGAGTGGCGTACTTAGGATGCATGACCAGACTAAGTCGATAGCACACTCCGGCCCTAGATTGGCTTGGTGGCATTCAGACGAGTAGACCATCAACAATGTTTGAACCCGGAAGGATAGACAATGCAACTCGAATTGTACATGAACTGGTCGAGCTGAAGTTTCTTAAGAACTGCACAACTTTGTTATAGACAAGGAAGAGAAAAATAAAAAATATTGAGCCTGTATAAAGTAAATGCACGTGGAGTCTGTTTTCACACAATGATGTCTTTCATTATAGGTCCGGGGTACAGGGGAAACAAGTACACTCTTAGAGTACTGTAACACCCTAATTTTCATGCATCATGCCCTACATGCACTTAACATTAGCCCACAACAAGAGTAACGAGTTTAAAATTGATTCGGAGCATTTAAAATTGGTTTGGAACAAAACCGCACTTAAAACGCAGGAAAGTGCGGACTAGTCCGATTTTACTGAGGACTAGTCCGATTTCTCTCTGACTAAAAACGTACTTGTCCGTTTTTGCTGCGGACTAGTCCGATTTTGCCCCTGGAAACTTTCAGACTTGTCCAATTTAGTGCGGACTAGTCCGATATTCCATGAATCCTTGAAAATTTGCTAAGTCCCTGGACTTTTCCGTACTAGTCCGGTGTTCCAGCGGACTTGTCCGTTTTTCCTCTCTGTTCAAAGTCAAACTTGTCCGATGTTTGGCCAGACTTGTCCGATTTTCTCTGGACGACTTCGGACTAGTCCGGTCCTGTCCGGACTTGTCCGATATTTCGCGACTCCGAGTTGATCTTTTGTTTTACGACTTGTTTCTTGGGTTTCACGTTAAGTGGGCCTAGGGACATCGTGCCTAACTCTTTTAGAGCCCATTTGGGACTCTAAACCGGCCTCTACTCATCCCAAAACTCGAAATCCATCTAACCCTAGCCTCCACCTCTATATAAACAGCCCCACCCCTTGGATTGACATCTATTTGCCACTTTTCCACCCACCCAAACCCTAGTTCGTGGAGAGCCACCATCAAGGAGGGAGGAGAAGATCCCAAGCAAGAAGAAGAAGAGGAGGAAACGAAGAAGGATCCAGATCTCCACCGAGTTTTGTCCTTCACCACCAATTCATCTCCAAGTTCATCACCAACCCTAGATCATCAAGATCCAAGTGCTACCTCCAAGTTTCTTGATTTATTGGAGTCCTAAACACCTGGTATACCTTTGTGACGCCCGGTTTCGAAAAATGAACCAAGCTAACGCATATGTGTGCCCAGGATGTTCATCACACATATACGCGTGCAATCACAAACGATATACAGATAATTACCACAGAACAAGATTAATTAACCAAATTTCATTTCACAAACCAGATTATCCTCAAATACAAGCTATAATGAATATTAATGACAAATTCAACTAATGCAGCGGAAATAAACTAATTAAGCAACTAAGCAACTAAGCAAAAGGGATAGCGCAGCTCCATGCAACACCACAGGCAAAGCTGACGGTAGACACGGCCTAGAACTCCGCATTATCGCCATTAAACTCACAATTTTGACCTGCAACTGTTGGGGGGGGCGGATTGCAAGAGTGAGTACATGTCGTACTCAGTAAGTGTGGAAAGTATGACATGTGGCTGATTCAAATGACGACAATAATAATGGCTAAGTGCTTAAAAGTACAGTAAAACATTTGAAAAGCAATATATTATAATTATATGAAGTAATCCCATCATAATCATGAGTAACACCATAATACCAAACTGAATTCATTACCATCATCAATAAGTCCAGATTTCACCATTGCCAATAACCATATTCAATACCAGAAATAAATCCATAACCAACCATAACCATCACCATAACCATTACCATAACCATTACAAATACCAAATACCCTCTAATCATGGAAGTTGTCCAGGTGCTCATAACCGGGAGCACGGCTATCATGATAGTTTTATTTAACTCTGCAGAGTTTGTACCTCTTTACCCACATGTTCGTAATTTCATCACCTTTCGGCGACTAAGAATCTCCCTTATGCCCATGACCCGTCGGTCATAATACACACTTCCGTTGGTGTGTGGCCAAGAGATCACAAAATAGTCTTTACAAAGGGATTACAATCCTATTTAGAACCCACTGAGGTTTCACCGGTGGCGATGCCTCCAACTGAGCACATCTTCAACCAAGGGCCCCTTCTTGAGCCATTCGGATCCCAGGGTAGTCCCACCAATCATCAACAAACCCAATCCGACTACCCCTTTCCCGAGCATCCACAATGGTCCAAATAGCACTAGCAAAGCCCTAATTAATCAGCTACGCCGCACCCATACTTGGCCTCGTGGTGGCACTGTAGTCCTGGCTTATTCTCGCATGAACCGGTCCTTAGATCTAAAGCAAGCAAACCACCATAACATCCAACCCATCCACATACCAGGCTTGCTTAGATCACCATCGTATTGACCAGTTCACATTAACCAGAATATCATTGATGCAGAATTAAATGTGTAGTGTTGTTTGCAATCCCAATTAATTAAGCAATGCAAAAAGGTAAAAAGTCCATCCCGACTCTCTACCATATATTCCAGGTGACAAGGGTGGTTAAACAAATCTAGTAAACTTCCTACCATAGGATTCCCATCAAATTGACACAAGCATGCAGTTTGCAAACAAAACATTTATTTTAAAAACAGGATCAATATGCTTCAAGGACACTTGCCTTGCTCCGGCGGATAGGGTTGCTCAAGCGCTTCGAAATCTTGGTTTTGGAAATCCTCGTACACGACTTCTTGAGCACTTCCCTCTACTTGTGATCACACATACAAGAATATACATACCAATCAATATGATGCACACATATGAATCAACATGCGATGACATGCATGCATGCAAGGACCAATTATTAATTAACTATGATTGTTTATTAATTAGATGCAACTAGTTCATATGTGTTCATATGAGTTTACGGGGGTTTTAGAGTGGATTAATGTTGTAGAAAATAAAAAGACGATGCAACTAAAATCAATTTACGACTATTAGATCTAATACATTGCTAAAATTCGCATCGGAAAAACGAATCCTACCGTAGATGTGACGGCTTCGAAGATCGCGGAACGAAGGCAACACGTAGAAGAAGTGGATGGCGCAGCAGTCCTTCGGCGGCACGACGACGATGACGATCTCCGGCACACGGTGGCACCCTCCTCTTTTTCTTCCTCTTCTTCCCCTTTTTTTTCTTCCTTTTCTTCCCCTGGCGGCGGCTCTAGACTCTGGTTTCTTTTTCC
This sequence comes from Tuctoria greenei, assembly GCA_036927565.1. NCBI lineage: Eukaryota > Viridiplantae > Streptophyta > Magnoliopsida > Poales > Poaceae > Tuctoria > Tuctoria greenei. Next base: position 184,709,824 of record JAYESD010000006.1, read on the forward strand.
CGGCGGCTAGGTCTTCTTTTCTGGGATCGGGAGAATTTACAGAGCCTTCGTGGCTTTTATAGGCGGCGGTAGGGCACCGTACCGTGGGAGCTAGGGCCGGCGCGGCATAACCGACTCGGGGGCGTCGCGGGGTGGGGCCAGGTGCGGGGCTGGGCGCTCGGCGCAGGCGCGTGCGTGCGCCTCGGGGGCGTCGCGGTGCGGGGCAGGCGGGGCGGGGTGCGGGGCCCAGGCGAGCGGGGCTTGCGGCGTTAGCGCGCGGCGCCGGGCGGCGGGGTGGGAGCGTGGGAGCGCGCTGGTCGGCGGGAGTTGCGGTGCGAGTGGGGCCCGGGCGGGGCGTGATGGCGCGTGGGAGCGCGCTGCTGGCTGGGCCGCTCGGCCTGGCCAGCGGCAGTTTTGTTTTTTTTCTTTTTTTTTTCTTTTCTTTTTTTATACATATCTTACTATATTATTTTATATTTTATTTATTTATATTTATTTTTTATATATATGATTATTATATATATTATTTATATACATATATTTATATATATTTTTATTATTATTTTTATACTTATTCCCTATTACAAGTTTTAGGCTAAAATTATTATTTTCTTTTTCTTCTTTTTGCTACACCATATATGTATGTTTTATTCTTTTATTATATTTTTTTATCCTACTAATGTTTAATGCATGATCATGTATGCAATGCATGATGCGAAAATTTAGGGTGTTACAAACCTACCCCCTTAAAGTGAATCTCGCCCTCGAGATTCGACAGCGTGGAGAAATGATGCGGGAATTCCGTCTTTAGGTCTTCTTCACGTTCCCACGTAGCTTCGGCTTCCGTATGGTGGTTCCATTGCACTTTGCTAACCGAATAGTTAGAGATGCCGCAAGCAACCAACGGACTTATTCCTCGTGACCCTTTCCTTTACGTCCAAGATCTTGATAGGTTGCTCGACATAAGACAAATCATCTTGAAGTTCTAACCCGTCCATCGGCACTTGTTCTTCCGGTACCCTGAGACATTTCTTGAGTTGAGAAACATGAAACACATCATGTACGTCTGAAAGATGAGCTGACATCTCCAACTTATATGCTACTTCTCTTCTTTTGTCCAAAATCTTGAATGGTCCAATATAACGAGGTGCGAGCTTGCCTCTTATGTTAAACCTCTTATGACCTCTCATAGGTGACACCTTGAGGTAAACAAAATGTCCCACTTCAAAGGCTAATTTCCTTCTCCTATTATCCGCATAGCCTTTTTGTCTTGATTGGGCAGCCCTCAAGTTTTCACGAATTATCTGGACTTGCTTTTCGGTTTCTTGCAACACGTCCGGATCAAATACTTGAGTTTCTCCTGCCTCATTCCAGAATAAAGGTGTCCTACACTTCCTCCCATAAAGCGCTTCATATGGTGACATTTTCAAGCTTGCTTGGTAACTATTGTTGTATGAAAATTCCGCATATGGCAAGCTTTTGTCCCAAATTTCCCCATGCTTTAAAGCACAAGCTCTTAACATGTCCTCCAAAATCTGATTGGTCCTCTCGGTTTGTCCATCCGTTTGAGGATGATATGCTGAACTAAAATTCAACCTCGTTCCCAAAGCTTCATGCAATTTTTGCCAAAATCTGGAGGTAAATTGAGAACCTCTATCCGAGACTATCTTCTTCGGTACTCCGTGTCGACACACAATATGATCCATGTATATTTCGGCCAATCGCGCAACTGTATACTTGGTCTTCACAGGGACAAAATGAGCTGACTTGGTTAAGCGATCCACAATTACCCAAATTGAGTCATACCCAGACTGAGTACGTGGTAACTTGTAGGATCGAAGAGCACGTGAAAAGCTACCAGAGGGGGGGGGGGTGAATGGTAGATTTAAAAATCTTACGCAGCGGAAACAATAAAACCCTAATCCCTTTGGTAGAAAAGCGATCTGTTAAAGAAATCGTGTATGAGACTAATCTAAACGTGTTTCACCGTGACAAAAGTGATAGTTATCAGAGAGAATCAAGTCACGAAGACAACACAAAAAGAATTTCTCAGATCCGTCGAGAAAAACTCAAGTTATGATCGAAAGATCAGACTATGGTCAATCTGACCTACCCGAGAAAAACAGTTTCTGGAATGCTGCAAAGAAACTCGTGTAGATAAAAAACTACAAATCCAATGACCGTGAAATTGTGATAGATGATAGACAATCAAGTTGTGAAGACAACCCAAAAAGAATCACGTCAATTGGATCAATAAAACTCGAGTTATGATAAAACCACCGACGAAAGGTAGTGCTGTCCAGAAACTCGACGAGTAAAACTTGTCTGGAACAAGTCGGACGAACAAGGCACAAAAGTTCCTTCAAACTATGAATTTTATTCAATATAACACAATAGGAACAGCCCCAAAGTCGTCTCCAACGAGCTTTGGCCTTCCCTTGCTTATATAACCAGCCCTTAGGCCATCCCAATCTCAACTAGGACTCCAATCCTAATCCGATCACAATCGGAACTTTCCATAACTGCTTAGGACTCTTCTATACGCAGATAGAAGCAATCTTAAGACTTCCAAACACCTTAGGAACGTATCCCACATTCCTAAACAACTCAAATTCGTGACCCACACGAAATCCTAACATAACCAACTCGATATTTCCATACCGAGCCACAACCGACTCAGCTAGCAGCCTAAGTCTTCAACCGATACGATCCGATCCGATCCTTCCGATCAGATCTTCCTTCCATAATCCGTCTCTAGAAGCATATTGCCACGTCATGCACCGCATGCATACGTGCGAACACCTTCCTTCGACCTTTATATGCACCGCCCTTGATTCAATCATCCTGCGCGACCTCCTGACCCGCTCAACCATAGTTCCTCCCGAACTTGGTTGTTGGAACCTCATCTCCTCCCTGAGACTAGTCCAATGGATCCCGTCACCAGCCATGACTTGAACTCAAGCAACACCTGCACATGAACAAACAACCAATCCATACGAGCCCAAGTCCTTGACTTGACTCAAGTTAGTTCCGAACACAACACCTTACGTGAGAACCTCACATAAGCATGTTGCAAAAACACAGTAGAAATGATATCAACCATATCATCCAAAACGCACCAAAAACTTAGCAAATGAATACTAAGCAATCTTTCCAACAATGTAAAGCAAGTACGAAACATTGCAAATGAAAAGCAGAAGCACTGCGGTCAAGTTCCGGACCTTGCCAGAGCAACCCGGAGCTTGAGCCGGAGCTATCAAAAGCTAGTAGAACCTAGCGCCGGAGCTTTCCCAAACTAGTAGATCCTAGCACCGGAGCTTACCAAAAACTAGTCAAAACTAGTCAACCCAAAACCGGAGTTAGACAAAGTACGTCGGAGCTTAGCAAAAGCATGCCGGAGCTATCAAGTATATGCCGGAGCTATCAAAGACATGTCGGAGCTAACAAAGACATGCCGGAGCTAAAGATAAAACTCACCGGAGCTAACCAAAGCTGGTCGGACCTTACCAAGAAGCCGGACCTAGCATCTAACGTAGCCGGAGCTACCCAAAACAAGCCGGACCTACCGTCAGACCTTGTTGTAGCTCGGAGCTAGAGTCAGACCTTGATAAAAAGGTGTTTTGGTGATATTTAAAACTTTTATCATCAAAGCCAAGTGTACCAATGTATTCAGCACACATAGGTCTTACAATCTCCCCCTTGATGAATGCATTGGCAACACCATTTAAAATCCGAACATTGGCTTATTCTCATTAAAAGTTTTGAAAACAATTTCTCCCCCTTTTGTAAATCAAAAGTAAAATGAGAAGAAAAATGAAAAATTATCCCATATTATCTCCCCCCTTTATTTCTTCTTATGCACATATTCTCTTCATGCTTATCTCTCCCCCTTTGACAATGTATTCAACAAGTCATGAGCATATAAACAAATTTTCTCGCCAACTTTAGTTATTATGAGCATATTATAACATATACATATAAACAAAGCTCATCCAAGTCATACTATCAAGTACCTTACATTATCACATCAATGAAATACATAAAGTAGTGTAAGCCATGCTAGAGATCATATGTAATTTTCAATTTAAGCAAGTCATGATCTCACAAACTTAACTATTTAAAAACCTGAAAGCATGACACTAGTTGCTGCATTTTATTATTTTTCAAAGCATAAATTTAGATCATATGATATTTGCAAGAGATTATATGTGCATATGCCTTATTCTAACCAACCAAGCCAAGCCTATGTCATTTGACAATCAGAAGCTTAAGGACATGGTTTTAGTCATACACAACTTCTTCCAAGTTCATATCTAAGTGCAATGACAAGCCATCTCAAAAGAAGAAGTGCGATGCATGCATATTCTCTTGATCTTTTCTCAATTTATATTTGTTAATAAAAACTCAACATGTGAGTTGATTACTTGATAAATTCTTAATGATTAAAAGCATTTGTGAGCATGCAACAAGTTCAAAACAGCAAGAAAGTTTGACCATGACCAGATTTTAGTGTAAGTAATTATTCCAATTACTAGACATGGCAAAAACTACAAAATGTATAACACGAGTAATGTAGTAAGAACTTTCAGCATGTAAAAGGAATCACAGAGTCATATATGTATGAAATACTATGCTCATATTATTTTAATTTCAGATTCACACATAGACTTCCCAAGTTTCAAAAACTCCCCCTCAATTTAAGCCATGAGGATGCATAACCCCTATTTCACTACGAATGAAACAAAAACGAGTGAAATCCAAAGGTTTTGTAAAAATGTCAGCCAATTGATGTTCGGTATCTACATGGTGAAGCACAATGTTTCCTTTTTCAACGTTATCTCGGAGAAAGTGATACCTAATATCAATGTGCTTAGTTCTAGAATGTTGCACGGGGTTTTTGGCAATGCAAATAGCACTAGTGTTATCAAAGAACAGTGGAACACTATCTAGATCAACCCCATAGTCCTTAAGTGTTTGAACAATCCAAAGAATTTGTGAGCAAGCACTAGCAGCAGCTACATATTCAGATTCGGCTGTGGATTGTGCAACTGAATTTTGTTTTCTAGAGGACCAAGCAACAAGAGAATTACCAAGAAAATGACAAGCACCGGAAGTACTTTTCCTATCAATCCTACAACCTCCAAAATCAGCATCCGAAAAAACTTTCAAAGTAACGGTTGAGGAAGAAGGAAGAAAAATGCCAAATTCTTGAGTTCCATGTAAGTACCTGAGAATCCTTTTGACGGCTTGACGATGTGAAACACGTGGGGAAGCTTGAAACCGTGCACAAAGACATACGCTGAATTGTATGTCCGGTCTTGATGCCGTGAGGTACAAAGTGATCCGATCATGCTTCTATATTCTTTTTTATCCATGGATTCACCATCTTCATCAAGTTCAAGTGTTGTTGCTGTTCCCATTGGTGTCCGAAGAGGCTTGCTTTTGTCCATGTTGAAGCGCCTTAGGAGGTCTTTCGTATACTTTGTTTGATGCACAAAGGTACCCTCCTTGGTTTGCTTGATTTGCAGCCCCAAAAAGTAAGTGAGTTCTCCCATCATACTCATTTCAAATTCGGAACTCATCATTGCTGAAAACTTGGACACAAGACCATGAGAAGCACAACCAAAGATAATATCATCCACATACACTTGAACGAATAATGAGTTATTGCCATGCTTAAGCACAAAAAGATTTTTATCAACCTTGCCCATGGTAAACCCCTTTTCAATTAAGAATATTTTTAACCTATCATACCATGCTCTAGGGGCTTGTTTGAGACCGTATAAGGCTTTGGACAGTTTGTAAACATGATTAGGAAAATCTAGATTTTCAAAACCCGGTGGTTGTTTGACATAAACCTCCTCATCTATGTAGCCATTTAGAAAAGCACTTTTAACATCCATTTGATATAGCTTAAAACCTTTAGATGCTGCAAAAGCTAACAAAATTCTTATGGCTTCTAATCTAGCGACAGGAGCAAAAGTTTCATCAAAATCTAGACCTTCAACTTGAGTGAAACCTTGAGCAACCAACCTAGCCTTATTCCTAACCACAAACCCATCCTCACTTTGTTTATTTTTAAATACCCATTTAGTTCCAATTAAAGTGTGACCTTGAGGTGGAGGTACAAGTTTCCAAACATTGTTTCTTTCAAAATTTTCTAACTCTTCTTGCATGGCAATAATCCAAGATTCATTAGTGAGTGCGTGTGATATATCTTTGGGTTCAAAAGAAGCAACAAAAGCAGAATGAGCATGAGAGTTTGGATCGCAAAACCTGGACCGTGTGACTCGTTCGTGCAAGCTTCCAATCATCTGTTGTGGGGGATGATCTTTGTAAAAACGTAGGGGAACAGATGTCTCACAAGCTTATTCTTCATTAGGTTCATCGTAGATTGATGATCTTGTGACTTCCGGACGATCAGGACCAGCAGAGGTGATAACCGAAGCTTGTTCAATGTCCGGAGCTGGACACGTGTCAGCTTTGGAACTACCAGGCAGTATCACCGACTCTTCTTCATCTTCGAAAATACCCTCCCCCTGAGGATACAGATCTGGTCCTGCAACACCGGAGCTAGTACCTGGGCTAGCTTCATCAAAAGACACTTCACAAGTCTCCACAATTTTGTTAGTGTCAAGTAAAAGCACACGGTAGCCTCTAGTATGAGATGGATAACCAAGAAACATGCCATCAATGGATCTAGGTTCAAATTTATCAAGGTTACCATGTTTCTTAACAAAGCATTTGCAACCAAAGACCCGAAATTGTGTAACACTAGGCCTATGTCCAAACCGAAGCTCATATGGTGTTTTACCTAGCTTAGCACGCAAGAAAACACGATTTGAGACATAACAAGCGGTTGCTAATGCATCAGCCCAAAATTTCCTAGGAGTTTGATATTCATCAAGCATAGTCCTAGCCATCTCAACTAAGGTTCTGTTCTTTCTTTCTACAACACCGTTTTGTTGAGGTACATATGGTGAAGAAAATTGATGATCTATTCTATTTTCAGCACAAAAGTGATCAAAAGATTGATTTTTAAATTCAGTTCCATTATCACTTCTAATTGCTTTTAATGATCCTGGGTGATCAATTGATAATCTAAGAAATAAAGTTCTAAAGTGACTAAAAACTTCATTCTTAGACGCCATAAAGTAAACCCAAGAGTATCTAGAATAATCATCAACGATAACAAGAACATACCATTTACCTCCAAAGGATTGAACACGTGAAGGTCCTACGGTGTCAAGATGCAAAAGTTGACATGGTTCAGTTGTCATGATCATTGTGAGAGGAGTATGTGAACCTGCAACCATCTTATCATGTCTACAAGAAGAGCACACAATTTCTTTGTCCCCTTTAAGCTTAGGCAGCCCACGTATGCGATCAAGAGCACTAACACGCGTTAGGTGATCAAAACCTACGTGACCAAGTCTACAATGCCAAAAATATAAGTCCTTTGAATCATTAGCAACTAGACACCTATGCTTAGAGGAAGACATATCAAAATCATCTTTAAAAACTCTTCCAAACCGAGACAAGTTAAAAATAAGCTCACTGTTTGAACCTACAACTTTGCAGCAGTTTTTATTGAAAATAATTTTTAGATTTTCATCTAGCAATTGTGAAACAGAAAGCAAGTTGTATTTCAAATTTTTGACAAGTGCCACATTTTTCAAAGTGTAGTAATCATTTACTTTAACCGAACCCTTAGCAATTATAGGAGTTGAAGTATTATCGGCAAAAGTAACATTTTCTACACATGACACAAAAGAGAGGGAGGAGAACCAATCTTCGTTACCGGTCATGTGGCGTGAGCAACCTGAATCCACAATCCAAATGTTCTCCTTCCTCAAACGTGTAACCTACATAGAAGCACAATACGTCGATGACTCAATACTGGGGTTAGTCAAAATGCATTTAGGTATCCAGTACTAAGTCACACAACGTGCAGCAGGAAAAACACGCGAAAGCTGAGACAAAACAGCAGGTTTATGAGTCAAAGGTTGAGGTTTTCTGTTCTTAACAGTTGATTTAGAAGTTGTTACTTGTTTAGAGTGAAAACCAGTAGCTCCAGAGGTAAAAGCAAAAGGTCCGGAGGCAAAAGCTGAAGCTCCGGAGGGAACAACAGAAGATCCGGGAGCTCTCAGAGCTATCAGAACTATCGGAGCTGCTTTTGCGGATTTCTTACCAGAAGGTCCGGAAGCTACCTTTTCAAATTTCTGACTCACTAAAGCAGGTTGTGTTTTTCTAATTGCATGAAAGTTATAAGATCTAGCAATTTTTCTTTCCTTTTTCTGTTGTTTAGCTAGTCTATAACAAAAATCTATGACATGACCATCTCTACCACAGAAGGTACAATGAAATTTAACTTTGTGTTCATGTCTAGATGAGCAAGCAATATTTTTATTTGAAATCGAATGAGGCAACAGTCCTGCAGATTTGAAAACCACTCCTTTTTGTTTAGGAACTGTTTGAATCAAACCACTTCCTAATGACTTTACAATTTTAGGTGGATGTGCCTTAGCATGAACAAGAGAATCAAAACCTAAACCAGTTTTATCCTTGCATGACTTGGAAGAATTCAGCAGCAAGTTTAGGTTCTTATTCTCATTACAAAACCGATCTAATGTCCTATGCATGTCATCAAGTTTATTGGATAGATCAAGGCAATTTTCACATGAAGTTTTTCCTTTTAATTTGCAATTGGAACAAGATTTAACTTCATGAGAACGTAAAGCATTGTTTAATATAGAAATTTCATTCATAGCATCCTGTAGTTTCTTATCAAGATCATCACAAGTAGAACAATGCAAGTCAATTGTAGAACAGCTAGCATCTTTCAAGTTTTTATCATTAAGTGCAGCAAGCTCTTTGTTCTTTTTAATTTCTTCATCAAGTCTATCTAGAGTGGAGGAGTGTGCACTTCTTAATGTGGACAATTGTTCATAGATTAAGTCACATGAGGGACATGCATCATCACTAGGAATCAAAGTTTTTAAACGGTTAATTTCAGATTCTAGTGATTCAATTTTAGCAGCATTATCCCTAAGCTTTTTGTCCTTTTTCTTGACAATAATAGTTGCACGAGAAATAGCATCACACATTTCATTGCAGGTAGAACATACCTCATCGTCTTCACTGTTGTGTTCTGCATCCTCCTGACTTGATCTTGATCTTGTTTTGCCCGTCATGAAGCATAAGTTGGCCAGATCGTCATCATCTTCATCACTTTCAAAGTCTACATCACTTGAACTAAGTTCTTGAAGTGCGGTGATGAAGATATTAATCATCTTGCGTCCTATGGTACCCTTCTTTTTCTTGTTGGAATTTCCAGAGGAGGTCCGGACCTTGCTTTGTTTTTCTTCCCGGGTGGTCGGACCTGAAAGGTTAGGACATTCTGTACGAAAGTGTCCTGTTTTACCACATTCAAAACAGCGTTGAGGTCCGGAGCTTCCTCTCCTTCTAGTTCTCACATTTTGCAGTGCTTTTGAGAATCTAGTAGAGATGAGCGCCAACTCCTCTTCTGGAAATTCTTCGATCTGTTCAAGGGTTAGAGAGGACAACAAAGCAAGTGTACTACAATATGAAGATTGGCCAGAGCTAAGCATATCACGTTGAGAAACAAAAGCAATAGACTTGTTGGGGTTCTTACGTGATATTATGTCAATTTCATGAGTTTTTAACTTGGAATATAGCACATCTAAAGTAAGTGTACTCATGACAGTAGATTCACGAATAGATGTAACTTTCATCTCCCAAATTTACATGTCTAATGCACTAAGAAGTTGCCTAGCATTCTCAGCATCAGAAAAATTAACATTGACACTACGTAAGTTGCTGAGAATTTTATTGAAACGAGCAAAGAGGTCATCGATAGACTCACCTGGTTGCATCTCAAAATGCATGTATTCCTTTTTGAACATATCTTGTTTTACCTCCTTGATTGTGTTGGAGCCTTCATGATAATCACAGAGAGCTCTCCAAACATCGTATGCTGACCGGAGGTGCGCGACATGATCAAAGTCGCTCTGAGTGAGTCCTTGGATGATCAAGTTTCGGGCTTTGTTGTTGTTGTCGACGTCCCGTAGGTTTGTGGCCGTGACTTGATCATTGGGTGGCACTTCATAAGGCTTATACACCTTCTCCCATATTGCAAAGCCTTGTGCCTGGATGAAGGCTTCCATGCGTGCCTTCCAAACCTGGAAATCAATACCAGAAAACACACAGGGTTTGGCGGAGTACTTCTCCATGATGATTAGTCAAAAACACGTGCAAATCACAAATATTAGAGCACCGTGGCTCTGATACCAATTGTAGGATTGAAGATCACGTGAAAAGCTACCAGAGGGAGGGTGAATGGTAGATTTAAAAATCTTACGCAGCGGAAACAATAAAACCCTAATCCCTTTGGTAGAAAAACGACCTGTTAAAGAAATCGTGTATGAGACTAATCTAAACGTGTTTCACCGGACAAAAGTGATAGTTATCAGAGAGAATCAAGTCACGAAGACAACACAAAAAGAATTTCTCATATCCGTCGAGAAAAACTCAAGTTATGATCGAAAGATCAGACTATGGTCAATCTGACCTACCCGAGAAAAACAGTTTCTGGAATGCTGCAAAGAAACTCGTGTAGATCAAAAACTACAAATCCAATGACCGTGACATTTTGAAAGATGATAGAAAATCAAGTTGTGAAGACAACCCAAAAAGAATCACGTCAATTGGATCAATAAAACTCGAGTTATGATAAAACCACCGACGAAAGGTAGTGCTGTCCAGAAACTCGACGAGTAAAACTTGTCTGGAACAAGTCGGACGAACAAGGCACAAAAGTTCCTTCAAACTATGAATTTTATTCAATAGAACACAAGAGGAACAGCCCCAAAGTCGTCTCCAACGATCTTTGGCCTTCCCTTGCTTATATAACCAGCCCTTAGGCCATCCCAATCTCAACTAGGACTCCAATCCTAATCCGATCACAATCGGAACTTTCCATAACTGCTTAGGACTCTTCTATACGCAGATAGAAGCAATCTTAAGACTTCCAAACACCTTAGGAACGTATCCCACATTCCTAAACAACTCAAATTCGTGACCCACACGAAATCCTAACATAACCAACTCGATATTTCCATACCGAGCCACAACCGACTCAGCTAGCAGCCTAAGTCTTCAACCGATACGATCCGATCCTTCCGATCAGATCTTCCTTCCATAATCCGTCTCTAGAAGCATATTGCCACGTCATGCACTGCATGCATACGTGCGAACACCTTCCTTCGACCTTCATATGCACAGCCCTTGATTCAATCATCCTGCGCGACCTCCTGACCCGCTCAACCACAATTCCTCCCGAACTTGGTTGTTGGAACCTCATCTCCTCCCTGAGATTAGTCCAATGGATCCCGTCACCAGCCATGACTTGAACTCAAGCAACACCTGCACATGAACAAACAACCAATCCATACGAGCCCAAGTCCTCAACTTGACTCAAGTTAGTTCCGAACACAACACCTTACGTGAGAACCACACATAAGCATGTTGCAAAAACACAGTAGAAACGATATCAACCATATCATCCAAAACGCACCAAAAACTTAGCAAATGAATACTAAGCAATCTTTCCAACAATGTAAAGCAAGTACGAAACATTGCAAATGAAAAGCAGAAGCACTGCGGTCAAGTTCCGGACCTTGCCAGAGCAACCCGGAGCTTGAGCTGGAGCTATCAAAAGCTAGTAGAACCTAGCGCCGGAGCTTTCCCAAACTAGTAGATCCTAGCACCGGAGCTTACCAAAAACTAGTCAAAACTAGTCAACTGAAAGTGCATCTAGGACTCCCTTGTGGGTTTTGGATGATTTATGACAAGCAATTGGGATCCTAATCCTTTTGTTGAGATGAATGCAGGAAAATGATGAAAAATGAGCAAAGTGCCAAAAAGAGGGAAATTGAGAAGGAAAATGAATTTGAGCTCAAGGAGAAAAAATTAGTAGTTTAGTATGTATGGAGTGTGTTAAGGAAACACACCCAAGAGCTCAATCTCACTTAATCACACACACACAATGCACAAAGCTATACAGGACCGGACTAGTCCGATATCAGCCGGACTAGTCCGATATCACATTCTGCACCTGACCGGACAAGTCCGGTCACCACCGGACTAGTCCGATATTCTTTCTGTTCCACTTCGGACTAGTCCTCCCCAATGCGGACTAGTCCTTATCAATGCACAAGTCACACAAAATCGGACCAGTCCGTTGTGACCCGGACTAGTCCGATATTCATTCTGATCCACTTCGGACAAGTCCGGTGTCCACACGGACTAGTCCGATATACACCCTGATCTAAATCGGACAAGTCCTCCAAGTGCGGACTTGTCATCCTAAACACTTAGGGTTTCATATGACCGTACAAGTCCGATGACAATCGGACTAGTCCGAAGCTTTCCAGTAGCGAAATCGGACAAGTCCATTTTGAACCGGACTAGTCCGAGATTCCTGGACACTTAGGGTTTGCTTCACACAGCACACCGGACTAGTCCGGTCACCACCACGGACTAGTCCGATCTTTCTGAACCCTAACGGTAACTTCTAGAAACCCCATATAAATAGAGGTGCACGGCCCACTTTCACCCACTCTCGAACCCTAGCGCCGTCACACCTCCCAAGAGACTCAAAAACCATCTCTCTCCACGAAATTAAGTGCAAAATCAATCAATCCATTGAAGATCACTTGTAGATCATTGGAGAGGCACTTGGCACACGATTGAGCTCTTGGTTTGAATCTCTAACACACTCTTGCATCTCAATTTGTATATTTCAAAGTGTGTTATTGGTGGTCTTGAAACTTGTAATCAAGGGAGCTCTCAACTTGTGAGATCGCCCCTTCAACTTGGTGATTTACCCCTGTGTGTTTAGTGGAAGAGGATTGTCCTTCGTGGCGATCCGACGAGGGAAGGGTTGGTGAAGACCCGGTCCTTTTGTGGGCCCCTCAACGTGGACGTAGGTTGCCTTCGTGGTAACCGAACCACGGGATAAATCTTTTGTCTTGTTCGTTTGTGTTCATCATTCTAGTTGATCAACATTATCTAGGGTTTGATTCATCTTGTTGAATTTAAGTTAAATAGTTGAACAAGAATCATACTTGCAATAGAACTTGACATACAATCATTGAACTGTTATTGAAGTTTATATTTCCGCTGCAAACGTCAACGAAACAATCAAATTGACCTAACTTGATCAACCTAGTCCGTGAAATCCGGACTAGTCCGCACTTTACCGGACTAGTCCGATATATCTGGTTTTGACCTTGTTGTTGAAGTGCTACAGGAACCGAGAAAATTCAAGAAGGCCTATTCACCCCCCCCCCTCTAGGCCTACATTCAATTGGTATCAGAGCAGGTTCTTCAAGAAAGAGTGCAACCACTCGAAGAGATCATGTCGGACATGAAGGAAGTCCAGAAAATCAACAACCAGGAAGATATGATTTTGTTCATGAAGAAGTTCAAAAGAATTATGAAGAAAAGACAAGGAGCAAAATCGAGTGAAGGAAAATACAAGGAGAAGACAAAGCCGAAGATGAGGCGGGCATGGTATAATTGTGGTGAATACAATCACTTTATAGTCGATTGCCCGTATGAGGACAACAAGAAGAAGAGTAAAGAGTCCAAGCCTCAACCGAAGAAATTCTTCAAGAAGAAGAAGCAAGTTGAACAAGCACACATCGGAAAGGAATGGGACTCAAACGATGAGTCCTCATCGTCCGATGAAGAAGAAATGGCTAGCATAGCCATTGAAAGCATGTCCAAGAAACCCACACTCTTCCCCACGCTCGGTGCAAAGAAGGCAAATGGAACTTGCCTCATGGCTAAGGAAGGTAAACGCAAGGTAAACATCAAAACTCCTTCCTTGCATTCTTACTCAAGTGATGATGATCTAGATAGTGATGATGAAGATATGCTAATTGGCTTAGATAGAAAAACTGCTGCTAAAATGAAATTCTTGCTTAACCAACTTGTTGAGAAGGAAGAGCTAATTGATCGTCAAGAGGACATGATTATTTCCCAAAAGGAGAAGCATGCCGAACTTGACAATCTTCTAGTTCTTGAAAAGGAGAGAAACCACTCACTAGAGCTTGAGCTAGCTTCAAGCAAGAAAACTTGCTTGGAGTTAACCAACTCAAACGTTGCAATCAAGGATCAACTTGATGACCTAATCAAGGTCAACAAGATCCTTGAAGTGCAGGTTGAGTCACTCAAGCTTAGTGAACCTTCCTCCTCTTCAAGCCTACCTTCTCAACCCACTTCAACTAATATCGCTCATATTTGCAAATGTGATAAAATTAACACCAGTTTGAAGGAAGATTCTACCTCCACAAAGGACAAAAATCCTACCCAATGTGTAATATTTGACAAGGAGAGGATCAACTATGCACATAGTGCATATTTGGTCCAAAGACCTCCAAATGTCAAGTACGGCATTGGTTACTCTCATGATGGAAAGCAAAGAGCTGGAAATCATAAAAATAACAAGGGAAGGATTACCTTTGTGAAGGGAGGACCCTCACAACCTGGTAACTCGAAAACTAAAAATCTGAACTCTCATGAAAATCGGACTAGTCCGGTTGTGGTCCGGACAAGTCCGGTCATCCAGACAAGTCCGGTCACACAGACTAGTCCGACCCATAATCAACAGCAACTCTTGTTTAAAACCTTTGATGCTTCTTATGTATTAATGAAAAATAATGTTGGTAAAGTGTATGCTTATTATGCTGGGCCACGTCATGGGAACACAAAATCCCATGTGTGGGTGCCCAAATGTATTATTACTAACCTCCAAGGACCCAAGCAAGCTTGGGTACCTAAAACCAAGGCGTAATTTGTTTTTGCAGGCCTACTCCTCCGGTGGATCCAAATGGGTGCTAGACAGTGGATGCACCAACCACATGGCCGGAGAAAGGAGGATGTTTGTGGAGTATGAAGTGAACCAGGACCCAAACGAAGGCATCTACTTTGGGGATAACAGTCAAGGAAGGGTCCTCGGTACCGGTAAAATAGAAATATCCTCTGAACATACTCTTTCGCATGTTTTACACGTTGAATCTTTAGATTATAACCTGCTGTCCATATCTCAGTTATGTGACAAAGGTTATAATTGCTTGTTTACTAACGAGGGTGTGACCGTCTCAAGGAGAAGTGATGGTTCCGTTGCATTCAAGGGTATGTTAAAGGGAAAGCTTTACCTTGTTGACTTCAACAAGGATAAAGCCGAACTCGACACATGCTTGATTGCAAAAACCAACATGGGTTGGCTGTGGCATAGACGGCTAGCACATGTTGGTATGAGGAACCTTCAAAAACTCCTCAAGGGCGATCACATCCGAGATTTGAAAGATGTTGTGTTTGAGAAAGACAGGCCCTGTAGCGCGTGCCAAGCAGGAAAGCAAGTTGGAGCACAACATCCTACGAAGAACATCATGACCACGACAAGACCGCTCGAACTACTTCATATGGACTTGTTTGGTCCAATTGCTTACATAAGCATCGGCGTAACAAATACAGTTTAGTTATTATTGATGATTTTTCCCGGTTCACTTGGGTGTTCTTTTTGCATGACAAGTCAGAAACACAAGGAACACTCAAGAAATTCTTCAAGCGAGCGCAAAACGAGTTCTCACTATCAATCAAGAGTATTCGGAGCGACAACGGCACGGAGTTCAAGAATATACAAGTGGAGGAATACCTTGATGAGGAAGGAATCAAGCACGAATTCTCAGCACCATACTCTCCACAACAAAACGGAGTTGCCGAAAGGAAGAACCGAACGCTCATAGAGATGGCAAGAACAATGCTCGATGAATACAAGACTTCGGATCGATTTTGGGCGGAAGCAATCAACACCGCTTGCCATGCCACAAATCGACTCTACCTTCATCGACTACTAAAGAAGACTCCCTATGAGCTACTCACCGGTAACAAACCGAACATTTCATATTTTCGAGTTTTCGGTTCTCCTTGCTATATTTTGAACAAGAAGCCCAGGACTTCAACGTTCGCTTTGAAGTCCGATGAAGGTTTCTTGTTTGGTTATGATTCGAACACTTACGCCTACCGTGTTTTCAACAAGGCCTCCGGACTTGTTGAAGTGGCACGTGACGTGGTGTTCGATGAAACTAATGGCTCCCAAAAGGAGCAAGTTGATCAATGTGAATTAGGTAAAGAGGAAGCCCCCTATCAAGCATTGAAGAGGATGGCTCTAGGCGAAGTACGACCACAAGAGTCATCGGCACAAATACAAGAGGGAAGTGAACCACGAGAGGAGATCAACAATCAAGGGGGAGCCTCGATACAAGATCAATCACAGGAATATGAACATGATCAACAAATCAACGAGGACAACAACTCAGGGGGAGAAGAAGATGAGCACCAACATACGACCCCCCAAGTGCCACACCCAAGAGTACACCAATGCATTCAAAGGGATCATCCAATCGACAACATCATCGGCGACATCCAAAAGGGAGTAACCACTAGATCTCGTATAGCAAATTTCTGTGAACATTACTCGTTTGTCTCCTTTTTGGAACCCCACAGGACTGAGGATGCATTGAAGGATCTGGACTGGGTGGTGGCAATGCAAGAAGAGTTGAACAACTTCAAGAGAAACGAGGTTTGGGAACTTGTGGAAAGACCCAATGCAAACATAGTGGGCACCAAGTGGGTCTTCCGCAACAAGCAAGACGAACACGGAGTGGTGACAAGAAACAAGGCACGACTTGTGGCCAAAGGTTACTCACAAGTCGAAGGTTTGGATTTCGATGAGACTTTTGCTCCAGTAGCTAGGCTTGAATCAATTAGAATATTACTTGCATATGCTACTCACCATGATTTCAAGCTGTACCAAATGGACGTAAAAAGCGCCTTTCTCAACGGACCGATCAAGGAAGAGGTGTACGTGGAGCAACCACCCGGATTTGAAGACGAAGAGTTCCCCGACCACGTGTATAAACTGCGTAAGGCTCTCTATGGCCTCAAACAAGCTCCTAGAGCTTGGTATGAGTGTCTTAGAGATTTTTTAATTGCTAATGGTTTTCAAATTGGCAAAGTAGACTATACATTATTCACAAAAAATCTGGACAATGATCTTTTTATTTGCCAAATCTATGTTAATGGTATAATTTTTGGATCAACTAATCAATCTTTCTGTGAAGAGTTTAGTAAAATCATGACAGACAGATTTGAAATGTCAATGATGGGAGAATTGAAGTACTTCTTGGGATTCCAAGTGCGGCAACAAAGGGAAGGAACATTCATAAGCCAAACCAAGTACACACAGGACATCCTCAAGAAGTTTGGCATGGACAAGGCAAAGTCCATAAAGACTCCCATGGCAACGAATGGCCACTTGGATCTCAATGAAGATGGACCGAGCGTCGACCAAAAGGTATATCGCTCCATGATTGGATCCTTACTATACTTATGTGCATCTAGGCCAGATATTATGTTGAGTGTATGTTTGTGTGCAAGATTTCAAGCCAACCCTAAGGAATGTCATTTGACAGCCGTAAAGAGAATCCTAAGATATTTAGTTCATACACCCAACCTTGGTCTTTGGTACCCAAAAGGCTCAAAATTCAATCTCATTGGGTATTCCGATGCAGACTATGCCGGGTGCAAAGTTGATAGAAAAAGCACTTCTGGCACCTGCCAATTCCTAGGAAGATCCTTAGTTTCTTGGTCATCCAAGAAACAGAATTCCATTGCATTATCCACTGCCGAAGCAGAGTATGTTGCAGCCGGGAGTTGTTGTGCACAACTCCTTTGGATGCGACAAACTCTAAGGGATTACGGTTACAATATGAACCGTATTCCTCTCCTTTGTGATAATGAGAGTGCCATTAAAATAGCCCACAATCCAGTTGAACACTCTAGGACTAAACACATTGACATAAGACACCATTTCTTGAGAGACCATTCCATGAAAGGAGACATATCCATCTCTCATGTCCATACCCAAAAACAATTGGCCGACATATTCACCAAGCCACTTGATGAAAAACGTTTTTGCAAACTCCGAAATGAGCTAAACATTCTTGATTCTTGGAGTGTGGCTTGAAAATTTGCATACCTGTATGATTGCTTCAAAATATTGATTGAATTGTGAAAATCATCCCTCTTCTTTTTTTCTCTTGAAAAACTATGTCAATTATTAGATCTTGATGAATTTTTGATCATAGTATGATTGTTGTTTGCTTACTGGTCAAATTCATCAAGATTATTTGAATTGTTTTGCCTCTCTCTACTCTCAATTATTGGACCTTCAAGTATATATGAATGGGATATGCAATTCTCTCCTGGTGACCACGGACAAGTCCGTGGTTACCCGGACTAGTCCGCCATTGCAGACTAGTCCGCAGTGTGCCGGTTAGGCCGGACTAGTCCGACAGACCACAGACTAGTCCGACTTAGGTCTCTGGAGGACTTCGGACTAGTCCGGTCATGTCCGGAATTGTCTGATTTTTCGTGTCCATAACCCTAGCCGCCACTAAACCCTAATTCCCTCACCCCACACTCGCCCCCAAGCTTTCTCTCTCTTGCGCTCGAGCTCCCAAGGCGAATCCTTGATTCCTCCGTCGAAAAGCCTCAATCTTGGGCGGAGATCAAGCTTGAAGACTCGGGGATTGAAGTTAGCGGACAAGTCCGGCCTCCAACCCCCAAAATCTCAAGCTTCCTTTGATTTCTTGGTACATTTTCTTCAAAACCCTAAGAAATCACAAATTTCTCTATTGCTTATCGTTTGGCCTAGCATTCTTCACTAGTTACATGTCTAGTTGATGTACTATGTGTATGCTAGACTAGTTTTACCTTAGGGATCAATTTTTGTCCAGACTGTTAGGCTTTTGCGGATGAACACCGGACTAGTCCGGTCCAGGTACGGACAAGTCCGGTCCCCCGGAATAGTCTGTGCCTGTGCACCGGACAAGTCCGTTGTTTCTGAACCAAAACCTAATTCTTTAATTCCCTAATGCCTTCCATTGCCATCTTACCTCACCAATACCTTGTATAACTTGTCCTTTCTCTTGATCACTCATTCTCAGATCATGTCGAGCTCCGACAACGAAATCTCCGATTTCGAGGCCGAGTTGGACCACGAGGTGGCACCTCGGTCCTCGGCGGGTCTTGGCAAGAAACGCCAAGAGAGACCCTCCGAGCCTGCTCCCTCACCTCCCCAGGTTCGGAGGAAGGTGTGTGCCAAGAAGCCCGCCTCGAAGGCTGCTACTCCTTCAAGTGGCCTTCGCCAAGCTAAAGGGAAGGGCAAGGGGGTTGCCACAGGGCCTGTTGGGCCCCTAAAGCTGCATACTCCCAGAGAAGGGGTCCGGGACCCCAATGAGGAAAGATTCAATGGCAAGGGCAGCGATGTGGCTATGAATTTGAGAAGTGTTGATTGCTATGCAAGGCCCAAGCAAGCAGCTGATGGCAGGTTTTGGTCAAATTTCCATGCTGATTTCTACAAGCTGGTCTATTTGCCGATGAAGACCCCGGTGGTACGCAGTCAATGGATTGACTGGGCCCACCTTGAGAAGAGGAAATGTGCAGCTTTTGATGAAGTGATAGCAGCTGCAGAGAGACATGGGCTGAAGGATCTGTTTGCCTTCAGATATAATTGGAATGATGAAGTGATTGCACAATTCTATGCAACGTGCCACTTCTCAAGCGAAGACGAAGAAAGTGTGACTTGGATGACTCATGGA
The DNA here is from genome assembly GCA_036927565.1 of Tuctoria greenei. Taxonomy (NCBI): domain Eukaryota; kingdom Viridiplantae; phylum Streptophyta; class Magnoliopsida; order Poales; family Poaceae; genus Tuctoria; species Tuctoria greenei. Next base: position 184,729,557 of record JAYESD010000006.1, read on the forward strand.
TCCAAGTATTCTATTACTCAGGAAGAGTTTGCCTGCCTGCTGCACCTTGACTCTGAAGGACATGACCACCTCATTATCCACAACATTGGGGTCATTGAGAGGGATGGAATGAAGTTCATGTATGAGCCCACCTCCAAGTATGTCCCTCCCTCCACAAAGAATATGAAGCCTTTCTTTGTGGTCCTCAACAGAGTCCTCAGGAAGACAATTGCCCCCAAGGATGGGGATGCAGGGAGTGTGCAAGGCTACCTCCGGACCCTGATGAGGGTCATTAGCAAGAAAAGGCAATTCGATGTTGCAGACTATATTTGGAATGATATGGTCAATATCACAAGTACCCCCAACCGATCCTGTGGCTATGCCCCTTAATTGATGTTCATGATTGAGAAGGTCATAGGAATCGAGTTTGTGAAGGATGTGGAGCACACTCCACTGAGGCCTCAGAACCCTCAGTCAGTGAGTGTCCAGGCTGCTCCATCGCCGGCCTCAAGCCCCGAGGCACCGGCAAGGCAAGAAGAAGCTGCTAGGGCTACTCCTCCCTCCAGGGAAGCCCCTCAGAAAGGAACCACCAGTGGGATCCTCAAGTACTTGGCTGCAATTTTCTCCTCATGCAAGAAAACTGAAGTGAAGCTTCACAAGCTAAATCAGAAGAGGAAGGAGAACATGAGATACATAAAAGCCAATGTGAAGCAGCTGAGTGAGAAGCTGGAGATCAACCCAATTGGATCTCCAGTACTTTCTGAAGATTCTGATCCGGACATCACCGAGCTCAGCCCCTTGACTCCCTCCGAGCTTGCCTATTTTGGCATTGGGAGCTCGAGCAGCTCCGCTCCTCCTCCTACCTCTCAACCTCGTCAAGCGGAAAGCGAGGAAGACGATGAAGACGACGAGAGGACTGACAGCGAAGAGTGAAGCCCTAGGACCTTCCTCTCTCTCTTTTTGGTGTCTTGATGCCAAAGGGGGAGAGATTGAGGGGGAGTCTCTAGTCTTAGCTTTAGCTGCATAGGATGCGAGGAGAGAGCTCTCTATGTTTTTTTTTAATTGTGATTGCATTTGCTTAACTCTATTTTCATATCATGTTTGGTCCTGTTATGAATTGCTCTATTAATTTGCAAGTGTGTGATGAAATCTGAGTTTTTGCCCTTGAAGTGCCATATTCACTTGATATTAGTTGATAAATGCAAATTCGATCATTCTTAATGCACTCATGCTCTTAGTATGCATCCCACCATAAAGAATGCACATATGAATAATTATCTTGTTGCTTGATGTATTTTTGAGTCATATGTGCATACTTTATGAAAATCTCATTTTATACCTCATTTTGTGAAATCTCAATTGGTTGTCATCAATCACCAAAAAGGGGGAGATTGAAAGTGCATCTAGGACTCCCTTGTGGGTTTTGGATGATTTATGACAAGCAATTGGGATCCTAATCCTTTTGTTGAGATGAATGCAGGAAAATGATGAAAAATGAGCAAAGTGCCAAAAAGAGGGAAATTGAGAAGGAAAATGAATTTGAGCTCAAGGAGAAAAAATTAGTAGTTTAGTATGTATGGAGTGTGTTAAGGAAACACACCCAAGAGCTCAATCTCATTTAATCACACACACACAATGCACAAAGCTATACAGGACCGGACTAGTCCGATATCAGCCGGACGAGTCCGATATCACATTCTGCACCTGATCGGACAAGTCCGGTCACCACCGGACTAGTCCGATATTCTTTCTGTTCCACTTCGGACTAGTCCTCCCCAATGCGGACTAGTCCTTATCAATGCACAAGTCACACAAAATCGGACCAGTCCGTTGTGACCCGGACTAGTCCGATATTCATTCTGATCCACTTTGGACAAGTCCGGTGTCCACACGGACTAGTCCGATATACACCCTGATCTAAATCGGACAAGTCCTCCAAGTGCGGACTTTTCATCCTAAACACTTAGGGTTTCATATGACCGGACAAGTCCGATGACAATCGGACTAGTCCGAAGCTTTCCAGTAGCGAAATCGGACAAGTCCGTTTTGAACCGGACTAGTCCGAGATTCCTGGACACTTAGAGTTTGCTTCACACAGCACACCGGACTAGTCCGGTCACCACCACGGACTAGTCCGATCTTTCTGAACCCTAACGGTAACTTCTAGAAACCCCATATAAATAGAGGTGCACGGCCCACTTTCACCCACTCTCGAACCCTAGCGCCGTCACACCTCCCAAGAGACTCAAAAACCATCTCTCTCCACGAAATTAAGTGCAAAATCAATCAATCCATTGAAGATCACTTGTAGATCATTGGAGAGGCACTTGGCACACGATTGAGCTCTTGGTTTGAATCTCTAACACACTCTTGCATCTCAATTTGTATATTTCGAAGTGTGTTATTGGTGGTCTTGAAACTTGTAATCAAGGGAGCTCTCAACTTGTGAGATCGCCCCTTCAACTTGGTGATTTACCCCTGTGTGTTTAGTGGAAGAGGATTGGCCTTCGTGGCGATCCGACGAGGGAAGGGTTGGTGAAGACCCGGTCCTTTTGTGGGCCCCTCAACGTGGACGTAGGTTGCCTTCGTGGTAACCGAACCACGAGATAAATCTTGTGTCTTGTTCGTTTGTGTTCATCATTCTAGTTGATCAACATTATCTAGGGTTTGATTCATCTTGTTGAATTTAAGTTAAATAGTTGAACAAGAATCATACTTGCAATAGAACTTGACATACAATCATTGAACTGTTATTGAAGTTTATATTTCCGCTGCAAACGTCAACGAAACAATCAAATTGACCTAACTTGATCAACCTAGTCCGTGAAATCCGGACTAGTCCGCACTTTACCGGACTAGTCCGATATATCTGGTTTTGACCTTGTTGTTGAAGTGCTACAGGAACCGAGAAAATTCAAGAAGGCCTATTCACCCCCCCTCTAGGCCTACATTCAATCCAAAACTGGAGCTAGACAAAGTACGTCGGAGCTTAGCAAAAGCATGCCGGAGCTATCAAGTATATGCCGGAGCTATCAAAGACATGCCGGAGCTAACAAAGACATGCCGGAGCTAAAGATAAAACTCACCGGAGCTAACCAAAGCTGGTCGGACCTTACCAAGAAGCCGGACCTAGCATCTAACATAGCCGGAGCTACCCAAAACAAGCCAGACCTACCGTCGGACCTTGCTGTAGCTCAGAGCTAGAGTCGGGCCTTGATAAAAAGGTGTTTTGGTGATATTTAAAACTTTTATCATCAAAGCCAAGTGTACCAATGTATTCAGCACACATAGGTCTTACATAACCCAACTATGAAGTCCATTCCAATTTCTTCCCACTTCCATTCCGGAATCTTCAACGGTTGCAATAATCCGGCTGGCCTTTGATGTTCCGCCTTGACTCGTTGGCACACATCACACAATGCTACGTATTCAGCTATGTCCTTCTTCATGCTATCCCACCAATAACAAGTCTTCAAGTCTTTGTACATCTTTGTACAACCAGGGTGAATTGAGTAAGGCGATTCATGTGCCTCCTTTAATATTGTCTCCCGAATATGATTTACATTAGGCACAACGATCCTCTTTCCAAGCCATAAGGTACCATGTTCGTCTTCATCAAATCTGAATTCTCTCCCTTCCTCGATCCTTTCCTTGATTTCCTTGATCTCCTCATCCGTGGTTTTTGCTTCTCGAATTTATTGCTCCAAGGTTGGGTTTAACTCCATCATCTCCGTCTCATTTACAAACCCGAGGTTCAACCGTTAAAACTCCTTACATAACTCGAATGGTAACTCTCGAACCGTGAGTTGATGACTTATTCCTTTTCTACTCAAAGCATCGGCCACTACATTGGCTTTTCCCGGATGATAGTTGATCCCTAAATCATAATCTTTGATGAGCTACAACCATCTTCGTTGCCTCAAGTTCAGATCCGTTTGTGTGAAAATATACTTCAAACTCTTATGATCTGTGTAAATTTCACACCTATGTCCAAGAATATAGTGTCTCCAAATCTTCAATGCATGTACCACGACTGCAAGTTCTAAATCATGTGTTGGGTAACTCTGCTCATGTTTCTTCAATTGTCTTGACGCATAGGCGACCACTTGACCTTCTTGCATCAATACACACCCAAGTCCTTGTCTTGATGCGTCACAATATATATCAAAACTCTTGCTCACATCCGGTAATACTAACACCGGCGCGGTTGTCAACCTTTTCTTTAACTCCTCAAAGCTATCCTGACAAGCTTGAGTCCATCGGAATGCCTTCCCTTTCATGAGTAATTCGGTCATAGGCTTGGCTATTTTGGAGAAATCCTTGATGAATCGGAGGTAATATCCAGCCATTCCAAGGAAACTCCGAATTTCCTTAACATTCTGTGGCGGTTCCCACTTAAGCACATCTCTCACCTTCCCTGGGTCAACTGATACTCCTCCTCCAGAAATAATATGGCCTAAGAAAGAAACTTCCCGTAACCAGAATTGACATTTACTGAACTTGGCATACAATTGGTGTTCCCGTAGCTTCTGCAATGTAAGCTTCAAGTGTTCTTCATGTTCTTCCTCGCTTCTCGAGTATATCATAATGTCATCGATGAACACTACAACGAACTTATCCAGATATTCCATGAAGACCTTATTCATGAGATACATAAAGTACGCAGGCGCGTTCGTCAATCCAAATGACATGACGGTGTACTCATAAGATCCATAACGTGTCCGAAATGCTGTCTTGGGTATATCCGATGGTCTAATCTTCATTTGGAAGTATCCTGACTGCAAGTCAATCTTGGAGAAGATATAGGCACCCTTCATTTGGTCGAACAAATCCTCTATACGGGCAGTGAGTACTTGTTCTTACTTGTCACTTCGTTGAGAGACCTATAGTCCACACACATCCTCTGGGTTCCATCCTTCTTATCTACGAAGAGCACTGGGGCTCCCCACGGGAATGAGCTTGGGCGTATAAAACCCTTCTCTAGCTGCTCTTGAATTTGCTTCTTGAGCTCTGCTAATTCCTTAGGAGGCATCCTATACGGCCTCTTAGCGATAGGTGCAGTTCCGGTTATCAACTCAATGGCGAATTCTATGTCACGATCAGGTGGCATACCTGGCAACTCATTTGGAAACACATCCGGTTACTCGCGAACGATCGGAATGCTTTCCAATGTCACTCCTTCCACTTGATTGAGCATTGCCTTCTCTCTTGTAGGTTGGGCTGCCTCAACTTCGATGCGTATACCATGTTCACTTGTCAACTGCACAATCCTCTCAGCACATTGAATGACTCCATTATACTTGCTCAGCCAATCCATTCCAAGTATTATGTCTATTCCTTGGGAGTCCAAGACTATGAGGTTTGCGAGAAAGTCTACCCCCCTTATTTTAATGCTTACTTTCGGACATACTATATTTGTCCTCATCTCTCCGCCAGGAGAACTTACTAGCATAGTTTGCTTCATATGAGATATAGGCAAATTGTACTTGGCAACATACTTTGACGAGATGAATGAATGAGATGCTCCCGAATCAAATAAAACAGTCGCGGGGTTGGAGTTGGCAAGAAACATACCAATCACGACGTCATCAGCTTGCTGGGCTTCCTCAGTAGAGACATGATTCACATTGCCACGAGCAAAATTCTGCTGTCCACGGTTGCCTTGTGGTGCTCCTCCATTTGGTTGCGGGTAATTTGGTCTTGGTGCATTGTTCATAGGTCCATAGTTTCTCCTGGGGGCATTGACTTGCAAAGTGCCCGGGTTCTCCACACACATAGCATGTCTTACCGCCCGTAGCATTAGGGAAGTTTGGGCGCAGCTGGTTTTGAGCATTTGGCGCCATGTTAGGACGCGGCGCAGGTGGCACAGGATAGCGAGGCGCTTGCATGGCAGGGCGTTGTTGCGGTGGCTGATTTGGGCGGGGCGGATAAGCAGCACGGTATGCAGGAGCAGATGGGTTGTAGTGTGGTACAGTAGGTGGTGCATAGCGGGGGCCAACATTGCTTCCTTACTGCGGTCCATGATGCGGCATCTTCCTCTTGTTGTCCTGCTCCATCTCACGAATCTTGTTCTCAACCACAATAGCCTTGTCAACCAGCTTTTGGAAGTTTGGATAATCAGTATTGAGCAACTGGACTTGAATTTCATTGTTGAGACCCCTCATAAACAGATACTGCTTCCTACTATCAGTTTTGATGTCTTCTGGAGCATATCTTGATAATTGAGTGAATTTGTTGAGATACTCACTCACGCTCATCCTTCCTTGCCTGAGATTTTCAAAGTCTTGTCTTCTCAGTATCATAACTCCTTCAGGTACATAGTGGGAACGGAAACTCTGCTTAAACTCAGCCCAAGTGATTGCCTCCTGATTATCATGAGCGTTGCAAAGAGCTTCCCACCAGTCGGCGGCTGCTCCAACTAGCTGATGTGATGCAAAGAGAACCTTCTCCCTATCAGTGCACTGGACAATAGCAAGTTTCTTCTCAACGGACTTCAGCCAATCATCAGCTTCCATTGGGTCTGCAGCTTGTGCAAAGGTAGGCGGCCTGGTCCTCATGAACTCTCCCAATCGGTTATGAGGAGGCAGGGGTTGCGGTGGAGGCATGTGGGGCTGATTGTTGATATTGCCAGCCTGCAGCTGTCCCATTGTTTGTATCATGGTCTGTATGAGCTGGTTTTGCATAGCCAGTAGCTGCTCAATATTGATAGCTCCATGAGCATGTCCTTGTCCAGTATTGTTCTGAGGTACTCCATGGTTCTCCTCCTCGTCATTGACAACCCTCTGGTTACGAGTCCTCACCATCTGAAGGAAAGCAATAGGTAAGAATTAGAGAACGTCCCCAACTATATGCATCAAGGGATATGAACTAAACAGCTAGCTACACTAGCCTAGGTGGACATGGCAATGCTAAGGCATCCCAAAATCCTCTATTAAGCACACAAGCAAGCAATATATATAGCAAACAGCACACCAACCAAAACACACATCGATTCCTAAGTGCTCCTATGTGCTCTAAGTGTCCATTCTATCTAGGCTGTGTCCTACGGTCAACCTGTGGCTCTGATACCAATTTGTGACGCCCGGTTCCGAAAAATGAACCAAGCAAACGCATATGTTTGCCCAGGATGTTCATCACACATATACGCGTGCAATCACAAACGATATACAGATAATTACCACAGAACAAGATTAATTAACCAAATTTCATTTCACAAACCAGATTATCCTCGAATACAAGCTCTAATGAATATTAATGACAAATTCAACTAATGCAGCGGAAATAAACTAATTAAGCAACTAAGCAACTAAGCAAAAGGGATAACGCAGCTCCATGCAACACCACAAGCAAAGCTGACGGTAGACACGGCCTAGAACTCCGCATTATCGCCATTGAACTCACAATTTTGACCTGCAACTATTGGGGGGGGGGGATTGCAAGAGTGAGTACATGTCGTACTCAGCAAGTGTGGAAAGTATGACATGTGGCTGATTCAAATGACGACAATAATAATGGCTAAGTGCTTAAAAGTACAGTAAAACATTTGAAAAGCAATATATTATAATTATACGAAGTAATCCCATCATAATCATGAGTAACACCATAATACCAAACTGAATTCATTACCATCATCAATAAGTCCAAATTTCACCATTGCCAATAACCATATTCAATACCAGAAATAAATCCATAACCAACCATAACCATCACCATAACCATTACCATAACCATTACAAATACCAAATACCCTCTAATCATGGAAGTTGTCCAGGTGCTCATAACCGGGAGCACGGCTATCATGATAGTTTTATTTAACTCTGCAGAGTTTGTACCTCTTTACCCACGTGTTCTTGATTTCATCACCTTTCGGCGACTAAGAATCTCCCTTATGCCCATGACCCGTCGGTCATAATACACACTTCCGTTGGTGTGTGGCCAAGAGATCACAAAATAGCCTTTACAAAGGGATTACTAGCCTATTTAGACCCCACTGAGGTTTCACCGGTGGCGATGCCTCCAACTGAGCACATCTTCAACCAAGGGCCCCCTCTTGAGCCATTCGGATCCCAGGGTAGTCCCACCAATCATCAACAAACCCAATCCGACTACCCCTTCTTTGAGCATCCACAATGGTCCAAACAGCACTAGCAAAGCCCTAATTAATCAGCTACGCCGCACCCATACTTGGCCTCGTGGTGGCACTGTAGTCCTGGCTTATTCTCGCATGAACCGGTCCTTAGATCTAAAGCAAGCAAACCACCATAACATACAACCCATCCACATACCAGGCTTGCTTAGATCACCCATCGTATTGATCAGTTCACATTAACCAGAATATCATTGATGCATAATTAAATGTGTAGTGTTGTTTGCCATCCCAATTAATTAAGCGATGCAAAAAGGTAAAAAGTCCATCCCGACTCTCTACCATATATTCCAGGTGACAAGGGTGGTTAAACAAATCTAGTAAACTTCCTACCATAGGATTCCCATCAAATTGACATAAGCATGCAGTTTGCAAACAAAACATTTATTTTAAAAACAGGATCAATATGCTTCAAGGACACATGCCTTGCTCCGGCGGATAGGGTTGCTCAAGCGCTTCGAAATCTTGGTTTTGGAAATCCTCGTACACGACTTCTTGAGCACTTCCCTCTACTTGTGATCACACATACAAGAATATACATACCAATCAATATGATGCACACGTATGAATCAACATGCGATGACATGCATGCATGCAAGGACCAATTATTAATTAACTATGATTGTTTATTAATTAGATGCAACTAGTTCATATGTGTTCATATGAGTTTACGGGGGTTTTAGAGTGGATTAATGCTGCTGAAAATAAAAAGACAATGCAACTAAAATCAATTTACGTCTATTAGATCTAATACGTTGCTAAAATTCGCATCGGAAAAACGAATCCTACCATAGATGTGACGGCTTCGAAGATCGCGGAACGAAGGCAACGCGTAGAAGAAGTGGATGGCGCAACAGTCCTTCGGCGGCACGACGACGATGACGATCTCCGGCACACGGTGGCACCCTCCTCTTTTTCTTCCTCTTCTTCCCCTTTTCTTTCTTCCTTTTCTTCCCCTGGCGGCGGCTCTGGACTCCGGTTTCTTTTTCCCGGCGGCTAGGTCTTCTTTTCTGGGATCGGGAGAATTTACGGAGCCTTCGTGGCTTTTATAGGCGGCGGTAGGGCACCGTACCGTGGGAGCTAGGGCTGGCGCGGCGTAACCGACTCGGGGGCGTCACAGGGTGGGGCCAGGTGGGGGGGCCGGGCGCTCGGCGCGGGCGCGTGCGTGCGCCTCGGGGGCGTCGCGGTGCGGGGCAGGCGGGGCGGGGTGCGGGGCCCAGGCGAGCGGGCCTGGCGGCGCTAGCGCGCGGTGCCAGGCGGCGGGGTGGGAGCGCGGGAGCGCGCTGGTCGGCGGGAGTTGCGGTGCGGGTGGGGCCCGGGCGGGGCGTGATGGCGCGTGGGAGCGCGCTGCTCGCTGGGCTGCTCGGCCTGGCCAGCGGCGGTTTTGTTTTTTTTTGTTTTTTTTTCTTTTCTTTTTTTATACATATCTTACTATATTATTTTTTATTTTATTTTTTTATATTTATTTTTATATATATATGATTATTATATATATTATTTATATACATATATTTATATATATTATTGTTATTATTTTTATACTTATTCCCTATTACAAGTTTTAGGCTAAAATTATTATTTTCTTTTTCTTCTTTTTGCTACACCATATATGTATGTTTTATCCTTTTATTATCTTTTTTTATCCTACTAATGTTTAATGCATGATCATGTATGCAATGCATGATGCGAAAATTTAGGGTGTTACAACCTTCTATTCTCTTTTCCTTACGTGAATTCAACCCCTAATCTCCAAATTCACGTCGATCTAGAAAACCCTAATCCGCTGATCTCGCAGAGTGCGGACTTGTCCGGTCCCTAGCGGACTAGTCCGATCTTTCTGGTTAAATTGTGTTGAATTAATTCTAAAATTTGATCTAATCGAATCCAAACCTGTATAAACTTGTTAAAAGCTATTAGAACTAGTTAGTTATCATTAAAAGCAATCTAGTAACGAGTTCTAACTTGCATTTGCATCAATCATACATGTCATGTCATATTGAGTAATATTTGTGCACTCTTTGATTGTGTTTCTTGTCTTGTATGTTTAATGAGTGGATTAGACGGATTTGCGCTAGAGAGTGCCACGGAGGATCTACAGCACCAAGAGTTTGAAGGCTTTGATCCTAATCAACAGAAAGAGCAAGTCAAGTGTCCTTGAAGCATATTGATCCTGTTTTTAAAATAAATGTTTCATTTGCAAAACTGCATGCTTGTGTCAAATTGATGGGAATCATATGGTAGGAAGTTTACTAGACGTGTTAAACCACCCTTGTCACCTGGAATATATGGTAGAGAGTCGGGAAGGGCTTCTTACAACTGGGATGGAAAACAACTATACCAATCAATTTAATTATGCATGGATGAGATTATGGATAACATGAACGGGTTAATACGGTATTGTAATGGGTGATCTAAGCAAGCCTGGTATGTGGATGGGTTGGATGTTATGGTGGTTTGCTTGCTTTAGATCTAAGGACCGGTTCATGCAAGAATAAGCCAGGACTACAGTGCCACCATGAGGTCAAGTATGGGTGCGGCGTAGCTGATTAATTAGGGCTTTGCTAGTACTGTTTGGACCATTGTGGATGCTCGGGGAAGGGGTAGTCAGATTGGGTTTGTTGATGATTGGTGGGACTACCCTGGGATCTGAATGACTCAAGAGGGGCCCCTTGGTTGAAGATGTGCTCTGCGGGAGACATCACCACCGGTGAAACCTCAGTGCGGTCTAAATACGCTAGTAATCTCTTTGTAAAGGCTATTTTGTGATCTCTTGGCTACACACCAATGGAAGTGTGTATTATGACCGATGGGTCATGGGCATAAGGGAGATTCTTAGTCACGAACACGTGGGTAAAGAGGTACAAACTCTGCAGAGTGTTAAATAAAACTATCATGATAGCCGTGCTCCCGGTTATGAGCACCTGGACAACTTCCATGATTAGAGGGAATTGGTATTGGGATGTTTTTGTGATGGTTATGGTTCGGTATTATGGTAATTATTATGGATTAATTTCTGGTATTGAATATGGTTATTGGCAAATGGTGAAATCTGAAATTATTGATGAGGATGGTGAATTATGGACTGGTATTATGATATTATGTATGATTATGATGGGTTTGATTCATATAATTATAATATATTGCTTTTCAAATGTTTTTATGTACTTTTCAGCAATTTGCCATTATTATTGTCGTCATTTGAATCAGCCACATGTCATATTTTCCACACTTGCTGAGTACGACATGTACTCACTCTTGCAACTCCCCCCCCCCCCCAACAGTTGCAGGTCAGGATTGGGAGTTTAATGGTGATAATGCGGAGTTCTAGGCCGTGTCTACCGTCAGCTTTGCCTGTGGTGTTGATTGGAGCTGCGCATATATACCCTATTGCGTATGCTTAGTTTGCTTAGTTGCTTAATTAGTTTATTTCCGTTGCATTAGTTGAACTTGTCGTTAATATTCATTAGAGCTTGTATTCGAGGATAATCTGGTTTGTGTAATAAAATTTGGTTAATTAATCTTGTTATGTGGTAATTTTCTGTATATCGTTTGTGATTGCACTCGTGTATGTGTGATGAACATCCTGGGTACACATATGCATTAGCTTGGTTCATTTTTTGGAACCGGGCGTCACAGTTTGGTATCAGAGCCACAGGTTGACCGTAGGATGCAGCCTTGATAGAATGGACACTTTAGAGCACATAGGAGCACTCAGGAATCGATGTGTTTTTGCTTGGAGTGCTGTTTGCTATATATATTGGTTGATTGTGTGCTTAATAGAGGATTTTGGGATGCTTTAGCATTGCCATGTCCACCTAGGCTAGTGTAGCTAGTTGTTTAGTTCCATATCCCTTGATGCATATAGTTGGGGACGTTTTCTAATTCTTACCTATTGCTTTTCTTCAGATGGTGAGGACTCGCAACCAGAGGGATGGCAATGATGAGGAGGAGAACCATGGAGTACCTCAGAACAATGTTGGACAAGGATCTACTTAGGGAGCTATCAACATTGAGCAGCTATTGGCTATGCAAAACCAGCTCATGCAGACCATGATACAAACAATGGGACAGCTGCAGGCTGGCAATATTAACAATCAGCCCCACATGCCTCCACCACCACCCCCACCTCCTCATAACCGATTGGGAGAGTTTATGAGGACTAGGCCACCGACCTTTGCTCAAGCTACTGACCTTATGGATGCGGAGGATTGGCTCAAGTCCGTGGAGAAGAAGCTAGCCATTGTCCAATGCAGTGACCGGGAGAAGGTGCTATTTGCTTCTCATCAACTAGTTGGAGCAGCTGCGGATTGGTGGGATTCTTATTGCAATGCTCATGAGAACCAAGAGAGAATTACTTGGGCCGAATTCAAGGAGAATTTTCGTTCTCATTATGTGCCGGAAGGTGTTATGCTCTTGAAGAGGCAAGAATTTGAGAATTTGAGGCAAGGAAGATCAAGCGTGAGTGAATATCTCAATAAATTCACTCAACTCTCAAGGTATGCGCCTGAGGATGTTAGTCGGGACAGCCGGAAACAATACTTGTTCATGAGGGGCTTCAACAATGAGATCCAAGTGCAATTGCTCAACTGTGATTATGTCAATTTCTAGAAGCTTGTGGACAAAGCAATTGTGGTTGAGAACAAGATTCGTGAGATGGAGCAAGAAACCAAGAGGAAGGCGCCATATCAAGGACAACAACAAGGAAGTAATGTGCGCCCTCGCTTTGCGCCGCCCAATGCGCCTCATTATAGCACCTCTATTCCTGCTCAACGCCCTGGTTATGCACCACGCCCAACTCAGTTCGTGCAGCAACGCCCTGTCATACAAGCACATAGGCCTCCGATGCCTTATGCGCCCCGTGCTGATTTTCCTGGAGCCAATGTTCAAAACCAAGCTCGTCCCAACAATTCTGGTGGGGTTAAGAAGTGTTATACTTGTGGAGAAGCTGGACACTTTGCGCATCAATGTCCTAAGTCGGGCCTTAGTCAAGGAAGCAATGCACCGAGGCAAAACCCAAGACCTAATGGAGGACAACCACAAGGAAGCCATGGACAGCAGAATTTTGCTCGTGGCAACGTGAACCATGTCTCTACGGAGGATGCTCAACAAGCGGATGACGTGGTCATTGGTATGTTTCTCGCCAACTCCAACCCCACGACTATGTTATTTGATTCTGGAGCATCGCATTCATTTGTTGCATCGAAGTATGTTGCCAAGTATAATTTGCCTATCTCTCATATGAAGTTTACCCTGTTGGTTAAGTCTCCTGGAGGAGAGATGAGGACAAATATAGTATGTCCAAAAGTAAGCCTTAGAATAAGGGGGTAGACTTATCCGCCAACCTCATTGTTTTGGATTCTCAAGGGTTGGATATTATACTTGGTATGGACTGGTTGAGGAAGCACAATGGAGTTATTGAGTGTGCCACGAAGACGGTGAAGTTGACCAATGAGGAAGGGATCGCCGTAGAATTTGAAGCATCTCAAACCGCACCGAAGCAATTGGAGTTGAATCATATGGACGGTGCCGCCATTGAGGAGATGCTGGTGGTGTGTGAATTTTTGGATGTTTTTCCGGATGAGTTGCCAGGTATGCCACCCGATCGAGACATTGAGTTTGTTATTGATTTAATACCTGGAACTGCACCTATAGCTAAGAGGCCGTATAGGATGCCTCCTATGGAATTAGCGGAGCTCAAGAAACAAATTCAAGAGCAACTAGAGAAAGGTTTTATTCGCCCTAGTTCTTCACCTTGGGGAGCGCCTGTGCTGTTTGTGGACAAGAAGGATGGATCCCAAAGGATGTGCGTGGATTACCGAGCTCTCAACGAGGTAACAATCAAGAACAAGTACACCTTGCCACGTATAGAAGACTTGTTTGATCAGATGAAGGGTGCTTGTGTCTTCTCTAAGATTGATTCGAGGTCAGGATACTTTCAAATGAAGATTAGACCATCGGACATACCCAAGACAGCTTTTAGGACACGGTATGGATCTTATGAGTACACCGTGATGTCTTTTGGATTGACAAATGCGCCTACCTACTTTATGTACCTCATGAAGAAAGTATTCATGGAGTACTTGGACAAGTTCATTGTGGTGTTTATTGATGACATTATGATCTACTCGAAGGATGAGAAGGAACATGAGGAACACTTGAGGCTTACGTTGCAGAAATTGAGGGAGCATCGATTGTATGCCAAGTTCAACAAGTGTCAGTTTTGGTTGAAAGAGGTGCCATTCTTGGGTCATATAATCTCAGGGGGAGGAGTATGGGTTGACCCCGGAAAGGTGAGAGTCGTGTTGAAGTGGGAACCGCCGCAAAATGTCAAGGAAATAAGGAGTTTTCTTGGGATGGCTGGATATTACCGTAGATTTATCAAGGACTTTTCCAAGATATCCAAGCCTATGACGGAGTTGCTAATGAAGGGAAAGGCGTTCCAATGGACTGAAGCTTGTCAGAATAGTTTTGAGGAGTTGAAGAAGAGGTTGACAACAGCCCCAGTTTTGGTATTGCCGGATGTAAGCAAGAGTTTCGACATCTATTGTGATGCATCAAGACAAGGACTTGGGTGTGTATTGATGCAAGAAGGTCAAGTGGTCGCCTATGCATCAAGACAATTGAAGAAACATGAGCAGAATTACCCCACTCATGATCTTGAACTAGCAGCCGTGGTATACGCATTGAAGATTTGGAGACACTATATTCTTGGACATAGGTGTGAAATTTATACGGATCATAAGAGTTTGAAGTATATTTTCACACAAACGGATCTGAACTTGAGGCAACGAAGATGGTTGGAGATCTTCAAAGATTATGATTTGGGGATCAACTATCATCCGGGAAAGGCCAATGTAGTGGTCGATGCTTTGAGTAGAAAGGGAGTAAGTCATCGACTCACAGTTCGAGAGTTACTATCCGAGTTATGCAAGGAGTTTGAACGGTTGAACCTAGGGTTTGTAAATGAGATGGAGATGATGGAATTAAACCCAACCTTGGAGCAAGAAATTCGAGAGGCCCAAACCGCAGATGAAGAGATCAAGGAAATCAAGGAAAGGACTGAGGAAGGGAGAGAATTCAGATTTGATAAAGACGAATATGGTACCTTATGGCTTGGAAAGAGAATCATTGTGCCTAATGTAAAGCATATTCGGGAGACAATATTAAAGGAGGCACATGACTCGCCTTACTCGATTCACCCCGGTTGTACGAAGATGTACAAGGACTTGAAGACTTGTTATTGGTGGGATAGCATGAAAAAGGACATAGCCGAATATGTTGCATTGTGTGATGTGTGTCAACGAGTCAAGGCGGAACATCAAAGGCCAGCCGGATTATTGCAACCGTTGAAGATTCCGGAATGGAAGTGGAAAGAAATTGGAATGGACTTCATAGTTGGGTTACCACGTACTCAGTCCGGGTATGACACAATTTAGGTAATTGTGGATCGCTTAACCAAGTCAGCTCATTTTGTCCCTGTGAAGACCAAATATACAGCTGCACAATTGGCTGAGATATACATGGAGCATATTGTGTGTCGACACGGAGTCCCTAAGAAGATAGTCTTGGATAGAGGTTCTCAATTTACCTCCAGATTTTGGAAAAAATTGCATGAAGCTTTGGGAACGAGGTTGAACTTTAGTTCAGCATATCATCCTCAAACGGATGGACAAACCGAGAGGACCAATCAGATTTTGGAAGACATGTTAAGAGCTTGTGCTTTGAAGCATGGGAAAAGTTGGGACAAAAGCTTGCCATACGCGGAATTTTCATACAACAGTAGTTACCAAGCAAGTTTGAAGATGTCACCATATGAAGCACTTTATGGGAGGAAGTGTAGGACACCTTTATTCTGGAATGAGGCAGGAGAAACTCAAGTATTTGGTCCGAATGTGTTGCAAGAAGCCGAAAAGCAAGTCCAAATAATTCGTGAAAACTTGAGGGCTGCCCAATCAAGACAAAAAGGCTATGCGGATAATAGGAGAAGGGAATTAGCCTTTGAAGTGGGAGATTTTGTTTACCTCAAGGTGTCATCAATGAGGGGTCATAAGAGGTTTAACATAAGGGGCAAGCTCGCACCTCGCTATATTGGACCATTCAAGATTTTGGACAAAATAGGAGAAGTAGCGTATAAGTTGGAGATGCCAGCTCATCTTTCAGACGTACATGATGTCTTTCATGTTTCCCAGCTCAAGAAGTGTTTGAGAGTACCGGAAGAACAAGTGCCAATAGAAGAATTGGAACTAGAGGAAGATTTGACGTATGCCGAGCAACCAGTCAAAATCTTGGAAACTAAGGAGAGGGTCACAAGGAACCAGGTCATTAGATGGTGTAAAGTTCAATGGAAGCACCACACCGAAAAAGAAGCGACGTGGGAATTGGAGGATGATCTCAAGAAGGAATTTCCCTATCTCTTCTCTTTCGCGTCGAATCTCAAGGGCGAGATTCATTTTAAGGGGGGTAGGTTTGTAACACCCTAATTTTCATGCATCATGCCCTACATGCACTCATATACATGTTTAACATTAGCCCACAACAGGAGGAACGAGTTTAAAATTGATTCGGAGCATTTAAAATTGGTTTGGAACAAAACCGCACTTAAATCGCAGGAAAGTGCGGACTAGTCCGATTTTACTGAGGACTAGTCCGATTTCTCTCTGACTAAAAACGGACTTGTCCATTTTTGCTGCGGACTAGTCCGATTTTGCCCCTGGAAACTTTCGAACTTGTCCGATTTTGTGCGGACTAGTCCGATATTCCATGAATCCTTGAAAATTTGCTAAGTCCCTGGACTTTTCCGGACTAGTCCGGTGTTCCAGCGGACTTGTCCGTTTTTCCTCTCTGTTCAAAGTCGGACTTGTCCGATATTTGGCCAGACTTGTCCGATTTTCTCTCTGGACGACTTCGGACTAGTCCGGTCCTGTCCAGACTTGTCCGATATTTCGCGACTCCGAGTTGATCTTTTGTTTTACGACTTGTTTCTTGGGTTTCACGTTAAGTGGGCCTAGGGACGTCGTGCCTAACTCTTTTAGAGCCCATGTGGGACTCTAAACCGGCCTCTACTCATCCCAAAACTCGAAATCCATCTAACCCTAGCCTCCACCTCTATATAAACAGCCCCACCCCTTGGATTGAGATCTATTTGCCACTTTTCCACCCACCCAAACCCTAGTTCGTGGAGAGCCACCATCAAGGAGGGAGGAGAAGATCCCACGCAAGAAGAAGAAGAGCAGGAAACGAAGAAGGATCGAGATCTCCACCGAGTTTCGTCTTTCACCACCAATTCATCTCCAAGTTCATCACCAACCCTAGATCATCAAGATCCAAGTGCTACCTCCAAGTTTCTTGATTCATTGGAGTCCTAAACACCTGGTATACCTTCTATTCCCTTTTCCTTACATGAATTCAACCCCTAATCTCCAAATTCACGTCGATCTAGAAAACCCTAATCCGCTGATCTCGCAGAGTGCGGACTTGTCCGGTCCCTAGCGGACTAGTCCGATCTTTTTGGTTAAATTGTGTTGAATTAATTCTAAAATTTGATCTAATCGAATCCAAACCTGTATAAACTTGTTAAAAGCTATTAGAACTAGTTATTTATCATTAAAAGCAATCTAGTAACGAGTTCTAACTTGCATTTGCATTAATCATACATGTCATGTCATATTAAGTAATATTTGTGCACTCTTTGATTGTGTTTCTTGTCTTGTATGTTTATTGTGTGGATTAGACGGATTTGCGCTAGGGAGTGCCACGGAGGATCTACAGCACCAAGAGTTTGAAGGCTTTGATCCTAATCAACAGCAAGAGCAAGGCAAGTGTCCTTGAAGCATATTGATCCTGTTTTTAAAATAAATGTTTCGTTTGCAAAACTGCATGCTTGTGTCAAATTGATGGGAATCATATGGTAGGAAGTTTACTAGACGTGTTAAACCACCCTTGTCACCTGGAATATATGGTAGAGAGTCGGGAAGGGCTTCTTACTTTTGCTTCGCTTAATCAACTGGGATGGAAAACAACTATACCAATCAATTTAATTATGCATGGATGAGATTATGGATAACATGAACTGGTTAATACGGTATTGTAATGGGTGATCTAAGCAAGCCTGGTATGTGGATGTGTTGGATGTTATGGTGGTTTGCTTGCTTTAGATCTAAGGACCGGTTCATGCAAGAATAAGCCAGGACTACAGTGCCACCACGAGGCCAAGTATGGGTGCGGCGTAGCTGATTAATTAGGGCTTTGCTAGTACTGTTTGGACCATTGTGGATGCTCGGGGAAAGGGTAGTCGGATTGGGTTTGTTGATGATTGGTGGGACTACCCTGGGATCCAAATGGCTCAAGAGGGGGCCCTTGGTTGAAGATGTGCTCTGCGGGAGACATCGCCACCGGTGAAACCTCAGTGGGGTCTAAATAGGCTAGTAATCCCTTTGTAAAGGCTATTTTGTGATCTCTTGGCCACACACCAACGGAAGTGTGTATTATGACCAACGGGTCATGGGCATAAGGGAGATTCTTAGTCACCGAAGGGTGATGAAATCACGAACACGTGGGTAAAGAGGTACAAACTCTGTAGAGTGTTAAATAAAACTATCATGATAGCCGTGCTCCCGATTATGAGCACCTGGACAACTTCCATGATTAGAGGGAATTGGTATTGGAATGTTTTTGTGATGGTTATGGTTCGGTATTATGGTAATGGTTATGGTAATGGTTATGGATTAATTTCTGGTATTGAATATGGTTATTGGCAAATGGTGAAATCTAAAATTATTGATGAGGATGGTGAATTATGGACTGGTATTATGATATTATGTATGATTATGATGGGTTTGATTCATATAATTATAATATATTGCTTTTCAAATGTTTTTATGTACTTTTCAGCACTTTGCCATTATTATTGTCGTCATTTGAATCAGCCACATGTCATATTTTCCACACTTGCTGAGTACGACATGTACTCACTCTTGCAATTCCCCTCAACAGTTGTAGGTCAGGATTGGGAGTTTAATGGTGATAATGTGGAGTTCTAGGCCGTGTCTATCGTCAGCTTTGCCTGTGGTGTTGATTGGAGCTGCGCATATATACCCTATTTCTTATGCTTAGTTGCTTAATTAGTTTATTTCTGCTGCATTAGTTGAACTTGTCGTTAATATTCATTAGAGCTTGTATTCGAGGATAATTTGGTTTGTGTAATAAAATTTGGTTAATTAATCTTGTTCTATGGTAATTTTCTGTATATCGTTTGTGATTGCACTCGTGTATGTGTGATGAACATCTTGGGCACACATATGCGTTAGCTTGGTTCATTTTTCGGAACCGGGCATCACAGGTACGGAACTAGGCTAAGTGTGTTTCGTTTCTCGTTTGACCCAAGGTAGCTAGCTAAACTTTTAGTTCTGAGACTGTGACAAGTATTGCATGGACTTTGCGGACCTAACAGGGTAGGTCCGGCTGCCCTCCCGGAGGAGCTACCCGACTCTGTACAATGACTCTATAACATACGTTACATGTAATTACAGACTCACCTCCGTGATATTAACGTGGAACTTATGGAGGTGCTCGATGTTCCAAGGATTTGGGAGAGGTGTCCCATCCTCGGTTGCCAAGCGAACGCATCCGGGACGGGATACTTTGATCACTCGGAAGGATCCCTCCCAGCTGGGGGAGAGTTTGTTTAACCCTTCTCTGGATTGTATTCTCCGTAGCACCAGATCGCCTTCCTCGAGCTGTCGGCTGTGAACATGCCTTTGGTGATAACGCTGAAGAGCTTGGCGGTATCGGGCATTCCGAACAGCTGCTCGGCACCTTCCCTCTTCAAGGAGGTCAAGGTCTTCACACCGGAGCTGGTCCTGTGTGGCTTCGTCGGAGGTCCGAACCCGGAGCGACCCCAAGGTGATTTCCGGAGGAAGGACTGCTTCAGCTCTGTACACCAGGAAGAAGGGTGTCTCTCCAGTTGACCGGTTTGGAGTTGTCCAATTGGCCCATAGAGTGGGCGGAAGCTCTTCGATCCAATTAGCTCCATGTTTTTTTCAGGCGCTCATATGTGCATGTCTTGAGTCATTTCAGGATTTCTGCATTTGCTCTCTCGGCTTGGCCATTTCTTGCCGGGTGAGCTACGGAGGCGTAGCTGACTTGGATGTCGAGATCTTCGCAGTATCCTTGAAAAGCAGAGCTTGTGAATTGGGTCCCATTATCTGTTATGATTTTGTTCGGGACTCCAAATCTGCATACGATGGACTGCAAGAAGTTGATAGTTGATTGCTTGTTTATTGTCACAACTGGAGCTGCTTCCAGCCATTTGGTGAACTTGTAAATGGCAACATACAGGAACTTGTAACCTCCGACGGCTCTTGGGAAAGGTCTCAAGATGTCCATCCCCCACACAGCGAAAGGCCATGTAGGAGGTATCATTTGTAGAGGCTGAGCCGGTGTGTGAATTTGCTTTACATGATACTGGCATGCTTCGCATTTCTTCACCAGCTCTGTTGCATCCTGGAGCGCTGTAGGCCAGTAGAAGCCATGCTGGAAGGCTTTACCGACCAGCGTGCGGGAAGATGCGTGGTTCCCACACTCGCCTCCATGGATTTCTGCGAGGACCTTGCAGCCTTCTTCCCTTATGATGCATCGCATTAGGACGCCGTTGACACCGCGCCGGTAGAGATCCCCTTCTACCAGCGTGTATCTTTTAGCCAATCTGACTATCCGGTCAGTGGATACATCATCGTCAGGAAGGATATTGTCTTTCAAGTAGCTCCGGATCTCCGAGATCCATGCATCGAAGCTAGCTTGATCATTTTAGTCTTGCGTGCTGGGTTGCTCGGAGCTTCCGGCAGCACCTACGACCCTTGATGGCTGCCATGGTAACAGGGTCATCGGGACCGCCATCGTCGGGATGCTGGTATCGCCCCCTTCGCTCAGTTCGGCATGCTGAGCTGTGGGTTTTGACAACCTCCGGACGAAGGTTCTGTTAGGAGCTGGAGCTCCGGTTGACGCTTTCGTCGAGAGTTCGTCAGCTTCAGCGTTATGGATACGCTGGACATGGTGGATATCCAGGACTTCGAAGTCCTTCTGAAGCCTCTGGACTTCAAGGAGATAAATAGCTAGTTGAGGATTGTAACAGGAGCATTCACCCTTCACCTGTTTAATGATGAGCTGCGAATCTCCCTTGACCAACAGCTGCTTGACACCATATGATAGTGCCACCTTTAGTCCGTAAATGAGTGCTTCATACTCCGCCACATTGTTGGTCACCTTGAAGTCAAGGTGGACCATGTATTTTACCTTCTCCCTGGTTGGAGCGAGGAGAAGGACTCCAGCTTCGGCCCCCTGCTTTTGCATGGAGCCGTCGAAGTAGAGGGTCCAGTGAGGCTCGATGAAGACCGGAGCCTTGAGTTTCGGCTTCTGCTCACTAGGGCACCCAGGGTTTGATGGAGAGGGGGTCCATTCCGTCACGAAGTCTGCCAATGTTTGACTCTTGATCGTTTGTCTTGGGACGAATTCAAGATCGAATTCGGCCAATTCCGCTGCCCACTTTGCAATGTTCCCAGATGAGTTGGGATTATGCAAGATCGCACGCAGTGGATAAGAAGTCACCACTGAGATCTTGTGAGCTTGGAAGTAATGGCGAAGCTTCCTGGAGGCAATGAGAACTGCATAGAGCAGCTTGTGCACCTCTAGGTATCGAGTCTTGGTATCATGTAGTACTTCGCTGATGAAGTACACTGGGCACTGGACTGTCCAGACCCTCCCGGAGGGGCCCGGAGCTTCCTCCACATCGATCTGGACCCTTTTGGAGGGGTCCAGATCTGCTTCGGGGACCTCCGGGTCCTTGCTGGAGGAACCCAGAGCTTCTACTGGAGTGACCCGGACCCTCCCTGAGGGGTCCAGATCTTCTGGAATAACTCCTTGTAGATCCAAGTCTGGGGGCTAGGACCCAGACTCACCTTCAGGAACCTCCGGACCCTCCCGGAGGGGTCTGGATTCTTGAGCTTGGGATGGTTCTGGTCCCTCCGCAACCAAGACCATGCTGACAACCTCGTCGATTGCTGAAATGAAAAGCGGTAAGGGCTCACCAGGGTTCGGAGCTACCAAGGTTGGTAGAGTGGTGAGGAGCTATTTTAGCTCCTGGAACGCCTTTTCTGCTTCTTCAGACCATTGGAATGGTCCGGACTTCCTCAATAACTTGAAGAAGGGTAGTGCCCATTCCGCCAGTCTTGAGATGAACCGGCTGAGGGCGGCTTGACATCCAGTCAGTTTCCGGACGTCCTTGATGTGGGCTGGTGGCCGCATATCCTCAATGGCTTTAATCTTTGCCGGATTTGCCTCTATGCCCCGGTGGTTTACCAGGAAACCAAGAAGATTTCTGGAGCTAACCCCGAAGATGCACTTGTTTGGGTTCAGCTTCGTGCGAGTGGCTTGCAACTTGTCGAAGACAGCTTGCAAAGTGTCAAGGAGTGACTCCTTGTCTTTGATATTGACGACGAAGTCATCAACATACACTTCCACTATGTCTTTGATGAGCTCTCCAAAGGTTTTGTACATAGCTCGTACAAATGTTGAAGCTGCATTCTTGAGACCAAATGGCATGGCACTATAGCAGTACAATCCATCTACTGTGATAAAAGAAGTATGTTCTTCATCTTCCCTAGACATTCTGATTTGATGGTACCCAGAATATGCGTCTAGGAAACACAGTAATTCACACGCGGAGGTGGAATCCACTATCTAATCTATTCTAGGTAGTGAGAATGGATCTTTTGGGCATGCCTTATTCAGTGTTGTGTAGTCGATACACATCTGAAGCTTCCCACCGGCCTTGGGTACAACGACTGGGTTTGCCAGCCATTTTGGGTGGAAGACTTCTCGGATGAATCCAGCTTCGAGCAACTTCTTCACTTCTTGTCGTATGAAGTTCTGTCGCTCTACTGATTGCTTCCGAGGCTTCTGGTGCACAGGCCGAGCGTCAGGATAGATCTTAAAATTATGCTCGATCACTTCCCTAGGGATCCCAGGCATTTGTGACAGTTGCCAGGCAAACACGTCGACGTTAGCCCGGAGGAAAGTGATGAGCGCGAGTTCCTATTTGTCATTCAGACCTCCCGATATACGGGTGGTCTGAGCGGCGTCGGAACCGATTTGGATGACCTTGACGGGGATGTCGGTATCGCCACTTGGTTGCACACGAGGTGCGGAGGTTGAGCCTCGTTGACGAATGCTCGGGGTTTCAGAGCTTGTTATTGTCTGAATTCTTCCTCCTATGTTGTAGCAAGAGCATGAAGTTCTTCCAGAGCAGTCACTCCGGCAGTGCAGTCTCCGCGAATCTAAAGAACACCAACTGGTGTTGGCATCTTCAACACCAGGTAGCCATAATGAGCAGCAACCATGAACTTGTACAAGACGGGCCTGCCCAGTATGGCGTTGGAAGGTAAGTTGATCTGAGCGACGTCAAAGATCAACTTCTCAGTGCGATAATTCTCCTGAGTCCCGAAGGTCACGGGGAAAGTAATGGCACCAAGTGGGGTTATGGCCCCCGGACCTACTCCGGAGAAAGGTCGGGAGGGGCGAAGGTCCGAAGGTCGGAGATGAAGCTTGACAAAAGCTTCGAAACTTATGAGGTTCAGCCCCGAACCTCCGTCCACCATTACATGGTGGATTTGAATGTTATTGATGGTAGGTGATACCATCAAAGGTAGTTGACCATCTCCGATCATGTTCCGCGGGCAGTCCGAAGCATCAATAGTGATGGTGGTGTCCATCCACTTTCGATGAGGCTCCGCCCTGGCTATAGGAGCTACTGAGGCCATATCCCGCCGCATGGTCTTGAGTACACGACCCGTGGTGATGTCCCACAAACCACCAAAGATGGTGTTCATGGTATTCCGATGCTCATTATCGGAGACGTCGGAGTCATCGTTGACGGAGTTGCAAACAGCCTTCAGGACCTTTTCAGGGTCCTGAAATCCTAACTCCTCGTCAGCCGGAGCTTCATCGACTTTCTATTTTCCTTCCCTCTGACGGAAAGGAACTTCTTCCCGACGCTTGTTGTAGCGCTCGGCAAGGTTTTGGACCTCCCGATAGTCCTCCAAGTTGGCTCTGTTTGACTTGTGGATAGGACACCACACTTTGGAGTTGCCACCGTCTTCAGAGGACGGCCGAGGTCGTTTCTCGGGGCGTGGCCCCCGGCCACCCAGAGCTGCAGCAACTGCAGCAGTAGATGTGTCGGCCGACGGCTTCTTCTAGCTGTTGGACTTTTTCTTCTTTTTGCCACTCCCGGAGGTAGTGTATGTGCCTTTGGAGGATTCTTTACCATCCTATGGAGGTGGTTTGGAGTGCATTTCACAGCCCTCCGCAGCTTTGGCACACTTGTCTGCCAAGCTGAAGAGCTCCGTGACACTGGTGATCTCCTTGATCGCCAGCTTCTCCAGCATCTTCTTATCTCATACGCCCTGTCTAAATGCCATGATAACAGAGGTGCTGGAGATAGAAGGAATGGTGTTTCGTACCTGGGAGAACCTCTGGATGAATGAGCACAGGGATTCTCCCCCTTTCTGCACGACAACAAAAAGGTCCAGTTCAGTGCCTGGTCGGGTGTATGAACTCCCGAAATTGGCGGTGAACTGTTGGCACAATTCCTTCCAACTGTTGATGGAGTTGTGAGGAAGGCTCATGAACCAGGACCTGGCGGTCCCAGTCAAGGCCACTAGAAAGTAGTTGGCCATTACGGCCTCGTTATCTCCGGCCGCAAGGATTGCGGTGGAGTAAATCTGGAGAAACTCGGCGGGATTAATAGTCCCGTCAAATTTCTCCGGCAGGTGAGGCCAAAACTTTTGTGGCCATCTAACCATGCGTAGGTGCATGGCCAGGGCAGAACAGCCTCCTCCTACTCCCTCGGGAGCAGGACTGTCTCGAGCCTCTCGCCTTTCGCGAGCATGCTCGATATGGACACTACCGTCCTATTGACAGTAATGGCAATCAAGCTCCGCCCGGAGGTCATGAGTTGAAAGCCTGGTTACCGTATGAGTGCATCGTGCCCCAGAAGGTAGCGATGTAACTTCCTGTGATGCAGCACACCTCCTATTTTGGGAAGCATGCGGACCAAGTCTGTCCGACACGGTCCAACGCTACGATGTGGCACGCCCCGAAGGGGGGGGGGGGACCTTGGTTGCTGATGCGGTCGGCTGCTGCTGCAACCAGATGTTCCACATCAGCCCTCCATTGCTCCATTGCACCCTGGGATGCACCTAGAGGTGGTGGACATTGGAGGAGAGCACGCGCTGCATGAAGCGCGTGTTCGGGGTTGTTGTTATTCGCCGATGCGGTGACTGACGCCGATGCACCGTCACGCTGCTCAGCTTGACGTGCTGGTGCAGGCGGTGGCGGTGGAGACATGACTCCTGCTGGAGCCACGGCACCTGCTGGTTGCTGCATGTTGGAGGGATTGACCCCAGCGGGTTGAACAGCAGGGTTGCCATTGGATGATCCAGCAGTTGAGTTCACCATCCTTGAAATCTCGGGCGCCCCTACCTGGCGCGCCAACTGTCGGTGTTGGGATCCGGCAGATCTCTCGACACTACCTTTGGTAGATCGATGAGTTGTAGTTCGGTAATAACCGCACAAAGATTCAAGAAGGTGAAAGACAAAGGGACACAGAGTTTTACGTGTTTCGGGCCGCCTGAGCGTAATACCCTACTCCACAGGGTGTGTTAGTGTTGTATTGAGCGTGTGAGTCTAGAAGAAGCTCCAGAAGAAGAAGCTCGTCTAGCTTAGGGAGTTCAGTAGTGGTCTGGAACCGTCCCTTGTGTATCGTCGACCAGTCCTTTTATAGTACAAGGATTGGTCGTTACACCGTTAGCATGGCCCGACATGTGGCCCCAGCGGTTACACATGCTTGATACACAATTAATGAGGTTAATTACCCTTAATAGCCTGGTAACGGGCCTTAACAGTGCTGTTACCAGTATTAAGGGTCATCCGATCGTGTGTCATTAATATGGCATTAATGACACTTAATCGGGTCTTGAAGTCTTTGATTGCTCCTTGAAGGTCCAAAGCCGTTGGGGGTCCACCAGCCTGATTGTTGAAGTTGAAGGTCCAGCGGTCGCCATGTGGCAGCTCCGGAGCTTACCGTCATGGACGGGTAGGTCCGGTGCTGTTTCGACACGTGTCAGCACTGGAGCTTCCCTCTGTCTGGGCTTAGGTCCGTGGATGCCATACTGATGTCTAGCCGGAGCTTTCCCATGTGTGGGTGATAGCTCCGGTCTTATGATACACGTGGCGGCCCTGGGACTAACCATGTTGGGGAAGCAGGTCCGGTTACACCTGACATGTGGGGCCTTCAGAGGTCTTCAAATCTGGTAGATGGAGTTTCCTTGTGATCTTTGCAATCCCAAGGGGTATCCGGTACGTAGGGTACCGACAGTGGCCCCCTGGGCCAACCTCCAGGAGAGACCTTTTGGATGAATTCATTCTGCTGGATGTGGGTCCATTCTTCGATTTTTGAGCCATGTCTTCAAGGGTCTTCGGACGTGCTATTGGCGATAGTTCGCAGTTAAACCTCTGCCGCGTGGCATATCCAGGAGGCGGCAGGTTCGATCTCAGCGTGTGAATCTCACGCAATTAAAGGCCGCCGGTTCCCGATACGAAAATCGTATCAGTTCCGCGCGCCCTGTCAGGCCGCCGCCTTCAGGTTTCCCGCCTTTCATGATGACAATCGTTCGCTTGGGGTAAGGACCTCGACTTGAGATCTCACTCGGGCCCCCTTGTCATTGGCGAGGTGAAGTTTTTGACTGGTATCGTCGGCTCCTTCGCAGTTTCCATCCAA
Source organism: Tuctoria greenei (assembly GCA_036927565.1). Lineage (NCBI taxonomy): Eukaryota > Viridiplantae > Streptophyta > Magnoliopsida > Poales > Poaceae > Tuctoria > Tuctoria greenei. The sequence goes on from JAYESD010000006.1 coordinate 184,756,511, forward strand.
GCGTTGCGGGGGCTTACTTAAGAAGCAAAGCACGCACCGTTTGGGGTTCTTTACGCCTTTCATTCGAACTTTGCGCTCAAACCTTCCAAACCTTCACTTGCTTTTCCTTTCTTGCCTCGCTGTGCCGCGATGGAGTTGGGTCTCCGCCAGAGCCGACTGAAGACCGATGATGATTTGAAGAAAGTTCGGGCCCTCATGGGATGGTCCCTTACTTCTTCAACGACTTGGTCCGCGCCGGCAAGCTTCTGTTCGAGAAGGAACACGCCGGTGACATGGTGTACTTCTCCGTGTATGCCATGGTGGGACTGTTCCCACCTTTCTCCTCTTTCTTCCTGATGCTGCTAGACTTCTATGGTCTGCAGCTGTACCACCTTGGCCCCAACTCCATTCACCTGGTGTCAATCTTTGTCCACTTATGCGAGATGTGGGTGGGCATTCCCCCCTGCATTGAGCTCTTCCGAACCTTCTTCACTGTCCAAACTACGGGCAGGAGTGACGAGTACCTTGGCTTCTACTATTTTGTGAAGTGCAAGAAGTGCCCGTACAAGTACTTGCGGTCGTTCCCTTCTGGGAAGTGGGACGACTAGAAGAATGATTGGATTGTCATCAGGGTGAAGGAGCACGAGAAGCTAGAGCTGTCGGAAGGCCTCCCCAACATTGACACTACAGTTTGGAGTGAAGCTCCGGTGTTGTCGGATGCCTTCAACCCTGCTGTGACCAGGATCCGCCTGTGCGTGGAAGGAGGGGTGACTCCTCAAGCGTTGTTTTGCAACATCCTGACCAACAGGTGGGCTCCACTGAAGAGGAGGGAGAAGCTTGCTTGGGCCCTCAACAGTATGCTGGACGTTGACCGGATCGAGACCAGTTTGAAGTCCAACATGGAGTGTGCAACTTTGGAGTGCCACCTCAAGAAGTTCCAGCACGACATCAATGTCGAGGGTGATGACTTAGCTCCGCCAGCAGCTTTCCTCCCTCTGAACATGGAGGCAGAGTTTAGCAGGGAGCTCTGGCGGACGATGCCAGTGCTTGACGACCTTGGTGTCGTTGAGAGGCATTCGACCACTGGGTTGGCGATCTCCGAAGCTCCTGAAGGCGGCGCCGTTCCCGCCCCAAAGCCAAGAACCAAAGTCATTGGCAAGGGCAAGGAGTTGGTCGAGCCCTCGAGCCGTAAGAGGAAACATGCTGACAGAAGGTCCGTCAGGCCTGCTTCTTCCGCGGCGGCTCCTTCTCCCCAGAGGGGGAGGTCTACAACGGCAGCGTCTACTCCGGCAGTGGCATCTTCCCAGGGTGCTAGCTCCGGCTGTGTGACTCCAGCAACAGGGCCAGTTGAGGGCTCTGGGTCCGGAGGTCCTTCCCGGTCGATGGGGGCCTCGATCAAGGCAACGCCGGTAGCAGCAGCAAGCTCCGGGGGACCTTGTAGGACTTCCACGCCGGTGGCGGCTGGGGCCAGTCTGGAGCGTCCGGAGAAGAGGTTCTGTGCTAACTGGTGCGGAAGCCTTCCGAGGTAATTTTTGATTTTTTACCTCAGCCAGTTGTTATGTCTGTATTTTGAGTTTCTTCATCCTTCATCCACAGCGTGCCTAAGAAAAGGGCTGAAGCTCCGGTCCCTGTGGCAGCAATTGAGGTTGTGCAGGCTGAAGCTCCGGCTCCAATTCTAGCGCCGCCCCAAGAGGTGGTTGAGGCTGCGGCAGCCCCGGCGATGGCTGTCATGGTCTTGGACCTCGACTCATCCCCAAAAGCTCCCGTGGTAGAGCCGGACCGCGGTAATGAAGATGTACCAGCGGTGCCAGCCCCGGAGGTTGAAGCTCCGGGCTTGGATGTTGAGATGTTGGAAGCTCCGGTCGCAGAGCCGGAGGTAGCTGCGATTTTGGCCCTAGAGTCAGATGTTGTTGAAGCCCCAACAGTCGAGCCGGTGGTTGATGAGGTCCCGATGGTGGAGCCGGGTATTGATGAAGCTCCGGCAGTTGAGCCGGTTGTCGAGGAAGCTCTGGCGGTAGAGCCGGTTGCTGCAGAAGTTCCGACTGTGGAGCCGGTTGTTGAAGAGGTTCTAGCGTCCGAGGTAGTTGCTGCAGAGGTGTCGGCGCCTGAGTCTATGGCAGTCGAAGCGCCAGCACCGGAGCCCATGTTGGTCGAAGCACCTGCACCTGAGCCAGCGGCGGAGGAGACGCCTGCGCTGGAGCCGGAAGTAGCTCCTACTCCGACTGAACCTTCAACACCTGTTCCGGAAGTGGTGATTCCGGAGGCGCCCGCTGCTCAGCCAGGGTGTCAAGATGAAGCTGCTGGCCCCCCGCCTGAGGGGCCAGTCGTTGATGACCTGGCGGCGCGACCTTCGGAGTCAATTCCAGAGGTCGAAACTTCTGCTGCAAGTACTTCCTCGACGATGGCTGAGGCTATCCCGGAGGACGGCCCTAGTGCCGTGGAAGCTCAGGGGACCGTTCTTGTAGAGTGGGACCTAATTTTTGTCACTGAAGATCCGCTGGAGCCAGCGGAGAGGACCCCGGTAGGTCCGAACCCGATCCCCCTATCGTTGTCTATTGACAACACCTGCTCCAGTCTTTGCCAGGTCCAGCTAGCTTTCTACCATGACAGCAAGGCCCTCGAGGAGGAGTGCCAAACCCTTAGGAGGTGGCGCAACTGACTCCATTTCGAGACCAAGTTGGCGCAGTCGAGGCTAGCTGATGGCAAGGAGTGGGTGCAGAGGGAGAAGGTTCGCCTGGTGTACTGGGGTAAGCTATTGGATGAGAGGGAAAGCATGACGCGATCCCTCGACAACCAGTCTCGGGCCATCTATGAGCAGGCCAAGGCTGGAAATAGTGCAGTGGATGATCACCAGGAAAGGCTTGCCGCCATCCACGATAGTCTCGTCAAGCACCGGGAGGCTCTTGAAGCGCGATGGAGAAGGCTCGAAGATGAAGAGCAGAAATTCTTGGAGCTGCGGGACGACCTCGTGAAGAGGGAGGAAGAGCTTGTCCAAAAGACAGCTCTGGCTGACAAGAGCCTCGAAGAACGCACCAAGAAATTGGAGGAGCGTTGCGAGGAGGAGGAGAAGAAGGCCTGGGAGCGAGGGCAAGATCTCTACAAGCAAGAGAATGCCATCGCCGCCAGGGAGAAGAAAGTGCGGGGCCGAGAGAAGGATTTGGTGAACCTCCGAAATGAGATCCACCTCCAGGAGGAAGAGCTCAGCAAACTCGAAAGGCAGGTTGCTGAAAAAATTCAGCAGAATGCCAAAGAGGTGGAGCATATTGCTCGGGAGAGCTCGGATCTTGCGACGGCCAAAAGATCCTTGGGGGAGATGCGTAGCGCAAGGGTTGCGGAGTCCCAACAAGTTTGGGACTTCCTAGGCAAAGCCAACGACGCGCTGACGCCAATGGGCTTCAGTCCCGTGTGTCCGGATGATCCGGAGCCGGAGCTGGACCAGCTGTTGGAGGCGCTGAGTTCAGCAGGCAACAAGCTCACCAAGATGGGTGATGTCATCGCGGACCAATTGGAAACTAAGGGACAGTCCCTGGTGAAGAAACGTCGTAGAGTTTGTGCTGACGTGCTACACCAGCCGGGACCATCGATTCCCTCTGGACCCGATGCTTGAAGGACCCATCGAAGGAGAAGGTGAAGTCGCCCGAGCCAGCATGTCGGAGGTGGCCCAGAAGGTCGCCCAGTTCTTCCATAGGGTCTAGGACCATCTCTCTGTAGCTCCCGCTTGTATTCTCTCTTCTTCTTCTCCAATTTTGTAATCTCTTGTCTACAGATGAATGAAATCATAATTTTTTATGAATTTCATTTTTTGTCTTCAACCTTTGTCTCACTTGGCCCCCTGGTAGATGTACACAATTTGATTGTGAACATGTACCAAGAGGATGTAACAGTTGTTGAAGACTTGCGTGCTTCGAACTTGTAGAATGTAGGTCCGAAGTCTTCGATAGTGTAGGCCCCTGAGGTTGTCGGAGCTTAGTGGCTCCGGCATTGACCATCGTCGGAGCTTAGTAGCTCCAGCAGTAGTCTCCATCAATGCGTAAAGCATCGATGGTTAGCCCTCTGGGGTGTCGGAGCTTGGTAGCTCCGGTAGTGACCTCTGTCAACACATGGTGTGTCAACGATAGACTCAACTTTAGAGTCTTTCCACCATCTTCACATCGACGGCATGCCCCCTATCTTTACCGGAGCTGAGTAGCTCCAGCGAAGCTCAATGCCAATGTTTGAACATCGACCACAAGCCGCCTAGAGGATGTCGGAGCTTTGGCAGCTCTAGCTTCATTCACCATCATCATGAAATATTTATTTTTCCTACACACTGAAGTCAAGAAAAACAGTAAAATCTGTTTCTTATCTATAACTTCATTGCGGCTTACTATTCCTGAGAAAGTTTTAGGTCGAACACAATTCTAAATATAATCAAGAGCGCCATCTTGTTTTCTTCAGGTCCGATCGTTTCTGGACTCGCCTTACTTCGTCCTGCCGGGGTGTAGGTAGAGTGGCATACTTAGGGTGCCTGACCAGGCTAAGTCGATAGCACACTCCGGCCCTAGATTGGCTTGGCGGCATTCAGACGAGTAGACCATCAACAATGTTTGAACCCAGAAGGATAGACAATGCAACTCGAATTGTACATGAACTGGTCGAGCTAAAGTTTCTTAAGAACTGCACAACTTTGTTATAGACAAGGAAGAGAAAAATAAAAAATATTGAGCCTATACAAAGTAAATGCACGTGGAGTCTGTTTTCACACAATGATGTCTTTCATTATAGGTCCGGGGTACAGGGGAAACAAGTACACTCTTAGGGTACGGAACCAGGATAAGTGTGTTTCGTTTCTCGTTTGAACCAAGGTAGCTAGCTAAACTTTTAGTTCTGAGACGGTGACAAGTGTTGCATGGACGTTGCGGACCTAACAGGGTAAGTCCGGCTGCCCTCCCGGAGGAGCTACCCGACTCTGTACAATGACTCTATAACATACATCACATGTAATTACAGACTCACCTCCGTGATATTAACGTAGAACTTACGGAGGTACTCAATGTTCCAAGGATTTGGGAGAGGTGTCCCATCCTCGGTTGCCAAGCGAACGCATCCAGGACGGGATACTTTGATCACTCGGAAGGGTCCCTCCCAGCTGGGGGAGAGTTTGTTTAATCCTTCTCTGGATTGTATTCTCCGTAGCACCAGATCGCCTTCCTCGAGCTGTCGGCTGTGAACATGCCTTTGGTGACAACGCCGAAGAGCTTGGCAGTATCGGGCATTCCGAATAGCTGCTCGGCACCTTCCCTCTTCAAGAAGGTCAAGGTCTTCACACCGGAGCTGGTCCTGTGTGGCTTCGTCGGAGGTCCGAACCCGGAGCGACCCCAAGGTGATTTCCGGAGGAAGGACTGCTTCAGCTCCGTACACCAGGAAGAAGGGTGTCTCTCCAGTTGACCGGTTTGGAGTTGTCCTGTTGGCCCATAGAGTGGGCGGAAGCTCTTCGATCCAGTTGGCTCCATGTTTTTTCAGGCGCTCATATGTGCGCGTCTTGAGTCCTTTCAGGATTTCTGCATTTGCTCTCTCGGCTTGGCCATTGCTTGTCGGGTGAGCTACGGAGGCGTAGCTGACTTGGATGTCGAGGTCATCGCAGTATCCTTGAAAAGCAGAGCTTGTGAATTGGGTCCCATTATCTGTTATGATTCTGTTCGGGACTCCAAATCTGCATACGATGGATTGCAAGAAGTTGATAGTTGATTGCTTGTTTATTGTCACAACTGGAGTTGCTTCCGGCCATTTGGTGAACTTGTAAATGGCAACATATAGGAACTTGTAACCTCCGACGGCTCTTGGGAAAGGCCCCAAGATGTCCATCCCCCACACAGCGAAAGGCCATGTAGGAGGTATCATTTGTAGAGGCTGAGCTGGTGTGTGAATTTGCTTTGCATGGAACTGGCATGCTTCGCATTTCTTCACCAGCTCTGTTGCATCCTGGAGCGTTGTAGGCCAGTAGAAGCCATGCCGGAAGGCTTTACCGACCAGCGTGCGGGAAGACGCGTGGTTCCCACACTCTCCTCCATGGATTTCTGCGAGGACCTTGTAGCCTTCTTCCCTTATGATGCACCGCATTAGGACACCGTTGGCACCGCGCCAGTAGATATCCCCTTCTACCAGCGTGTATCTTTTAGCCAATCTGACTATCCGGTCAACGGATACATCATTGTGAGGAATGATATTGTCTTTCAAGTAGCTCCGGATCTCCGAGATCCATGCATCGGAGCTAGCTTGAGCTTTGAGTCTTGCGTGCTAGGTTGCTCGGAGCTTCCGGCAGCACCTACGCCCTTTGATGGCTGCCATGGTAATAGGTTCATCGGGACCGCCAGCTTCGGGATGCTGGTCTCACCCCCTTCGCTCAGTTCGGCAGGTTGAGCTGTGGGTTATCACAACCTCTGGACGAAGGTTCTGTCAGGAGCCGGAGCTCCGGTTGATGCTTTCGTCGAGAGTTCGTCAGCTTCAGCATTATGGACACGCTAGACATGGTGGATATCCAGGACTTCGAAGTCCTTCTAAAGCCTCTGGACTTCAAGAAGATAAGCAGCTAGTTGAGGATTGTTACAGGAGCATTCACCCTTCACTTTTTAATGATGAGCTGCGAATCTCCCTTGACCAATAGTTGCTTGACACCATATGATAGTGCCACATTTAGTCCGTAAATGAGTGCTTCATACTCCGCCATATTGTTGGTCGCCTTGAAGTCAAGGTGGACCATGTATTTTACCTTCTCCCCGGTTGGAGCGAGGAGAAGGACTCCAGATCCGTCCCCCTGCTTTTGCATGGAGCCATCAAAGTAGAGGGTCCGGTGAGGCTCGGTGAAGACCGGAGCCTTGAGTTTCGGCTTCTGCTCACTAGGGCACCAAGGGTTTGATGGAGAGGGGGTCCATTCCGCCATGAAGTCTGCCAATGTTTGACTCTTGATCGTTTGTCTTGGGATGAATTCGGCCAATTCCGCTGCCCACTTTGCAATGTTCCCAGTTGAGTTGGGATTATGCAAGATTGCACGCAGTGGATAAGAAGTCACCACTGAGATCTTGTGAGCTTGGAAGTAATGGTGAAGCTTCCTGGAGGCGATGAGAACTGCATAGAGCAGCTTGTGCACCTCTAGGTATCGAGTCTTGGCATCATGTAGTACTTCGCTGATGAAGTACACTGGGCACTGGACTATCTGGACCCTCCCGGAGGGGCCCGGAGCTTCCTCCACGTCGACCTGGACCCTCCCGGAGGGGTCCAAGTCTGCTTCGGGGACCTCCGGGTCCTTGCTGGAGGAACCCGGAGCTTCTACTGGAGTGACCCGGACCCTCCCGGAGGGGTCCAAATCTTCTGGAATAACTCCTTGTAGATCCAAGTCTGGGGGCTGGGACCCAGACTCACCTTCAGGAACCTCCGGACCCTCCCGGAGGGGTCTGGATTCCTGAGCTTGGGATGGTTCTGGTCTCTCCGCAACCAAGACCATGCTGACAACCTCGTCGGTTGCTGAAATGAAAAGCGGTAAGGGCTCACCAGGGTTCGGAGCTACCAAGGTTGGTAGAGTGGTGAGGAGCTGTTTTAGCTCCTAGAGCGCCTTTTCTGCTTCTTTAGACCATTGGAATGGTCCGGACTTCCTCAATAACTTGAAGAAGGGTAGCGCCCGTTCCGCCAGTCTTGAGATGAACTGGTTGACGGCAGCTAGACATCCAGTCAGTTTTTGGACGTCCTTGATGCGGGCTGGTGGCCGCATATCATCAATGGCTTTAATCTTCGCCGGATTTGCTTCTATGCCCCGGTGATTTACCAGGAAACCAAGAAGCTTTCCGGAGCTAACCTCGAAGACGCACTTGTTTGGGTTCAGCTTCGTGCGAGTGGCTCGCAACTTGTCGAAGACAGCTTGCAAAGTGTCAAGGAGTGACTCCTTGTCTTTGATATTGACGACAATGTCATCAACATACACTTCCACTATGTCTCTGATGAGCTCTCCAAAGGTTTTGTACATAGCTCGTACAAATGTTGAAGATGCATTCTTGAGACCAAATGGCATGGCAGTATAGCAGTACAATCCATCTACTGTCATAAAAGAAGTATGTTCTTCATCTTCCCTAGACATTATGATTTGATGCTACCCAAAATATGCGTCTAGGAAACACAGTAATTCACACCCGGAGGTGGAATCCACTATCTGATCTATTCTAGGTAGTGGGAATGGATCTTTTAGGCATGTCTTATTCAGTGTTGTGTAGTCGATACACATTCGAAGATTCCCACCAGCCTTGGGTACAACGACTGGGTTTGCCAGCCATTTTGGGTGGAAGACTTCTCGGATGAATCCAGCTTCGAGCAACTTCTTCACTTCTTGTCGTATGAAGTTTTGTCGCTCTACTGATTGTTCTGAGGCTTCTGGTGCACAGGCCGAGCGTCAGGATAGATCTTCAGATTATGCTCGATCACTTCCCTAGGGATCCCAGGCATTTGTGACGGTTGCCATGCAAACACGTCGACATTAGCCCGGAGGAAAGTGATGAGCGCGAGTTCCTATTTGTCATTCAGACCTCCCGATATACGGGTGGTCTGAGCGGAATCGGAACCGATTTGGACGACTTTGATGGGGATGTCGGTGTCGCCGCTTGGTTGCACGCGAGGTGTGGAGGTTGAGCCTCATTGAAGAATGCTCGGGGTTTCGGAGCTTGTTCTTGTCTGGATTCTTCCTCCTGTGCTGTAGCGAGCGCATGAAGTTCTTCCAGAGCAGTCACTCCGGCAGTGCAGTCTCCGCGGATCCGGAGAACACCAACTGGTGTTGGCATCTTGAACACCAAGTAGCCATAATGAGCAGCAGCCATGAACTTGTACAAGGCGGGCCTGCCCAGTATGGCGTTGAAAGGTAAGTTGATCTGAGCGACTTCAAAGATCAACTTCTCAGTGCGATAATTCTCCCGAGTCCCTAAGGTCACGGGAAGAGTAATGGCACCGAGTGGGGTTATGGCCCCCAGACCTACTCCGGAGAAAGGTTGGGAGGGGCGAAGGTCCGAAGGTCAGAGCTGAAGCTTGACAAAAGCTTCAAAACTTATGAGGTTTATCCCCGAACCTCCGTCCACCATTACATGGTGGAGTTGAATGTTAATGATGGTAGGTGATACCATCAAAGGTAGTTGACCAGCTCCGATCATGTTCCGCGGGCAGTCCGAAGCATCAATAGTGATGGTGGTGTCCATCCACTTTCAATGAGGCTCCGCCCTGGCTGTAGGAGCTACTGACGCCATATCCCGCCGCATGGTCTTGAGGACACGGCCGGAGGTGATGTCCCACGAACCACCAAAGTTGGTGTTCATGGTCTTCCGACGCTCATTATCGGAGAAGCCTAACTCCTCGTCAGCCGGAGCTTCATCGACTTTCTGTTTTCCTTCCCTCTGACGGAAAGGAACTTCTTCCTGGCGCTTGTTGTAGCGCTCGGTAAGGTTTTGGACCTCCCGATAGTCTTCCAAGTTGTGGCTGTTTGACTTGTAGATAGGACACCACACTTTGGAGTTGCCAACGTCTTCAGAGGACGGCCGAGTTTGTTTCTTGGGGCGTGGCCCCCGGCCACCCGGAGCTGCAGCAGCTGCAGCAGTAGATGCGCCGGCCGACGGCTTCTTCTTGCTGTTGGACTTTTTCTTCTTTTTGCCACTCCCAGAGGTAGTGGCTTTGCCTTTGGAGGATTCTTTACCATCCTCTAGAGGTGGTTTGGAGTGCATTTCACGGCCCTCCGCAGCTTTGGCACACTTGTCTGCCAAGCTGAAGAGCTCCGTGACGCTGGTGATCTCCTTGATGGTTGAATGAGCGCAGGGATTCTCCCCCTTTCTGCACGACAACAAAAAGGTCCAGTTCAGTGCCTAGTCGGGTGTATGAACTCCCGAAATTGGCGGTGAACTGTTGGCATAATTCCTCCCAACTGTTGGTGGAGTTGTGAGGAAGGCTCATGAATCAGGACTTGGCGGTCCCAGTCAAGGCCACTGGAAAGTAGTTGGCCATTACGGCCTCGTTACCTCCGGCCGCAAGGATTGAGGTGGAGTAAATCTGGAGAAACTCAGCGGGATTAATAGTCTCATCAAATTTCTCTGGCAGGTGAGGCTGAAACTTTTGTGGCCATCTGACCATGCGTTGGTGCATGGCCAGGGCAGAACAGCCTCCTCCTACTCCCTCGGGAGCAGGACTGTCTCGAGCCTCTCGCCTTTCGCGAGTATGCTCGATATGGACACAACCGTCCTATTGACGGTAACGGCGATCAAGCTCCGCCCGGAGGTCATGAGTTGAAAGCCTGGTTACCGTATGAGTGCATCGTGCCCCGAAAGGTAGCGACGTAACTTCTTGTGATGCAGCACACCTCATATTTTGGGAAGCATGCGGACCAAGTCTGTCCGACACGTTCCGGTGCTACGATGGGGCCCGCCCCGAAGGGGGAGGACCTTGGTTGCTGATGCGGTCGGCTGCTGCTGCAACCAGATGTTCTGCATCAGCCCTCCACTACTCCATTGCACCCTAGGATGCACCTATAGGTGGTGGACGTTTGAGGAGAGCACGCACTGCATGAAGCGCGTGTTCGGGGTTGTTGTTATTCGCCGATGCGGTGCTCGACGACGATGCACCGTCACGCTGCTCAGCTTGACGTGCCCGTGCAGGCGGTGGCGGTGGAGGCATGACTCCTGCTGGAGCCACAGCACCTGCTGGTTGCTGCATGTTGGAGGGATTGCCCCTAGCGGGTTGAACAGCAGGGTTGCCATTGGATGATCCAGCAGCTGAGTTCACCATCCTTGAAATCTCGGGCACCCCTACCTGGCGCGCCAACTGTCGGTGTTGGGATCCGGCAGATCTCCCGACACTACCTTTGGTAGATCGAGGAGTTGTAGTTCGGTAATGGGCGCGCAAAGATTCAAGAAGGTGAAAGACAAAGGGACACAAGGTTTTACGTGGTTCGGGCCACCTGAGCGTAATACCCTACTCCACGGGGTGTGTTGGTGTTGTATTGAGTGTGTGAGTCTAGAAGAAGCTCCAGAAGAAGAAGCTCGTCTAGCTCAGGGAGTTCAGTAGTGGTCTGGAACCGTCTCCTGTGTATCGTCGACCAGTCCTTTTATAGTACAAGGACTGGTCGTTACACCGTTAGCATGGCTCGACATGTGGTTCCGGCGGTTACACATGCTTGATACACAATTAATGAGGTTAATTACCCTTAATGGCCTAGTAACGGGTCTTAACAGTGCCATTACCAGTATTAAGGGTCATCCGATCGTGTGTCATTAATATGACATTAATGACACTTAATCGGGTCTTGAAGTCTTTGATTGCTCTAGGTCCGGAGCCGTTGGGGGTCCACCAGCCTGATTGTTGAAGTTGAAGGTCCGGCGGTCGCCATGTGGCAGCTCCGGAGCTTACCGTCATGGACGGGTAGGTCCAGTACTGTTTCGACACGTGTCAGCACTGGAGCTTTCCTCTGTCTGGGGTTAGGTCCGGTGATGCCATACTGGTGTCTAGCCGGAGCTTTTCCATGTGTGGGCGATAGCTCCGGTCTTAGGATACACGTGGCGGCCCTGGGACTAACCATGTCGGGGAAGCAGGTCCGGTTACACCTGACATGTGGGGCCTTCAGAGGTCTTCAAATCTGGTAGATGGAGTTTCCTTGTGATTTTTGCAATTCTAAGGGGTATCCGGTACGTAGGGTACCGACAAACTTGTTCACTTTTCATTTGACTGTTGGTACAGTAATTTTCCTATTCAACTTTTATTAAATCTTTTGGATGTGTATCGATCACCTATTATATGCAATTCATGAATTATACAGTTTCTTTTATAATGAGTGGAGTGCTGGTTTGTTGAGCCACTGTTCTGAATAAATATATCCATGCGTTAGTTTGAACAGAACTGATGAAACGATAATTATTATATGAATCAACAGCTACTACAGATAGTTATGCAATATTTTCCTTATGAGAGAATATACAATCGTTTTGAAACCTACATGTTTCCCTAAACACCAATTGACATACAGTGATTGATCAAACGTTCAAACATCTAACTGCTGCTGCAATGCAACGGGTACAACTGGCAACACTCAAAAACACGATAGGTGTTGCTACAGGAGCAACGCTGGGGCACACCATCTGCACATCGTTCGCGGTGGTGGGCGGCAGCATGCTGGCGTCCAAGATATCTCAGGGCACGGTAGCGACCATCGGCAGCTACTACAGATAGTTATCTTTTGCTTACGGCCTGTCCAGAACTAGTACTAGGTTGGTACAGTGGTAACGCCGTGCTTGATGAGGCTGTAGGTGGTTAGTTCGATTCTCAACAGCCTTGGTTTTTTTATCGATAGCAAGGTATTACGCGCGCAGCTCTGGAACGAGCAAGGCATAACGCGCTCGGCTCAGCCGAGTCGAAGCTCAGCTGCATACCGTATTCGGAAGGGTATGTACCAAGGCCTTAGTACATATCGTATCCAGAGAAGTTTGGTCCGGTCACGTGGGGGACAGCTCCAACGACCCCATCAGGCTCGGTGTTTGTGTCAACGAATCACGGGGGCGCACGATGGCAGGCAGTGCGGAGAATCTGCGTCGGAGGCTGTGCTTGCACCTGAACAGATGTTTGATGGAGCACAATCCAGCTTGGAAACTAAACCAAACAGTTCTGCAGCACCAGATCATTTGGCCAGGAACAGATAGAAGGAAGAGCCATGCGCCCAAGGACAAGACTTAGAATAATATTTCCAAGCCCAAAATTTTGGTAATGACTTTATTTGTCCGTTGACTGAAAAAGGTGAACCTGAGAACTTGGAAAATGCTATGAGAAATCCCAACTGAAAAAAGGCGATGGATGTAGAGTTCCAAGCACTACAACAAAATGGCATGTGGCACTTAGTTCAAAAAAAAGTAAGTAATGTAATTGATTTAGAGTGGGTATATAAAATTAAAAGACATGCAGATGGAACAATTGACATATACAAAGCAAGACTGGTGGCAAAAGGATTCAAGCAAATATACGGTATTGACTATGAGAATACTTTGTCCTGTGGTTAAAGCTGCTACTATCAAAATAGTTCTATCTATTGCTGTTATAAAATGGTGGTGCTTGAGATAATTAGATGTAGAAAATGCTTTTTTTCATGGCGACTTAGAGAAAGAAGTCTATATGAATCAGCCTATGAAGATACTAGGTTCCCACATCATGTCTGCAAGTTAGACAAAACAACTTATGGTCTAAAACAGGCACCAAGCGCATGATACTCCAAACTCAGTTCTAAATTAGTTCAGCTCGGTTTTGCAATGTCAAAGGGAGATTCCTCACTGTTTATATATAACAAGAATCATGTTACTATTCTCTTGCTAATTTATGCTGATAACATTGTTGTTGCCAGGTCCTCAGATAATGTTGTTAAAATGCTCTTGGTAGATCTAAAGAAAGAGTTCGCGCTCAAGGACTTGAGCAACCTTCATTACTTCCTAGGCATAGAAGTCGAGCTAGGAAAGGAAGGTATTCTCCTCAAACAAAGAAAATATGCAGCCGAATTATTTAATAAAGCAGGTATGAAAAACTGTAAACCAGTCAGTACTATGTTGTTTGTCTCATAAAAGTGTTCGCCTTATGTGGGTAAGCCTTTTGATATGAAGCGAGCAACACATTATAGGAGTGTGATTGATGCTTTGCAGTATTTAACTTTGAAAAGATCTGATCTAGCCTTTTAAGTTAATAAAATGCGCCAGTTCCTGCATTGTCCAACCACTGAACACCTGACGGTTGTGAAAAGGATCTTGAGGTATGTAAAAGGTACCATTGATTATGGGATTAAATTTTTCAAGAGTAATTCTCTACACATAAATGCCTTTTTTTATGTTGATTGGACATGCTGCCCAGATGATAGGAAGTCACAAGTGGAATTGTAATATTTTTGAGATCTAATCTAGTTTCTTGGAGTGCTATAAAATAGGTCACGGTGTCAAGATCCAGTACGAAGGCAGAATACAAGGCTTTGGCTAATGCTATAGCTGAAATTATTTGGATACCACTACAGGAAACCTGATCAATTACGTCGGCTAGGGCCGACGTAATTAAGGCAAAAACCGACGTAAGTTACTGAATTATGTCGGTTTTTCATTAATTACATTGGTTACCGGCCGACGTTGCAGTTTAGTCATAATTAAGCTAACTTACGTCGGTCACCGACGTAAGTTAGTAACTTATGTCGACGTCCCGCAACCGATGTAAGTTAGTTACTTACGTCGACCGTCCATAGCCGACATAAGTTACATGGGCTAACTTACGTCGGCTATGGCGAGGCTGACGTAAGTATCATGGGATATCTTACATCGGTATGGCCCTGCCAACGTAAGTTAACCTAGGCTAACTTACGTCGGCTTTGCCATAGCCGAAGTAAGTTATTTTTTAATTTTTTTAAAACAAAAACTGTCTATCTCGCACGATCGCAAGCTCACAGAACAAACATACACAACATATATATAGTCACAACAGCAATGAACAGCCATAAATAATTCCAAATGCATCAACCACAAGAGGAACTCTGAATGGGCTACACACTACCCCCCTTGACTACCTCCGGAGCCAAAAGCTCATCTCCACGCGTCCCTCCAGGTGTCGATAGTTGTACCGAAGGAGTTTGCACCACCGTCGTTGAACCCTGCAAAAGAACATTAGAGTTAGACATGTTACAAATATATCTCACACTCTTCCTCTCTCTCTAACTTCCATCCTCTCACTCTCTTCCTCCCCCTCTCTCTTTCTCTCACTCTCTTCCTCTCCCTCTCCCACTCTCTCTTTCTCTCTTTGTATCACACTCTCTTCCTCTCCCTCTGTCTCCTTCTCTTATTCTCTCACTCTCTTCCTCTCCATCACTTTCTCTCTCTCTTTCTGTCACATTTTCTCTCTTCCTCTCCCTCTATTTCTCTCATTCTCTCACTCTCTTTCTCTCCATCACTTTCTCTCACTCTCTTCATCTCCCTCTCTTTGAGTCATACTTTCCCTTTTCCTCTCCCTCTCTTTCTCTCATTATCTCTCTCTTCCTCTCCCTCTCTAGCATCCTCTCTCTCTCACTTCACCCTCTCTCTCACACTCCATCTCTCCCTATCTATGTATCCCTTACTCCACCTCTATCTCACATCTCTCTCTCAACCTATGTCTGTCTCTCTTACTCCACCTCTATCTCACTCTCTCTCTCTCACCCTATGTTCTGCATAACTCTCTCCCTATGTGAAATACTAAAATGAATATGATAATATTAAAGAAAGAGTTTATTACCTGCGCTGGGGGCAGCTGTGCTGAGGGCGTCTGTGTTGGGCTCACCTGCGGCAGCGGAAATGGAGGAATCTCGATCTGCTAACCGGTCTGTTGAGCAAGATCCTATCATTGCAAAATATTAGAAGATATATGTTACTAAAATGCTATGAAATTAAACTACGGTAGTTTAAATTACTTACCGTCACCGTTGCTTGCATCCGGGCTTTTGCATATGGGCCATGTACATGGTCATGACCTCCTGGAAGGCCCTCAACATCTCCTGCTCTGCCCTCGACCTCTCCAGCCCCGTTTGGGTCTGCGTCAGCGTCTCCTTCACGGCAATGAGCTTCAAGTGGGTCTACGAGAGACGACCACTTGACGGTCCAACAGACGAGGCATGTGTCGATGAAGCACCTCTCGAAGGTCGCACCGACCTCGAGTCGACAACTCCATCAAAAATGGCAAACCTGCAAAAGAACGATAATACTAAGTAAAATAAGGTAGATTGAAAAAGAAATGAAACAAATGACCAACTCACTGTCCATGGGGCTTCCCACCTCCGCTCGCGTACATGGCTTGAGTGTTGATCGGCGAGTTTTCCTAATCGTAATCTTCGTTGTGTATCTTCGCGACCTTCTGCGCGTACTTTTCCTAGAAAACAAAGGAATCTTGTAAGCATGTCAATAATAGTACTAGTTACAATAAAATTGATGAATTTTGAAAACTTACCAATCGATCGGCCGCGACATAACTGCACTGCCTAGGCTGGGAAGGGTCACTTCCCATGTGACCTCTCTTCCAAACCTGGGTCGGGGTCGGCTCCTGACTGGTCTCTCGCTCCTGTATATCCGTGTTAGTGAGACAAATATATTATGAACATATAAATGAACTTAAAATTTACATACCATACGTTTAGCCAAACGCAAGTAGCCTTTGCCGCCATAGTTGTGCTTGCCCAAGGACCCCCGGCGGCATTGTCTTGCCTTTATAGACTTAGCGATGAAAGCATCGCTAGCCCAGTGCCGACAGAGAGCTCAGTACTCCTGGGGTTGACCCTATAGCCAGGAAATACTAGCCTGCAAATATTTCATATTTTATCAGTTAACATATGTAGGTATTTTAAATATTTAACAATAACAACTTACCTTCGCGTAATGCACCTCTGTCAAGTACGTGTCGGAGTCCTTCCTAAATGGACCCCCTTCCTGCTGCTGCTACCGGGAGTGCCGCTTGTGGTACACGTTCACGGCCTGGATTTGGGTGTTTGACAACGCCGTCATCGCGAGCCTCCGAGCATTGTAGTGGAACATGCGTCTCGCTTGCTCCTCCATACTTGGTTCCTCTACCTGGTACCTCAGCTGTAAGAAAAAAAACATTTAAGTGATATGCATTAACAATTTAAATGAGCTACAAAAATAAACAGTTAAACTTGTCATAAAATCATTTCACACGGCTCCCTGAAGGGTGCCATGGACCTCGTGAGAGACACGAGCGTAGTCATCCCACAGTAGGGCAGGAAAACCATCGATGACATTGGGGAAGTGCAACTTAACTAAAGCCTCGAGGACACCGTTAACCTGCCAGTGGTGTTTTTGTCCTATAAACAAAAAGTCATATCAACATCTGCAAAATATGTTAACTCATTACGTACCGGAACACACCATTTAATATTTAATACTATACGGTCTTTTTACATGTCTCAGACTGAACGGATAGTGATCCACTGAGCAAGAACCAGAGGTGGAGCCGTAAAGTGGGTCCTTCTTGTCTGTCGCCACTGCGGCACCATCGCGTCCCTGTGACCCGAAAGGTTGGTCACTATCGAAGCCCGAAGGCTCCAAGCTAGGCGGCTTCGAAGAGAGGCTAGTCGGCTCCTATGGCGGCCCCCTAGCCTCTGACTCTGAGTCAAATTGCAAAAAATAGCTTGAAGGTTGAATTTTTGCTTCTTGTAACAGTGGTACGCTTTGACTCTTGTCCACAACATTTTTTATTCTTCGATCAACGGTTTCAACATCACATTGAGACGTGACCCAAGATGATCCGACCCAGGTACAATGAGGCTAAGAAACATGAACTCATACTTCATGCAAAAAGTCGGTGGTAGGTTGTACAGAATGACAAAGACAGGCCAATAGGAGTATGGTGTGGAATTTGTGCTGAACTGAGGAAATCCATCGGTCGCCAACCCGATTCGAACATTTCTCGCTTCACAACCGAAATATGGATTGAATCGGTCCAGCGCCTTCTATGTCTCACCGTTAGACGAGTGCGTCATGACGCCATTGTTCTGACGTTCACCTTCTTTGTGTCATCTCATGTGTCTGGCGGTTTTTTTGAAAGAAACAGCCACTTCAACCTAGGTGTCACGGGTAAGTAACAAAGTTGCTTACGTGCGACTTCTGCCATCACAGTATCACTATCATTATTAGCAACTTCGACAAACCTCGGTTGACCATATTTTAAACATTTGTTCTCATTGGCATGCTCTCTCCAAAAAAGCATACAGTTGTCTGGACACACATCAATCTTCTCGTAGTTCATAACGAGACAGAAAAGAATTTCCTTTGACTGATACATATCTTTAGGCACTTTGTAGGGATGTGGAACGACATCGATGAACAAATTGATGAGGTCGTTGTAGCAGTTATTAGAAAAGAAGTACTTAGACTTCATTGCCATAAGTCTAGTCACAAATGTAACACCCTCATTTTTATCCATCATGAATTGCATATACTCTTATACATGTTTAGTATTGAGCAACACAAAAAAGAACAAGTTTAAAATGAATTATAACCAAAACAGCGGTTAAAAAGCCTATGTCAGTGTCCGGACTAGACCCCGGACTAGTCCGATTTTCCCTCTGTTGTTTCTCGAACTTATCTGTTTTTGTTGCGGATTGGTCCGAAAATGTTTCTGTTGTAGTCCGGACTTGTCCATTATCGAGTACGGACTAGTCCGTTCCTCGTTACTGGCACTTTTAGGAGTTGTCTGGTAATTCCTCATTTTGGTCCAATTTTTGAAAATTGGAGAAAACCTCCAAAC
Source organism: Tuctoria greenei (assembly GCA_036927565.1). Taxonomy (NCBI): domain Eukaryota; kingdom Viridiplantae; phylum Streptophyta; class Magnoliopsida; order Poales; family Poaceae; genus Tuctoria; species Tuctoria greenei. The sequence continues at coordinate 184,774,784 of JAYESD010000006.1, forward strand.
TTGTCCGGCCTTATACCGGACTTGTCCATTTTGCTCTCTAGAACCGATCGGACCTTGTCGTACTTGCACCGGATTTGTTTGTTAATCGTTTTGTTCCATATCGGACTTGTCTGTCCCCTATGCGGACTAGTCGGGTGTGCCCGAATCTGATTCAATTTTTCCTCCACGACAAGTTATTGGATATTTGCCTTAAGTGAGCCCAAGAACGTTGTGCCTAACCCCTGTGGAGCCCATGTTGGACCCCACCAAGGCCTCCATCGTCTTATACCCGAGTTCCACCCAAACCCTACCATCTCCACCGTATATAAACACCCCAACACCCACCCTTTAATCCCTTTGTCACATTAGAAAAAACCCTTAGCCCTAGTTCGTGAGAGCCGCCATCAAGAAGCCTCCACGGCAGGGAGAAGAAGGAAGAGGAAGGAAGGAGGAGGATCAACCAAGATCGTCGTCGCTGCTGCGATCTCCATCATCAACCCTTCATTGTCAACATCCTTCTTTGCCAATTCTTAGTCCCCAATCGATCTAGACGTCAAGATCTCGAGTTTTGTCGATTCCTCAACCCTTGAACCCTTGGATTCGTGGTAAATACCTTCGATGCATCTTTTCTACGTAAATTATGGTTCCATATAAACTTTAACCATGCTCTAGTTGAAAATTCGCCAAAAAGCTATCCATGACGGACTTGTGCGCTCCCAGTACGGACTAGTACGATTTCCTCTCTATTCCAAAAAGGACATGTCCAGCCAAAGTGCGGACTAGTCCGGTCTCTGAAATCTGAAAATTCCAGGAACTTTTTTAATATCCTCCAAAATGACTTAAAACTTATTCTAACATGTAATATTTAATTGTAACTAGTTAGTAAGCAATGATAGCAACTTGATAACATGCATTACCACATAATTGCATCATTCATGCATGTCATGACATATTGAGTAATATATGAGCATTTATTAATTGTAATGCTTGTTTTGTATGTTGTTGCGCGGAATAGAAGGTGTTGCTCTAGAGCGTGTTGTCGAGGACCTCTAGCACCAGAACTTCGAAGCTTTTGATCCTTACCAGTCTCAGGAGCAAGGAAAGTGTCCTTAACCATTTTGATCCTGTTTGTAAATGTTTTGTTTGAAAAAGTGCATGCTTGTGTCAAATTGATAGGAAACCCAAAATAGGTGTTTACTAGACTTGTTTAACCATCCTCGTCGCTTGGAATACATTGTAGAGAGTCGGAAAGGGTATTTTACCTTTTTGCTTTGCTCTAATTAATTGGGATGGGGAAAACAACCAAATTGCTTAACTATGAATTAATGAGCATGTATATGATGAGAATTGATGAATGTGGTTGATTGGTAACATGGGACTTGGGAGATCTAAGCAAGCATGGATTGTGGACTGGGTTGGATGCTATGGTGGTTTCGCTTGCTTTAGATCTAAGGACCAGTTCGTGGAGCAACCATCCAGGATTTACAGTGCCACCACAAGGCCAAGTATGGGTGCGGTGTAGCTGAATAATTAGGTGTGCTGCTGGTAATGTATGGACCATTGGATAGTGCGGGGAATGGGAGTCAAGGAGGGCTACCCTGGGAACCGCATGGCACATGAGGGGGCTCGTGGGTGGGAGAATGGAGATTCAAGCCTGCTGGTGAAATCTTAGAGGGTCCTTACATGCTAGTCGTCCCTTTGTAAAAGCTATTTTATGACCTCTTGGCCACACAACAAAGGAAGTGTGAGACAGCATAAGGGAGGTTCTTAGTCACTGAAAGGTGATGAAATCACAAACATGTTGGTAAAGTGGTACAACCTCTGCAGAGTGTTTAAAACTATCATGATAGTCATGCTCCCGGTTATGAGCGACCTGGACCCTCACATGATTAGAGTGGAAATTGGGTATTTGAAATGGTTTGGTAATGGTTATGGTTTGAGTTGTGATAAGTGTACATGGTTGATGATTATGGTAAGAAATTGGTATTTGGATGGATAAATGTTGATGGATGTGATATGAAGGAATATGATGGTATTAGACTCATAATTGGTAACTACTTAGGATATGATGGGATAAATTCACATAGACATCTTAGTATGCTTTTCATATGTTTTAAATATACTTTTTAGCAAATAGTCATTATTTATTATCATTCCTTGTTTAAGATATATGTCACTACTTTCCTACACTTGCTGAGCACGACATGTGCTCACCCTTGCTATTGCCCCACCAACAATTTCAGGTGATGTTTGGGAGTACCCTGAGGATAATGCAGAGTACTAGGTTGTGTTCTACCATCGTCTTTCCTGTGGATGTGTTGGAGCCGCGCCATATCCCATTTGCTTAGTTGCTTAGCTTACTGTGTTTAGATTATTTCCACTACAGTATTAGTAGTATTGATAATAATGATCATTACAGTTTGTAATTTGGGGATTATTTGAATATTTGTAATGAAAGTACTTATTTACTAATTTGTGTTGTGGTAATTTCTGCATATCGTTTGTGATGCACTAGTGTATGTGTGTTGAACATCTTGAGCACACATATGCGTCACATTTGGTTCATTTTTGGAATCGGGTGTCACAACAAAAGTAAGGAGTGTCATTTCAGTGTGTCCATACAGCGGCTCTGACAATGAGCGTCGGAAGACCATGAACACCATCTTTGGTGGATCATGGGACATCACCTCCCGTCGTGTCATCAAGACTATGCGTCGGGACATGGCTGTTGTAGCTCCTACGGTCAGACCGGAGCCTCATCGGAAGTGGATGGACACAGCCATCACTTTTGATGCTTCGGACTGCCCTCGAAGCATGGTTGGAGCAGGCCAGCTACCTTTGATGGTATCTCCTACCATCAATAACATCCAGCTCCACCATGTCATGGTAGATGGAGGTTCGGGGCTTAACCTCATAAGCTTCAAAGCTTTTACCAAGCTTCAGCTCCGACCTTCGGATCTCCACCCCTCCCGACCTCTCTCCGGAGTAGGTCCGGGGGCCATTACCCCACTCAGAGCTATTACTCTCCCCGTTACCTCCGGGACACGGGAGAAGTATCGCACTGAGAAGTTGGTCTTTGACGTTGCTCAGATCAACCTACCCTTCAACGCCATTTTGGGTAGGCCTGCCTTGTACAAATTCATGGCAGCTGCTCATTATGGCTACCTGGTGTTAAAGATGCCAACACCAGTAGGCGTTCTCCGGATCCGCGGAGATCGTACTGCCGGAGTAACTGCTCTGGAAGAACTCCATGCACTTACCACGGCGCAAGAGGAGGACTCTAGGCAGGAGCAAGCTCCCAGACCCCCGAGCATTCTTCAACGAGGCTCGACATCTGCACCTCGTGTGCAGCCAAGCAGCGACACCGACATTCCAGTCAAAGTCGTCCAAATCGGTTCTGATGCCGCTCAGACCACCCGTATATCGGGAGGATTGAACGACAAATAGGAACTCGCGCTCATCGCTTTTCTCCGGACTAATGTCGACGTGTTAGCCTGGCAACCGTCACAAATGCCTGGGATCCCCAGGGAAGTGATTGAGCACAATCTGAAGATCTATCCAGACGCCCGGCCTATGCACCAGAAGCCTCGGAAGCAATCTGTAGAGCGACAGAACTTCATTCGACAAGAAGTGAAGAAATTGCTCGAAGTTGGATTCATCCGAGAAGTCTTCCATCCAAAATGGCTGGCAAACCCAGCCGTTGTGCCCAAGGCCGGTGGGAAGCTTCGGATGTGTATTGACTACACAACACTAAATAAGGCATGTCCAAAAGATCCATTCCCACTACCTAGAATAGATCAGATAGTGGATTCCACCTCCGGGTGCGAATTACTGTGTTTCCTAGACGCATATTCTGGGTATCATCAAATCAGAATGTCTAGGGAAGATGAAGAGCATACCTCTTTCATCACAGTAGATGGATTGTACTGTTATACAGCCATGCCATTTGGTCTCAAGAATGCAGCTTCAACTTTTGTACGAGCTATGTACAAAACCTTTGAAGACCTCATTAGAGACATAGTGGAAGTGTACGTGGATGACATCGTGGTCAAGGTCAAGAACAAGGAGTCACTTATTGACACCTTACAGGCTGTCTTTGATAAACTGCGGGCCACCCGCACAAAGCTAAACCCAGACAAGTGTGTCTTCGGGGTTAGTTCCGGAAAACTTCTTGGTTTCCTGGTAAGTCACCGGGGCATAGAAGCTAATCCGGCGAAGATCAAGGCCATTAAAGATATGCGGCCACCAGCCCGCATCAGAGACATCCAAAAGCTAACTGGATGTCTAGCAGCCCTCAGCCGGTTTATTTCAAGACTGGCAGAACGAGCACTCCCCTTCTTCAAGTTATTGAGGAAGTCCGGACCATTCCAATGGTCTGAAGAAGCAGAAAAGGCGTTCCAGGAGCTAAAACAGTTCCTCACCACCCTACCAACTCTGGTAGCTCCGAACCCTGGTGAGCCTTTGTTGCTTTACATTTCAGCCACTGACGAAGTCGTCAGTATGGTCCTGGTCGCGGAGAGACCAGAACTACCCCATACTCAGGAATCCAGACCCCTTCGGGAGGGTCCGGAGGATCCTGAAAGCGAGTCTGGGTCCCAGCTCCCAGACTCGAATCCACAAGAAGTTGCTTCAGAAGAACCAGACCCCTCCGGGAGGATCCAAGTCACTTTTGAAGAAGCTCCGGGTTCCTCCAGCCAGAACCCGGAGGTCCCCGAAGAAAATCCGGATCCCTCCGGGAAGATCCGGGTCAGTGAAGAGGAAGCTCTGGGCCCCTCCAGGAGGGTCCGGACCATTCAGCGTCCGGTGTACTTCATCAGTGAAGTACTACATGATGCCAAGACTCGATACCTAGAGGTGCATAAGCTACTCTATGCAGTTCTTATCGCCTCCAGGAAGCTTCGACATTATTTCCAAGCTCACAAAATCTCAGTGGTGACCTCTTACCCACTTTGAGCGATTTTGCATAAACCAATTCAACTGGGAATATTGCAAAGTGGGCAGTGGAATTGGCTGAATTCGATCTCGAATTCATTTCAAGGCAAGCAGTCAAGAGTCAAGCATTGGCAGACTTCGTGGCAGAATGGACTCCCTCTCCATCAAACCCTGGGGGCCCCAGTGAGCAGAAGCCGGAACACGAAGCCCCGGTCTTCACTGAGCCTCATTGGACCCTCTACTTCGACGGTTCCATGCAAAAGCAGGGGGCCGGAGCTGGAATCCTTCTCCTTGCACCAACCGGGGAGAAGGTAAAATACATGGTACACCTTGACTTCAAGGCGACCAACAACATGGCGGAGTATGAAACACTCATCTACGGACTAAAGGTGGCACTGTCATACGGTGTCAAGCAACTGCTGGTCAAGAGAGATTCACAGCTCATCATCAAGCAAGTGAAGGGTGAATGCTCCTGCAACAATCTCCAGCTAGCTGCTTACCTCCTTGAAGTCCAGAGGCTTCAGAAGGACTTCGAAGTTCTAGATCCTCACCATGTCCAGCGTGCCCACAACGCTGAAGCCGACGAACTCTCGACAAAAGCGTCAACCGGAGCTCCGGCTCCTGACGGAACTTTTGTCCGGAGATTGTCAAAACCCACAGCTCAGCCTGCCGAACTGAGCGAAGGGGGCGAGATCAGCATCCCGAAGCTGACGGTCCCGATGGCCCTGTTACCATGGCAGCCATCAAGAGTCGTAGGTGCTACCGGAAGCTCCGAGCAACCTAGCACGCAAGACTCAAATGCTCAAGTTAGTTCCGATGCATGGATCTCGGAGATCCGGAACTACTTGAAAGACAACATCCTTCCTGACGATGATGTATCCGCTGACCGGGTAGTCAGATTGGCTAAAAGATACACGTTGGTAGAAGGGGATCTCTACCGGCGCGGTGCCAACGGTATCCTAATGCGGTGCATCACAAGGGAAGAAGGTTGCGAGCTCCTCGCAGAAATCCATGGAGGCAAGTGTGGGAACCACGCGTCTTCCCGCACGCTGGTTGGTAAAGCCTTTCGGCATGGTTTTTACTGGCCTACAGCACTCCAGGATGCAACTGAGCTCGTGAAGAAATGCGAAGCATGCCAATTTCATGCAAAGCAAATTCACACACCGGCTCAGCCCTTACAAATGACACCTCCTACATGGCCTTTTGCTGTGTGGGGGATGGACATCTTGGGACCTTTCCCAAGAGCCGTCGGAGGTTACAAGTTCATGTACGTTGCCATTGACAAGTTCACCAAGTGGCCGGAAGCAACTCCAGTTGGGACATACAACAAGCAATCTGCTATCAACTTTTTGCAGTTTATTGTATTCAGATTTGGAGTCCCAAACAAAATCATCACTGATAATGGGACCCAATTCACAAGCTCTGCATTTCAAGGATATTGCGAAGACCTCGACATTCAAGTTTGCTACGCCTCCGTAGCTCACCCAGCAAGCAATGGCCAAGCTGAGAGAGCAAATGCTAAAATCCTTAAAGGACTCAAAACGCGCACCTATGAACGCTTGAAGAAACATGGTGCCAACTGGATTGAAGAGCTTCCGCCCACTCTATGGGCCAACAGGACAACTCCAAACCGGTCAACTGGAGAGACAACCTTCTTCCTGGTGTATGGATCTGAAGCAATCCTTCCTCCGGAAATCACCTTGGGGTCACTCCGGGTCCGGACCTTCGACGAAGCCACGCAGGACCAGCTCCGGCGTGAAGACCTAGACCTCCTTGAGGAGGGAAGGTGCCAAGCAGCTGTTTGGAATGCCCGATACCGCCAAGCCCTTCGGCGCTATTATCAGCGGCATGTACACAACTGACAGCTCAAGGAAGGCGACCTGGTGCTACGGAGAATACAATCTAGAGAAGGGTTAAACAAACTCTCCCCCAGCTGGGAGTGACCCTTCCGAGTGATTAGAGTATCCCGTCCCGGAGCGTTCGCTTGGCTACCGAGGATGGGACACCGCTCCCAAATCCTTGGAATATTGAGCACCTCCGTAAGTTCTACACTTAATATCACGGAGGTGAGTCTGTAGTAACTTGAGGTGTATGTTATAGAGTCATTGTACAGAGTCGGGTAGTTCCTCCGGGAGAACAGCCGGACCTTTCTCGGAAGGTCCGCAAAGTTCATGCAACACTTATTACAGTCTCAAGACTAAAAGTGTGGCTAGCTACCCTGGGTCAAACGAGAAATAAAACACGCTTAGTCTGGTTCCGTACCCTAAGAGTGTATTTGTTTCCCCTGTACCCCAGACCTATAATGAAAGACATCTTCATGTGAAACAGACTCCATGTGCATTTATTTTGTACAGGCTCAACATTTTTTATTTTTCTCTTTCTTGTCTATAACAAAGACGTGCAATTCTTAAGAAATTTTAGTTCGACCGGTTCATATACAATTCGAATTGTATTGTCGATTCTTTTGGATTCAAATATTGTTCGTGGCCCACTCGCCTGAATGCTGCCAAGCCAATCTAGGGCCAGAGTGTGCTATCGACTTAGTCTGGTCAAGCACCCTAAGTACGCCACTCTACCTACACCCCGGCAGGCCGAATTAAGGCGGGTCCAAGTACAATTGGATCTAGAAGTAAAGACAACGCATTCGATTGTATTTAGAATCGTGTTGGACCTAAAATTTTCTTGAGAATCGTAAGCCGCGATGAAGTTATAGACAAGAAACGAATTTTACTATTTTTCTTGGCTTTAGTGTGCAGGAAAAATAAAATCTACGTTGATGGAGAAAAGCCGGAGCTAACAAAGCTCCGACTCCCCTAGGTGGCTTGTAATCGATGTTACGCATTGAAAACGAGCATCACCGGATCTAGGAGGACCAGCCGTCGACGCTAAATAAAAGATGGTGAGAAGACCCCGCAAACGGAGTCTGCTGCCAACAAACTAAGTGTTGGCAAAGGTCACTGCCGGAGCTACTAAGCTCCGACACCCCGGAGGATTAGCTATCGATGCTCTACGCGTTGATAGGGATTATTGCCGGAGCTACTAAGCTCCGACGATAGACAATGCCGGAGCTTCTAAGCTCCGACAACCTCAGGGGGCCTTCACTATCGAAGACTTCGGACTTACACTCTACAAGTTCGGAGCAAATGAATCTTCAACAAAACACAATATCCTCTTGGTACATGTTCACAATCAAATTGTGTACATCTACCAGGGGGCCAAGTGAAGACAAAAGTGTTGAAGACAAAAAATGAAATTCACAAAAATTTGGGGATTTCATTAATCTGGAGACAAGGGGTTACATCTGGAGACAAGGGATTACAAAATTGAGAAAGAAGAAGAGAAAATACAAGTGAGAACTACAGAGATGGTCCTAGACCCTATGGAAGAATTGGGCGACCTTCTGGGCAACCTCCGACACGTTGGCTTGGGCAGCTTCGCCTTCTCCTTCAACCGGACCTTCAAGCACCGGGTCCAGAGGAAATTGGGAGTTTCGGCTGGTGTAGCACGTCAGCACATATTCTGCGACGTTCTTCGCCAGGGATTGCCCCTCAACCTCCAATTGGTCCCGATGACATCGCCCACCTTGGAGAGTTTGCTGCCTGCCGAGCTCAACGCCTGCAACGCGAGGTCCGGCTTCGGCTCCGGATCATCCGGGCGCACGGGGCTGAAGCCCATTGGTGTCAGCGCGTCGTTGGCCTTGCCCAGGAACTCCCAAATCTGTAGGGAGTCCGCAGTCCTCAAGCCCTTTATTTCTTCCAAGGATCTCCTGGCCGCCACCAGTTCAGAATTCTCGCGAGCGAGGCGCTCAACTTCTTTGGCATTTTGCTGAATCTTTTCAGCAACCCGCTTTTCGAGTTTTCCGAGCTCCTCCTCCTGGAGGTGGATCTTGTTCCGGCGGTCGACCAGGTCCTTCTCCCTGCCCCTCACTTTCTTCTCCCTGACAGTAAGGGCATACTCTTGCTCGTAGAGTTCCTGCCCTCGCACCCAGGCCTTCTCCTCTTCCTCATGGTAGCGCTCTTCCAATTTCTTGGCGCGCTCCTCGAGGCCCTTGTCAGCCAAAGCCACCTTCTCGGTGAGCTCCTCCTCCCTCCTCAGGAGGTCATATCGAAGCTCTATGAGTTTCTGCTCTTCATCTTCGAGCCATTTCTCCCTCTCTTCAAGTGCCCCCCAGCGCTTGATGAGTGTAGTGTTAATGGCCTCAAGCCTTTCTTGGCGTTCATCGGCCGCACTGTTAGCTGCTTTGGTCTGCTCGTAGATCTCCCAGGATTGAGCGTCGAGGGCACGAGTCATACTCTCCCTGTCATCCAATAACTTGCCCCAATATTCCAGGCGGACCTTCTCCCGCTTGATCCACTCTTTGTCGTCCGCTAGCCTCGACTGCGCCAGCTTCGTCTCGAAGTAGAGCCGGTTACGCCACCGCCTAAGGGTTTGGCGCTCCTCTTCAAGAGCCTTGCTGTCGTGGAAGAAGGCCAGTTGAACTTGACGCAGACTGGAACATGCGTTGTCAATAGACAGTGACAACAGGATAGGTTCCGGACCTGCTGGGGTCTTCTCCGCTGGTTCCAGTGGGTTTTCAGATACAAAAATTGGGTCCCACTCCACAAGAGTGGTCCCCTGGGTCTCCATGGCACTAGGGCCGTCCTCCGGGATGGCCTCAGTCGCCATCGAGGAAGGCCCCGCCGCCAGGTCTTCGTTCACCCCCTCAGGCAGGGGGCCAGCAACTTCACCAGGGCACTCCGGCTCAGCCGAGGGTACCTCCGATGTCGTCACTTCTGGAGCAGGGGACGCTTCTGGCTCCGGCCTGGGCACCTCCTCTGATGGGGCTCTAGCTCCGACGCCTCTGCAACAACCGGATCGGGAGCCGGAAGATCTTCAACATCAACCGGCCCTGCGGCCGGAGCTCCAACAATGATCGGCTCTGTGGCCGGTGCTTCAGAAGTAGTCGGCCCAACTGCCGGAACTTCCTCAGCTTCCGGCGCACACGTCGGGGCTTTAATCACCTCCGGCTCAACCGCCGGGGCTTCGACAATTTCCGGCTCTAAGGCCGGAATTACTGCTTCCTCCGGCTCAACAGCCGGAGCTTCCATCATCTCAGCACCAGGACCCAGAGCTTCAACCTCCAGGACAGGTGCCGCTGGCGCATCTTCTCTCCTGCGGTCCAGCGCTACCACGAGAGTCTCTGGGGATGAGTCAAGGTCCATGACCACGACAGCCGGTGCCGGAGCTATCGCAGCTTCAGCCACCACTTGGGGCGGCACCAGGACAGGAGCAGAAGCGTCCGCCCTCACAGCTTCAGTTACTGTGGCTGAGGGTGGAGCCTCACTCCTCTTCTTGGGAACGCTACAGATGATGGATGAAGAAACTTAAAGAATAGTTACTACAACTAAACAACTATCCAAGGTAAAGATTAAAAATTACCTTGGGAGACTTCCGCACCAGCTTGCGCGGAACCTTTTTCCCGGACGTTCCAGGCTGGTCATAGCCGCTGACGGCATGGAAGCTCCGGAAGGCCCCCCGAAACTCGTAGCAGCCACGGGCGCTTCCCTGGTCGAGGCTCCCCTCGATCGGAAAGAACCTCCGGACCTAGAGGCCTCCACCGGCCCTGGTGCCGGAGTCGCATGCCCGGAGCTAGCTCCCCGGGAGGACCCCACTACGGGTACAATCGCTGCGGTTGCAGAAGACCTCCCCCTCCGGGGAGAAGGAGCCGATGCAGAGGTGGCAGGCCTGACGGACCTTCCGTTGGCATGCTGCAGCTTCCTCTTCCGGCTCAAGGGTTCGTCTACCGGCTCCTTGCCCTTACCGACAACCTCGACCCTTGGCTTCGGGGCAAGGTCGGAACCACCTTCGGACACTCCAGGGATCGCCACCCTGGTGGTTGATCTTCTCTCAACGACACCAAGGTCGTCAAGCACGGGCATCTTCCGCCGGAGCTCCCTACTGAACTCAACTTCCACGTTCAGAGGAAGAAAAGCTGATGGCAGAGTCAAGTCGTCACCCTCGACGTCGATGCCGTGCTGGAATTTCTTGAGGTGGAACTCCAAGGTTGTCCCCACCATGTTGGACTTCAACCCGGTCTCGACCCGATCGTCGTCCATCACACTGTTGAGGGCCCAAGCGAGTTTTTCTCTCCTCTTCAGCAGTGCCCACCTGTTGACCAGGAAGTTACAAAACACCGCCAGAGGAGTTAATCCTCCCTCCATGCACTGGCGGATCCTGGTCAAAACGGGGTTGAAGGCGTCCGCCAACACCGGAGCTTCACTCCAAATCGTCATGTCAATGTTGGGGAGGCCTTCGGGCAGCTCTAGCCTCTCGTGCTCCTCCACCCGGATGACTATCCAGTCCTTCTTCCAGTCGTCCCACTTCCCAGAGGGAAACGACCGAAGGTACTTGAATGGGCACTTCTTGCGCTTCACAAAGTAGTAGAAGCCAAGGTACTCATTGCTCCTACTGGTGGTATGGACGGAGAAGAAGGTCCGGAAGAGTTCAATGCAGGGGGGATGCCCACCCACATCTCACAGAAGTGGACGAAGATAGACACAAGGAGAATGGAGTGAGGGCCAAGGTGGTATAGCTGCAGACCATAAAAGTCTAGCAGTGTCAAGAAAAAGGAGGAAAAAGGTGGGATCAACCCCACCATGGCGTACGAGGAGAAGTACACCATTTTGCCGGCGTGCTCCTTCTCAAACGAAAGCTCTCCCCCGGCGCGGACCGAGCGGTTGAAGAAGTCCGAGGACCATCCCATGAGGGTCCGGACCTTCTTCAGGTCGCCGTCGGTCTTCAAACGGCTCTCGCGGAGACCCAACTCCATCGCATCACAGCAAGGCAAGAGAGGAAAAGCGAAACACAAGTTGGGAGTTTGAGCGCAAGAATAGATGAGAGGCGTAAAGAACACCAGACGGTACGCGCTTTCCTTCTTAAGTAAGCCCTCGCAACGCTTGGATGGAAACCGCAAGGAAGTCGAAGATACCACTCAAAAATTCCACCCAGCCGATGACAAAAGGGCCCGGGACCACCCTGATGATCAAGTTGAGGTTCTTACCCAGGCGAACGGTTGTCATCATGAGGCGGGAAGCCCGAAGGCGGTGGCCTGACAAGGCGCGCGAAACCGATACGGTTTTCATATCGGGAACCGGCGACCTTCAATTGCATGAGATCCGCACGCTAAAGATCTCATCTGCCGCACGCGGGATACGCCACACGGCGGGGATTTAACTCCAAACCCTCGCCAACGGCACTTCCAAAGACCTTTGAAGACTCAGTTCAAAAGTCACGAGGATGGACCCACCTCCGGCGGAATGACTTCACCCAAGGGGTCTTCCTCAGAGGTGGGCCCAGGGGGCCACTATCGGTACCCTGGAAACCATACACCCCTTGAGGTTACAAAGATCTCAAAGGAAAGTCATCTACTTGATTTGAAGACCTTCGGAGGCCCACATGTCAGATATGACCGGACCCGCTTCTCCAACATGGTTAATCCCAGGGTCGCCACGTGTACTACCAAACCGGAGCTACCACCCATAAGGGGGAAGCTCCGGGCTATGTACTGAAATGGCACCCCCGGACCTAACCCCAAACCGAGGGAAGCTCCGGAACTGACACGTGTCAGGTAGCTCCGGAGCTACCTGTTTCCCACAGTATGCTCCGGAGCTGCCACGTGTCCAACCGTCGGATCTTCAGCCTCTAACCTCCGGAAGACTCCACAACCGCTCCGGATCTTCAAAAAGGAATCAAGAACTTCAAGACCATATTAAGTGTCATTAATACCATATTAATGACACTCGATCGGACGACCTTAATTACCAGTAACGGTGCTGTCAAAGCCTGTTACCCGGTCATTAAGGGCAATTAAACGTGTTGAATGAGTATCAATACTAGTAACCGCCGGGGCCACATGTCAGGCCAGGCTAACTTGTAACGGCCTGTCTTTGTACTATAAAAGGACAGGCCGACGACGGACTCTTCACGTTCAGATAGGCTATACACGTCCCATAGACGCTGGACACAAGCTCATACAGCTAATACAACACCAACACATCCGTGGAGTAGGGTGTTACGCTTAGGCGGCCCGAACCACGTAAACCTCTGTGTCTCCTGTGTCATTTCCAATTCACCTTCTTGAATCTCCGCGCGCCCACACCGAACCACAAACTCCTCTAACACTTTAGTAGTGTCGGGAGATCTGCCGGATCCAAACCACCGACAGTCGGGGTCCGCCATCCACATGTGCGGCTTCTTGCCGTCTGCACCGTCATCGTTCGTCTTCGTGCCCGTTTAGACACATACTTTAAATTCCAACTAAATGGACATAGTCAAGCCCTAAATTGGTAGTGTCTGGTCAAGCCAACCCGAAGCCTATTTTTTACATATAGTAACACTAAAGCAATCATATTAAAAATTATGACCATAATTTAAAAAACTAAACAATTCAATTAAACCTAAACATAAACAAATTAAACTAGCTAAGTGCGCACAATTAGCATATTTAGCATAATTAAACCAATTAGCACATTTAGCATAACTAAACCAATTAGCATAATGTAAACAATTAAGCAAATTAAGCATAATTTAAACAATTAAACAAAATAAATATAACTAAACATTTTACCACTAAACAATTACATTCAATTAACCACTAAACAATTAGTAATTAAAAAATTAGGTTGCCTCCATGGCCGACAATGGAGGTCGGCGTGGGGGAGGGGGGCGGGAGCCCTTAGCCGCAGGGGGGTTGGGAGGGGCAGGGAAGCCCTTACCTCTGAGTGGAGGTGGCGCGGCGGTCGGCGACGCTGCAGGCGACACGGGCAAGCGGTAGGCACGGCAATGGCGAGGCGCGGCTAGGCGCGGCGACGGCGGCTATGCTAGATGTAGAGGGAGTCATGAGGGAAGAAAGGTGTGCGGGGTAGAGGGAATGGGCCACGTGGGCAGCCTGCAGGGTAGGGTTAAGTCATTTATAACGTTGGTCACTTAACTTACGTGGGCCTAGGGTTTGGCCGACGAAAGATGTTTGTTAAATGTCATCGGTCCACTTACTTACGACGGTCTGGGTCTGGACCAACATAAGTTGCGAACTTAATTTTGTCGGTCTCAGTTTACCTATGTCGGCTGCGGGGCACGACCGACGTAAGTAAAAAGGACTTACGTCGGCTGACGGAGGTCGACGTAAGTTGATTTACTTACGTCGGCTGGCCACGTAAGTCTGGCCGAGTAATCATTCGGATTTTTTGTAGTGTAAAAACTATTTTGAAAGAGTTGGAAGTATCACAAGATGTAGTTACTAGTCTTTGGTGTGATAATCTTGGTGCTACCTGTATGGCGATCAATCCATTTTTTTTATGCCAGAACAAAACTTATAGAGATAGATTATCATTTCATATGGGAGCGTGTAGCAAACAAGCTTCTGCAGATCTCAAGTTTATATCATCCAAGGACAAGTCGCAGATGTGTTCACAAAGGTGCTACCAGTGCGGAAATTCAATGAATTTTGTCACAATCTCAACATTGGAAAGTGTTGTGATTGAGGGGGAATGTTGGAAGATCAACACAGAATAATATGAGGTGATGATTGGCAAGTCAAGATGAGGCGCAAAGAAGCAACAGAAGATAGAACTAGAGATAAGAATAGATGCTTTGAATTGTAATAAATTCTAGATAAAGCTAGACCTAAGTACGGTTGCACCAGTATTATATCGCATGCATTGCAAACAGGTTAGAGTACCATTAGATCGCAACCGCAATCGAGTCTAGCCTTACCTCCTGTACGCAAGTTTTTTATATAAATATATAGGCTCCAGCGAGACAAAGCTGCGAGTTTCAGCCAAGTTTACAATATGAACTACGAATATATCCAATTTTTTATATTTATTTGTAAGTTGTGATATGTTAAATCATTAGATTGATCCATTTATTTATGACTGTCATTACTGAATTTACGATTATGACCGTTTATTTACGAATGATATTGGACTTGTATTATCTTTTGAGAGCATAAAAAGATATAATGTATCATATGGGTATTCGAGTAAGACCGGACAGAAAATTTTGGTTAAAAATATTCAAGTACATTTTACGACATTTTCGGATCGTGTTTTAAAAAACAAAATTTATAAAAAACTAATATAACTGAAGAGGAGACCGAAGTAGAACACGACGGGGGGGGGGGGGGGGGGGGGGGGGGGGGTCACATACTTTGCAGCTACTCTCGTATAAATAGGTCATACTAACTGGGCCGGCATGCAAACCACAATTTTTGGCACATCCTGGATCAATTGGTGCTTGGCAGTATAATAAAATAATATAACATGCTGCATCAGAAATTAGTGACTATTGGGACATATTTTTATTGCAATATTTGTTGGCAACTATCGAAGTGTTATTGCGACACTTCCCCCGGACCTGCTTTGAGAGCAGCCCGCGGAGGTTCTTGATCGACAGGGCTTAGCCCTCAGGCGAGGTTGCACATACGAGAGATGGTGAGACAGTGGTTTTACGTGGTTCGGGCCGCCAGAGTGTAATACCCTACTCCATAGTGTGTGTTGTATTGCTAGAGAGTGTGCTCTCTTGGCTGTGAATGTGTCCCCCTGTAATGGTGGCAGTCCAATCCTTTTATATACAAGGCCCAGAGCCAGAGGATGTGTGGTAGCTCAGAGCCCTTCTCGGTGGGAGCAAAAGCCCGAAGCTGGAGGAAGTGTGGCAGCTCTTGAGCTCTCTTCGGTGGGAGCAAGGGCCCAAAGCGCGAGGACGAGAGGCAGCCCTGGAGCCTGCCTCAGCAGGGAGGCCGGGTCGGAGCTTCTTCTAGCTTGTACGCAGGGTACTCGGTCTGCAAGGTATCGACAGTGGCCTCGAGCCCACCTCGGAAGAGGTGACGATCCCACAGGTGGGGCCTTCATCCTGTCTTGTAAAAGTGACGTCAGCAGGCCCCCTGGGGGTGCTGGAAGGTCGGAGAAGTGACGTCAGCAACCCTCTTGGGGGCACCGGAGCTCAAAGAAGTGACGTCGGCGGCCCCTTGGAGGTAGGGGGCTCGGAGAAGCATCGATGGTGCCTACACGAACGAGTAGAACATCAATTGCAGGCTCCTTGTATGTCCTGCATACACGATAGACAAAAAGTAATTTTCGCTCGCTGGTCAGCACTTCCCTGCTCTTTAGTTTTTGTATTGCTTACTGTCCTTATCTAAGATACGAGGCCTGGGTAATTCAGTGCGACAAAATTCAGGGTATGGTCGCTGCCTTGCTCAGGGCATGAGCCATCCGGCCCCCTGTACTCAGCTGCTAGCACTGGGAGGCAAGGTGCGCAGGCTATAGGGTATGGAACCAGGCTAAGCAGGTTGCACACCCTGGAACTCCAGCTCGGCGTTAGCCTTTCAGAACTGAGAATCATTCAGTGCCATGGACTCCGAACAAGAAAACTACCATCAGAACCCAAACACATTGTATGTACACTCATGTGGACCCGCATTTAGCAGGATAGCATAACCTCGACTAGGACGAGACAGGGAAAGGAGTGACCGTCCATACGACAGGCAATATGCGAAAACGAGCATAACTTCACGAACATAAAATTAATATGTAATTAAATGAACATGGAAATACAGTGCGACAGTATCCAGGGTATGGTTATTGCCTTGCTTAGGAGTATGGGTCATTCGGCCCCCTAGTACTTAGTCGTAGCGCTAAGGAGCCAGAGTGTACATGCTTAGGGTGCAGGACCAGCAAAGCAGGCTGCACACCCTGGACCCCCTCGCATTAGTAGAAGTATGAGCTGATCGACCCCTAGTATTCAGTCGTTGCGCTGGGAAGGCAAAGTGTTACACGCTAAGGGCTGACCAGACTAAGCAGGTTGTACACTCTGGACCTCCCACTGACGTTAGCCTTTCAGGGGAGGGATTGTTCAACACCACAAGGCCCCGAGCAAGAGAATAACCAAAAGACCCTGGATTCTCCAGCGTTCACCTTGTTTAGGGTGTATGACGCCTGGCCCCCACTACTCAACCGCAGCGCTGGCGAAGCAGAGTGTGCACACTTAGGGTACGGAACAGACTAAGCAGACTGCACACCCTGGACCTCCCGCTTGGCGTAGGCCTTTCATGGGGGAGACCGTTTGGCATTACAGGAACCCAAACAAGAGGATGACTGAAAGACACCGGATACGCCACAAACACCGTAAGCAGACCCACACATTGTCCACGCTCACAGCAGACGACGATGTTGTTGTCGTGGCGACCAGAAGCCCGTTTGACGTCCTGCCATGGGGACCCCTTAGAGGCCCTCTGGTAGGTATGGCCAACTAATTGGGACGCCTACCACTTAGTCGTAGGATGTCGTCGGCGGGCCCCCAGCGGAGCACGGGAGCTTGGGTAGTTGACACTGGCGGACCCCCTAAGGAGTGTCGGGCTTGAAGGTTGACGCCGGCGGGGCCCCTAGGGAGTTTCGGGCTTGATTTAAGATGCATAGTCGTCATTGAAGAAGTCTTCCATGACGATGGTGACAAGGTAGCCGCCGAACCGAGACAGGGCCCATCCTCAATGTTCAGAACGTCCACGGTGGGTCCCCTGGGAGGTGCCGAAGTTGATGCTCTGATGTCGCCCACCCTCAATGTACGGAACATTGACGGCAGGTCCCCTAGAAGGTGTCGGAGGTGGATGCTCCGGCGGCGCCCATCATCAATGAGAAGAACATTGATGGCGGGCCCTCTGGGTGTTGCCAGAGCTACATGCTCTCGTGATGCCCACCATCAACACTAAGAAACGTCGACAGCGGGCCTCCTGGGTGGTGTCGAAGCTGGATGCTCCGGTAGCGCCCACCATCAACACTAAGAAACGTCGACGATGGGCCTCCTTGTGGTGAAAGCGCAACATATTGAGAGAGAAAATCACCCTACCTAGTGTGCCAAATATTGAAGTGTTCTTGCAACACTTCACCCGGACCTGCTTTGTGAGCAACTCGCGAAGGTTCTTGATCGGCAGGGCTTAGTCCTCAAGCGAGGTTGCGCATATGAGAGATGGTGAGACGATGGTTTTACATGGTTCGGGCCACCAGAGCGTAATACCCTACTCCATGATGTGTGTTGTATTGCTAGAGAGTGTGTTCTTTTGGGTGTGAATGTGTCCCATGTAACGGTGGCGGTTTGGTCCTTTTATAGACAAGGCCCGACGCCTTACGAGTGGGGTCTAGGGCTCGATAGGTGGTCCCGTGGCAATCTTATCCTAAAGATCTAAGGCTTCTCCACTACGATGCCTCTGACCTCGGCTTGGATACTCCTCGTGTTGTCGCCTCAGACGCTATAGACCCATGTGTAGTCGTTAATGGTGGCAGGGGATGTCTCGTCCATTTGTATTGTCACCGTAAGATACCCCACTTGGCGGAGTGGGGTTGGTCTATGGCACATTTATTGTGATGCAATTGGGCATAGCAGTACCTGACAGCGGCGTGCGCAGCACCTATGCGCCTGGGGAAGACGCGTGGCTTCAATGCGTTACTGGACAGGACGCGCTGCCCTGAAAGTGCATCTAGGACTCCCTTGTGGGTTTTGGATGATTTATGACAAGAAATTGGGATCCTAATCCTTTTGTTGAGATGAATGCAGGCAAATAATGAAAAATGAGCAAAATGCCAAAAAGAAGGAAAACGAGAAGCAAAGTGAATTTGAGCTCAAGGAGAAGAAAATAGTAGATTATTATGTATGGAGTGTGTTAAGGAAACACACCCAAGAGCTCAATCACTTTCAAGCACACACACACAATGCACAAAGTTATACAGGACCGGACTAGTCCGATATCAGCCGGACTAGTCCGATATCACTTTCTGCACTAGATCGGACAAGTCTGGTATCCACCGGACTAGTCCGATATCTTTCTGATCCACTTCGGACTAGTCCTCCCCAATGCGGACTAGTCCTCAACACAATGCACAAGTCACACAAAATCGGACAAGTCCGTTGTGATCCGGACTATTCCGATATTCTTTCTGATCCACTTCGAACAAGTCCGGTGTCTAGACGGACTAGTCCGATATACACACTGATCTAAATCGGACAAGTCCTACAAGTGCGGACTTGTCATCCTAAACACTTAGGGTTTCATATGTCCGGACAAGTCCGATGGCAATCGGACTAGTCCGAAGATTTCCAGTAGTGAAATCGGACAAGTCCGTTTTCAATCGGACTAGTCCGATATTCCTGGACACTTAGGGTTTGCTACACACAGCACACCGGACTAGTCCGGTGACCACCACGGACTAGTCCGATCTTTCTGAACCCTAACGGTCACTTTTAGAAACCCCATATAAATAGAGGTGCACGGCCCACTTTTACAATCTCTCGAACCCTAGCGCCGTCACACCTCCCAAGAGACTCAAAAACCACCTCTCTCCACGAAATTAAGTGCAAAATCGATCAATATATTGAAGATCACTTCTAGATCATTGGAGAGACACTTGGCACACATCATTGAGCTCTTGGTTTGATTCTCTAACACACTCTTGTGTCTCAATTTGTAATTTTCGAGTGTGTTATTGGTGGCTTTGTAAGTTGTAATCAAGGGAGCTATCAACGTGTGAGAACGCCCCTTCAACTTGGTTATTTACCCTTTGTGATTAGTGGAAGAGTATTGGCCTTCGTGGCGATCCGACGAGGGAAGGGTTGGAGAAGACCCGGTCCTTTTGTGGGCTCCTCAACGTGGACGTAGGTTGCCTTCGTGGTAGCCGAACCACGGGATAAATCGTGCGTCTTGTCCTTTTGCGTTCTTCATCTTAATTGATCAACTTAATCTAGGGTTTGATTCACTTTGTTCAATTTGAGTTAAATTGTTGAACAAGAGCCTTAATTGTAATAGAATTTGACATACAACTATTAAACTGTCATTCAAGTTTATATTTCCCCTGCAAACATTAACGAATCAATCAAATTGACTGAACTTGATCAACTTAGCCCGTGAAAACCGGACTAGTCCGCACTTTACCGGACTAGTCCGATATCTCTGGTATTGACTTTGTTGTTGAGTGTTACAGGAACCGAGAAAATTCAAGAAGGCCTATTCACCCCCCCCCCCCTCTAGGCCTACATTCAATTGGTATCAGAGCAGGTTCTTCAAGAAAGAGTGCAACCACTCGAAGAGATCATGTCGGACATGAAGGAAGTTCAGAAAATCAACAACCAGGAAGAAGTGAACAACGACAAGAACCAAAAGCTGGAAAGTATCTCGAAGCAATTCAAGACTTTGATGATGATGACGAGGAGACGCTGGAGCTGAAAGCACTCCTCAGAAAGAAAGCACTTTCCAAAGGGAAAGCTAAAGTTGAAGAAAAGAAGAAGGGGAGTAGTCACACCGACTACTCCCGATATCCTTTTAACTATGATCGTTTAAATTCAAACAACAGCCATTACCTATCTATTCCTCTTGGAAAAGCCCCACACTTCGATGGGAGTGATTACTCCATGTGGAGGCAAAATATGAAGATGCACTTGATTTCCCTTAACCCAAGTTTATGGCATATTGTGTGCACAGGAATAGACATCCCAGATGACGACGAAGAGCTCACCCCAAGTCAAGAGCAAGCCATCCACAGAAACGCTCAAGCCGCAGCCGTAATCACCTCCTCTCTAAGTCGAGATGAATTCACAAAGGTGGACGGACTGGAGATTGCCAAGGAAATATGGGACACACTACAAACAGCCCATGAAGGTGACCTGCATGTGCGGGAGGCGAAAATTGAAATGATCGAAGGCAAACTAGAAAGTTTCACAATTAAGGAAGACGAGTCTCCCCAGTACATGTACAACTGATTGAAGACACTTGTAAACAAGGTTCGATCATATGGGAGCAAGAAGTGGAATGACCACGAGGTTGTAAAGCTCATCCTTAGAGCCTTTATGCCTCGCAATGTCATACTATGCTCTATGATCAGAGAAAGTCCCGGGTACAAGAGGATGACTCCAGATGAATTGCTTGGCAAAATCATCAACTTTGAAATGATGGAGAAACAAGCCAAGCACGTCAAAGAAATAGCCGACCTCACATCGGCCAAGATGAAGGGAGTTGCCTTAAAGTCCACACTCAAGCCTCTATCCAAAGAAGCAAGAGAAGCACAGCTTGAGGAGGACAGCGATGATGAAAGCAGTGAGCTGGACGAAGAGGATATGATTTTGTTCATGAAAAAGTTCAAAAGAATAATGAAGAAAAGACAAGGAACAAAATCAAGTGAAGGCAAGTACAAGGAGAGGACAAAGCCAAAGATGAGGCGGGCGTGCTATAATTGTGGTGAGTATAACCACTTTATAGTCGATTGCCCGTATGAGGACAACAAGAAGAAGAATAAAGAAGCCAAGCCTCAACCGAAGAAATTCTTCAAGAAGAAGAAACAAGCTGAACAAGCACACATTGGAAAGGAGTGGGACTCAAACAATGAGTCCTCATCATCCGATGAAGAAGAGATGGCTAGCATAGCCATTGAAAGCACGTCCAAGAAACCCACACTCTTCCCCACGCTCGGTACAAAGAAGGGAAATGGCACTTGCCTCATGGCAAAGGAAGGTAAACGCAAGGTAAACATCAAAACTCCTTCCATGCATTCCTACTCAAGTAATGATGAACTAGATAGTGATGATGAAGATATGTTAATTGGATTAGATAGAAAAAATGCTGCTAAAATGAAATTTTTACTTGACCAACTTGTTGAGAAGGAATGGCTAATGGATCATCAAGAGGACATGATTATCTCCCAAAAGGAGAAGTATGTCGAACTTGACAATCTTCTAGTTCTTGAAAAGGAGAAAAACAGCTCACTAGAGCTTGAGCTAGCTTCAAGCAAGAAAACTTGCTTGGAGTTAACCAACTCAAACGTTGCAATCAAGGATCAACTTGATGACCTGATCAAGGTTAACAAGATCCTTGAAGTGCAAGTTGAGTCACTCAAGCTAAGTGAATCTTCCTCCTCTTCAAGTCTACCTTCTCAACCCACTTCAACTAATCTTGTTCATATGTGCAAATGTGGTAAAATCAACACCAGTTTGAAGGAAAAGTCTACCTCCACAAAGGATAAAAATCCTACCCAATGTGGAATATTTGACAAGGAGAGGATCAACTATGCACGTAGTTCATACTTGGTCCAAAGACCTCCAAATGTCAAGTATGGCATTGGTTACTCTTATGATGGAAAGCAAAATGCTGGAAGTCATAAGAATAACAAGGGAAGGATTACCTTTGTGAAGGGAGGACCCTCACAACCTGGTAACTCGAAAATTAAGAACCCGAACTCTCATGAACACCGGACTAGTCCGGTTGTGGTTCGGACAAGTCCGGTCACCCAGACTAGTCCGATCCATAAACAACAGCAACTTTTGTTCAAAACCTTTGATGCCTCTTATGTATTAATGAGAAACAATCTTGGTAAAGTTTATGCTTATTATGCTGGGCCACGCCATGGGAACACAAAATCCCATGTGTGGGTGCCCAAATGTATTGTAACTAACCTCCAAGGACCCAAGCAAGCTTGGGTATCTAAAACCAAGGCATAATTTGTTTCTGCAGGCCTATTCCTCCGGTGGATCCAAATGGGTGCTAGACAGTGGATGCACCAACCACATGACCGGATAAAGGAGGATGTTCATGGAATATGAAGAAAACGAGGACCCGAACGAAGGCATCTACTTCGGAGATAATAGTCAAGGAAGGGTGCTCGGTACCGGTAAAATAGCAATATCCTCTGAACACACTCTTTCTCATGTTTTACATGTTGAATCTTTAGATTATAACCTGCTGTCCATATCTCAATTATGTGACAAAGGTTATAATTGCTTGTTCACTAACGAGGGTGTGACCGTCTCAAGGAGGAGTGATGGTTCCGTTGCATTCAAGGGTATGTTGAAGGGAAAGCTTTACCTTGTTGACTTCAACAAGGATAAAGCCGAACTCGACACATGCTTGATTGCAAAAACCAACATGGGTTGGCTGTGGCATAGACGGCTAGCACATGTTGGTATGAGGAATCTTCAAAAACTCCTCAAGGGCGATCACATCCGAGGTTTGAAAGATGTTGTTTTTGAGAAAGACAGGCCTTGTAGCGCGTGCCAAGCCAGGAAGCAAGTTGGAGCACATCATCCCGCAAAGAACATCATGACTACGACAAGACCACTCGAACTACTTCATATGGACTTGTTTGTTCCAATTGCTTACATAAGCATCGGCGGTAATAAATATGGTTTAGTCATTATTGATGATTTTTCCCGCTTCACTTGGGTGTTCTTTTTGCATGACAAGTCAGAAACACAAGGGACACTCAAGAAATTCTTCAAGCGAGCGCAAAACGAGTTCTCACTATCGATCAAGAGTATTCGGAGCGACAACAGCACGGAGTTCAAGAACATACAAGTGGAGGAGTACCTTGATGAGGAGGGAATCAAGCACGAATTTTCAGCACCATACTCTCCACAACAAAACGGAGTTGCCGAAAGGAAGAACCGAACGCTCATAGAGATGGCAAGAACAATGCTCGATGAATACAAGACTTCGGATCGATTTTGGGCGGAAGCAATTAACACCACTTGCCACGCCGCAAATCGACTCTACCTTCATCGACTACTCAAGAAGACTCCTTATGAGCTACTCACCGGTAACAAACCAAACATTTCATATTTTCGAGTTTTCGGCTCTCCATGTTATATCTTGAACAAGAAGCCCAGGACATCAAAGTTCGCTTCGAAGTCCGATGAAGGTTTCTTGCTTGGTTATGATTCGAACACATACGCCTATCGTGTTTTCAACAAGGCCTCCGGACTTGTTGAAGTGGCACGTGACATAGTGTTTGATGAAACTAATGGCTCCCAAAAGGAGCAAGTTGATCAATGTGAATTAGGTAAAGAAGAAGCTCCTTATCAAGCATTGAAGAGAATGGCTCTAGGCGAAGTTCGACCACAAGAGTCATCGTCACAAATACAAGAGGAAAGTGAACCACAAGAGGAGATCAACAATCAAGGGGGAGCTTCGATACAAGATCAATCACAAGAATATGAAGATGATCAACAAATCAACGAGGGCAACCACTCAGGGGGAGAAGAAAATGATCACCAACACACAACTCTCCAAGTGCCACACCCAAGAGTACACCAATGCATTCAAAGGGATCACCCAATCGACAACATCATCGGTGACATCCAAAAGGGAGTAACCACTAGATCTCGTATAGCTAATTTTTGTGAGCATTACTTGTTTGTCTCCTTTTTGGAACCACGCAGGACTGATGATGCATTGAAGGATTCGGACTGGGTGGTGGCAATGCAAGAAGAGTTGAACAACTTCAAGAGAAACGAGGTTTGGGAACTTGTGGCAAGACCCAATGCAAATATAGTGGGCACCAAGTGGGTCTTCCGCAACAAGCAAGACGAACACGGAGTGGTGACAAGAAACAAGGCACGACTTGTGGCCAAAGGTTACTCACAAGTCGAAGGTTTGGATTTCGATGAGACTTTTGCTCCAGTAGCTAGGCTTGAATCAATTAGAATATTACTTGCATATGATACTCACCATGATTTCAAGCTATATCAAATGGACATGAAAAGCGCCTTCCTCAACGGACCGATCAAGGAAGAGGTGTACGTGGAGCAACCACCCGGGTTTGAAGACGAAGAGTTCCCCGACCACGTATATAAACTGCGTAAGGCCCTCTATGGCCTCAAACAAGCTCCTAGAGCTTGGTATGAGTGTCTTAGAGATTTCTTAATTTATAATGGTTTTCAAATTGGCAAAGTAGATTATACATTGTTCACAAAGAATCTAGATAATGATCTTTTTATTTGCCAAATCTATGTTGATGATATAATTTTTGGGTCAACTAACCAATCTTTCTGTGAAGAATTTAGTAGAATTATGACAGATAGGTTTGAAATGTCAATGATGGGAGAATTGAAGTACTTCTTGGGATTCCAAGTGCGGCAACAAAGGGAACATTCATAAGCCAAACCAAGTACACGCAGGACATACTCAAGAAGTTTGGCATGGACAAGGCAAAGCCCATAAAGACTCCCATGGCTACGAATGGCCACTTGGATCTCAATGAAGATGGACCGAGCGTCGACCAAAAGGTATATCGCTCCATGATTGGATCTTTACTCTACTTATGTGCATCTAGGCCAGATATTATGTTATTGTATGTTTGTGTGCAAGATTTCAAGCAAACCCTAAGGAATGTCACTTGACAGCCGTAAAAAGAATCTTGAGATATTTATTTCATACACCCAACCTTGGTCTTTGGTACCCAAAAGGCTCCAAATTCAATCTCATTGGTTACTCCGATGCAGATTATGTCGGGTGCAAAGTTGATAGAAAAAGCACCTCTGGCACATGCCAATTCCTAGGAAGATCTTTGGTTTCTTGGTCATCTAAGAAACAAAATTCCATTGCATTATCCACAGCCGAAGCGGAGTATGTTGCAGCCGGGAGTTGTTGTGCACAACTCCTTTGGATGCGACAAACTCTAAGGGATTACGGTTACAATATGAACCGTATTCCTCTCCTTTGTGATAATGAGAGTGCTATTAAAATAGCCCACAATCCAGTTGAGCACTCTAGGACTAAACACATAGACATAAGACATCATTTCTTGAGAGACCATTCCATGAAAGGAGACATAACCATCTCACATGTCAACACCCAAAAACAATTGGCCGACATATTCACCAAGCCACTTGATGAAAAGCGTTTTTGCGAACTCCGAAATGAGCTAAATATTCTTGATTCTCGGAGTGTGGCTTGAAAAGTTGCATACCTGTATGATTGCTTCAAAAATGTTGATTGAATTGTGAAAATCATCCCTCTCCATTTTTCTCTCGAAAAACTATGTCAATTATTAGATCTTGATGAATTTTGATCATTGTATGATTGTTGTATGCTTACTGGTCAAATTCATCAAGATTACTTGAATTGTTTTGCCCCTCTATTCTCTATTATTGAACCTTCAAATATATATGAATGGGCTATGAAATTCTTTCCTGATGACCACGGACTAGTCCGTGGTTACCCGGACTAGTTCGCCCATGCATACTAGTCCGCAGAGTGTCGGTTAGGCCGGACTAGTCCGATAGACCACGGACTAGTCCGATATAGGTCTCTGGATGACTTCGGACTAGTCCGGTCATGTCCGGACTTGTCCGATTTTTCGTGTCCATAACCCTAGCCGCCACCAAACCCTAGTCTCCTCCTCCCTCTCCTCCTCGTCAAGCGGAGAGCGAAGAAGACGAAGAAGATGACGAGAGGACAGACAGCGAAGAGTGAAGAACCTAGGACCTTCCTCTCTCTCTTTTTGGTGTCTTGATGCCAAATGGGGAGATATTGAGGGGGAGTCAAGTCTTAGCTTTAGCTGTAATAGGATGCGAGAAGAGAGCCTTCTCTGTACTTTTATTTGTGATTGTAATAGTTTAACACTGTTTTCATATTAAGTTTGGTCTTGTGATGAATTGCTCAATTTATTTGCGAGTATGTGATGAAAACTGCATTTCTGCTCCTGGAATGTCATATGCACTTGGTATCGGTTGATTAATGTAAATTATGTCATTCTCAATGTATTCATGCACTTAGTATGCATCCCACCATAAAGAATTCACATATGGATAATTCTCTTGTTGCTTGATGTATTTTTGAGTCATATGTGCATACTTTATGAAAATCTCATTTTTTGCCTTATTTTGTGAAATCTCAATTGGTTGTCATCAATCACCAAAAAGGGGGAGATTGAAAGTGCATCTAGGACTCCCTTGTGGGTTTTGTATGATTTATGACAAGCAATTGGGATCCTAATCCTTTTGTTGAGATGAATGCAGGCAAATAATGAAAAATGAGCAAAATGCCAAAAAGAAGGGAAATGAGAAGCAAAGTGAATTTGAGCTCAAGGAGAAGAAAATAGTAGATTATTATGTATGGAGTGTGTTAAGGAAACACACCCAAGAGCTCAATCACTTTCAAGCACACACACACAATGCACAAAGTTATACAGGACCGGACTAGTCCGATATCAGTCGGACTAGTCCGATATCACTTTCTGCACTAGATCGGACAAGTCCGGTATCCATCGGACTAGTCCGATATCTTTCTGATCCACTTCGGACTAGTCCTCCCCAATGCGGACTAGTCCTCAACACAATGCACAAGTCACACAAAATCGGACAAGTCCGTTGTGATCCGGACTAGTCCGATATTCTTTCTGATCCACTTCGGACAAGTCCGGTGTCTAGACGGACTAGTCCGATATACACACTGATCTAAATCGGACAAGTCCTACAAGTGCGGACTTGTCATCCTAAACACTTAGGGTTTCATATGTCCGGACAAGTTCGACGGCAATCGGACTAGTCCGAAGATTTCCAGTAGTGAAATCGGACAAGTCCGTTTTCAACCGGACTAGTCCGATATTCCTGGACACTTAGGGTTGCTACACACAGCACACCGGACTAGTCCGGTGACCACCACGGACTAGTCCGATCTTTCTGAACCCTAACGGTCACTTTTAGAAACCCCATATAAATAGAGGTGCACGGCCCACTTTTACAATCTCTCGAACCCTAGCGCCGTCACACCTCCCAAGAGACTCAAAAACCACCTCTCTCCACGAAATTAAGTGCAAAATCGATCAATCTATTGAAGATCACTTCTAGATCATTGGAGAGACACTTGGCACACATCATTGAGCTCTTGGTTTGATTCTCTAACACACTCTTGTGTCTCAATTTGTAATTTTCGAGTGTGTTATTGGTGGCTTTGTAAGTTGTAATCAAGGGAGCTCTCAACGTGTGAGAACGCCCCTTCAACTTGGTTATTTACCCTTTGTGATTAGTGGAAGAGGATTGGCCTTCGTGGCGATCCGACGAGGGAAGGGTTGGAGAAGACCCGGTCCTTTTGTGGGCTCCTCAACGTGGACGTAGGTTGCCTTCGTGGTAGCCGAACGACGGGATAAATCGTTTGTCTTGTCCTTTTGCGTTCTTCATCTTAATTGATCAACTTAATCTAGGGTTTGATTCACTTTGTTCAATTTGAGTTAAATTGTTGAACAAGAGCCTTAATTGTAATAGAATTTGACATACAACTATTAAACTGTCATTCAAGTTTATATTTCCGCTGCAAACATTAACGAATCAATCAAATTGACTGAACTTGATCAACTTAGCCCGTGAAAACTGGACTAGTCCGCACTTTACCGGACTAGTCCGATATCTCTGGTATTGACTTTGTTGTTGAGTGTTACAGGAACCGAGAAAATTCAAGAAGGCCTATTCACCCCCCCCCCCCTCTAGGCCTACATTCATGCCCTTTACTCTTTGGAGTCGACGGTCCATTGCAGGAGTGGGACACATGCCACATCCGAAGCCCTCCTCGGTGGGAGCAAGGGCTCGGAGCCAGAGGACGTGTGGCAGCTCCGGAGCCCTCCTCGATGGGAGCAAGGGTCCGGAGCTGGAGGAAGAGTGGGAGCTCCGGATCCCTCCTCGGTGGGAGCAAGGGCCCAGAGCTAGAGGATGCGAGGTAGCTCCGGAGCCCGCCTCAGCGGAGAGGCCGGGTCCGAAGCTTCTTCGAGCTTGTACGCGGGGGTACCCGGTCTGTAGGGTATTTACAACAACTCTAGTGACGTTTCCTAACATGTTGATTCTCTTCACCACTGCTATTAGATAATCTCTAAATGTTGGTGTGGTGATAGCAGTAGATGCGGCGTGGTTTCACGATTGAAGACGTCGGTGCTGGTGGTTAAGATGATGTTATGAGTGGGGCATTCTTCAGTTAGGTTGGTGACAGTACTAGATATCTTCGTGCATTAGTCAGTTGTGATGGAGGAAGCATGTGTACGAGTGTAAACACTGCTTCGATGGAGAGTTGGTCTGACAATAGCGATGCTTACGGATGTCATCGTGTTGAGTGTTGTTGATGGACCTTGTTAAAAAATACGAGGCAATTTACTAAACAATTCCAGAAAAGCATGCGAAAACGCAGCAGCGATTAACACCGGTAGACTGACGGAATGAGTAATATTGCGTACCAATTTGAAGCTGAAGAAACTGTTGTAGATCTGACGGCGTACAGCCGCTGCAGATGCTGGTGACGATGATGGGCCGCAGCACCCGATCTCTTCGGTAGATGACCCGTGATGAAGAACGTGAGCAGTCATGCAAAGCGCTTCCCAAAAAACTTATTCTCCCTCTCACGGTACAAGATTGCAAGGACGAGCGGTTCCGGAGACCTTCTCTCCCAACCGTTGGTGCACGCCGGCGCTCGGGATGGAGTAGACTAAAAGGCGGCACAAGAAATGCGAACGTGGTAATGATTTGGTCGTGGGATGATCTCCCCTATCCCCGCACGGCCATATTTATAGAGTCCTGCGAAGGCGGTTCGCTTGTGATCCGGAGGATCCGCATCCGATCCGACTTTGCAGTCGTAGACGCGTCCGTCTCTAACGACTTGGACTCAGTCTCGGAAGCCCAAAATTCAGAAGCCCAAAATCCCAAAGCCCGATTTAATTTTCTGCAAAAATATAAAATCATGGCTCCGCACGCGCGCGCGTGCGTGTGCGGGGCGGGGCGTGGCGTGGCGAGGCGAGCGAGCGAGCAAGAAGGAGTAGGAGCGCTCGTGGGCCACTCCTCTCTTCTCCGGTACTCTCTCACTCAATGAGTGGAAGAACAACCTCCCTTATATGTAGGAGTTGCTCCCCTTCCACTTCCCATGTGGGACTATCCATACAACACCACCTTCTCTTGCCCTAATGGGCCTTTGAGATTTTTTAGGAATTATTTCTAAATTATTGTTGGGCCAAGCCTATTAATTCTAACAATCCCACCAGATCTCAAAGCCATTAGAAGAGCGGTCATTCTTATTTCTTGTTTGATATAATAGTGTTTCAGCACAGATTATTAAGTTGAACTTCTACCTAGATCCTCGGGATTCATCAGCTCACAACTTGAACAATGGACTACGCCTTGAATTGCAAGTTTTGTGCAAACTGACTTCACTCAAAGATCATTACTAGTACTTGACTACTAGTAGTCTACCCCGCGGGTGGAGCATATGCGTCGTACTCCCTCGTCTCT
This sequence comes from Tuctoria greenei, assembly GCA_036927565.1. NCBI lineage: Eukaryota > Viridiplantae > Streptophyta > Magnoliopsida > Poales > Poaceae > Tuctoria > Tuctoria greenei. Next base: position 184,804,745 of record JAYESD010000006.1, read on the forward strand.
TCATAAACTTTCCAGAGATCATCCAAATCTCACAGACTGCAACATTAGACAGTCAGAGCTCATATAGGTGTGTTTCCTTCAAGATTGCCCTGTAGGACGGCATCTTTGCTACACATAGCCAACAAAAACACATTAAGGCAAATTGTCAACCTGCCTTACAGTTTGAGAGTATAGGTGTGCATCTTCACATAGAGGGGGTCTAAAGGAAGTACTCTCCTTGATGAACCATTAGCTTGTTTTCCCATGTCCTAATTCACGGGATCTCCAATCACATAGGCTGAATTACTACTATGGTGTCACATGAATGGGTCTCAAACCCATCTCCCTCGATGCACTTTCTATCACATTACGTGATAGACCCTTCGTAAAGAAATGTGCCAGGTTTTTATCTGTTTGTATGTACGAAATAGAAATAACTCCGGAGTTTCTCATTTTCCTGACAGATTTCAAACGTCTCTTGATGTGTCTTGATGATTTTGCTTATCCTTAGAACTGGTCACTTTGGCAATCACCGTCTAATTGTCACAGTTCATAAGGATTACCGGCAATGGTTTCTCATCTATAGACAAATCCATCAAGAGCTTTCGCAGCCATTCTACCTCTACAGTTGCTGTCTCTAAAGCAGTCAGTTCTGCTTCCATGGTTGACCTCATCAAAATGGTCTATTTGCAATACCTCCATGATATAGCACCACCAACTAGAGTGAACACATATCCACTCGTGGCATAGAGTTCACCAACATCAGAGATCCAGTTCAAATCACTATAACCCTCAGGCACGAACGGATGCCCAGTATAGTGAATTCCATAACTCATTGTACCTCTCAAGTAGCGCATAACCCTTTCAAGTGCATGCCAAAGATCTATACCCGGGTTTGACATGAACCTGCTTAGTTTGCTCACATCAAACGAGATATCAGGACGGGTTGCACTTGCTAGGTACATGAGTGAACCGATCATCTGAGAATATCTAAGTTGATCTCTTGACTCTTTCTTGTTCTTTCTAAGTATCACGCTGGAAGGAGTTGGAGAAATCTTGCTATCCATAAAGCCGAACCGGCTCAAGATCTTCTCAACATAGTGGGATTGACTTAAAATAATCCCACTCTCATCCTTATTCAGCTTAATGTTCAAAACAACATTAGCTTCTCCTAGATCTTTCATATCAAACCACTTTGATAGAAAGGACTGACCTCAGAAATTATATCAATGCTCATACTAAAAATGAGTATAGCATCCACATACAAGCATAATATAATGCTATCGCCCCCACCATGGCGATAGTACACACACCAATCAGCCTCATTAATGACAAAACCCGCAGACGTCAAAGTATTGTCGAACTTCTTCATGCCACTGCTTAGGTGCTTGTTTCAGGCCATACATGGATTTCAACAATTTGCACACCTTTGTCTCTTCATCTTTTACTACAAACCCATCAGGTTGTTCCATATAGATCTTTTCTTCCAACTCTCCATTAAGGAAAGCTATCTTCACATCCATTTGATGGATGATTAGACCATAGGAGGCAACCAAAGAAAGTAGTACACGAATTGTCGTTATTCTGGCGACAGGTGAATAGGTGTCAAAATAGTCTTCACCTTCCTTTTGAGTATAGCCCTTTGCAACTAGCCTCACCTTGTACTTTTCAATAGTACTGTCATGCCTGAGCTTCTTCTTGAACACCCACTTGCAGCCTACTGGTTTGCACCTGTACGGTCGTTCAGTTAACTCCCAGTTTCCATTAGAACTAATTAAGTCCATCTCATTATGAACTGCTTTTTTCCAGTCATCTGCATCAGGTGATACATATGCCTCTGCTATGGATCTAGGAGTATCGTCCAAAAGGTACACAATGAAATCATCACCGAAGGATTTTGCAAATCGTGATCTCTTACTCGACTGGGTTATTTCATTGTGTTCCTCCTTTTGGGCACTCTCAAATGGTGTATCAAGAAACTCGCTACTTGTGGTGGATTCAGGACAAATTTTAAAAGAGATTCTAGTAGTGCTATGCATATCTTTCATAGAAAAAATATTCTCAAAAATTGTTGCATCACGAGATTCTATAATAGTATCAACATGCATATCAGGTACCTCAGATTTAACTACTAAAAATCTATATGTGATGTTCCTATGAGCATATCCTAGTGTAGGATCGAAGAGCACGTGTAAAGCTACAAGAGGGGGTGAATGGTAGATTAAAACTTTTCAGCGGAAGCAACAAAACACCCCTCAACAGAAAACCGATTTGTTAAATAAACTGTATGTGCGAATAATCTAAACGTGTTCAACTGTGACAAAACTAGTATAGATTGTAGAGAATCAAGTCATGAAGACGTCACAACAAGAATCACAAAAATCCGTCGAGAAAAACTCAAGTTACGATCAAAAGATCGAACAAAGGTCAATCTGTCCTACCCGAGAAAAACTGTTCTGGGACACTGCAAAGAAACTCGTGTAGATAAGAAACCACAAATCCAATGACTGTGAAATTTTCACAGATGATAGAAAAACAAGTTGTGAAGAAAGGTAGTGCTGTGCTGAAACTCGACGAGAAAAACTTGTCTGAAACAAGTCGGACGAACAAGGCACAAAAGTTCCTTTCACCTACGAACTTTATTCAATAGAACACAAGAGGAACAGCCCCAAAGTCGTGTACCATGAGCTCTGGTCTCCCTTGCTTATATAATCAGCCCTTAGGCCAACCCAAAACTAACTAGGACTCTAATCCTACTCAATACACTAATCAGCACTTTCTATAACGGCTCGAGACTCTTCTATACACAGATAGAAGCAATCTTAAGGCTTCCAAACACCTTAGGAATGTATCACACATTCCTAAAACAACTAAAATTCGTGACCCACACGAAATCCTATGATAACCAACTCAAAATTTTCCATATTTGAGTCAAACACGACTCAGCCGCAACCTGAGTCCATAACCTAGTCGACTGGACTTTTCTGACCAATTCTTTACGTCCACATCTCTTCATCACGCCTCAGAACCATGTAGCCACGTCCATGCACTCCTTGCACACGTGCAAACATCTTCCAACGACGTCCACGGTACCTTCATATGCATTGTTCTTAATTCAAACATGTTGTGCGACCTCCCGATCAACTCAACCACAATTTCTCCCGAACTTGGTTGTTAGAACCTCATATCCTCCCTGAGACTAGTCCAATGGATCCTGTCACCAGCCGTGTCTTGAACTCAAGCAACACCTGCACATGAACAAACAACCAATACTTCCGAGCACAGGTCCTCAACTTGACTCTCGTCAGTTCTGAAACCACAACATCTTACGTGAGCACCACACATAAGCATGTTGCAAACCATAGCAAAACGATATCAATCATAACCACCATGATCAGCCAAAACGCATCAAAAACTTAGTAGAAGAATACTAAGAAAACTTTCCAAGAATATAAAGCAAGTTCAAAATATTTCACAGTAAAAGTAGGAACATTGCGATCAAGCTTCGAGCCTTGCAAAATCTAACCGGAGCTTGAGCCGAAACTTACCAAAACTAGACGGACCTAGCGCTGGAGCTCATCAAAGCTAGTCGGACCTAGCGTTAGAGCTTACCAAAGCTAGTTTGAACTATTAAACCCAAAAGCCAGAGCTAGAAAAAGCAAATCAGATCTTAACAAAGACATGTTGGAGCTATCAAAGATATGTCGGAGCTAAAAACAAAATTCACCAGAGCTTCCCAAAAACATGTCGGACCTAGACAAAGCAAGTTGGACCTTACGCTGGACCTTGCCGGAGTTCGGACCTAGAGTCGGACCTTGATAAAAGGGTGTTTTGTCAGTATTCAAAACTTTTATCGCCATAGCCAATGTATTCAGCACACATAGGTCTCACAATCTCCCCCTTGATGAATGCATTGGCAAGACCACTTAAGATCCGAACATTGGCTTATTCACATGAAAAGTTTTGAAAACAATTTCTCCTCCTTTTTGAAAATAAAATGAGATAGAAATAAATTTCTTCCCCTTGCATAATTCTCCCCCTAAGAAGAAACGTCCCAAAAAAACTTGTGAATATGTGCAACGTGTCATCAATTTCTCCCCCTTTGACAATGTATTCAGCAAGGTACAAAAGAGCAATTTTAATTTGTTATGAGAACATTATAACATATACATATAAAACAAAGCTCATACAAGTCATACTATCAAGTAACTTACACTATCACAACAATGAGATACATAAAGTAGTGTAAGCCATGCTAGAGATCAAGTGTAATTTTCAATTTAAGCAGGTCATGATCTCACAAACTTAACTATTTCAAAACCTGAAAGCATGACACTTGTTGCTGCAATTTTATTTTCTTTTAAGCACAAATTTTGATCATATGATATTTGCAAGAGATTATATGCACATCTGCCTTATTCTAACCAACCAAGCCAAACCTATGTTATTTGACAATCAGAAGCTAAAGGACATGGTTTTAGTCTTACACAACTTCTTCCAAGTTCATATCTAAGTGCAATGATAAGCCATCTCATAAGAAGTGCGATGCATGCATATTCTCTTGATCTTATCTCAATTTATATTTATTCATAAAACTCAACATGTGAGTTGATTACTTGATTAATTCATTATGATTAAAAGCACTTGTGATCATGCAACAAGTTCAAAACAGCAAGAAAGTTCGATCATGGCCATATTTAGTGTAAGTAATTATTCCAATTACTAGTCATGGCAAAAACTACAAAATGTATTACATGAGTAATGTAGTAAGAACTTTCAGTATGTAAAAGGAATTACAAAGTCATATATGTATAAAATACTATACTAATGTTATTTTAAATTCAAATTCACACATAGACTTCCCAAGTTTCAAAACCTCCCCCTCAATTTAAGCCATGAGGATGCATAACCCCTATTTCACTATGAATGTAACAAAAACGAGTGAAATCCAAAGGTTTTGTGAAAATGTTAGCCAATTGTTGTTCGATATCTACATGGTGAATCACAATGTTTCCTTTTTCAACATTATCATGAAGAAAGTGATACCTAATATCAATGTGCTTTGTTCTAGAATGTGCACGGGGTTTTTAGCAATGCAAATGGCACTAGTGTTATCAAAAATAATGGAACGCTATCTACATCAACCCCATAGTCCTTAAGTGTTTGAACAATCCAAAGAATTTGTGAGCAAGCGCTAGCAGCAGCTACATATTCAGATTCGGCTGTGGATTGTGCAACTGAGTTTTGTTTTCTAGAGGACCAAGCAACAAGTGAATTACCAAGAAAATGACAAGCACCCGAAGTACTTTTCCTATCAATCCTACAACCCCCAAAATCAGCATCCGAAAAAGCTTTCAAATGAATGGTTGAGGAAGAAGGAAGAAAAATGCCAAATTCTTGAGTTCCATGTAAGTACCTGAGAATGCTTTTGATGGCTTGACGATGTGAAGCACGTGGGGAAGCTTGAAATCGTGCACAAAGACATATGTTGAATTGTATGTCCGGTCTTGATGCTGTGAGATACAAAAGTGATTCAATCATGCTTCTATATTCTTTTTGATCCACGGGTTCACCATCTTCATCAAGTTCAAGTGTCATTGTTGTACCCATTGGTGTCCGAAGAGGCTTGCTTTTGTCCATGTTTAAGCGCTTGAGTAGGTCTCTTGTATACTTCGTTTGATGCACAAAGGTACCTTCCATGGTTTGCTTGATTTGTGGCCCCAAAAATTATGTGAGTTCTCCCATCATACTCATTTCAAATTCTGAACTCATCATAGCTGAAAACTTGGACACAAGATCATGAGAAACACAACCAAAGATAATATCATCCACATACACTTGAACGAATAATGAATCATTGTCATGCTTAAGCACAAAAAGAGTTTTATCAACCTTGCCCATGGTAAAACCCTTTTCAAGTAAGAATGTTTTTAACCTATCATACCATGCTCTAGGGGCTTGTTTGAGACCGTACAAGGCTTCGGACAGTTTGTAAATATGATTAGGAAAATTTGAATTTTCAAAATTTGGTGGTTGCTTGACATAAACCTCCTCGTCTATGTAGCCATTAAGAAAAGCACTTTTAACATCTATTTGATATAACTTGAAACCTTTAGATGCAGCAAAAGCTAACAAAATTCTTATGGCTTCTAATATAGCAATAGGAGCAAAAGTTATATCAAAATCTAGACCTTCAATTTGTGTGAAACCTTGAGCAACCAACCTAGCCTTCTCCTAACCACAACCCCATCCTCACTTTGTTTATTTTTAAACACCCATTTAGTTCCAATTAAAGTGTGCCCTTGAGGTGGAGGTACAAGTTTCCAAACATTATTTCTTTCAAAATTTTCTAACTCTTCTTGCATGGCAATAATCCAAGATTCATTAGTGAGTGCGTGTGATATATCTTTGGGTTCAAAAGAAGCAACAAAAGCAAAATGAGAGTGAGAGTTTGGATCGCAAAACCTGGACCGTGTGACTCGTTCGTGCAAGCTTCCAATCATTTGTTGTGGATGATGACTTTTGAGAATCCGAAGGGGAGTAGACACTTCACAAGCTTCTTCTTCTTCATGTTCATCACAAATCGATGAGCTTGTGACTTGAGGACAATCTGGATCAGCAATGATGGTTGTCGGTGCTCGTTGAGAATCAACATCCGGAGCTGAACCAAAGTCATTAGCTACTGAAATTTCGGGCAGCAGCTCCACTTCTTCCTCATCTTCAACGAAAATGCTCTCCCCCTGTGGATATGGATCCGGACATGCAATATTTGAGCTAGTACCTGGGCTAGCTTCATCAAAAGACACCTCACAAGTCTCCACAATTTGTTAGTGTTAAGTAAAAACACACAGTAGCCTCTAGTATGAGATGGATAACCAAGAAACATGTCATCAATGGATCTAGGTTCAAATTTATCAAGATTACCATGTTTCTTAACAAAGCATTTTCAACCAAAGACCTGAAAGTGTGTAATACTAATCCTATGTCCAAACTGGAGCTCATATGGTGTTTCACCTAGCTTAGCGCGCAAGAAAACAAGATTTGAGACATAATAAGCGGTTGCAATCGCATCAGCCCAAAATTTCATAGGAGTTTGATATTCATCAAGCATAGTCCTAGCCATCTCAACTAAGGTTCTGTTTTTTCTTTCTACAACACCATTTTGTTGAGGTACATATGGTGAAGAAAATTGATGATCTATTCCATTTTCAACACAAAAGTGATCAAAAGATTGATTTTTAAATTCGGTTCCATTATCACTTCTAATTGCTTTTAAAGATCTTGGGTGATCAATTGATAATCTAAGAAATAAAGTTCTAAAGTGACTAAAAGCTTCATTCTTAGATGTCATAAAGTAAACCTAAGAGTATCTAGAATAATCATCAACAATCACAAGAACATACCATTTACCTCCAAAGGATTGAACACGTGAAGGTCCTACGGTGTCAAGGTGCAAAAGTTGACCCGACTCAGTTGTCATGATCATTGTGAGAGGAGTATGTGAACTTGCAACCATCTTAGCATGTCTACAAGAAGAGCACACAATTTCCGTGTCCCCTTTAAGCTTAGGCAGCCCGCGTATGCGATCAAGAGTGCTAACACGCGTTAGAAGATCAAAGCCTACGTGACCAAGTCTACGATGCCAAAAATATAAGTCCTTTGAATCATTAGCAACTAGACACCTATGCTTATAGTAAGACATATCAAAATCAGCTTTAAAACTCTTCCAAACTGAGACATGCTAAAAATAAGCTCACTATTTGAACCTACAACTTTGAAGGAATTTTTAGTGAAAATAATTTCCAGATTTTCATCTAGCAGTTGTGAAACAGAAAGCAAGTTGTATTTCAAATATTTAACAAGTGCCACATCCTTCAAAGTGTAGTGATCATTTACTCTAACCGAACCCTTAGCAATTATAGGAGTTGAAGAATTATCGGCAAAAGTAACATTCTCTACGTGTGACACAAAAGAAAGGGAGGAGAATCATTCTTTGTTACCGGTCATGTGGCGTGAGCAACCTGAATCCACAGTCCAAATATTCTCCTTCCTCAAGCGTGTAACCTACATAGAAGAACAATACGTCGATGACTCAACACTGGGGTTGGTCAAAAGGCATTTAGGAATCCAGTATTGAATCACACGACGTGCAGCAGGAAAAACACGCGAAAGCTGAGATAAAACAGCAGGTTTATGAGTCAAAGTTTGAGATTGTTTGTTCCTAACTACTGACCTATAAGGTGTTACTTGTGTAGCACAAAAAACAGTACCTCCGAAGGCAAAAATAGAAGGTCCAGAGGTAAACTTTGAATGTTTATGACTCATAACAGCAGGTTGCATGTTCCTGACATTCGGTTTAGTATGTGCAGCAAATTTTGCATGGGAGTAATAAGATCTAGCTTGCATTATTTCCTTTTTATGTTGTTTAGCTAGTCTAAAACAAAAATCTATGACATGACCATCTCTACCACAATAGGTACAATGAAATTAAACTTTGTGTTCATGTCTAGATGAGCATGCAATATGTTTATTTGAACCCGAATGTGATAATACGCCTGTAGATTTAAAAATCACTTCTTTTTGTTTAGGATATGTTTGAATCAAACCAGTTCCTAATGACTTTACAATTTTAGGTGGATGTGCCTTAGCATGAGCATGAGAATCAAAATCTAAACCAGTTCTATCATTGCAAGACTTGGAAGAATTCAGCAGCAAGTTTAGGTTCTTATTCCCATTACAAAACCGCTCTAGTGTCCTATTCATATCATCAAGTTTCTTAGACAAGTCTATGCAGTTTTCACATGAAGTTTTTCCTTTTAGTTTGCAATTGGAATAATATTTAACTTCATGAGAATGTAAAGCATTGTTCAGTATGGAAATTTCACTCATTGCATCTTTTAGTTTCTTGTCAAGATTGTCACATGCAGAACAGCGCAAATCAATTGTAGAAAAAGAAGCATCTTTTAAGTTTCCAATATTAAGTGTAGCAAGCTTTTTGTTCTTTTGAATTTCAAGTTCAAGTATATCAAGTGTGGAGGTATGTGCACTTCTTAGGGAGGACAATTGTTCATATATTAAGTCACATGAGGAACAAGAATCATCACTAGGAATCAAGGATTTTAAATGATTAATTTTAGATTCTAGTGACTCAATTTTAACAGTATTGTCCCTAAGCTTTTTGTCATTTTTCTTAACAATAACAGTGGCACGAGAAATAGCATCACACATTTCTTCGCAGGTAGGACATACCTCTTCATTGTCACTGTTGTGGTTTGCATCCTCCATATTTGATCTTGATTTGCCCGCCATGAAACACAAGTTTGCTAGATCATCTTCATCTTCATCACTTTCAATGTCTACATCACTCGAGCCAAGTTCTTGAAGTGCGGTGATGAAACTGTTTATCAATTTGTGTCCTGTAAAACCCTTCTTTTTCTTGTTAATGTTGCCAGAAGAGGACTTGACTTTATTTTGCTTTTCATCACGGGTAGAAGGACCTGAAAGGTTAGGGCAGTCTGTACGAAAGTGTCCTGTCTTACCACATTCAAAGCATTATTGAGGTCCGGAGCTTCCTCTCCTTCTAGTTGTCACATTTTGTAATGCTTTTGAGAACCGAGTAGAGATGAGTGCTAGGTCCTCTTCTAGAAATTCTCAAATCTGTTCCAAGGTTAGTGAAGACAGCAAAGCAAGTATATTGCTAGATGAAGATTGGCTGGATCTAGGCTTATCATGTTGAGAAACAAATGCAATAGACTTTTTGGGGTTCTTACGCGAGATTATGGCAATTTCATGAGTTTTCAATTTAGAATATAGCACATCTAATGTAAGTGTACTCATGACAATAGAGTCACGAATAGATGTGACTTTCATCTCCCGAATTGACATGTCTAATGCACTTAGTAATTGCCTAGCATTCTCAGCATCTGAAAAATTAACATTGACGCTACGCAAGTTGCTGAGAATTCTATTAAAACGAGCAAAGAGGTCATCAGTGGACTCACCGGGTTGCATCTCGAAACGCATGTATTCTTTCTTGAACATATTCTGCCTTACCTCCTTGATCGTGTTGGATCATTCGTGGTAGTCACAAAGTGCTCTCCACACATCGTGCGCCGATTGGAGGTGTGCAACACGGTCGAAGTCACTTTGAGTTAATCCTTGTATGATTAAGTTTCGAGCCTTGTTGTTGTTGTCGACATCCTCAGATTTGTAGTTGTAACTTGATCGTTTGACGGCACTTCGTAAGGCTTGTACACCTTCTCCCATATTGCGAAGCCTTGAGACTCGATGAAGGCTTCCATACGTGCCTTCCAAACCTGAAAATCAATACCACTAAAGACACAAGGTTTTGCGGAGTATTTCTCCATGATGATTAGTCAAAACATGTGCAAATCACAAAGATTAGAGCATTGTGGCTCTAATACCAATTGTGGGATTGAAGAGCAAATGTAAAGCTACCAGAGGGGGGTGAATGGTAGATTAAAACTTTTTAGCGGAAGCAACGAAACACCCCTCAACAGAAAACGGATCTATTAAAGAAACTGCGTGTGTGACTAATCTAAACGTGTTCAACTGTGACAAAACTAGTATAGATTGTAGAGAGTCAAGTCACGAAGACGTCACAACAAGAATCACAAAAATTCGCTGAGAAAAACTCAAGTTATGATCGAAAGATCGAACAAAGGTCAATTTGTCCTACCTGAGAAAAATAGTTTTGGAACACTGCAAAGAAACTCGTGTAGATTAGAAACCACAAATCCAACGATCGTGAAATTTACATAGATGATAGAAAATCAAGTTGTGAACACAACCAAAAATAATCACATCGATTGGATCTGTAAAACTCGAGTTATGATAAAACCACCAAAAAAAGATAGTGCTGTGCAGAAACTCGACGAGAAAAACTTGTCTGAAACAAGTCGTACGAACAAGGCACAAAAGTTCCTTTAAAATATGAATTATATTCAATAGAACACAAGAGGAACAGCTCAAAAGTTGTGTACCACGATCTCTGTCCTCCCTTGCTTATATAACCAGCCTTTAGGCCAACCCAAAACTAACTAGGACTCTAATCCTACTCAATACACGAATCAAAACTTTCCATAACGACTCAAGACTTTTGTATACGCAGATAGAAGCAACCTTAAGACTTCCAAACACCTTAGGAATGTATCCCACATTTCTAAAACAACTCAAGTTTGTGACCCACATGAAATCCTATCATAACCAACTCAAAACTTTCCATATTTGAGTAAAACACGACTCAGCCGTAGCCTGAGTCCATAACCTAGTCGACTGGACTTTTCCGACCAATTCTTTACGTCCACATCTCTTCATCACACCTCGGAACCATGTAGCCATGTCCATGCACTCCTTGCACACGTGCAAACATCTTCCAACGACGTCCACGATACCTTCATATGCATTGTTCTTAATTCAAACATGTTGCGCGACCTCCGGATCAACTCAACCACAATTCCTCCTGAACTTCATTGTTAGAACCTCATCTCCTCCCTGAGACTAGTCCAATGGATCCCGTCACTAGCCGTGTCTTGAATTCAAGTAACACCTACACATGAACAAACAACCAATAATTCCGAGCACAAGTCCTCGACTTGACTCTCGTCAGTTCCGAAACCACAACATCTTACGTGAGCACCTCACATAAGCATGTTGCAAACCATAGCAAAATTATATCAATCATAACCACCAAGATCAGCCAAAATGCATCAAAAACATAGTGAAAGAATACTAAGCAAACTTTCCAAGAATATAAAGCAAGTTCAAAATATTTCACAGTAAATGTAGGAACATTGCGATCAAGCTTCGAGCCTTGCAAAATCTAAACGGAGGTTGAGCTGGAGCTTACCAAAACTCGATGGACCTAGCGCCAGAGCTCATCAAAGCTAGTTGGACCTAGCGCCGGAGCTTACCAAAGCTAGTCGGAACTATTCAACCCAAAAGTCGGAGCTAGAAAAAGCAAGTCGGAGCTTAACAACGACATGTCAGAGCTATCAAAGATATGCCGGAGCTAAAAACAAAATTCACCAGAGCTTTCCAAAAACATGTCGGACCTAGACAAAGCAAGTAGGACCTTACGTCGGACCTTGCCGGAGTTTGGACCTAGAGTCCAACCTTGATAAAAGGGTGTTTTGGCAGTATTCAAAACTTTTATCGCCATAGCCAATATATTCAGCACACATAGGTCTCACACCTAGAAAGACACAATCTACTGTCTTTGGTCTCAGCTTGCATTTTTTGGTAATTGGAACATTGACCTTTGTCAAACATCCCCAAGTACGCAAGTATGAATGTGATGGTTTTCTCCCAACCCACTCCTCATAAGGGGTTTTCTCTTTATTCTTGTTTGGAACATAATTTAGGACATGCCATGAAGTCAATAGAGCCTCTCCCCCCACCATGTCTTAGATAAACCGGATGTGTCTAACATGGCATTCACCAAGTCACACAATGTGTGGTTTTTCCTCTTGGCTATCCCGTTTGATTGGGGTGAATAGAGAGGCGTCCTCTCATGTATAATACCATGTTTTGCACAGAAATCATCAAATATTTTAGGAAAATACTCGCCACTGCGATTTGACCTAAGACGTTTGATCTTTCTCTCTAACTGGGTTTCTACTTCAGATTTATAGATTTTAAAGTAGTCTAAAGTTTCATCTTTAACTTGCAACTAATAAACATAGCAGAATCTAGTAGAATCATCTATTAATATCATAAAGTATTTATTTCCACCTTTTGTCAACACACCATTCATCTCGCATAGATCAGAATGTATGAGTTCTAATGGTGCCAAGTTTATCCCCTCGGCTGCCATGTGAGGCTTTCGAGGTTGCTATGATTGCACACAACTATGGCACTTAGAACTTTTGACAATGGTGAATTCCAGAATTAATTTGACACTAGATAGCTGAATCATTAAACCAAAATTAACATGACATAAACGGGAATGCCAAACACTCGATTCATCATTAACACTGCCACAAATATGATTTACTGATTTATTATTAAAATCCGAAAGAGAAAAGTGGAACAAGCCTCCGCATTCATAGCCTTTTCCAATAAATTGTCCATGCTTCGACAGAACTATTTAATTGGATTCTAAAACTACTTTAAACCAATCTTTGCATAGAAGGGTGCCACTAAAAAGATTCTTGTTCATAGTAGAGATATGTTGCACATTTTTCGACTGGACAATCTTAATAGAAGTGAACTTCAGATCGACCGTGCCAACACCACAAACAGAAGTATGTGACCCATTCCCCATTAGGACGGCGAAATCTCGAACCAACTGGTAAGAAGTAAACATGGACATGTCAGAACATACATGAACATTAGCACCCGTATCAAACCACCAAGATGGTGTTTGAGAAACAGAAAGAATAGTAAAGGAACTATCGTACCCATCTGCATTGCTAGACGTCATAATGTTGACATTTTTTCCCTCTGCGCTCTGCCCTCTCAGGACAGTCCTTGGAAAAATGTCCCTGCTACCCACAGGTGTAGTAGCAGCCATCAATAGCTTTGTTTGACTTCTTCTTCTTCTTGAAAGCATTAGTTTTATTTGGCTTGAATTGAGACTTGTTGTTCCCTTTATTCTTGACATTGGGTTTCCGCACCATATTAGTATTGGCGCTAGATTCATCCTCACCTCCTTTCTCAGTAGCATCCTTAGCCTGAGCCTTCTCCTCAATATCAAGAGATGCTATCAGGTTTTCAACTGACATTTCCTGTCTCTTGTGTTTGAGAGCTGTGGCGAAGTTCCTCCATGAAGGAGGTAACTTTGCAATAATGCACTCAACCACAAACTTGTCGGGTAAAGGACACTTAAGGAGGTTGAGCTCTCTCGCAAGGCACTGTATTTCATGAGCTTGTTGAACTATGGGACGGTTGTTAACCATCTTGTAGTCATGAAAACTCTCCATAATATACAGTTCACCGCCTGCATCAGTTGCACTATACTTAGTGTTAAGTGCATCCCAGAGCTCCTTACTATCTGTGACTGTTAGATAAATACCACAGGGTTTGTTGTTAACAACACTTAAGATACATCCTCTCAGGGTAGAATTGGCTTCCTCGAATTTCATCTGTTCTTCAACAAACAAAGGATCCTGAGGCCTGCCCTCGGTTACCCAGAAGATCTTAAGTGATTGGAGCCAGAGTGTGGCCTTAACTTGCCACCTCTTAAAGTGCACGCCAGAGAATTTCTCCGGCCTCAGTGCATAGGCTAAAGTCATCATGTTCAACTCAGAAAATTACCAATTAAGGTTTTTGGATTGTTAGAAAATACGAGGTAATTTACTGAATAATTCCGAAAAAACACGCGAAAACACAGCAACGATTAACACCGGCAGACTGACGGGACCAGTAATATTGCGTACTGATTTGAAGCCAGAGGAACTATTGTAGATCTGACGGCGAACAGCCGCTACAGACGCTGGTGACGTGTAAGACCTATGTGTGTTGAATACATTGGCTTGTAGTGAATACACTTGCTTTGACGATAAAAGTTTTGAATATCACCAAAACACCTTTTTATTAAGATCCGACTAGTTTTGGTTAGCTCCGGTGAGTTTTGTCTTTAGCTTCGGCGTGTTTTTGCTAAGCTCCGAGTTGATTTTTCTAGCTCCGGCTTTTGGGTTTACTAGTTTCGACTAGTTCTGGTTAGCCCCGGCGCTAGGTTCTACTAGCTTTTGTTAGCTCCGGCTCAAGGTCCTGATTGCTCTGGCAAGGTCCGGAACTTGACCGCAATGCTTCTGCTTTTCATTTGCAATGTTTCGTACTTGCTTTACATCTCTGGAAAGATTGCTTAGTATTCATTTGCTAAGTCTTTGGTGCATTTTTGGTTGACATGGATGATATCGTGTTACTGTGGTTTTGCAACATGCTTATGTGAGATTCTCACGTAAGGTGTTGTGTTCAGAACTAACTTGAGTCAAGTCGAGGACTTGGGCTCGTATGGATTGGTTGTTTATTCATGTGCAGGTGTTGTTTGAGTTCAAGACATGGCTGGTGATGTGATCCATTGGACTAGTCTCAGGGAGGAGATGAGGTTCCAACAACCAAATTCAGGAGAAATTGTGGTTGAGCTGATCAGGAGGTTGCACAGCATGATTGAATCAAGAACAACGCATATGAAGGTATCGTGGACGTCATTGGAAGATGTTTGCATGTGTGCAAGGAGTGCATGGACGTGGCTACATGGTTCCGAGACGTGATGAAGAGATGTGGACGTAAAGACTTGGTCGGAAAGGTCCAACCGACTAGGTTATGGACTCAGGCTGCGGCTAAGTCGGGTTTGACTCAAATATGGAAAGATTTGAGTTGGTTATGATAGGATTTCGTGTGGGTCACGAATTTGAGTTGTTTAGGAATGTGGGATACGTTCCTAAGGTGTTTGGAAGTCTTAAGATTGCTTCTATCTGCGTATAGAAGAATCCTAAGCAGTTATGGAAAGTTACGATTCGTGAACAGAGTAGGATTAGGTTCCTGATTTGAGTTGAGTTGGCTTTTGAGCTGGTTATATAAGCAAGGGAGCCCAGAGCTCGTGGTGCACAACTTTGGGGCTGTTCCTCTTGTGTTCTGTTGAATAAAATTCGTAGTTTAAAGGAACTTTTGTGCCTCGTTCGTCTGACTTGTTCCAAATAAGTTTTACTCGTCGAGTTTCTGGACAGCACTATATTTTGTTGGTGATTTTATCATAACTCGAGTTTTACAGATCCAATTGACGTGATTCTTTCTGGGTTGTCTTCACAACTTGATTATCTATCATCTATCAAAATTTCACGGTCGTTGGATTTGTGGTCTATGATCTACACGAGTTTCTTTGCAGCATTCCAGAACTGTTTTTTCTTTCTCGGGTAGGGCAGATTGACCTTTGTTTGATCTTTCGATCATAACTTCAGTTTTTCTCGATGGATTTGAGTGATTCTTATTGTGTTGTCTTCGTGACTTGATTCTCTATGATATCTATCACTTTTTTCACGATGAAACACGTTTAGATTAGTCTCACACACGATTTCTTTAACAGATTGTTTTTCTGCCAAAGGGGTTGGGGTTTAATTGTTTCCGTTGCGTAAGATTTTTAAATCTACCATTCACCCCCCCTATGGTAGCTTTTCAAGTGCTCTTCGATCCTAAATTGGTATCAGAGCCACAATGCTCTAATCTTTGTGATTTGCGCATGTTTTTTACTAATCATCATGGAGAAGTACTCTGCCAAACCTTGTGTGTTCGCTGGTACTGATTTTCAGGTTTGGAAGGCACGCATGGAGGCTTTCATCCAGGCACAAGGCTTTGCAATATGGGAGAAGGTATACAAGCCTTACAAAGTGCCATCAAACGATCAAGTTACAGCGACAAATCTGAGAGATGTCGACAACAACAACAAGGCTCGGAACTTGATCATACAAGGATTAACACAAAGCGACTTCGACCGTGTTGCACACCTCCGATCTGCATACGATGTGTGGAAAGCACTTTGTAACTACCACGAAGGATCCAACACAATCAAAAAGATAAGGCAATACATGTTCAAGAAAGAATACATGCGCTTCGAGATGCAACCCGGTGAGTCTATTGATGACCTTTTTGCCCGCTTTAATAAGATTATCAGCAACTTGCATAGTGTCAATGTTAATTTTTCAGATGCTGAAAATGCTAGGCAATTGCTAAGTGCATTAGATATGTCAATTTGGGAGATGAAAGTCACATCTATTCGTGAATATACTTTCATGAGTTCACTTACTTTAGATGTGCTATATTCCAAGTTAAAAACTCATGAAATTGACATAATCTCATGTAAGAACCCCAACAAGTCTATTGCTTTCGTTTCTCAACGTGACATGCCTAGTTCCGGTCAAACATCATCTTGTGGTACACTTGCTTTGCTGTCCTCTCTAACCCTTGAACAGATTGAGGAGTTTCCAGAGGAGGAGCTAGCGCTCATCTCTACCCGATTCTCAAAAGCATTGCAAAATGTGAGAACTAGAAGGAGAGGAAGCTCCAGACCTCAACGATGCTTTGAATGTGGTAAGACAGGACATTTTCATTCAGATTGCCCTAACCTTTCAGGTCCTACTTCCCGGGATGAAAAGAAAACAAGAACGAAGCACTCCTCTGCAAAAGATATGAAGAAAAAGAAGGGTTTTACAGGACGTCAATTGGTGAGCAGTTTTATCTCAGCACTCCAGGAACTTAGCTCAAGCGACGTGGACATTGGAAGTGATGAAGATGAAGATGATTTAGCAACCTTGTGCTTCATGGCGGGCAAGTCAAGATCAAGTATGGAGGAGGCAGAACACAACAGCGGCAATGAAGAGGTATGTCCTACTTGCGAAGAAATGTGTGATGCTATTTCTCGTGCCACTGTTATTGTTAAGAAAAAGGACAAAAAGCTTAGGGACAATGCTGTTAAAATTGAGTCACTAGAATATGAAATTAATCGTTTGAAATCCTTGATTCCTAGTGATGATTCTTGTTCCTCATGTGACTTAATATATGAACAATTGTCCTCCCTAAGAAGTGCACATACCTCCACACTTGATAAACTTGAACTTGAAATTGAAAAGAACAAAAAGCTTGTTGTACTTAATATTGGAAACTTAAAAGATGCTTCTTGTTTTATAATTGATTTGCATTGTTCTACTTGTGATGATCTTGATAATAAACTACAGGATGCTATGAATGAAATTTCTATATTGAACAATGCTTTACGTTCTCATGAAGTTAAATTTTGTTCCAATTGCAAACTAAAAGGAAAAACTTTATGTGAAAATTGTCTTGATCTATCCAATAAACTTGATGACATGCATAGGACATTAGATCAGTTTTGTAATGGGAATAAGAACCTAAACTTGCTGCTGAATTCTTCCAAGTCTTGCAATGATAAAACTGGTTTAGGTTTTGATTCTCATGCTCATGCTAAGGCACATCCACCTAAAATTGTAAAGTCATTAGGAAGTGGTTTGATTCAAACAGTTCCTAAACAAAAAGGAGTGGTTTTCAAATCTGCAGGAGTGTTGTCTCATTTGATTTCAAATAAAAATATTGCTTGCTCATCTAGACATGAACACAAAGTTAAATTTTATTGTACCTATTGTGGTAGAGATGGTAAGGTCATAGATTTTTGTTATAGACTAGCTAAACAACAGAAAAGGGAAAGAATGGTTGCTAGATCTCATAACTTTCATGCAAAATTTGCTGCACATATTGAACCAAATGTACAACCTGCTGTTTTGAGTCAAAAACATTCAAAGTTTACCTTCGGACCTTCTGTTTTTGCCTCTGGAGCTACTGATTTTTGTGCTACACAAGTAACACCTTACAGGTCAGTAGTTAAGAATAAAAAATCTCAAACTTTGACTCATAAACTTGCTGTTTTGTCTCAGCTTTCGCGTGTTTTTCCTGCTGCACGTCGCGTGACTCAGTACTGGATTCCAAAATGCATTTTGACTAACCCCAGTATTGAGTCATCGACGTATTGTGCTTCTATGTAGGTTACACGTTTGAGGAAGGAGAACATTTGGATTGTGGATTCAGGTTGCTCACGCCACATGACCGGTTCACATACTCCTCTCACAATGATCATGACAACTGAACCATGTCAACTTTTGCATCTTGACACCGTAGGACCTTCACGTGTTCAATCCTTCAGAGGTAAATGGTATGTACTTGTGATTGTTGATGATTATTCTAGATACTCTTGGGTTTACTTTATGGCGTCTAAGAATGAAGTTTTTAGTCACTTTATAACTTTATTTCTTAGATTATCAATTGATTACCCAGGATCTTTAAAAGCAATTAGAAGTGATAATGGAACTGAATTTAAAAATCAATCTTTTGATCACTTTTGTGCTGAAAATAGAATAGATCATCAATTTTCTTCACCATATGTACCTCAACAAAACGGTGTTGTAGAAAGAAAAAACAAAACCTTAGTTGAGATGGCTAGGACTATGCTTGATGAATATCAAACTCCTAGGAAATTTTGGGTTGATGCGTTAGCAACCGCTTGTTATGTCTCTCGTATTTTCTTGCGTGCTAAGCTAGGTAAAACACCATATGAGCTCCAGTTTGGACATAGGCCTAGTGTTACACACTTTCGGGTCTTTGGTTGCAAATGCTTTGTTAAGAAACATGGTAATCTTGATAAATTTGAACCTAGATCCATTGATGGCATATTTCTTGGTTATCCATCTCATACTAGAGGCTATCGTGTGCTTTTACTTGACACTAACAAAATTGTGGAGACTTGTGAAGTGTCTTTTGATGAAGCTAGCCCAGGTACTAGCTCAAACATTGCAGGTTCAAATCTATATCCGCAGGGGGGGAGCATTTTGTTGAAGATGAGGAAGAATTGGAGCTGCTGCCTGAAAATTCAGCAGCTAAAGACTTTGGTTCAGCTCCGGATGTTAATTCTCAACCAGCACCGACAACCATCAATGCTGATTCAAATCATCCTCAAGTCACAAGCTCATCGATTTGTGATGAACATGAAGAAGAAGAAGCTTGTGAGACATCTGTTCCCCTACAGTTTTACAAAGATCATCCCCCACAACAGATGATTGGAAGCTTGCACGAACGAGTCACATGATCCAGGTTTTGCGATCCAAACTCTTATGCTCATTCTGCTTTTGTTGCTTCTTTTGAACCCAAAGATATATCACACGCACTCACTAATGAATCTTGGATTATTGCCATGCAAGAAGAGTTAGAAAATTTTGAAAGAAATAATGTTTAGAAACTTGTACCTCCACCTCAAGGTCACACTTTAATTGGAACTAAATGGGTATTTAAAAATAAACAAAGTGAAGATGGGGTTGTGGTTAGGAATAAGGCTAGGTTGGTTGCTCAAGGTTTCACTCAAGTTGAAGGTCTAGATTTTGATGGAACTTTTGCTCCTGTTGCTAGATTAGAAGTCATAAGAATTTTGTTAGCTTTTGCTACATCTATGGGTTTTAAGCTATATCAAATGGATGTTAAAAATGCTTTTCTAAATGGCTACATAGATGAGGAGGTTTATGTGAAACAACCACCGGGTTTTGAAAATCCAATTTTCCTAATCATGTTTACAAACTGTCCAAAGCCTTGAACGGTCTCAAACAAGCCCCTAGAGCATGGTATGATAGGTTAAAAACATTCTTACTTGAAAAGGGGTTTACCATGGGCAAGGTTGATAAAACTTTTTTTGTGCTTAAGCATGGCAATGACTCATTATTTGTTCAAGTGTATGTGGATGATATTATCTTTGGTTGTGCTTCTCATGATCTTGTGTCTAAGTTTTCAGCAATGATGAGTTCCAAATTTGAAATGAGTATGATAGGTAAACTCACTTACTTTTTGGGGCTTCAAATCAAGCAAACTAAGGAGGGTACCTTTATGCATCAAATGAAGTATACAAAAGATCTTCTAAGGCGCTTCAACATGGACAAAAGAAAGCCTCTTCGGATACCAATGGGAATAGCAACAACACTTGGACTAGATGAAGATGGTGAACCCGTGGATCAAAAAGAATATAGAAGCATGATCGGATCACTTTTGTATCTCACGGCATCAAGACCAGACATACAATTTAGCGTATGTCTTTGTGCACGGTTTTCAAGCCTCCCCACGTGCTTCACATCGTCAAGCCGTCAAAAGGATTCTCAGGAACTTACATGGAACTCAAGAATTTGGAATTTTTCTTCCTTCTTCCTCAACCATTACTTTGAAAGCTTTTTCGGATGCTGATTTTGGGGGTTGTAGGATTGATAGGAAAAGTACTTCCGGTGCTTGTCATTTTCTTGGTAATTCTCTTGTTGTTTGGTCCTCTAGAAAACAAAATTCAGTTGCACAATCCACAACCGAATCTGAATATGTAGCTGCTGCTAGTGCTTGCTCACAAATTCTTTGGATTGTTCAAACACTTAAGGACTATGGGGTTGATCTATATAGTGTTCCACTGTTCTGTGATAACACTAGTGCCATTTGCATTGCTAAAAACCCCGTGCAACATTCTAGAACTAAGCACATTGACATTAGGTATCACTTCTCTGAGATAATGTTGAAAAAGGAAACATTGTGCTTCACCATGTAGATATCGAACAACAATTGGCTGACATTTTTACAAAACCTTTGGATTTCACTCGTTTTTGTTACATTCATAGTGAAATAGGGGTTATACATCCTCATGGCTTAAATTGAGGGGGAGTTTTGAAACTTGGGAAGTCTATGTGTGAATCTGAAATTAAAATAATATGAGCATAGTATTTCATACATATATGACTTTGTGATTCCTTTTACATGCTGAAAGTTCTTACTACATTACTCGTGTTATACATTTTGTAGTTTTTTCCATGTCTAGTAATTGGAATAATTACTTACACTAAAACTGGTCATGGTCAAACTTTCTTGCTGTTTTGAACTTGTTACATGTTCACAAGTGCTTTTAATCATTAAGAATTAATCAAGTAATCAACTCACATGTTGAGTTTTTATGAACAAATATAAATTGAGAAAAGATCAAGATAATATGCATGCATCACACTTCTTCTTTTGAGATGGCTTATCATTGCACTTAGATATGAACTTGGAAGAAGTTGTGTATGACTAAAACCATGTCCTTAAGCTTCTGATTGTCAAATGACATAGGCTTGACTTGGTTGGTTAGAATAAGACAGATGCGCATATAATCTCTTGCAACTATCATATGATCTAAATTTATGCTTTGAAAAATAATAAAATGCAGCAACTAGTGTCATGATTTCAGGTTTTGAAATAGTTAAGTTTGTGAGATCATGACTTACTTAAATTGAAAATTACATTTGATCTCTAGCATGGCTTACACTACTTTATGTATTTCATTGATGTGACAATGTAAGGTACTTGATAGTATGACTTGGATGAGCTTTGTTTATATGTATATGTTATAATATGCTCATAACAACTAAAGGGGGAGAGATAATTTGTTTATATGCTCATGACTTGCTGAATACATTATCAAAGAGGGAGATATAAGCATGAAGAGAAAGAGAATATGTGCATAAGGAGAGATAATAAAGGGGGAGAGATAATATGGGATAATTTTTGGATTTTCTTCTCATTTTACTTTTGATTTATAAAGGGAGAGAAATTGCCTTCAAAACTTCTATGTGAATAAGCCAATGTTCGGATTTTAAATGGTGTTGCCAATGCATTCATCAAGGGGGAGATTGTAAGACCTATGTGTGCTGAATACATTGGCTTTAGTTAATACACTTGCTTTGACGATAAAAGTTTTGAATATCACCAAAACACCTTTTTATTAAGATCCGACTAGTTTTGGTTAGCTCCGGTGAGTTTTGTCTTTAGCTCCGGCGTGTTTTTGCTAAGCTCTGAGTTGATTTTTCTAGCTCCGGCTTTTGGGTTTACTAGTTCCGACTAGTTCTGGTTATCCCCGGCGCTAGGTTCTACTAGCTTTTGTTAGCTCCGGCTCAAGGTCCGGGTTGCTCTGGCAAGGTCCAGAACTTGACCGCAGTGCTTCTGCTTTTCATTTGCAATGTTTCGTACTTGCTTTACATCTCTGTAAAGATTGCTTAGTATTCATTTGCTAAGTCTTTGGTGCGTTTTTGGTTGACATGGATGATATCGTGTTATTGTGGTTTTGCAACATGCTTATGTGAGGTTCTCACGTAAGGTGTTGTGTTCGGAACTAACTTGAGTCAAGTCGAGGACTTGGGCTCGTATGGATTGGTTGTTTATTCATGTGCAGGTGTTGCTTGAGTTCAAGATATGGCTGGTGATGGGATCCATTGGACTAGTCTCAGGGAGGAGATGAGGTTCCAACAACCAAATTCAGGAGGAATTGTGGTTGAGCTGAACAGGAGGTTGCGCAGTACGATTGAATCAAGAACAATGCATATGAAGGTATTGTGGACGTCATTGGAAGATGTTTGCACGTGTGCAAGGAGTGCATGGACGTGGCTACATGGTTCCGAGACGTGATGAAGAGATGTGAACGTAAAGAGTTGGTCGGAAAGGTCCAACTGACTAGGTTATGGACTCAGACTGCGGCTAAGTCGGGTTTGACTCAAATATGAAAAGATTTGAGTTGGTTATGATAGGATTTCGTGTGGGTCACGAATTTGAGTTGTTTAGGAATGTGAGATACATTCCTAAGGTGTTTAGAAGTCTTAAGATTGCTTCTATCTGTGTATAGAAGAATCCTAAGCAGTTATGGAAAGTTACGATTCGTGAACAGAGTAGGATTAGGTTCCTGATTTGAGTTGAGTTGGCTTTCGAGCTGGTTATATAAGCAAGGGAGCCCAGAGCTCGTGGTGCACAACTTTGGGGTTGTTCCTCTTGTGTTCTATTGAATAAAATTCGTAGTTTGAAGGAACTTTTGTGCCTCGTTCGTCTGACTTGTTCCAAACAAGTTTTACTCGTCGAGTTTCTGGACAGCACTACCTTTCGTTGGTAGTTTCATCATAACTCGAGTTTTACAGATCCAATTGACGTGATTCTTTCTGGTTTGTCTTCACAACTTGATTATCCATCATCTGTCAAAATTTCACGGTCATTGGATTTGTGGTCTATGATCTACACGAGTTTCTTTGCAGCGTTCCAGAACTGTTTTTCTATCTCGGGTAGGGCAGATTGACCTTTGTTTGATCTTTTGATCATAACTTGATTTTTTCTCGATGGATTTGATTGATTCTTGTTGTGTTGTCTTCGTGACTTGATTCTCTCTGATATCTATCACTTTTGTCATGGTGAAACACATTTAGATTAGTCTCACACACGATTTCTTTAACAGATTGTTTTTCTGCTAAAAGGGTTGGGGTTTAATTATTTCCGCTGCGTAAGATTTTTAAATCTACCATTCACCCTCCCCTCTGGTAGCTTTTCACATGCTCTTCGATCCTACATGACGACGATGTGCCGCAGCGCCCAATCTCTTCGGTAGACGACCCGTGATGAGGAACGCGAGCAGTCGCGCAAAGCGCTTCCCAAAAACCTTATTCGCCCTCTCCCGGTGCAAGATCGCAAGGGCGAGCGGTTCCGGAGACCTGCTCTCTCGATCGTATGTGCACGCTGGTGCTCGGGATGGAGTAGACTAAAAGGCGACGCAAAGAACGCGAACGTGGGAATGATCTGATCGTGGGATGATCTGCTCTAACCCCGCACACCCGTATTTATAGAATCCTGTGGAGACGGTTCAGTTGCGATCCGGAGGATCCGGAGACAATCTGACTCTACAGTCGTAGACGCATCCGTCTCCAACGACTTGGACTCAGACAAGGAAGCCCAAAATCAAGAAACCTAAAAGCCCAATTTAATTTTCTGCAAAAATATAAAATATGGGCTCGGCTTGAACTCACACGAACATGCGCGCGTGTGTGCGGGCCGGGCAAGGCCGGGGCGTGGCGTGGCATGGCGAGCGGAGAGGAGGAGGAACGTGCGTGGGTCACTCCTCTCTTCTCCCGTACTCTCTCACTCAATGAGTAGATTAACTGAAAGTTGCCTAGAGGGGGGGTGAATAGGCTATTTGACCTGCGAATGACTCAATAAAACGAGATTAAATTGCAGGGGGCGGACTAGTCCGGTCAGGGGGCGGACTAGTCCGGTCAGCCTGCGTGAATAACCCTAAAAAGATGTTTCTAGCAAGTTTTAGGGGATTTTCTCAATGTTACGAATGAGTGTATGTTTAAGTCAAGTTGAGCAACAACCTAAACGAGAGCAAGTCAAGTTTCCACAAGTTTGTAGCAATGCGGAATATGAAACAAGACTACCAACTCTAGAACAAAGTAATCAATAGAGTAAATGCGAAGAACACAAGGAGACAAGGGTTTTATCCCGAGGTTCGATCCCACACAAGGAATCTACGTCCTCGTTGAGGAGTCCACAAAAGGACCGGGTCCAACAACCCTTCCCTCACCAAGTTTACCGCACGGGCCTAACTTGGTTCTCCACTAATCACAACGGTGATTACAAAGTTCGTTGGGGCTTCTCACAAACTGAGGCTCCCACACCACAAAGATGATCAACACAGTAAAACAAACTCAATACACAGCCCACAAAGACTCAACGAGTGCAAGAGATCAAACCGGGAGCACAAGCGCGATGTTCTTCCTCTTCTCCACCTCACTAAACCCTAATCCACTCAAGAATTAGTTTTAGAGGGAAAGTAGGCAAGAAAGAGGCTTAGAAGTGCTCCAAGTTGGCTGTGGCGGCGCTAGGGTTTGAGTTTTTCCAAGGGTGTTTGAAATGAGGCCGGGGGTCCCCTTTTTATAGAGGTCCCAACCCCAATTTGCTGACTTCAGCAAAAGGACGGACTAGTCCGGCCACTGGCCCGGACTAGTCCGGCCTAGGGGACCACTGACTCCTTTGTCAGGTCCCGACAGCTGACACACGATCGTCACGCTACCCGCCAAACTTCAAATTCAAACGGTCACTTCCAGAACGGACTAGTCCGGTCAACCCCGGACTAGTCCGATCACACACAGAGCCTTCTGCTCCGGGTGAAAACGGACTAGTCTGAGGACCACGGACTAGTCCGGCCCCTAGGGCGGACTAGTCCGGTCCTCCCAGACTTAGCCATAGAAGCACCTTTTCTTAGCCAACCCGGACTAGTCCGGCCCCACGGGCGGACTAGTCCGTTCTCACTCAGGACCTCTTGGTCCGGTCCAAAACGGACAGGTCCGTGGTTTTGGGACTTCATCCCAAAACTCACTCACAGCTAGCCGGACTAGTCCGGTCACAAACGGACTAGTCCGATCTCGGTCAGACCCTTCTGGTCCGGCCAGAAACGGACTTGGCCGGCCGTGGACGGACTAGTCCGGCCTCCTGCACGGACTAGTCCGGCCCTACGGCCAGACCACTTAACCACTCATTTCTTTCATAGGTTTGACCTCTAAACCACTTTGAGCTCCCAAACTTGATCTCAATGCACTTGACACACACACCCTCCTATTACTACGGCTAGTCTAACTCAACCACGCTAGAAACCCTAGTTTCTACGCTTCGAGTTGACTCCGTTTCCTTCCTTTTCCTTTTTGAGGGTTTGCGTCTCCAATTGAGTCCATACCTGTGCTAAGATCACTTGAGCTCATTAGCGACTTAATTGTCGTCATCAATCATCCAAAACCCACGGGGAACCTAGATGCACTTTCAATCTCCCCCTTTTTGGTGATTGATGACAACACATTAAGTCCTTCACAAATAAGAGTATAAAGTTTGGTTTTCATAACATGTGTGCGTATGAATGACTCCCCCTCAATGTATGCAACATGTAAAAGAGGTGGAGGAGTTCTTTCATACCCACACACGTTATGGTGGGGTGCCTACGTGATGTGCTCAACAATTGTGACAAGACATAAATGACATCAATACATTCATAAGATTAACAATAAGAGCAATATATTGATAGTAAGCAACATTAACGAGTCTTGCACAAATGTAAAAGCATAAATGTGTTACAAGATAAGTCCAACACCACAACACACACCCACAAAGATTAACTCCCCCGTAACTCTCCCCCTTTGGCATCAAGGCACCAAAAAAGGAAAAGAAGAGAGGAGGCTAAGACCTAAGAGCTAGTCCTCATCTTCGCCACTTCCACTCTCCGTGGCCTCGGAATCTTCGACGTCGTCCTCATCATTGACATCGTCGTCGTCGTCGTCGGAGTTCCTTGCCGAGGGAGCAGCCCGAGAGGAGCTTCCATCCTCTTGGAGCTGGGCGAGCTCATCGGCGGTGAAGGTGGGGAAGGGAGTGATCTCCCCATCACTCACCTCCGGGGAGGACATCGGGACCTCCAGCTTGTCGCACACCGCCTTAAGATACTTCTCTTGGCGCTTGTGTGCCCTCTGAGCGCGAATCTCTTGCTTCCGGCACGAGGTGAAGATGGCCTTGAAGCACTTGAAGAACGCACTCATGGACTGAGGCGGAGGCGGAGAAGGAGGTGCCACTGGGCGAGACGGAGGATCAGCATTCTTGCGTCTTGGAGGAACAGGCAGAGGCGGGGGAATCTGAGGACGCAGTCTCTTATGTGTGACATCCTTCAGGAAGGTAATTCCGGAGACTGTCTCAATTAGGCACATCACATAAGGAGCATAGCCACAAGATCTGTTGGGGGTATGTGATATATTGAAGATATCATCAAAGATGTACTCAGCTAGGTTGAAGCTTTCTTCCCCATCTATCAGCACAAGCAAATGCCTCAAGTTGCCCTGGATGACTCCGGCATCTCCATCCTTTGGGGCAATGGTCTTCCGAAGAAGGCGGTTGAGCACACTGAAGAATGGTTTGATGTTTCTTGCCAGTCCTGCTTCATAAGGAAGGTGATCTGGATACATGAAGTCAAGAGCATCTCGATCTAGGGCCTTGAGGTTGGAGATGATGATCTCATGCTCAAGGTGTTCTTCCAATCCTAAGATCTTGGCAAAGTCTTCAAAGGTGACTGTGTATTGCTCTCCATTGGTCATCCATGACATCCGGCGATTGCCAAAGGAGTGAAAGTAGACGGTCGAGTAGAATTGCACAATCACCTCAATGTTCCAGTCGTACTGGAAACCCATGATATCCTTGATTCCATGTCGTTCTGCTGCATTGATCACAGCATCAAATGCAGCATGCTTCTTCTGAGCCATGTAGTCCCAGTCAACCCACTGGGCATCAGTCACAGGAGTCTTCATCTTCATGTAGACGAGGCGATAGTAATCGCAGTGGAAATCACACCAGAACCTAGGGTCGGCGGTGGACTTCTCATACTTATAGACATTCTCGTCTCTGAGCCTCCTGGCCTTCTCAGCTCCTTTGCCTTTGAAGGTGTTAGCTGAGAGGTTGGGCTGACGGTTTGGATTCCGTGCTGGACTGTGCATCACCAGAGGCTCAGCAGCCTGAGCCTTCCCTTTTTCCCGAATCACCACTCCTCCAGGTGCCTTCTTGGCTGGCACTTTGATGGAGGGCTTCTTCTTTTTCGGCTCAACTGGAGCCGGGGCTTTTCCCTTCTTTGGGTCGCGCTCGACCCTAGGGACAGCCTCTTCTTGGGCTGGCTCCTTGCCCTTAGCTTTCTCGCCAACAGTGACGAGCTTCTTGCGCTTGGGGGCGCTGGCCTCAGCAGCCCTGGAGTTGTGGGCCTCCCTATCCTCTCTTTTCTTCTTCCTCAGCTCATGGAGGGATTCCGCGGTGGCACGAGCAATGGCTTCATCCTCATTGTAAATGCTCGCAGCCACCTTGGATGCTTCGAGTGCCTTGAGCTTTCTTTCCTCCTTGGCCTTCTGCGCCTCAATTAGCGCAGCCTTAGTCCGAGCCTCGGCAATTTGGGCCTTGGTACGCCCCTCGAGGTGGACACGCGGAGGAGAGCGCTCGGAGTTCGACATTCTGTAAAAAGATGGAGGAAGGAATATATGAGCCTAGGAAGAAGAAGTATTGCCGAAAAGATCTCGAGAACCAACTAGAAGTAGGGTTTGCCCTGTGCAGACCGGACTTGTCCGCCCCAGGGACGGACTAGTCCGCTGGCCGGACTTGTCCGCCTGGTGGCCGGACTAGTCCGGGTTACACAGGAAGAACCCTAACCCTAATCAATTCATCGAAAAATTTGTGAATCAACGCGCAATACTCCTAGGCTATGATCACAGGGATGTATGGAACAACATTAATGAAGGTGTTCCTATCAAAAACTTGAAGAATCAAGAATGGGGCTAGTTTTTGAGGAACGGTGAAATACCTTCAAAAATCCGCTAGATTCGTCGAAATAGGCGTGGATCTCGAAGGTGGAGCGCGGGGAAGTGGTCCCTAACTCCCAAAGGCTTCGATGCGCGGATTGGAATTGAGTTTTGGTGGTTGGAGCGCAAAATCGCCGATTTGGGGGGCGGTTGTGTGCGTGTGGAAGTTTGAGAGACAAATGAGGGAGAGAGAGAGGGTTTGGACCGCCTGGGGGTTTAAGTCCCCAAGGGCCGGACTAGTCCGGTTGAGGGGCCGGACTAGTCCGGTCTGCGGACCAGACCCAGACTAGTCCGGGTCCGGACTTGTCCGGTGGGAGGCCGGACTAGTCCGGTGTGCGGACTAGCCGCGGACTAGTCTGACCCGGACTTGTCCGGCCATAAGGGCGGACTAGTCCGGTTCAGCTGGGCTGAAAAAGAATATATTTGGGTTTTGCCCATAGAGTTAAGTCCTTTTGAACGAATATAGCAAGGAAAACATGACAAGCATGATTATGAGCCAATAAGGAACAACTTGTGGACATTTTCATGAGGAAAATAGATTTCTCAAACAAATTTGAGGAGAAATCGACATAGAGAGGAGTTTTTCGAAATGTGGCTCAAAAATATGTGGAATGGTGCTTTAAGCCACGTTTCGAGAATCCAACACATTGAGCTCACTTCTTAGCTCACAGAAACGCTTCTCGTCAAGAGGCTTTGTGAAAATGTCCGCAAGTTGATGTTCCGTCCTCACATGCGAAATCTCAATGTCTCCCTTCATTGAGTGATCTCGCAGGAAATGGTGTCGAATGTCTATGTGTTTGGTCCTAGAGTGTTCCACCGGATTATGGGCTATCTTGATTGCACTCTCATTGTCACACAAGAGTGGAATTTTACGCAAGTTAATCCCATAGTCCCTAAGAGTTTGTCGCATCCAAAGAAGTTGTGCACAACAACTTCCGGCCGCAACATATTCCGCTTCGGCGGTGGATAGAGCAATAGAGTTTTGCTTCTTGGAGGACCAAGACACAAGAGATCGACCTAAGAATTGGCACGTACCCGATGTGCTCTTCCTATCGACTTTGCACCCCGCATAGTCCGCATCGGAATATCCAATGAGGTTAAACTTGGATCCTTTGGGGTACCAAAGTCCTAGGGTAGGTGTGTGTACAAGGTATCTCAAGATCCTTTTAACGGCGGTCAAATGACAAGCCTTGGGTGCTGCTTGAAAGCGTGCACACATACACACACTTAGCATGATATCGGGCCTAGATGCACAAAGATAGAGGAGTGATCCGATCATAGACCTATATAGTTTTTGATCCACACTTGGACCGTCCTCATTTAGGTCTAGGTGTCCATTTGTCCCCATAGGGGTTTTGATGGGTTTTGCTTTGTCCATGTCAAACTTTCTTAGAATGTCTTGAGTATACTTAGTTTGACTTATGAACGTCCCTTCTTTGAGTTGTTTCACTTGAAATCCTAGAAAGAACTTCAACTCACCCATCATGGACATTTCAAATCTCTCCGTCATTATCTTGGAAAACTCATCACAAAACACCTTATTTGTGGAACCAAATATGATGTCATCCACATATATTTGGCACACAAAAAGATCCTCATTGAAGTGTTTTGTGAAAAGGGTATAATCCGCTTTTCCTATCCTAAAACCATTTTCAACTAGAAAGTCTCTTAGGCACTCATACCAAGCTCTAGGAGCTTGCTTGAGGCCATAAAGAGCCTTTCGTAATTTGTAAACATGGTTAGGATAGTCTTGATCTTCAAACCCTGGAGGTTGCTCTACATAAACTTCTTCCTTGATTGGTCCATTAAGGAATGCACTCTTAACATCCATTTGGTAGAGTTTGAAGTCATGATGAGTAGCAAAGGCTAGTAGTATCCGAATGGACTCAAGCCTAGCTACGGGGGCAAATGTCTCATCAAAGTCCAAACCTTCAACTTGTGAGTATCCTTTTGCCACAAGTCGTGCCTTGTTCCTAGTTACCACGCCATGCTCATCTTGTTTGTTGCGAAACACCCACTTGGTTCCAACAACATTAGCTTGGGGGCGCTTGACAAGCTCCCAAACCTTGTTCCTTTCAAAGTTGTTGAGCTCCTCTTGCATGGCAACCACCCAATCCGGATCCCTTAAGGCATCTTCAACCTTATGTGGTTCCAAGGATGAGACAAAAGAGAAATGCTCACAAAAGTTTGCAACACGTGAGCGTGTTGTTACTCCTTTTGTGATATCTCCTAGAATGTTGTCAACGGGATGGTCCCGTTGAACACTTTGATGAACACGAGGATGCGGGGGTTGACCTCTTGAATTACTTGGTTCATCTTCTTCACTTTGGTCTCCCCCTTGATCCAAGCCTCCCCCTTGATCCTCATTCTCATTATCACTTTGGGGAGCTTCTAGTGGATCTTCAACTTGTCCAATGGGGATTTGACCTACTTCATAATGATGATAGTCACTTGGGCTTTGAGATGGTTCTTGTGGGCGAACATCTCCAAGTGCCATTTTCCTTAGAGCTTCTAGTGGAGGCTCCTCTTGATCAAGGGCATGTTGATCAACTTGCTCCACTTGAGAGCCATTGGTTTCGTCAAACACCACGTCACGTGCTACTTCAACAATTCCGGAGGATTTGTTGAACACACGGTACGCATGAGTGTTTGAGTCATATCCAAGCAAGAAACCCTCATCGGACTTTGAAGCGAACTTCGAAGTCCTAGGCTTCTTGTTGAGGATATAGCACTTGCTACCAAAGACCCGAAAGTAAGAAACATTGGGTTTCTTACCAATCAGAAGCTCATAAGGGGTCTTCTTGAGGAGGCGATGAAGGTACAATCGATTCACGGCATGGCACGCGGTGTTAACCGCTTCCGCCCAAAACCGGTCCGATGTTTTGTACTCATCTAGCATCGTCCTTGACATCTCAATAAGCGTCCTATTCTTTCTTTCGGCTATGCCATTTTGTTGTGGAGAATAGGGAGCGGAAAACTCATGCTTGATGCCCTCCTCATCTAGGAACTCTTCTACTTGCATGTTTTTGAATTCGGTGCCATTGTCACTCCTTATAGCCTTTATCCTTAAGGTGAACTCATTTTGAGCTCTCCTTAGGAATTTCTTGAGGACACCGGGAGTTTCACTTTTATCATGCAAGAAGAACACCCAAGTGTATCTAGAGAAGTCATCAACAATGACAAGACCATACTTGCTACCACCAATGCTAATGTAAGCAATGGGGCCAAAAAGATCCGTATGGAGTAACTCCAAAGGTCTAGTTGTCGTCATGACATTCTTAGAGGGGTGTTGAGCTCCTACTTGCTTTCCCGCTTGGCAAGCACTACATGGCCTATCCTTTTCAAATACTACATCCTTTAGGCCACGAACATGCTCACCCTTAAGGAGCTTTTGAAGGTTCCTCATTCCAACATGGGCTAGCCTTCTATGCCAAAGCCATCCCATGTTGGCTTTTGCCATTAAGCATGTGTCAAGTTGAGCTTTATCCGCGGTGAAATCCACAAGATAGAGCTTTCCCTTGAGCACTCCCTTAAAGGCTATCGAGTCATCACCTTCTCTAATGACATTTACTCCCTCACTAGTAAACACACATTTATATCCTCTATCACATAGTTGTGATATGGATAGGAGATTATAGTCAAGAGAATCAACATGCAACACATTCGATAAAGTATGTAATGAGGAGATAGAAATTTTACCGGAGCCAAGGATTTTCCCTTGGCTATTGTCCCCAAAGAAGATTCCTTCACTTGGGTCCTTATTCTCCTCATACTCTATGAACATGCTTCTCTCTCCGGTCATGTGGTTGGTGCATCCGCTATCCAACACCCATTTCGATCCACCGGAGGAGTATGCCTACAAAACAAGTTTATGCCTTCCTTTTAGGTACCCAAGCTGAGTTGGGTCCTTTCACGTTAGTAGTTAGGCATTTGGGCACCCACACGCAAGGCTTGGGGCTCTTGCGGAGTGGCCCAACATATCTAGCAAACACTTTGCCGTGTTTGTTCCTCTTTAGCACATAGGATGCATCAAAATCATGAAATAGAGGATGCAATTCAGATTTAGGCAATTTGTTGCTTGGGAGTGAGTTCTTTTCAATTTTAGTTTGGGATGAACTCCCCTTAACAAAGACAATCATGTCTTTGCCATACTTGGAGGTTTTGGTGTTATGCCTTGCACCTCTAGTATAGCCAAGACCATCCTTGACATGGGGTGGTCTTGTGTTGGTGAATGCACTTCGTGCATATGCCACCTTTTCCTTGTCAAAGATGGCACCCTTAGGTGCTTGTTTGCCTTGTGCTAGGTTGAGTTCATCCTTAAGTTTAAGGATCAAGTTGGAGCACTTGCAAGGTGATGTTGCCATGGATGAGGCCTTTGAGGGGGTTGAGCTCTTGAAGGAAGAGGTTACATTGTTCTTGAGTGACTCAATTTGAGTCTCAAGAATCTTGTTAGCTTTTGACAAGCTTCCAAGTTCATCCTTGAGCTCAATTGACTTCTCCTCAAGACTTGAACACGTTTTCTTGCAAAGTGCAAGTTCGTGTTCCAATGCCTTGCTCTTCTCTCTTTCGAGCTCAAGGAGCTCATCAAGCTCTTGACATCTCTCCTTCTCAAGGATGAGCATGTCCTCCTGTCTATTGATGAGATCTTCCTTCTCAAAGATCTCATCCATAAGCAACTTCATCCTACGCAAGGTACTTTTGCTTATGTCCTTAAACATATGCTCATTTTCACTAGCACTATCAAAATCATCATGTGAGGAAGTTGGGGAGGAAGGATGAGATGTTACCTTTCTCTTTCCTTCCCTTGCCATAAGACAAGTAGGCTTGTGGTCGTTGTTGAGGTTGGGGAAGAGCTTGCCTCCCTTGAAGTTCCTCCCGATGGCTATGGTGGCCATCTTCTCTTCTTCTTCTTCGGAGGAGGACTCATCGTTAGAGTCCCACTCCTTCCCCAAATGGGCTTGTCCGGAGGACCTCTTCTTCTTGAAGAATCTCCTTTCTTGAGGCTTCCCTTCCTTCTTCTTCTTTGTTTCTTCGTGTGGGCAATCAGCGATGAAGTGCCCATACTCGCCACAGTTGTAGCAAGACCTTCTTGATTTGGGTCTTGCTCTTTCCTTTCCCTTGCCTTCATGGTTGTGCCCCCCTTTCTTCCTCCTCATCATTCTCTTGAATTTGTTGATGAAGAAGGCCTCCTCCTCATCGGTGTCGAGGCTCTCCTCATCACTTTCTTCTTGTTCCTTTGAAGAGGGCGTTGCCTTGAGTGCAACGTTCTTCATCTTGGAGGCGGTGAACTTTTGGAGGTCGTTGTAGAAGAGCGCCTCCTTCTCCATGATTTCATGGTTAATGATCCTCCCAAGGACCTCTTCCGGGGTCATTTGAGTGAACCCCGGACTTTCCCGAATCATGGAGCATAAAGAGACGTTCCTAGGCATGAATGCCCGGATCATCCTCTTCACCACCTCGTGGTCGGTCCACTTGGTGCAGCCATAAGATTGGCTCTTGTTGATTAGCACCTTTAGCCGATTGTACATGTCTTGGGGGGATTCACCATCCAAGATGGCAAATCTCCCAAGCTCTCCTTCGATGAGCTCGATTTTGGCCTCCTTGACCACTCGGTTTCCCTCATGCGCCGTCTTGAGGGTGTTCCATATGTCTTTGGCCACTTCAAGGCCATCGACACGGTTGAACTCATCTCTAGAGAGAGATGAGATGATCACACCCGCAGCTTGAGCGTTGCGGTGGATGAGGATGGCTTGTTCTTGAGTTATGTTGTCCTCATCCTTTGGAATCTCCACCCCGGTCATGACAATTTGCCACAATGCTGGGTTGAGTGACACGAGGTGGATCTTCATGTTATGTTTCCACATACCGTAATCCGTTCCATCGAATTGAGGAGGTTTCCCCAATGGGATGGACAGGTAGTGGTTGTTGGCGGCAAGGCGTTCATAGTTGAACCCTTGCCGGTTGTAGTTGACTCCACCACCACCGCTTGATTGGTTTGATGGATCAATCTTGGAAATGTTTAACTTCTCCCGGAGCTTCGCCTTGAGTTGGCGAGTCTCCTCATCGTCCGTTGGCTTATCTTGATAAGCCAACGTCTCCTCACGGGTCGCCTCGTAGTTGCTGCTCGATGCATCATCATTCACCACTCCGGCCATCTCTCCGAGCTGTTAGACTCTTTGTGGAGAGTCCTGCTCTGATACCAATTGAAAGTTGCCTAGAGGGGGGGTGAATAGGCTATTTGACCTGCGAATGACTCAATAAAACGAGATTAAATTGCAGGGGGCGGACTAGTCCGGTCAGGGGGCGGACTAGTCCGGTCAGCCTGCGTGAATAACCCTAAAAAGATGTTTCTAGCAAGTTTTAGGGGATTTTCTCAATGTTACGAATGAGTGTATGTTTAAGTCAAGTTGAGCAACAACCTAAACGAGAGCAAGTCAAGTTTCCACAAGTTTGTAGCAATGCGGAATATGAAACAAGACTACCAACTCTAGAACAAAGTAATCAATAGAGTAAATGCGAAGAACACAAGGAGACAAGGGTTTTATCCCGAGGTTCGATCCCACACAAGGAATCTACGTCCTCGTTGAGGAGTCCACAAAAGGACCGGGTCCAACAACCCTTCCCTCACCAAGTTTACCGCACGGGCCTAACTTGGTTCTCCACTAATCACAACGGTGATTACAAAGTTCGTTGGGGCTTCTCACAAACTGAGGCTCCCACACCACAAAGATGATCAACACAGTAAAACAAACTCAATACACAGCCCACAAAGACTCAACGAGTGCAAGAGATCAAACCGGGAGCACAAGCGCGATGTTCTTCCTCTTCTCCACCTCACTAAACCCTAATCCACTCAAGAATTAGTTTTAGAGGGAAAGTAGGCAAGAAAGAGGCTTAGAAGTGCTCCAAGTTGGCTGTGGCGGCGCTAGGGTTTGAGTTTTTCCAAGGGTGTTTGAAATGAGGCCGGGGGTCCCCTTTTTATAGAGGTCCCAACCCCAATTTGCTGACTTCAGCAAAAGGACGGACTAGTCCGGCCACTGGCCCGGACTAGTCCGGCCTAGGGGACCACTGACTCCTTTGTCAGGTCCCGACAGCTGACACACGATCGTCACGCTACCCGCCAAACTTCAAATTCAAACGGTCACTTCCAGAACGGACTAGTCCGGTCAACCCCGGACTAGTCCGATCACACACAGAGCCTTCTGCTCCGGGTGAAAACGGACTAGTCTGAGGACCACGGACTAGTCCGGCCCCTAGGGCGGACTAGTCCGGTCCTCCCAGACTTAGCCATAGAAGCACCTTTTCTTAGCCAACCCGGACTAGTCCGGCCCCACGGGCGGACTAGTCCGTTCTCACTCAGGACCTCTTGGTCCGGTCCAAAACGGACAGGTCCGTGGTTTTGGGACTTCATCCCAAAACTCACTCACAGCTAGCCGGACTAGTCCGGTCACAAACGGACTAGTCCGATCTCGGTCAGACCCTTCTGGTCCGGCCAGAAACGGACTTGGCCGGCCGTGGACGGACTAGTCCGGCCTCCTGCACGGACTAGTCCGGCCCTACGGCCAGACCACTTAACCACTCATTTCTTTCATAGGTTTGACCTCTAAACCACTTTGAGCTCCCAAACTTGATCTCAATGCACTTGACACACACACCCTCCTATTACTACGGCTAGTCTAACTCAACCACGCTAGAAACCCTAGTTTCTACGCTTCGAGTTGACTCCGTTTCCTTCCTTTTCCTTTTTGAGGGTTTGCGTCTCCAATTGAGTCCATACCTGTGCTAAGATCACTTGAGCTCATTAGCGACTTAATTGTCGTCATCAATCATCCAAAACCCACGGGGAACCTAGATGCACTTTCATTAACAACCTCCTTTATATGTAGGAGTTGTTCCTCTTCTATTTCCCATGTAGGACTATCTATACAGCACCACCTTCTCTTGCCCTAATGGGCATTTGAGATTTTTTAGGAATTATTTCTGAATTATTGTTGAGACAAGCCCATTAATTCTGACAGACATTCCTTTCCAACAAATTCTTCAACGACGTTTCTACGTCACGTCGTATCCATCTTTAGACTATCTTCAACAGTCTAGCCAAATAGAAGCCTAAACCAATTTTGGATACTAAAAAGTAAAAAATCACCTTCCAACAGAGAGCCCATACAGGAAGCTCATCCAAGGCTAGCATCCTTCCGTGTCCCAAAGATAATAGCCGATTGTACGGTGCCCATCCTTTCGGATCGTTTTTTTCTTATTCCTCCTCGTTGTCGACGTCCTCCTCGCGCCCCTCCTTCCCACTTATGGTTCTATCCACGCGCCTCCTCCTATGCCGACGCTAACAGCCAACCTGTCCGTGAACAGCGGCAGCAGGGAGAACCCACCCGCGCTGCCTCTCTTATCGCCGCCCCCTGCCAGCCGTCGCGGTGTAGGTTGCTGAGTTGCAGCATGAATGGGAAAGACGACTTTTCCCCGTCGACCTGGTGCCGCCGGAGCCGGAGGCGAGCAGCGCTGACTCACCGCCGAAAGGTCCCCGTGTGGAGTGGTCCTCTCCTCCTCGACAGCGGCCCTCGCGGAAAGCTCCCAAGACGACAGTAGTCCCCGCAGATCTGGTGGTGCTGGCGCGCATGTCCACCTACGTGGAAGGCGGCATGGAGAGCATCTGGTTGAAGATGTCATCATCCTGGTGGTGCCTCTCCAGCAAGGCAGCGAGCAAAGCATACCCAGGTCACTGGAGGTGGGCTACACGACGATCACCGGCGAGTTCAGCAGGTATGTGCGGGGACCTCAAGGATGCGACATGGAGCTTCCATGAAGAACTCGGCTCCAAGAAACGCGATGGGGAAGAACGGAAGGATGGGTGAGTCTACATGGGTGCGCTGTTGGAGATGATAAAAAAATAGGATAGGATTTCCTGATCTCAGCAATCCCAGAGGTTAAAATAGAGGTCCTATTTTAGGATCCTTGTTGGAGATAGTCTTAGAGGCGTTGTTTTCCGAAGATCCATTTGTATGATGTGATGTCCTCCTTATTTTATGATTCGATCCAGATTTCCATAATAAACTAAGGCTCCCTTTGGTTCAGTTGTTCCATCCAAGTTCTCTACGAAAAATCTAAAATCTGAACCAAAAGGGCTAAACTAGGAATAAGATTTTGCAGAATCTACAGATTTTCGTAGTACAAATGAAAATTTGGCCGGCCCCCAGATTTACCAGATTCCACCTTCCAACTTTTCGTCAAAATTACCCACCATGTCATCCATTACACAAACGGATCGTTTTTTTCTAATCTTTAGCCCCCACCCCGAAACCCATCGGCCGCACACCTCCACAACACTACCTGAGCGCATCTCCTACTGACGGTGGGTAGGGTGCCTCGGCCTCCTTCCGGCAACGGTGAGGCCTCCTCCCGGTGACGAGTCGTCATCAACGAGGACCTCCTCAACCAGGTCTGTGAATCACTCCAAATCTCCTTCTTTCCCATCTCCTCCGCGGGCTTCCATCTGTGGCGGTGCTCCTGGTCCGTCGGCAGCCCGGCGCCGTGCCAATCGGCACTCATCCTCCTATTATGCGATCGGCGCCCAGCGCTAGCCCGTCGGAGCCCACTTCCAGTTCCTTCGGCGGCGCGCGTTTGCTGCCCCGTGTGCTGTCGGTGTGCTGCCCTGTTTGCTGCCGCGTGTGCTGCCTGTGTGCTGCCCCTACCAGCACAATCTTGCATACTAGTGAATCATTAGCGCATCTGCTTGCTTTCCGGCAACGATGTGCAGTCCAATCATCAGCACAATCTTGCATGCTATGCTAGTGAATCATTAGCACAATCTTTGCGGCTTTATGCAGTTCAAGCTAATGTATCTGGTGTGTGCTCCACATTCTCATCTCCAAGCCAGCACATGCTAACACTTGAGAATCTACCATACATTGACAATTGCTATTAGATAATTGTTTCTATTGCACTGATGCATTTGATGTAATTCAAAGGGCTAATGATTTGCATTGATTTTTCTTGATGTGACAGGTACAAAAAGGTGGCCTGGGTTGGTAGTCCAGAGAGAATAGAAGGTGAGGTGCTTTTCAATTGATTGTTACTGTCCTTTTTAGAATCTGCAAGTGGTATGACTTATAAACAGTTTATGTATTTGTTCCTGTGTTGAAATTTCAGTTTCATAATATCTATTAGAGTCTCCTGTTTTACTGTTTTGCAATTGAGGTGCCTTTTATTCATGTCATGATAGTTTGTTTTACTGTTTTGCACAAGTAAATTTTGTTATGTCTTATTGTTTAAACTGTTTTTTTCTCAAATCATTATGTACATTAGTATGTTAGAGAAGGCAGTATGGGATCAAACAAATACAAAACTTTTCTTTGACATTTGTAAAGCGGAGGTTCTTGCTGGAAATAGGCCATTGGGTCATCTTAATAAAGTAGGATAGGAAAACCTAGAAGCTAAGTTCTGTGAAAAAACTGGGAGGAAAATGGAACATTTTCAATTGAAGAACAAATGGGATAGTCAAAAAAGAACTTATACAACTTTCATGAAGTTAAAAAATGTTGCTACTGAACTTGGATGGGATGAAGCAAAACAAACTGTGGAGTGTGATGATACATGGTGGACAGAACACCTTGTTGTAAGTGGCTTAACATTTACCCATTTAATATTTATCTTATTGTTTTGTTGTTAATATATAACTTGTCGCATTTATCAT
Organism: Tuctoria greenei; assembly: GCA_036927565.1. NCBI lineage: Eukaryota > Viridiplantae > Streptophyta > Magnoliopsida > Poales > Poaceae > Tuctoria > Tuctoria greenei. The sequence goes on from JAYESD010000006.1 coordinate 184,844,126, forward strand.
TACAGAGGTGTTATGATCCTTCTAATGGAAGAAAATGCAAGCATGCACAGTTTAGAAAATGCGGACCATCTAATCTAGATTCTATGCACATCATGTTTGGAAGTGCCCATGTTACTAGGGCAACTGCATCCATTGTTGGAGATTTGTCTGAAAATTCCAGTGATGATGATGCGCATGAGGTGGAGGCAAGTCAAGTAGAATCTAAGCAGCTAAGTATCCAAAAACAGAAAACTAGGAAGCGTAAAGCTATTTCCACTACTAGAGCGGAAGACAAGGAAGAGAAAAGTTTGTTCCTACGATTGTACAAGCAAACTTGTAACAAGATAGAAGAAGGAGTGGACAAGATTACCACAAGTGTTGAAGCTTCATCAGCTCCTATGCGTAGCCAAATTCCTACCATGGCAGAGGCTATGAAGATGGTGAAAGAATATGGAGTACAAGAAAAGACTACTCTTATGCATACATCTACTTTGCTAATAATGAAACCTGAAGTTAGAGAGGCCCTCAGCTTATTTGGAACAAATGAACACAGACTTAACTGGTTGGAGAGGGAACATGAGATGAAGACGAAGCAATGAATTATATTGTATCTTTTCATGTTTGGAACTAGTTTTTTGTGTTTGGATCAGTTTTTTATTGTGTTTGGAACTTGTTTTTTTATTGTGTTTGGAACATAAGACTTCACTGTAGTGATCTCCTATTTGGACTATTGATAAATATGTAAACTATTATTTGTCCTTATGTTTTGTTTCTTTTTCAAGTACTTTAATTTAATTTTTTACCTCATGAAGCGTATGTACATAAACATTATAATGCTCCTGTATTGTATTTATGTTTTCTATCTCATTGTGCAGACATAGATAATGTTGCAAAACAAGGACACAAGGGTACTCCTTCTTGCAGAGTTATCAAAACAAGCTGCCACCGTTGGTCACCTAGGTGACTTATATTCTGAGAGGTATTTGAAAAAAGGTAAATATAGAGATCCTCAACAATCTGGAATTGAATGGGTCATGGAGTGTTTTGCACATCCGAGATATTTTTACAAGATGTTTAGGATGATTCCAGAGGCCTTTATGTCACTTCATAATTTGCTCGTCTCTAACTATGATCTGAAGTCAACAAGTAATGTTACATCCGTGAAGTCCTTAGCCATGTTTTTATGGATTGTTGGAGGCCCTCAATCATTCTCTCAAGCTAAAAATCGGTTTGTTAGGTCTTTATGGACTGTGCACATGAAGTTTAAGGAAGTGTTGCTGTGTTTGAAAAAATTAGCAAAAGATAACATCAAACCAAGAGATCCTACTTTTAGTATAGAGCATGATAAAGTGAAGGAAAATCGTTTCTGACCGCATTTCAAGGATGCTATCGGTGTTATAGATGGATCACATATTCTGGTTTCAGTGCCTAAAGAGGATGTTGCAAACCACACGTGTCGACACAGGTACACATCTCAAAATGTGCTTGCAATATATGACTTTGCTATGAGGTTCATCTTTGTGGTTGCTGGTTGGCCGAGATCATCACATGATACAAGAATTCTCAATCATGCATTAACTAATTTTGGTCATCAATTCCCCAAACCCCCTCCAGGTAATACATTGGTCATGTTACAAATAATAGTTCTCTTCTACTATAATACTTACACTGATTTTAATTTATTTTAAATTTTCAAGTAAATATTATCTTGTGGATTCTGGTTTTCCAAACCGAACGAGGTACCTTGCTCCTTTTAAAGGAAGTACATATCATCTACCTGAATTTCGTATTTGTAGTCAGCGTGCTCCACAAGGAAAATATGAGATCTTTAATTTTTTACATTCATCTCTTCATAATGTCATTGAACGTACATTCGGGGTCCTCAAACAAAAGTGACGTATATTGAAGGCGATGCCTAGTTTCCCACTTCGTACACAAAAGTATGTGATTATTGCTTATATGACATTGCACAATTTTATTCGTGATAGTGCATTAACGGATAAGGAGTTTGAGATGTGTAATGAAGATGAGGATTATATACCTGAAGCAGTACAACAAGCGACAAACTCGCAAGATGATGACATTTCTGTTGAGCAAAATGAGACTACGATGAACAACATTTGTGACAACATAGCTAATGTTTTGGTTAGTTTGTATTAGATAGTATAAATTTTTAAATGACACATATCATCATTTGAGCCATACAACCTTTGATTTTAGTTTTTGTGTGATCCATATAGATTTTGTAATATTTATATTACATCAATTTTATATTTATATTATTTATCAACACAAAATTATGAATCTGTAGTGGTATAACAGATATTTCTTACAGAATCCACATTTGACAGTTGTTTACAGCCAAACAGATTTCAGCTTCCTCACAGCTGACAGCTCACAGTATCTTTCCCACAGCTTACAACTAGAATCAGATTTCCAGAAATCCACAGTCAAACCAAACACACGTTATTCAATCTTTCAGCTTCTCAAACTTCCGATAAAAATAATCCCTGGAAACTGGTCTGAGGGCAAAATGCACCGGAAAAGAGGCGGCGTCTGCCATGTGGAAAGCTCCCGTCGCCAGCAGCGCATCAACCTCGTAGTGGTAGCAGCGTGGCTCTCGCTCACGCCGCCTCGGACCGAAGCCGAAGGATCCGGAAATCCAGAACAGATCAAAGCAGAGGCCAGAGGCGGAGGCTTCCCCTGCCGCGCAAATGGGCTTCCGCTTCGCCCGCCTCGTCGCGGGCGCCGCAGCATCTCGCCGCTGCCCGCGTCCCGCCGCCGCTGCCCGCCGCGCGCTCGCCCCTTCCGCCTGGCCCGCAGAGCCGGCCGGCGTTCCCCACTGGCTCGTCCCCGTCCGCGGCCACGGGGGCCACTCGCACCACCACGGCGAGGAAAGGGGCGAAGCGTCCGAGAGGGTCTTCCGACTGGGCCTCGCCTCCGACGTCGCTCTCACTGCCGGGAAGGCGGTCACGGGTTACCTCTCCGGTAGCACCGCGATCATCGCGGACGCCGCTCACTCCCTCTCGGACATCGTACGTGCCTAAAACGGGCGTGCAGAACGTTGTTTGATTTGATGGCTTGCTACTAATCATGCGCGGTTTCGGGGGTGCGCAGGTGCTAAGCGCAGTGGCTCTGCTGTCGTACAAGGCTGCTAGGGCTCCCAGAGACAAGGAGCATCCATACGGTCAGTCGCAAATCTCTACCTGTTAGTTATGTGCGGTTTAATTTTCGTGTCAGGTTGGCCTTTATTAAGGTAGACGATATGCATCGTTGTGGGTATCACTTATTCGCCTATAGACATATGAACGTAGTATTGGTATCCATTATTGATTGACAAGATTACTGAAACACTGCAATTCTTGGTATATGCTATATGACCATATCCTCTTGATTTGAGTTCACATGGAAGTTCCCGTTCCTATTTGTCTCATTACTGCAGCTACATACATTTTTTTAGAGAGAGAACCAGTGACATACATGTTCATGCTGCAAACCATACACTACAAAAGCAGGAAGGTTCATTCATGTACGGGACGTGGGGCGCGCTATCAACTTATCATAGTCATCCTTAAGGTTTAGAGTTAGCACGATCAAATCCTTGGAAATCCACAACAAACCCAATTAAATTGTTGTTAATGTGGCTTTGAGTAGCCACAAGTGCGTGATGCATGTCAATCATTCCTACTTTGATAGGTCCATCCCAGCAAATCACAACATTACGAGCTTACTTTTACAAAGTAGGAGCAAAATTGATGTGGCTAAGGGCTTTCAAATGTGTAAAGGTAAACTCAGCGTACTTCCTTTCTCATGTACTAAGAAAATACCAAAATGCACTTATGATGAGTATCTAGTGCATCCTATGTGCAGCAGCTGCCATACGTGTTCAACGCTTTTGCTTTCACTAAACTGGCCACAACTAACCCTGCTGTCTTCAGGCAGCAATCTTTCACTGGTGGTGCCTGGTTCTAGATGACCTCTGAGTTGTACTCCAATAATAGAGTTCACAAGCTATTCAGTAGTTCTTATGACTAGTAGAAATATGGAAAGTATTGGATGGGATATTATCATCCTATCTATATCAACCATGTTTTGATTGTCCGTCATGCATTTTGCAATGGGAACCTTACTTATTTTAAATCACATGTTCACACTGCCAAACATAAGAGACGTCAGAATAGGACTGAGTCCAGATTATAGAGAAATAGGAAAATGCATTCCTGAACTGATTCACATGTTTTGACTACATTTCCAAGGGTGCAGTTAGACTTTTTAGAAAATGGAAACAGGTTCCGGTCTTTTACAGAGTCCAGGGATTGCAGCCCTAAGGGTGAAGATATCATAACCATCCTTAAGCTTAGAAGAGTTGATGGGCCAATATGGCTCTTAACTGAGGTCAAGTATTGGAGAATCCGCAATACACCAACCTGCAATATAGACTGACTCCAAGTAGCTACAAGATATGTTCTGTGTGCCACACCATTCGACTGGCTATTGAAATGCACTCCTATTGTAATTGAAACTAGTCGTATTTGATGCCTGGTTATTTATAATTGTCCCAGGTCATGGGAAGTTTGAGAGTTTAGGAGCTCTTGGGATTTCAAGTATGTTGTTGCTTACCTCAGGTGGGATTGCCTGGCATACTTTTGAAGTTCTTCAGGTCCATTACTTCTCATTAACAAGATATATTTAACCACTTAACCTGTACTTTATTTTGGATATGACATGAGTTAAATTTCTTTCTAGTTATTGGTCTTCAATAAAACTGCAAATGCAGATAAATTTCAGTTTGATTATTCAATAGAAGTCTTGTAACCTTGAAAAGAATGCCATGATGTTACTGACACAAATTGAGCCTTCTGGTATGTGTTACGTGAGTCCTTGGTTACATCATTGGCTATTGGACTAACCCAGTACTGCATGTTGGAGTGTTTAGCTTATAAAAAAGCAGTGTGATTTCATAATAGTTTATTCTGGTACAGTTTCTTCTTTTATGAACTGTAAATACAGTAGGAGAGGCTCCTACTGCTCAAATTCTATTGAACACAAATAGGTAACAGAAGATACAAATCAAAAGAGCACAAACCCGTGCCAGAACTAAGAGAAAAACAAGTAGATTCATGAGAGAGGGGGGATGGAGTTGAGTCAGGAAATTATACAACCTTTTGTTCTGGTACAGTTTCTTGTTGTTAGACAGTGGTGAATTGTATATTTGTGATATATGATTATTTATAGGATTCATGTGTTATGTTTGTTCAGGGGGTTATGTCTTCAGCTCCTGATATAATTGGCAACACCTTGCATGCCTATCACAACCATAGTAGTGGTGGGCATCATCATGGAATTGATTTGGAACATCCAGTTCTCGCATTGAGCATGACAACTTCAGCAATATGTGTCAAAGAAGGGTAAGTGAGAAGCTTTGCGCATTTGCCTAACATGGTAATGCCATGGAGTTTTTTCCCTCTACTATCATGTTGCAGTCAGAAGTGTTGCTAACTTCTTGTGGTTCAAATAACTGATTGTGAAGGCTGGTGACATCATATATGTTGATAGAAGTGTTGTTTACTTCATTGATAGAAGTTGTGTAGCTTGAATTTCCTGTCTGTATGAATACTTGCAGCTTGATGAGAACAACTATTTTGACTCTAAGCAGTGTTGCCTTTTAATTGTCTACCTGTAGTTACTTTCTTGATCATTTGTATGGCTAATGAATTAGCAGTTGAAATATCTCACAAAGTCACAATAAGCACTACAGGAATATCGATCAATTACGTCGGCCGGAGCCGACGTAATTAAGGCCTAAACCGACGTAAGTAACTTAATTACGTCGGTTTTTACTTAATTACGTCGGCGATTGGCCGGCGTAGCGGTTTGGACGTAATTAAGGTAACTTACGTCGGCCACCGACGTAAGTTACCTTAATTACGTCGGTCTGCAGCAGCCGACGTAAGTCACGTACCGGGCTGGGCCGAAGTACTTATGTCGGTTGCTGCAGACTGACGTAAGTTAAGTGCTCTAACTTACGTCGGTTGTTCCAAATCGACGTAAGTTAACTGGTTTAACTTACGTCGGTATGGTCTGACCGACGTAAGTTAAACTGGGCTAACTTACGTCGGCAAGGCCATAACCGACGTAAGTAAAGTTTTCGATTTTTTTTAAAAAAACAGAAACTGACTACCTCGCTCGATGGCGAGAACACAGAACAGACAAACATATACACAGATATAGATATATACAGTAGACAGTTTCAAAATAGTATTCAAACATCGAGAAAAACACAATTTCAGTATCGGGCTACACGCTAGCCCCTCTACTACCTCTGGGATCCTCTCGGCGTGTTCCCGAACCCTGCAGAAGAAACAATACATACAAAAGTTTAGTTTTAGAGGACTTCCATATATTTCCAACCATGTACAATACATTCATTCACTTCTCCATCTCCCGATCCTAAAGATTACCTCCCAATCCTAAAGCATGGAGGTAAAGTATATGAACAGATTGAGATTATGGCAAAAATAAAATACCATTTCACCATGAAAGAATGAATGATTTGATAGTAGAACAATTTATGTTCTTGTGTCATTTTTCATGATTTTAAAGTCGAAATCTGCCCTAGATGTGAATATGAAACTTATAGTGCCCAAATTGAACTGAACTTTAATTAGAATGCCCAAACTGAAACTAAAACAGTTAGGCAGTGCTTTGAATTGGTTAGACCTGATTGCTAATAGAGGGAGGCCGAGCAGATTGCTAATAAATTGAAACTGAAACTAAAGGGAGGCCGAATTGATATTAAAGAGAGAATTTATCACCTGCTCTGGTGTCTGCTGCGGCGGAAGCGTAGGAATCTCAATATCCTGACTGTTGTGTCGAGCAAGAGCCTGCCATTGCAAAATATTAGAAGATATATGTTATTGAAGTGTTGTGAAATTTAACTACGGTACTTTAAATTACTTATCGTCACCGCTGCTTGCATCTGCGCCATCATTAAGGCCGTCCTCTGCTGCTCCTCCCTTGCCTCCGCTCTCGTCCTCTCCAGCTCTGTCTGGGTTTGCGTCAGCGTCTCCTTCATAGCCTGGAGCTCCAGCTAGGTCTGCGAGAGACGACCATTGGTCCCAACGGACGAAGCCTGCGACGATGAAGCGCCTCTCAAAGGTCGCGTCGACCTCAAGTCGACAACTCCATCAAAAATGGCAAACCTGCAAAAGAATGAAAACACTAAGTAGAAGAAGATTAATTGAAAAAGAAATGAAACACACGAAGAACTCACCGTCCGTGGGCCTTCCCGCCTCCGCTTGCGTACGCGGCTTGGGGGTCGATCGGCACGCTTTCTCAATCGTAATCCGCACCGTGTATCTTCGCGGCCTCCTGCGCGTACTTTGCCTACAAAACAAATAAATCTTTTCAGCATGTCAATAACAGTATTAGTAACAATGAAATTGATGAATTTCGAAAACTTACCAGTCGGTCGGCTGCGACCTGACTACACTGCCCTGGCTGAGAAGGGTCACTTCCCTTGTGACCTCTCTTCCAAACCTGGGTCGGGGTCGGCTCATGACCCATCTCTCGCTCCTGTACAGTCGTGTTAGTGAGATAAATAATATATTAGGAACACATAAATAAATTAAAAAGGTACTTACCATGCGTTTAGCCAAACGCAAGTAGCCGTCGCCGCCATAGTTGTGCTTGCCCTCGGACCCCATGTGGCACTGTCTAGCCTTTGTGGACTTATGAAAGCGTCGCTAGCCCAGTACCGACAGAGAGCTAAGTACGCCTCCATGTTACCCTGTAACCAGGAAATACTAACCTTCACATATTTCATTTTTCATCAACGCAGTTAACATACATAGATATTGTAAATATTTAACAATATTAAAAACTTACCTTCGCGTACTGCTCCTCTGTCAAGTACGAGTCGGAGTCCTTCCTAAATACACCCCTTTGCTGCTCCTGCTCCTGCTTCCGGGGGTGTCGCTTGTAGTACGCGTTGACGGCCTGAATCCGGGCGTACGACAACGCCGCCGTCGTGAGCTTCCAAGCGTTGTAATGGAACACGCGTCTCGCGTGATCCTCCATGCCTGGTTCCTCTACTTTGGACCTCAACTTTAAGCAAACAAATATTTAAGTGATATGAATTAACAATTCAAACGAGTTAAAAAAATAAAACAGTTAAACTTACCATCAATGTTTTCAAGTCGCCTAGTCGACCCTAGTCGTCTGCCCACCGACTAGGTCGACTAGGACGACTAGTCGTTGACTAGGGCGACTAATCGATCCTAGTCGACCCTAGTCGGTCCTCTAGTTGTCCTGACCATATTTTAAGGCAATATCTAGTCGACCATATATATATTAACATATATAATTATATGTTAGCAGTAATAGCACACATACCTTTAGCATAGCAATTAGCAAACAAAGTTCAAAAGCAAATTAATTCAAAAACAGCAACAACGTATTGTTTTAGAACAGAACTTTAAAATAAGATAACTTTAAATTTCACTAATTCTCATATTCTACTAGTCTACAACAGTTTATAAAAATATTTTAAAGCACAAGAGATTCTAAGTTTGTAATAAATTAAAAAAACAGCATCAGATTCTAACAGATTCAAAAATAGTAACACTTCCTGATCTAGTCGTCCTGATCGACAGATCGCCTGATCGCCCGATTAGTCGCTCAGATCGCCCGACTAGTCGGACGACTAGTTTCCTAGTCGCCCAGATCGAGTCGTTGCCCCTGATCGACCTTCAGCGACCGATATGGACGACTAATCGTGACTAATCGCGATTAGTCGGACGACTTGAAAACAATGCTTACCATAAAATCGTGCCACACGGCTCCCTGAACCGTGTCGTGGACTGGGTGAGAGTCATCCCACGATAGGGCAGGAAAACCGTCAATCACACCGGGGTAGTGCAACTTCACGATAGCACCTAGGACACTGTTAACCTGCCTGTGGTGCTTCTCGGCCCCCGTGAACGAGAAGTCGTACCAACATCTACAAAATATATTAAATTATTAAGTAAAGGAAAACAATATCTAATATTTAATATATTATATACAGTATTTACCTGTCTCCAACAGGGCAGATTGTGGTCCGCTGAGTAGTAACCGGATGAGGAGCCGCAAAGTGAGTCCTCGTCCGTCGCCTCTGCTGCGACACTGCCGCGTCCTGTGACCCTGAAGGCTCTGCGGAACCACCGGAGTCTCCAGGAAGGCTAGTGGTAGCCGGCTGCACAGGGAGGCTAGCGCTAGTCGGCTCCGAAGGGAGGCTAGCGCTAGAGGGCTCCTGTAGTGGCCCCCTAGCCTCTGAGTCGGCCTCCTGTAGCAGCCCTCTAGCCTCTGACTCTGACTCAAAAGTCTCCGAGTCAGACTGCACAAAAGGAAAAGATTGACAATAAATAATTAATAACAATTGTAATTTCAAAAATAACTTTATTGTAACTAAAATTTACCTCAGTTCGCTGAAAGCACATGACAGCTGAGGGTGGAGCGTGTGCCAGAAAGAGAGAACGTCGTCTAGAAAGGAACGAGCTCCCTGAGCAAGGGTCTCGTGGCGGCTCAAACCCTCTCACTGGCTTCCCCTTCCCCTTCCCCTTCCCCTTTGACGACATTCTGTTGCAAGTAATAAATGATTAATATGCAAAGATAATATACAAAATTAATGTTAAATTAGTGAATAAAATGTTACTTCAAAATTCATCAACATCACGATCATGCACCCTACTCCTTAAACCAGCCCATCGATCTTCTTCTTCTGCATATCGTTTTCGTTTGCGCAAATCAGCAGGTTCGACTATGTCATCGATATCTTCAGTTTCCGATTCTGATTTTGTTTCCGCTTCCGTGCCAGCCTCGATATCTTGAGCGTCTCCAACTAAGTCATCGAGTCCTACATCGAGCTCGACTGAGAAGGAGTCTAGCAACTCTTCTTCTTGGTAGACACAATCAACCTCAGCTTCGTCGTGGTAATCATCATCTCCTGGAGCGTATAACCGCTCACGAGGATTCACCTTATGTACCATCCACCAAGCTTTGAATTTATTGTATGGATAAGGTAGATAGTACACTTGTTCTACTTGGTGTGCAAGAACTAATGAATTGAATCCTTTCAACTGTTCCTTGTGTTTTACTTCGACCATGCCAAATTCGTTTACTTGAATTCCACGAATGGAATCAAACCATTCGCAGTCAAAGAATACCGCTCGAATTGGCTTGTTTGTGACAAAAGTGAATTCAAGGATTTTTTTAATAATCCCGTAGTATTGCGTTTCATGATCTTGCGAATCGATTGCTCTCATCACAACTCCGGTATTACATGTTGCCGCGAGAGGACGAAGAGATTCAAATTGAGTTGTACGGAATCGAAAGCCGTTGACGTCATATCAACCACGGGATAGTTGTCGCAAATCTTCATGGACGTTGGCATCTTTTTGGCACTGTTCAAGATATGGAGTTATTAGAAAACGTAAGCATTCTTAAGTTATAAGAAAACGTTGTTAACATTGATTAGTTATCGAGAAAACGTTACACGATCTCGAAATTAGGAGAGAAAATTAGATTCCCCGTTTATTCCTTCCCGTCGAATATGTTCTATTTGCTTGCTCGTGGGTTGATGTCTATGTCTCCAATTTTGCTTGTCGAACATACTACACGACAAAGAGAACTTTTTAGAATACATGTGTCGGAAAAGATGGTGAAAAGTGTAAGTGTAGGAGAAACACTTACTTGAAATATTCATTTATTTCTTCCATATTAGCGTACATGTAGAAGAATGCAGCACGCCTTTCTTTTTCGCTAACATCGTATGAAGTGTAACTACCAACAGTAGTGCCTCTTGTTGCAAAAATGGAGAGATCGCTACAAGGAAGTTGCTCATCTATATTGTACCACATTACCAAAGTATTAACATTATTTTCCTCTGCAAAGTAAACACTTGAGAAGTATCCTACTTCCTTAAGAGTAAAAGGTTCGGCGATGCAACCTTCAACCCTTGCCCTGTTACCAACTATTGGTTTCAGATATCTCAGTGATCTTTCAATATGATACATCCACCTATATTGCACGGGACCGCCCACTTTCGCTTCAAATGGAAGATGAATTAAGAGATGTTGCATTGGATTGAAAAATCCTGGAGGAAATTTTTTTTCCATCTTACACAAAAGTACCGAAACCTCCTTTTCCAATTTAGTCATCATGTCTGGCGTGATTTATTTAGCACAGAGTTGCCTATAGAAGTGGCTAAGCTCGGCTAACACATTCCACACTGCATCGTCAAAATAGCCTCGAAACATAACAGGCAGAAGTCTTTCCATGATTATGTGATAATTATGACTCTTCAACCCAATGAGCTTTCCCGGTTTCATATTCACGGCTCGTCTCAGACTAGCTGCATAACTATCTGAGAATTTTAACCTTTGCAACCATTCGAGAACTTCTTTTTTTTTCTTTAGATCGAAGACAGAAAGGAGCGCGTGGTTTACCACCATTTTCGGAGAGCTCAAGAGTTTGACAGTTACAAAGCTCGGCAAGATCCTTTTGAGCCTTTAAATTGTCTTGTTTTGCCCGTCATGTCCATGCATGTGCTTATGATACATTCGATCATGTTACGCTCTTGATGCATAACATCAATGTTGTGATTTAGAATCAACGACTTCACATACGGTAACTCCCAAAGTCCACATATGTGAGTTCAATTGTGTTTGTCTCTGTAACCTTCGAAATATCCAGGACGACCTTCATCTAGCACCAATTTGTTCAACATATCAGATATTTCTGACCCGTTAAGACGTTTCGGTGGTCCTTTAGTGACAACGGTGTTCTTTCTGGAGACATTCCTCTGTTGTCTAAACAAGTGATTCGGAGACAACCAACGTCTATGACAATCGAAGTAAGATATCTTGCCTCCATGGGTAAGTCGAAAGCAATCGGTATCCGAGGCACATATCGGACACGTCAACCGACCATGAGTGCTCCATCCAGAAAACATGTCGTATGCCGGAATATCATGAACGGATCACAAATAAGCAGCTCGGAGGTTGAATTTCTGTTTCTTGTAACAGTCGTACGCTTCGACTCTTGTCCACAACATTTTCAACTCTTTGATTAACGGTTTCAACATCACGTTGAGACGTGATCCAGGATGATCTGGCCCAGGTACAATGAGGCTAAGAAACATAAACTCATTCTTCATGCAAAAAGCCGGTGGAAGATTGTACGGAATGACAAAGACGGGCCAACAGGAGTATGGTGTGGTGTTTGTGTTGAACGGCGTGAACTCATCTGTCGCCAATCCGATGCGAACATTTCTCGCTTCACGAGCGAATTCTGGGTCGAACCGGTCCAGCGCCTTCCATGCCTCACCATCGGACGGGTGCGTCATGACTCCATTGTTCTCACGCTCACCTTCTTTGTGCCATCTCATGTGTCTGACCGTTTTTTTGAAAGGAACAGCCGCTTCAACCTCGGTGTCACAGGGAAGTAACGAAGCTGCTTACGTGCGACTTCCGTCGTCACAGTATTACCATCGTTACTAACAACTTCGACAAACCTCGGTTGACCACATTTCAAATATTTGTTCTCATTGGTATGCTCTCTCCAGAAAAGCATGCAGTTGTCCGGACACACATCAATCTTTTCGTGCTTCATACCGAGATCGGAAAGAATTTTCTTCGAGTTGTACATATTCTTAGAATCTTTGTTGGGTTGTGGAAGGGCATCTTTGAACAAATCGATGAGCATGTTGTAACAATTGTTAGAAAAGAAGAACTTAGACTTAATTGTCATAAGTCTAGTCACAAAATTGAGGATTGACATTTTAGTGTGTCCATGCAGTGCCTCTTCTGAATCTTTGAGACGTTTGAAGTACTCTTTAACCTCTGCTGTTTGAGGATCTTCTGTAAGCTCTGGTCGTATAGCTTCCAGCATCTTATCCATCGTATCAACCTTTGTGACATCATTATTGTCCGCTTCCACTTCTTGTACAGCTTGAGAAGTTGTCTCGTCGTGGAAGTTCCACAACTCATAATGTGACACGTAACCATTTCGACACAAGTGCATCGTAAGTTCCACTTTCTCCAAAAACGTTCCGTTTCGACATTTCGTACATGGGCACCGCGCCTTATCGCTATTTGACAACGAAAAAGCTCGTTCCACAAAAGCTTCTGTCTTGGCGTACCACTCATCTAAGTGACCACCAGTTCTGCTCTTTCAGTCAGTATACATCCAACTGCGGTCTTCACTCATGTTTGGCTCTGCAGTTTAATGCGAAAGAAATTGTCGTTAATGTATTGTTATGTTATGTCACGGCCCTACAACTTAGACAGATAGATCCTAAACCCACCCAAGAGTGACCGAGCGGAGCGTGATCATGACGAGACGCGTGATCCGGATTCGAACGAAATTTCGACAGCATAACGCCGCTATTCTCCACTGCACGCCCAAAAATGGTGCAGCAGAGAACAACAGGGTTACGCCACCGAAATCTCGTCCAAATCTGGACCTGCGTCTCGTCACAAGCCACACCCCCTCGGTCACTCCGAGGCTGTCCAAAAAGGGACAATTCCGAACCTGCACGTCTCACATGCCATTGGCATGTGAGACGTGCCGATCCGAAACGGGTAATACATTGCTATAGGTTACGTTGCTCATTTTTATTTTGAGGTCATTTAAAAGAGGAAATAACTAGAGAAAGAGTGAGAGGAAAGTTGGTCTTAGATGACAATTCCACGACGGCTTTAGGGTTAGCTGCTGTAAATAGATCAGAGATGAAACCACTTCGTCGGGATACGCCATCCACGCGCAGGTGTTTGCCATCCTCACCGTCGTCATTCGCCTTCATGCCCGTCTACACGCATACTTTACCTTACCACTAAATGGGTCTTGTCGGGCCTTGTCAAGCCGGTCCGAAGCCCATTTATGTATATATAGTACTTAAACACTCAAACAATCAAAATTAAAATTGTAACTATAATTCAAAAAACTAAGAAATTCAAATAAATCTAAACATAACAATTATCCATTGTAATTCATCAATTTATCAACTCAATTCTAACATAAGCAATTCAATTAAATTAAACCTAAACAAAAGCAATTCAATTCTAACCATAATTCTAAGCATAACAAATAAGCATAAAAATTCATCAATTGTAATTCATCAATTTATCGATTTAATTCTAACATAAGCATAGTAAACATTATTTGTGTATCTATATAATTTCTAATCAATTTATCGATTTTAACCTGATACATGTGCAATTCACAATTTTCTATTAAGAGTAAACACGATACATGTGCAATTCAGGCAAATTTTCAAACAAATGCATGTGCAATAATTCAAAACAATGAGAGCAAGGGGAGAGGCGAGGAAATACTTGCAACGAAGATCGGCGGCAAGGTCGGGGGCGCAGGGGCGGCGGAGCCGTGGACGAGCCGGCGGCGGGGGCGCAGGGGCGGTGGGGCCGGCGGCGAGCCGGCGGCGGGACGGTGACGCGGCTCGGGGTCGGGGCGGCGCCGCGGGGGCGGGGCCGCGGGCCGGCAGCGGGGCGGCGACGGCGGGCAGGCGGCGGGGCGTCGGTCGGCGGCAGCGGTTGGGAAAGCAAGCGGCGCGGGGAAAATGAAACAGGCGCGCGTGCGCGCGCGGCTCGCGCGGTTAGGTTAAATCCATGACTTATGTCGGCCGTGGTTACTTACGTCGGCCGACGTCAAGACCGACGTAAGTAAATGTTAACTTACGTCGGGCGTTTAACTTACGTCGGCTACGGGCCATGGCCGACGTCAGTATCCGTTAATTGCCGTTGGTTCTTTTACTTACGTCGGCCATGGGAGAGAAGCCGACGTAATTTATTTAACTTACGTCGGTTATCAGGCACCGACGTAAGTAACTTAATTACGTCGGCTGGCGCACGTAAGTTGCGGTGGCCGACGTAATTGTTCGCTTTCCTGTAGTGAAGGTTCTGAAGTGTGAATATGTGTTTTATTCTCTTGAATTACAGGCTTTATTGGATCACGAAAAGAGCTGGGGAAAAAGAAGGAAGTGGGCTGATGAAAGCTAATGCATGGCACCATCGTGCAGATGCTATTTCATCTGTTGTTGCCCTAGTAGGGGTAGGTAAGAGCTTTAGCACATGCCAGTACTTCCGTTTCTCAAGGAGAAAAGTTAGTATCGTGTTCTTAAATATGAAAATGGTGGTCTCATTGTTTTATGTATTTTGAGAACTACAGAACATCTGTGTGTGTGTAAACTTTGAATAAGTTATTCCTATGTTTGGATTAGAATTCCAGGTGCAATATTGTGATGGTGCGTTCATTATTTACTCTCCGTGTCTCAAAAATAGTGTCATTCTACCTTTGTCCTAAGCCAAACTAAGTTTATAGAGAAGAATACGGTTCTTATGATACTAAATTGGTATACAATGGAAATATATTTCTTGATGAACTTAATGATAATTATTTGGTATCGTAAAATTTTGGTACTTGTTGTAATTTTTTGTCGAACTTAAAATGGTTTGACTTGGGGCATATCTAAAATGACAATCTTTATGGGATGGAGGGAGTATGTATTGTGGTTTTTTTTTGTGAATCCGCGGCTTAGGGTTTTCTTCTTCCTATTGGTGGGGGAAACATTTATCCTATAGGATAAACGTGTCTTTCTTACTACTTTATCTTTTACCACTTGCAGGTGGCTCCATTCTTGGGTTGCCTCTTCTTGATCCACTAGCTGGACTTATCGTCTCAGGCATGATTCTTAAAGCTGGCTTTCAGACTGGATATGAGAGGTAACTATTGCTAGTGTCATTGTGACAATCTTGGTCACCACTTCAACTCAATCATAGTTTAATGTAGTTGTAGTCTGTCTCTAATCTTCTCAATGAATGTTTTCCGTTATACTAGTTAAAATCCTATTTCTTACTTAATCAGGGGACTCTTTAGATATATCACTGCAATCCTTATGCAAGAAATTGTATCTGTTTTTCTTATATTCAGTTTCGTCTTTCGTACCAAGAGAAACGTTATTACCTAGGGAATAGGGAAAATCAGATAGATTTCTGTAACAATTTCTTTCTTGTCTTATTCAGCTGATCTTATTTTTATCATCGGATGTGTTAGACTGCACTTGTGTTAGGATACTATAGGGACAGTTTAGTCCTTTTGTATTAGGCTCATTGGCCCCCAAGTTAGGGTTTCTTGGCTTTAAGTCTCGTACCCATATATATGTACCCCTTGGCTGCTTAATGAAATATCTATTTTTCCCCTCTAATTTGGTATCAGACTCCTCTCTCCTCGTAATGCCAGGGCTACCTCTCTCGGCCGCACAGGGCGGCGCCGCCGCCGACAACACCCGCCGCCATCCTCCCTCCCCCCGCCGGATCTGGCGCCGCCGGCCCGGATCGGGCACCGCTGGCCCCGGATCATCCGCTGCCGGCCCTGGATCGGGCCCTGCCGCCGCCCTCGGGTTGGCTGGCCCCGCCGCCGGCCCTGGCGCCGCCTTCCTCGGGCCGCCCGGTTCGGATCGGGCGCTGCCGGCCCTGGATCGGGCTCTGCCGCCGCCCTCCCACTGCTGCCCCCCTCGGGCTGGCCGGCCCCGGATCGGGCGCCGCCAGCCCCGCATCCGCCTCCCTTCGGTCGGCCAGCCTAGGAACTGGCGCCGCCGGCCATGCCGCCGCCTCCCTTGGGCTGGTCGGCCTTGGTCCCGTGGCTGGCCACCTCGGGGCCGCCGCTGCTGCTGTCGGGGGCTTCACCGCAACCGCCGAGCCCGCCGCTTTCCTCTCCAGACCGACCGGCAGCCCTCCCCCCGGTTTCGCCTCCTCAACAGCCCTCTCCGACGTGGCTGCTGCACTGGCTACCTCCCGTGAGCGCGAACGCGCGCTCGTTCTTGCCTTGAAGCAGGAACGTGCGTCTGCAGCTGCCCTCACCCACCAGCTCGAGGAGTCACCGCAGTTCCAGTGGAGTGCGACCCACGACCCTCCGAGTGACGGTGCAGCCTACACCACCTACGCGGCTTGTCTTGTCGCTGCTCTGCACGCTCAGGCCACTGGCGTACAGAACATTCGGACCCTGGTCTCGGTTGTTCTCAGCTCAGACTCTACGTCCTTCGCCCGGTGGCGCAGCTTGCTTCTCCTGACGTTGAGGCGCTTTCGTCTGGACGACCACGTCCTGCGGGATGATCCCCCGTTGGATGACACCTGGATCAGCATTGACAGTCTGGTCCTCGCTTGGATCATTGGGTCACTCTCTGAGAAGCTCCAGGATATCGTCGCCCAGCAGGGTGGCAGTACTGCCCGTCAGGCCTGGCAGATCCTTGAGCTTCGTTTCCAGAGGAACCAACCGACCCGAGCTCTCCACATCTGGGCCCATTTCGGTACTACTTTCTAGGGCGATCTCTCCATTACTGCCTACTGTCGCCAGATGAAGGGTATGGCGGATGCCCTTTGCGACCTTGGAGAGCCCATCTCGGACAGCTCCCTTGTTCTTCATGTCCTCCAGGGCCTGAACGAGCGCTACACCCACGTTCGCTCGTGGATCCTCCGTGAGCAGCCTTTCCCGACCTTCGAGAAGGTTTGGTCGGACCTTGAGCTTGAGGAGATCACCCAGGGCGGCTCCACTGCTCCCGCACCTGTCACGACCTTCTACGGCACTGGTTCGACTCCACGCCCTGCTCCGCGCCCACCCACCACACCTGGAGTTCCTGCTCCCTCCGGTGGTGGTGGGAACCGATGCCGCGGCAGGCGTGGTGGGGGTGGCCGTGGAGGCGGGGCTGGTGGAGGTGGTGGCACTACCGGTGGTGGTTCTACTGGTGGCACTACTGGTGGCGGTAGTGGTGGACGGGGTCAGGGTGGCGTGACCTGGCCCACACCCTACAACCCGTGGACTGGCCAGATCTCGATGTGGCCTGGGCCGTCCCCGGGTCTCCTCCCACTGCGTCCATAGCCGGCCTACGTGACCACTACGGTCTACAATGCTGGTGGACAGTGGACTCCGCCCCCTGGCGGACCAGGCTACCCTGCGGTTGGGCCATCCACTCAGGCCTGGGACTGCCAGTCGCTCGCGTCTTCTTTCAGCACGGCGAGTCTCACACCTCCTGGCCCTGACTGGGTTGTGAACTCCGGAGCTTCGTACCACACCACTCCTGACGATGGTATACTTTCTTCCACCCACCCTTCTTTTCCTTCTTCTATCGTTGTTGGGAATGGTTCCGTTCTTCCGGTCACCTCAGTAGGTGATTTGGGTTCATCCGGTTCTTTTCATCTTCGTGATGTTCTTGTTGCTCCGGACATTATTCAGCATCTTTTTTCTGTTCGTCGCTTTACCACTGACAACCATGTTTCTATTGAGTTTGATCCTCTTGGTTTGTCTGTGAAGGATCTTACTACCCGACGTCTTCTTCTCCGCTGTGAGAGCTCCGGGCCCCTGTACACGATGCGACTTCCTGCTTCCGCTTTGTCCTCGCCTTTTTGCCTGGCTACGACAGCTCCTTCGACTACTTGGCATCGTCGGCTTGGCCACCCTGGTGTTGATGTTATGTCGAAGTTGTCCAGTAGTTCAGTGATTTCGTATACTAGGGGTTCTCATGAGTCTGTATGTCATGCTTGTCAGTTGGGTCGCCATGTTCAGCTTCCTTTTCCACATTCTGTCACCCATGTGGAGCGCCATTTTGATCTGATTCACTATGATCTGTGGACCTCACCTGTTCTCAGTGTTTCTGGCTATAAATATTATTTGGTGATTGTTGATGACTTTTCGCACTACTCGTGGACCTTTCCCTTGCGACAGAAGCCCGATACGTTCGCTACTCTTTCTCACTTCTTCGCTTGGGTTTCCACCCAATTTGGGTGCATGATCAGGGCTGTCCAGTGCGATAACAGGCGCGAGTTCGATAACTCCGCGTTTCGTCACTTCTTGCTTTCTCATGGGGTTCAGTTGCGCATGTCTTGCCCTTACACTTCCCCCCATAATGGCAAGGCCGAGCGCATGATTCGTACCACCAACGATGTCATGTGCTCCCTGATGTTTCAGGCTTCCACTCCTGCTCGCTACTGGGCGGAGGCCCTTCACACCGCTACCTTTCTCATTAATCGCCTTCCTACTAAGGCGATTAGCGCTCCCACTCCCCACTTCGCTCTCTTTGGCACCACCCCTCTTTACGACCACCTTCGAGTTTTCGGGTGCGCGTGCTACCCTAATCTCTCTGCCGCCTCCCCTCATAAGCTCGCGCCTCGTTCGACTCGGTGTGTTTTCCTTGGCTACTCCCCTGATCATAAGGGGTACCGGTGTCTCGACCTTACCACTCGTCCTATCTTGGTCTCCCGACACGTCGTGTTCGACGAGTCCTCCTTCCCTTTCGCTGGGTCCTCCTCTGACTCGGTTTTCGAGTTGGATTCTCTTTTTTCCACTGACCTTGAGGCCGCTCCTTTCCAGCGACCTTGTTTTTTACCTTCTGCAGGTCTTCCTCTAGCTGTGCCGGACACGACCCCGGTGTCTCGGACACCACCTGTCGTGCCTCCCGCGGCTCCGGCTCCCAGACGTCGTCCGCTACGCCACGCGCGGCCCCAACGTCCCCGACGTCGCCCGCCGTGCCACGCGCGGCCCCGGCGTCGTCCGTTGCGCCATGTGCGGCTCCGACGTCCCCGACGTCGCCTGCCGTGCCACGCGCGACCCCGGCGTCCCCGACGTCGCCCGCCGTATCTCGTGCGGCCCCGGCGTCCCCGACGCCCGTCGTGCCACGTGCGGCACCGGTGTCCCCGACGGCGTCCTCGACGTCGTCCGTCGCGCCTCGTGCGACCCTTGGACCGCGGCACGCCGACCCCGTTCTCGTCTATCAGCGACGAGCGCGGCTTGGTGCACCGGCTTCACGTGCGGCACCGGTGTCCCCGACGACGTCCCCGATGTCGTCCGTCGCACCTCGCGCGACCCTTGGACCGCGACACGCCGACCCCGTTCTCGTCTATCAGCAACGAGCGCGGCTTGGTGCACTGGCGTCATCCTGCACCGAGTCTCCCGTGTGCCACCCTCCGCTGCTCCACCAAGACCCTCGTCACGTTCACTCAATGGTGACTCGTCGGGCCGTCGGTGTTCTTCGACCGGTGGAGTGCTTCTCCGGGGTCGTTCTATCGTCCTTGACCTCCCACGCCGCCTGCCTCGTCATCCATCTCGCCTATCCCCTCTTCTGTCCGTAGTGCCCTCGTCGACCCTCACTGGCGTCGGGCTATGGAAGAAGAGTATGCTGTCCTGCTAGCCAACCGGACCTGGGACTTGGTTCCCCGTCCTGGTCGTGGCAATGTTGTGACGGGCAAGTGGGTGTTCACGCATAAGAGGAAGGCAGATGGGTCTCTTGGGAGGTACAAGGCACAGTGGGTGCTTCGCGATTTCACGCAGCGTCTCGGCGTTGACTACGACGAGACCTTCAGCCCGGCTCTGTCGCATTCTTGGCTTATCCACCAGCTGGACGTCAAGAACGCCTTCCTCCACGGGACGCTGACAGAGACGGTGCACTGCACTCAGCCGACAGGGTTCGTTTATTCAGCCCGTCCAGTCTTGGTCTGCCGGCTGAACAAGTCCCTGTACGGGCTGAAGCAGGCGCCACGGGCTTGGTACAGCAGGTTTGCCTCCTTCCTGGCCTCGCTCGGCTTCGTTGAGGCCAAGTCGGACACCTCGCTCTTCGTCTACAGGCGTGAGAGTGACATTGTCTACATCCTCCTGTACATGGACGATATTGTCCTCACGACGTCCAGCCCGGCTCTTCTTCATCGCATGATCTCCGCCCTGCAGCGCGAGTTCGCGATGAAGGATCTCGGTCAGCTCCACCACTTCCTAGGCGTTGCAGTCGAGCACCGCCCGGGCGCTCTGTTCCTCCACCGGCGCCAGTACTGCCTGGATATCCTCGAGCGAGCGGGCATGGCTGATTGCAAGTCGTGCTCCACTCCCGTGAACACCCAGGCGAAGCTGTCTTCGGCCGATGGCGCCCCAGTCGTCGACCCCACCTCTTACAGGAGTCTTGCAGGTGCCCTGCAGTACCTCATCTTCACCAGGCCGGACATCTCCTACGCAGTTCAGCAGGTGTGTCTCCACATGCATGATCCGCGGGAGACGCATCTCACGGCGGTGAAGCGGATCCTTCGATACCTGCGTGGCACCCACGACTACGGCCTTTTTCTGCGGCGCGAGTCTACCTCTGAGCTGGTCGTCTACACCGACACTGACTGGGCGGGTTGCCCGGACACCCGCCGGTCCACCTCCGGCTACGCCGTCTTCCTGGGCGGCAACCTCATCTCCTGGTCCTCGAAGCGGCAGCCTGTGGTGTCCCGCTCGAGTGCCGAGGCGGAGTATCGCGCCGTGGCTAACGGCGTGGCCGAGTCCTCCTGGCTTCAGCAGCTGCTTCAGGAGCTTCACTCCCCCCTCGCCCAGAGTACGTTGGTCTACTGCGACAACGTCAGCGCCGTCCACCTCTCCACCAACCCGGTGCAGCATCAGCGCACGAAGCACGTGGAGATTGACCTTCACTTCGTTCTTGAGCGGGTGGCTCTTGGCTATAAGGGCACTTGTGTTAGGATACTATAAGGGCAGTTTAGTCCTTTTGTATTAGGCTCCTTGGCCCCCAAGTTAGGGTTCTTTGGCCTTAAGTCTTGTACCCATATATATGTACCTCTTGGCTGCTTAATGGAATATCTATTTTTTCCCCTCTAATTGGATGCAATAAGCATTGTTTTCGAATTAAATGTATTTTTCCTTTTACAGTTCAGTATAGATGGCCTCTATCTTTTTAGTTTGCATGTTATTGCTTGGCAGTGCTTTATATGCTGATTTCTCATTCAGTATACTGGAACTAGTTGATGCTGCTGTGGATCCTTCACTTCTACAACCGATCAAGGAAACTATTTTGAAGGTTGATGGTGTGAAGGTAGAATCGGTTACTCCCTTAATTTCAATCTCTCTCATTGGTAACTGCAATATATTTACTCCTAAATTTTCATGGTTATGACATACTGCTAGGGATGCCATCGGTTGAGGGGAAGAAAAGCTGGGACCTCACTATATCTTGATGTGCATATTGAGGTATGCATTAATGTTGTTTGCAAGACCAGCTAAAGCACATAATAAGCAGCATACAACTTATGGGAGTCTTTCCTAAGTGCACTGTGAACTCTGCCTATGTTGTAATGACATATCCATTCTCAAGCCCGAATAAAGGAGGGTTGTGGTAGGCTTGGCGAGCAACAACTATACTTAGCTATTCTCATTGAAATGAGGTTCAATAAAAGAATTGTTGGGTTTCATATCTAGCCGAACCCAATGTGCTTGGAACAAAGGCTTGGTTGTTGTTGTTTTCTAAGTGTACTGTGATATGGTTTTCTTATTGTAGGTATATCCTTTCTTAAGCGTCAGTGCAGCACATGATATCGGGGAAACCGTCCGTCACCAAATACAAAAGGTTCACAACCAAGTTGTGGAAGTTTTCATACACATAGGTAATTTGCAACAATTAAAGTTGAGTAGCTATTACACTGTGCCTACCATCTGGAACTGACCATGCACTGAACTTGCATTGATGATTTACTCCGTTCTTTTATTGCATCATGCTTGTGAATTATTTCAAAGATTTTGTGTTTGAAATTATGTATTTGACTGGACATCTTGTATTAGAAGCATACAATTTGTAGGCAAGATAGCGCTGTGATGTATGCTTAGTCCATTTGTCACCTAATTATATATCGTGCTTGTGGCGAGTGCACTATTCTCCAAATTGCAAAGTCACGTCCCTCGCCGCTAATTGCACCCTGTGCTAAACTAGCGGATGGGATGCTTTTAAACTAAACTTGAATTGCAGATCCATCATACTCAGTCGGCGGCTAATTGCACCCGTAAACTAGCAGATGGGATGCTTCTAAACAAACTCGAATTGCAGATCCGTCATACTCAGTGGGCCCCAAAACGGACCAGGAAAGGATCCTGAAGAACGCCAATAGAAGAAATGCAGAGGCTATCCCACGCCAACATAACGCAGAAGCCATCGTATCTGATATAATTTTGTCTCATTTTTCAAAGGTAAACCATGTTATTCCTGACAAACTTGACGATAATCAACTTTGTTGGACTGTGTTTGGGCCTAGCCTATTTACTGGCCCATCTATGTATCTATAAATATGTACCTAGACCTTTGGTTAATCAAGCATTCATTCTAGTCTTCTATCATGGTATCATTAGCCAAACCCTAACCCTAATCCCCACCACCCACCCAGCCGCCGCCCCCCCTCCCCCATGGCCGGCGCCCTGGCCGCCGCCGGCGGCGCCCCTGCTCCCACCGCCGGCCCCTCCCTGGCGCCCCCTTCTCTGACCGCCGCCGGCCCCTCCCTGGCCGCCGCCGCTGCCGGCGCCCCCCTTGCCGCCGCCCCCTGGCCGCCGCAGCCGCCCCCCTACCCTCCCTGGCCGCCGCCGCCGTCGGCGCCCCCTGGCCGCTGCACCCGCCCCCCTACCCTCCCTGGCCGCCGCCGCCGTCGGCGCCCCCCTGGCCGCCGCAGCCGCCCCCCTAGCCTCCTTGGCCGCCGACGCCGCCGGCGCCCCCCTGGCCGCCACAGCCGCCCCCCTCCTGGCCGCCGGCGCCCCTCTGGTCCCCGCCGCCGCCCTCCCCCTGGCCGGCGCCCCCCCAGCCGGCTCCCCCCTGGCCGGCGGCCATCCGGTCGGTGCCCCCCAGGCCGGCGCCCCCCTGGCCGGTGCCCTCCTGGCCAGCGGCCCCCTGGCCGGCGCCCCCCTTGCGCCCCATCCCGCCATCTCCTCCCTGGCCGCCGCTCCTCTCGCCGGCGCCACTCTCTCCTTGGTCGCCGCCCCTCTGGTTGGCACCACCCCGCCCCTGGTCGGCGCCCTCCCTTCCCTGGTTGGCGCCCCAGGCGCCCCCTCCCCGGCGCCCCCTCCTCTGGCCGCCGCCAGTTCCTCCCTGTCCGCCGCCGCCGGCCACGCCGCCGCCAGGCTCCCCGGCACCGGATCGGGTGCCGCCGCCATCCGATTTCCGCCGCCCGGTGCTCCCGGCCCCACTCCTTCCCTGTCCGGCCTGGATCCGGCCGCCGCCGCACCGGTGCCACAGTTTTGGCCAGCGTGGACAGTGCAGGGTCTCCCGCCGTCTGGACCTGACTGGGTGGTAGACTCTGGCGCCTCGTACCACACCACTCCCGACGCCGGTATACTCTCTTCTAACCGTCCTTCACATCCCTCTCATCCTTCATCTATCGTTGTTGGGAATGGGTCGGTTCTTCCGGTCACCTCAGTAGGTGACTTGGGTTCGTCAGGTTCTTTTCAGCTCCGTGATGTTCTTGTTGCTCCTGACATCATTCAGCACCTTCTTTCCGTTCGCCGTTTCACTACTGACAATCAGGTTTCCATCGAGTTCGATCCTTTTGGTTTATCTGTGAAGGATCTTACTACTCGGCGTGTTCTTTTTCGCTGTGAGAGCTCGGGACCTCTGTACACGATGCGTCTTCCAGCTTCCGCTCCGCCTCTTGCCCTGACTACGACAGCCTCTTCGACCATCTGGCATCGTCGGCTTGGTCACCCCGGCATTGATGCTATGTCGAAGTTGTCTGGTAGTTCGGTGATTTCGTGTACTCGGGGTACTCACGAGTCTCTTTGCCATGCTTGTCAGTTGGGTCGTCACGTTCGTCTTCCTTTTTGGCACTCTGTCACTCGTGTCGAGCACATCTTTGATCTAATTCACTGTGATCTTTGGACATCTCCTATTCTCAGTGTATCCGGCCTTAAGTATTACTTGGTCGTCGTTGATGATTTCTCACACTATTCGTGGACTTTTCCCTTGCGGCAGAAGTCTGATACTTTCAGCACTCTCTCTCACTTCTTCGCTTGGGTGTCCACCCAGTTTGGATGCACGATCAGGGCGGTCCAGTGCGACAACGGGCGCGAGTTTGACAACTTTGCGTTCCGTGACTTCCTTCTTTCTCACGGTGTTCAGTTGCGCATGTCTTGCCCGTACACCTCTCCCCAGAACGGCAAGGCTGAGCGCATGATTCGGACGACCAACGATGTCATGCGCTCCCTGATGTTTCAGGCTTCTACTCCTACTCGCTACTGGGCGGAGGCGCTTCACACCGCCACCTACCTCATTAATCGCCTTCCTACTAAGGTGATTAGTGCTCCCACTCCTCATTTCGCTTTGTTCGGCACCTCTCCTCTTTACGACCACCTTCGAGTTTTCGGGTGCGCTTGCTACCCTAATCTCTCTGCCACCGCCCCCCATAAGCTCGCGCCTCGTTCGACTCGGTGTGTCTTCCTTGGGTACTCCCCTGAACATAAGGGGTACCGGTGTCTCGATCTTACCACTCGCCGCATCTTGGTCTCCCGACACGTCGTGTTCGACGAGTCCTCCTTCCCTTTCGCTGGGTCCTCCTCTGATTCGGTCTCCGAGTTGGATTCCCTTTTTTCCACTGACCCTGAGGCCGCTCCTGTCCAGCGACCTTGTTTTTTACCTTCTGCAGGTCTTCCTCTAGCTGCGCCGGACACGACCACCGTGTCTCAGACACCACCTGTCGTGCCTCCCGCGGCTCCGGCGTTCTTGCCGCCACTAGCCGTTCCTCCGACAGCCCCGATGTCGACCGCTGCACCTTACGCAGCACCGGCATCTACGGCGACTCCGGCTGTGCCTACTACAGCCACGACACGGCGGTTCACTGACCCTGCTCTCGTCTACCAGTGACAAGTGTGGGTTGGTGCCCAGGCTCCGTCGACCCTGGGGACGAGTGCTGCACCACGCGTGGCACCGACGTCTCCTGCTGCGCCATGTGCAGCCCCGGTGTCCCCTACGGCTGCGCCACGCGCGGCCCCGACGTCTCCGACCTCGCCTCCTGCGCCACACGAGGTCCTGACGTCTCCTACGGCTGCGCCACGCGCGGCCCCAGCGTCTCCATCCTCGACTCCTGCGCCACACAAGGCCCCGGCGTCCCCTACAGCTGCGCCACGCGCGGCCCCGACGTCTCCGGCCTCGACTCCCGCGCCGTGCGGGGACCCGACGACTACTCCGGCTCCTGCGTCACGCGCTGCGCCACGCGCGGCCCCTGTACCACGGTTCGCCGACCCTGCACTTGTCTACCAGCGACGAGAGCGGGTTGGTAACTCTGCGCCTGCTCGTCCCGAGCCCTCGGTGTACCACCCACCGTTGCTCCACCGGGACCCAGGACACATTCACCCGATGGTGACTAGACGTGCCGCTGGGGTTCTCCAGCCTCTTCAGAGGTTCTCCGGAGTGGTACTCTCGTCGACGACACCGACACCATCCACTTCCTCTTCGGTATCACCTATACCGACCTCCGTCCGTAGCGCCCTCGCTGACCCTCACTGGCGCCGCGCTATGGAGGAGGAGTATGCGGCCCTACTTGCCAATCGGACATGGGACCTTGTTCCCTGTCCTCCTCGTGGCAACGTTGTCACAGGCAAGTGGGTTTTCACGCATAAGAGGAAGGCGGATGGATCCCTGGAGAGATATAAGGCTCGTTGGGTACTTCGGGGCTTCACTCAGCGCCCTGGGGTGGACTACGACGAGACCTTCAGTCCGGTGGTTAAGCCAGCGACAGTACGAACTGTCCTGTCGTTGGCTCTCTCGCGTTCTTGGCCTGTCCACCAGCTGGACGTCAAGAACGCCTTCCTCCACGGGATGCTGACGGAGACGGTGTACTGCAGTCAGCCGATAGGGTTCGTTGATTCAGCCCGTCCAGACTTGGTCTGCCGGCTGAACAAGTCCCTATACGGGCTGAAGCAGGCGCCTCGGGCTTGGTACAGCCAGTTCGCCTCCTTCCTGGCCTCGCTCAGCTTCGTCGAGGCCAAGTCGGACACCTCGCTCTTCGTTTACAGGCATGAGGGTGACACTGTCTACCTCCTTCTGTACGTGGACGATATTGTACTCACGGCGTCTAGCCCAGCTCTTCTTCAGCGCACGATCTCCGCCCTGCAGTGCGAGTTCGCGATGAAGGATCTCGGCCAGCTCCACCACTTCTTGGACGTTGCGGTCGAGCACCGCCCGGGCGCTCTGTTCCTCCACCAGCGCCAGTACTGCCTGGATATCCTCGAGCGAGCGGGCATGGCTGACTGCAAGCCGTGCTCCACTCCCGTGGACACCCAGGCGAAGCTGCCTGCGGCCGACGGCGCCTCAGTCGCCGATCCCACCTCTTACAGGAGTCTTGCAGGTGCCCTGCAGTACCTCACCTTCACCAGGCCGGACATCTCCTACGCGGTTCAGCAGGTGTGTCTCCACATGCATGATCCGCGGGAGACGCATCTCACGGCGATGAAGCGGATTCTTCGGTACCTGCGCGGCTCCCTCGACTACGGCCTTCTACTTCGACGTGACTCGCCTTCTGAGCTGGTGGTCTACACCGACACTGACTGGGCGGGGTGCCCTGATACCCGCCGCTCCACCTCTGGCTACGCCGTCTTCCTGGGGGGGAATCTTGTCTCCTGGTCCTCGAAGCGGCAGCCCGTGGTTTCTCGCTCCAGTGCTGAGGCGGAGTACCGCGCCGTGACTAACGGCGTAGCAGAGGCGTCTTGGCTCCAGCAGTTACTCCAGGAGCTCCACTCCCCTGTCGCCCGAAGCACGTTGGTCTACTGTGATAATGTCAGCGCCGTTTACCTCTCCACCAACCCCGTCCAGCACCAGCGCACGAAACATGTGGAGATTGATCTTCACTTTGTTCGTGAGCGGGTTGCACGCGGTGAGGTTCGAGTTCTCCATGTGCCGACGACGTCACAGTTTGCCGACATCTTCACGAAGGGACTCCCGTCGACTTTGTTTTCTGAGTTTCGGTCCAGTCTCAACATCTGTTGTGGCTAGATGTTGGGACTGCGGGGGGGTGTTGGACTGTGTTTGGGCCTAGCCTATTTACTGGCCCATCTATGTATCTATAAATATGTACCTAGACTTTTGGTTAATCAAGCATTCATTCTAGTCTTCTATCAAACTTAAGTACTACAAATGGCTGTGTTCAAGTTATTGAGTGTAGAACTACATAATGCTGACTTGAATGGTATTCCAGAAACCGACCGTATTGCTAGAATATAATTGCAAAAAACTTCTCATGAAGATAAATAAAAATATAGCCGGATATCAGTATGTGTCTGCTCATTTATTACACTTAACTTGCTCCACCAATTTAATCAGAATCATGTTAGTTTCTCTGTAGGGAAACACCATGTCAGTTTAGGAGTACTTTTTCCCAAGAATATTGATTCACATATACCATTCAAATGACTCCATGCAGAAAATGTCCCTTGACCATCTAATGCTGCACTACTTGCAAGGACGAGTATTGCTTCAGGTCCAAGTTTCAATGCCTCCAGAAATTTTGATTCGGTAACTACCACTTCCTACCTGAACTCAGTTAGCTACTTAAATGCTTCTAATCTGAACTCTATCTCTACTTTCCTAACTTGAAAGGGATGCAATGGAAATTGCAAAGCAAGCGGAAGAGGAGATACTGAGGGCTGATGCCAGCATAAGCCAAGTCAGTGTGCAGCTACGATTGGGGCAACAGATTAAGCATCTTCAACTAGCATCGAACCAGAACGAGGCTCATGATTTACGTGCAGGAGCGCACTAATCTCAGCAACTAGCCCTTTTTGCCGGTCAGCAATGATTATATTTTTGCTAATTGTTCTAACGTACATCTTCACTTTGCTGCTGAGGCAGTAGGCTCATGTAGACTTTGTACATTGTAATGATTGTGTCGAGAGACGCCCGGTGAATTTGTAATAATGCACAGAAGCTGCCTTGCTTAGAGATGGCTCCTGGAACAGATTTCTGGCTGTTGAGGCTTCACATCCTTGCAGCGTATACAGCATGGGACACGTGCCTCGTTGATTGAGGTATAAGTAACAAAACTCCTCTCGTCACAATGAATATAAAAAATAATCACTTCCTCTTTAAAAGATTGTTGTTTTGTAGTTTAAAAATAAATTATTAAGCAATTAATTTTTGAGAATGGAGGAGTATTTTCTTTGCGAGCATCTGGATAATTTCCATCATTTAGTGAACGAGAAAAAGATATGTCTTCTCCTATCTGCAACATAATCAGTGTGGATAACGTCGATTTGGTACGAATCAGTGGGTGGTACTGACGCTAAGCCCCGGCCATTGTAATTATAATTGAGCTTCTGGAAAATGCTAGTTAATGCGAGTTGCAGGAAGATGATCCGCGATCTTTACTTGTCCGGTCATCTGGTAAGCTCTGCCAGTGCCAGACGATGCATTGGTTGATTCGCACGACATAAATCGACGAATTGCTTCACGTTATAAAACCTTGCCCTGCAGAAAAAATTCGAAGTCAGATGAATACACGGTATACATGATACACGAGAAGGCTCGTCCTGGTAAGCGCATAACTAAATTTGCCAATACAATATGGCACTTCTATCCATGGTTCAGGAAGGCAGCATTATGTGTGCGCACAGGTGCGAATACGCGTAAGGCAAGCGGTGTACGCAGAGCCTAGGGGTAGGCGGAGGGGAGGCGGCCAGGGCGTGTAGGCGGCGCGAGGCGCGCGCGTAGGCGGACAGAATTGGCACGGGCACGCGATTCGCGCACGATTTTTCCCTTCCGCGCGATTTTCCCCTCCCACGTGTCGTCCTCTCGCGTGCTTTTCTCTTCCCGCTCTGCAACTGCTCGCTTGCACGCTTTCCCACTCTCCTTGCGCGCCGTTCTCCCCTCCCCTCCCACGACGCTCGTCTCTCCCGGTGAGTTGCGTCACCGCCCCTCTCCTCCTTGCTCCTTCTCCGGCGTCCTCTCCTTCCCCTCCGCCCCTGCTCCTCCTCCTCTCCCTCCGCCCGTGCTCCTCCTCCTCTGGTTGCGACTACCATGGTCTCTTGTCTTCCTGCGTCTTCTCCTCCTCCGGGCGCCCTAATTCACCCCCCTCTCCCCATTGTCGGCCATTGCCAGCACCCCCCCCCCCCACCTCTGTTTTGTAACTTATGTGTCCTTTGATTTTTATTTCTCATCTGTTTTTCTTTCTAACATATTGTGACATGATGCAATGATCTATTAGACATTGAAGATTCTTCAATCCCGAAAACTTGCACTTTGGTTTGGTTCAGTTCAGTGAGGAAGTTCAAGCCTTGAAGCCTTGGAGGTAATATTTAAATCAAGTTGTAGTCTGAAATTTGAAATGTATTTAACTCTGAATGCATGTCTATGAAATTGTGAAATCTGAAATCTGAATGTATTTAACTCTGAATGTACACTACCTGTACATTCACTGAAATCTGAATGCATGCCTTCCTAGTTTTATGTTATGCAATATGCATCAAGGTTGTAGTTTGAAATTTGAACGTGTATGCCTCTGATATGTCATATGTGTCTTTGTTAGGATGACAACATCTGGACAGATTAGTATTACAGGAGAACCAGAACCTGAAGTTGTGACGAGGAGAAAATCAGATGATATAGGATGCGAATATAGAGTGCTAGTTGATCTTAATAACAACGACAGTTCGGTGCTTGTTTTGTAACCATGTTAGCTCAGGTGGGATTAATCGACTAAAGAACCATATAGCAAATATGGGGTATGGGGTTGTTAAATGCAAGAAGATCACAAAAGAGGCTAAAAAAGTGCAAGGACTCACTTGACGCAGCAACAAAGAAGAAGAGGGAAATGATTGCTCGCCATCTTAACATCAGAGAAGAAGTGAATGTGTCCCGTGTTGGAGAAGAGGAAGAAGTCACTTGTATCAGTAGCTCAGAGCCTCAAAAGTTAGGGCCCATTGATAAGTGGACAAAGGCAATTGATCTAACTTCAAATCAAGTTGAATCTTTGAAACAACAAAAGTTGAACAAGGAGGTTTGGAAGCGAAGAACATTAAAAGCGCAAAAATTTGTTGCAAGATGGATGTATACTCATGGTAATTCTGCTTTTGTAGTTTATTATTGTTGCTATAATTTATACACAACTGTTGTAATTTAGTATTTTCTTGTTGTTTTTTGACTAACAAATGTTCATATATACTCATTGACAGCCATACCATTCAATGCAACCAATAATGATGAGTTTTTTCAAATAAGTTGATTACTGAACGTCTTAACACTCTTGTCTTCATCTAATTTGTCGGTGGTTTTGATCCGGCAGATCTTCCGACACTACTAAAAGTGTTTGCGGAGTTTGAAGTTCGGTGTGGGCGCGCGGAGACTCAAGAAGGTGATATGTAAAATGGTATAGGAGACACAAAGGTTTACGTGGTTTGGGCCGCCTGAGCGTAATACCCTACTCCACGAGGTGTGTTGGTGTTGTATTGGATGTATGAGCTCAACGTGTGAGTCGATCAGTCTATCCCTGAGCAGGTCAGATTGGTCCCTCTATGTATCATCGGTCTGTCCTTTTATAGTATAAGGACAGGCCGTTACAAGTTAGCCTGGCCCGACATGTGGCCCCAGCGGTTATTAATATTGATACATATTTGATGCTCTTAATTACCCTTAATGACTGAGTTACGGGCTTTGACAGTGCCATTACTGGTAATAAGGGTCGTCTGATCGTGTGTCATTAACATAGTATTAATGACATTTAATCGGGTCTTGAAGTCCTTGATTCCCCTTTGAAGATCCGGAGCCGTTGTGGAGTCTTCCGGAGGTTTGAGGCTGAAGATCCGACGGTTGGACACGTGGCAGCTCCGGAGCATACTGTGGGGAACAGATAGGCCCGGTGCTGCCAGACACGTGTCAGTTCCGGAGCTTCCCTCGGTTTGGGGTTAGGTCCGGGGATGCCGTTATGGTACATAGCCCGGAGCTTCCCCCTTGTGGGCGGTAGCTCCGGTTTTGTTGGTACACGTGGCGACCCTGGGACTAACCATGCTGGGAAAGCGGGTCCGGTTATGTCTGACATGTGGGCCTCCGAAGGTCTTCAAATCAAGTAGATGGCATTTCCTTGAGATATTTGCAATCTCAAGGGGTATACAGTACTCAGGGTACCGACACAATTCAATTCTAAATTGATGAGCAAGAGAGCAATTGTGAAGGACAATAAGATCACTGATGTTCTACTATCTAGTGAAACAACTGAAGCTCAAAGATTCCTATTTGATGATTGTGATAGTTGTGCACTAGTTGATTATAAGGATGTAGATGAACAAAGTGTGACACGGATATCCTTTGGTCTGTTATTGGAGAAGCAATGAGAGTGGATGAACAACTTGAGGTGCGTCGTAGTGCAAGAATGAGGCAACTATGTAGAAGAAGAATTTGATTCTGAAGTAGAAAATTATGAGGCGGAAGAGGAAGACATGGATGAGGACTGAGGTCTTGAGGGGCTGAACAAAACTGCTATGAATAATCTTTTTGCTATTTCATCTTTTTAAGTGTGTAATGAACTCTTAAGTGCAACTCTCATATATCTTTTGATTTTGAACTAATAGCTATTAAAAAACTTTATTTTTGAGTTTTTCGTTCATTTTGAGATCCGCCATAGACTCAGTTATAGGATTGAGAGATGAATTCAAAAGAAGAAGAAAGTTATAAAGATGATTATTTCTATTTATATATTACTAACTTGCATTTTGCTAGTTTAACTAAATTATTATTTTGATTGTAGGATTTCAGATGGAGTTAACTCCTCACATGGTGCTAGTGGCAGCAAACATAAAGAAATAAGGTACATTTTTGCACCTTTTGTATTGTATATATATATATATATTTTAAAAATAAAAAAACGTCTAGAAAAACGTTTAAACACGTCTAACCACGCATATGCTCTACATAGGCTGATAGGCGCATGCCTAGGCTATCTCCAACAGTGACACCTAAAACCTATTTTAGGCATTAAAACGTGAAAAAACACAGTCCAAGAGATAACCCATCTACCAATCCTATCCAAGGGAACCTCTCCTCCCTAGCCCAAACATAGGGGCGGACTGGACACTGCCCATCTCAACCGCAAGCTCCTTCTTCTTCTTCCTCCTCTCCCCACCGCGGCAACCAATGGACGGTTCCTCTGCGTCGCCTGCGAAGCTCGCCATCGACTTCACAACCAACCTCCCTTCTTCCCCTCAAAGCTCGAAGCCCATCGCCCGACGATGCGATGCTCAATGGCGCTGGCCGCAATCGGGCAGAGCCCAGCCCGTCGGCAGTGGCAAGTGGGGTCGAGATCTGAATCACGACCGTCGCCGGTCGGCAGTTGCAGGTCATCTGCGTCGCGACTCCTAGCCGTTCTTACTCATTGTCCAGCTTGCCGCGGAGCCCGACCGCTCCGACACCGTCGACGCGGCGGTAGCGCTCCTAGCAGACGCAGGCGGACGAGGCCAGGCCTCGGTTCTCGTCTCCCAGCACTCATTCGCAACCGCCTTTCTCGGTTGCCGCCGCGGACCCCGCATGCGTCGAGCCTCGAGCGAGCGCTCCTCTCCGTGCCTGCACTGCGGCCAGGGCTCTTCCAGAGCACTTCGACGATGGCTCAATTTCTTCGTTCGAAGATCATGGACATGGCACAGTGATTTCCTCGTTCGAACAGTTGCCGGTAGCCTATCTTAAATTCTCTGTTGGAGATAGGTACGAAATGGACTAGAAAATATGCTTCTGAACAAACATCTCCCTTATTTGGGCTTCTTTGTTGGAGATAGTAACAAAACAAAAACTAAGGATCCCCCATTCCCCCCGATGATGCAAAACCCGCTTCCCCAGCCCAAAACCTTCGACGAGATCACTCGAGCCGCCTTCGTCCACACTCACCCCGTCACCCGATACTATCACTTCCCGCCTCGCCGCCGCGGTCGCCATGAGCGCAGGCTGGAGGACGCTGCTGCTGCGCATTGGCGACAGGTGCCCCGAATACGGGGGCTCCGCCGACCACAAGGAGCACATCGTGAGTTCCCTTTCCTCATCCCGCCCGCTGATTTCTTTTCCGCCGGCGCGCCGTCGTTCCCGGAACCCAGGTTATGTTATCCGCTTGCCAATTTGGCTGGGAATGTGCTGGTTTCTGGCTGGAGAAGCGTCGTGTTGAGCTGTCCGTTCTTCTGCTCAGAGCGGGCGTGGATCTCAAAACCCTAGCTCTCGAGTCCATTTACCCGCACGAGCGAGACCTTGGTTTCAGCGTGTATTGAATCGCCCCCCTTTGATTTGGTCAGGAAATGAGCTTAAAAATTGCACTAAGTAGATACCGTAAGAGCAAGTTCTGTTATGCAGGCGTATCACTTTCCAATTAAAGTGTGTTTCAATTGATTTTCCTGGGCCGACGAGCCCTGGAATAATTCATCCTATTTGGTTTGCTTAAATTCCTTTAGAAGCTTATCCGCAAGCATATGCCACTACATAATCAATATGCAACTTTTGTTTGAGATTTTTTTTTGAAGTTAGCTAACTATGCTGCATCACCTGTCTTTCCAAATGGGACACTCAATTAGCAGTCATGTCACTGTAGTGTGTAGGTATGATTGCACATTTTTTTCTTTTATGCCCAAACCGTACATTTGATTATTCTGATTTCTTTTGCTCAGCCTTGAACCTCAGTATTATGGCTCTCCCTACTTAGATTGGTTATGTAATTGATCGGTTGGATATAACATGTAGATGGAGGACATTTTACAACGTGAACGACTCTGGGTAGAGATAAAATTAGATACAAACTAGTATTATAAACTTTCCCAGCTGCTCGCCCCAACTCACAATGCAATGCATACTTAAAAATCTGGTGCTCTATATTCTGAAAGTTTGTGTATTTAGATTATTTTGGGATTTTACGGGTTATATTTGGCTGTCACAACTTTACATGTTCGTGTTACACTGTTACTGTACTTCTATTGGTCAAGTCAATGTGTAAGTGAATTTGTGATTGAGGCCATGATAAATGAATGTTAAGCATGTGGCCATGCAATCCACTTGCCGTATTTTTTTAACATTTAAACCTTTTAGTGCATCAGTCGGAGTTTCTGATGTCATTTCTGTGTTCATGAATTCCAGTTTGAGCTAAATGATTTCATTACCAAAATATAGCATGATGCAACTAGGGTGCAGGGTAAAGGGGCATTTCAAATTTCTGCACAACACCCAGCTAAAACATTCCTCGTGTGTTTGTTTCATAGCATATTTACACCATCACATTGTTGTTGCAACTTGTGGACAGTGGTCTGAAGATGATATATTTTCATGTTTTATTTACTTATTGTTTTTGCTGCTTTTATTCTTATCAAATATTTTCTCCATAGGAAACTTGTTATGGTGCACTCACTCGAGAATACGAACATTCCAGAGATACTATATTTGAGGTTAGTTACACAGTGCTGCTTGTTCACTTATTGCCATTTTGCTGTTCCTATTTTACAAAAATCTAAAATGTGCAGTTCAATAATGAAATATAGATATCTAACTGGGCTGTAGATGGGTCCATTGTGTCAGCAAGCCATCTGGTTGCGAGTGCCTCCCAAGTCTGGTGGAAAAAGAAACCAAACTGCAAAAGAAATCATGCTAAGTGAACTTAATCAGTGCAAAAATGTCAATACACTCCATATAATGTGCAATTTATTCATTAAAATTATTCATTTAAAACTAGTTTACATAAACTAACCACATATATTTTTAGTTTAGCTTCGGTTTTGTGAATTTTGATAAAAGAGAATTTAAAAGTTGAATATACAGAGTAATAATTGGTTAGATTTGTGTGTCTCATAAAAGGATAAAAGGAACATTAAACTAATCACACAAAATATCTATCCTAGCATGAGAAGATGCAATCTAATCCTACAAAATATCTATCCTAGTACAGGACCGTATCATGTTACCTTCTTGGACACATTCTTGGTTTATTTTTTGCTTTGAGATCCAAACTGAAACATTATATTTAAAACTGTTGTCATTAAGATAATAAGTTCATTTTTGAATAGAATTATGGTCCTAAAATCAATTTGAGAAAACCATAAACGCATAGTTCTGCCTTGGTTGCAACCTGGGTTTTCCCTTCTGGACGGCGTTGGCTTGCCTCAAATTCTTTTTTTTTTTTTTTTTTTTTTTTTTTTTTTTTGCTTCAAGCCCCTTGGCATCCTAGGACTCGTAGTGATGAGATGCGTGTACATAGTTTTAATCAAAACGGCAATCCATATATTGGCAAAAGACAGCAGGCCCGTGTGTGCAGCACGAATACAAGGTAGAAAAAATAGAATAAAAACATTGGAGATGCGGGGTATCGATCCCCGTACCTCTCGCATGCTAAGCGAGCGCTCTACCATCTGAATGCTATTTGCTCGATGTTTTAAGTTAGTATTCTCTCTGTTTCTGAAAGTTTGTCGCTTTGTAGTTCAAAAATAAACTATAAAGCGACAAATTTTTGAGGATGGAGGGAGTAGTTGATAGACCGATGACGAGTACCGTTGAACGTGTGGTGTGTGATTATCCACAATACGAATTGAAGCAGTGCATTGTTCAACTGATGTACATTGAATAAATTTCCCATGCCGACACATTCTTGGTTTATTTTTTGCTTTGAGATCCAAAGTGAAACATTATATTTAAAACTGTTGTCATTAAGATAATAAGTTTATTTTTGAATAGAATTATGGTCCTAAAATCAATTTGAGAAAACCGTAAACGCATGGTTCTGTCTTGGTTGCAACCTGGATTTTTCCTTCTGGACGGCGTCGGCTTGCCTCAATTTTTTTGCTTCAAGCCCCTTGGCATCCTAGGACTCGTAGTGATGAGATGCATGTACATAGTTTTAATCAAAACGGCGTTGGCTTGCCTCAATTTTTTTTTGCTTCAAGCCCCTTGGCATCCTAGGACTCGTAGTGATGAGATGCATGTACATAGTTTTAATCAAAACGGCAATCCATATATTGGCAAAATACAGCAGGCCCGTGTGTGCAGCACGAATACAAGGTAGAAAAAAAATAGAATGTAAACATTGGAGATGCGGGGTATCCATCCCTGTACCTCTCGCGTGCTAAGCGAGAGCTCTACCATCTGAGCTACATCCACTTGCTCTTCTTTGAAATGTTGGTTTGGCACAAAAACATAGGAATGTAGTGGGAGATTTGCGCGGCAAAGGCAGACACGAAAGTAGTTAGGGATGAGCTAACCTCGTTTGCCGAGAGCATTCTGGGCGTTCGGTGCGTATAAATGCGAGATCGTGCTCTTGCAGGATCTCGCATGTGGTGGGTTCGTCTGAATTCTATGAAAAGGTTTGTAAGCCTTTGGTCATGATGAACTGGGTTTGCCGAAATGTAGATAACACTCACGATTTCACAGTAGACAACAGTATAGTGACATATGGTGAAGTTCTTGGAGGACAGCCAACAACATTTAGTGACCACGTGAGTAATACTGTAGTAGTTGTGTACTCCACCTCCGTACTAGAATGAGAGACCATGATATGTTGTTTGCAGGATTAGGAGATGAGGTTGTCGCATTCCTATTTTGGTGAATGATAAGCAGTGCGGATCTAGGAATACGAGGGAGAAAAATAAAACAAAAACAGTGGAAATGCGGAGTATCGATCCCTGTACTTCTCGCATGCTAAGCGAGCGCTCTGCCATCTAAGCTACATTCTGAGCTATGATTTTTATGTAAATATCATAAGTAATAAATATCGACAGTCCTGAATTTTCATATGCAGGTCACTATGGGCACTTTCATCTCACAGAACCAAACGAAAAAGAAATCATATTCTTAACATATAAACAATTCTATTTAGTATGAAGCATACAGACTCTTTCTCGGCCGTAATACAACATGTGAAGCTTACTAAGTACTGCTGCTACCTGATAACACACTAACGTAGAGAAATCTACTAATGAACCAGGCCGACGTAATCCAGTTCCACGGACCCCAGCCATAGCTGCCCGTCCTTCTCCGAGACGTCGTTTAGGATGCGTTTAGTTGGGAGTCAAAGTGGGATGAATCCTAGTTTTTAAGGATGGGATGGTCCCGTTTTCTGTTTGTCTAGAGAGATGAGACGATCTTTGTTTATTGTTTGTTTTGTGGGATGGTGTGGGACGGAATGATCCCGTCTCTTGTTTGAATGAAAGGGTGGGATAGAAACATGTGAGTATGAGTACTTCTGGAAAGTCGTGCGCCTATCTCCACGGAGGTAGGACGGATCCGTCCCCATGTTTTTGGTGGGATGGTTCCATCTCACATCTAGGTGGAATATTCTCTTTTGAGGGATGACTCCATTTCACATGTTTCCAAACCAAACAACAGAAAAGTGGGATCGTCCCGTCCCGTCCCACTATATCCCTCGAACCAAACACACTCTTACTTAGCAGCCGTCAGCTCCTCCACCTCCACGCCGTCCGCGTCGAGCCGGACACCGACCAAGTGCTTGAGCAGAGCCGCCGTGGCGTTGAGCCGCATCTTCTCTTGGTTGAGCGCGACCCAGTAGCCTCCTCTGGCGTCGCGCCTGACATTGTCCGGGTACCCCGGCAGGTCTGCCATGAGCTCGTACTGGCCAGCCTTGACGCCCTTGAGCCAGTACCTGAACGTCTGGCACGGCACCGTGTGCGCCACTACCACGTGCGTCCCGTCGCTGCTCACCGCCACACCGTTGGGGTAGGGCAGGCCGGCCTTGAGCACCGTGATGCGCCTGCTGCGAGTGTCGTATTTGAGCAACCGCCCCGTCGCGTCGGCATTCATTATGATCTCTGTGTTAAACCTGCGCGGGTAGGTGGTGCTGCTATAAGTGAAGTATACGTCACCGGTAGCCTGATCCACGTCCAGCCCGTTGACAAAGTGGAACGGCACGTACGGCACGTCGGAATTTTTTATTAATACACCTTTTAAAAAATAATTTAATATAAATAATCTACAATTTTGAAAATTCTGAAAACTAACCCAGGTTTGTGCGTATCTCATACGAAATGACATGTGTACCATGTATTTCGTATGTGGCGCCACATACGACACTGACGTGGCGTGCCAAGCTGTCCACTAGTTTCCGAGGCGGCCGTGCTGTTCTCGAGATCGACCGAATATCGTATGTGTCTCATACGACATTCGCACCTCCGTAAATTTCGTATGTGACCCATACAAAATTTGGGCGGATAATAATTTCGTACTATATGTTACAAGCGCGCTCTGCTGAGCAATAATCTGGTCTCACATTAAACTGCCGCAAGCCTACTAGCACCACTTGCAGCTGTTACTTTACAGCGTATTCTCTCTCCTGTCTTTGTTATGAATGCTTTCTTAACATTTGTTGTATCCTTGACGCTAGTCTCACTGCCGGAGCTGCCACAGATGGTTGCCAAGCCACCCTGCGATTGTCATGAATGCCTACAGCCTACTAAAGCCCACCTGCAGTGTCTTGAATGCCTACTAACACTTGGTTGACGTGAATGGCTACTAGCACCAATGCACCCGAATTTCGTATGTGTCCCGAACGAAGGTAATGTTTGCACTTCGTATAAAGCATATACGAAATTCGTACATGTCCATTTATTCTACTGTGATCAGTATTTTTCTACTGTAGCATGCACCAACTGACGTGGCACAAATGAAATGCGCATTTCGTATGAGTCTCATACGAAATTCGAATTTTGTATGAGGCACGTACGACTCTTAGTCATTTTTGCCAATTTGTCATTCCGTATGTTATTTATATTAAATTATTTTTTAAAAGGTATATTAATAAAAAAATTTCCGGCACGCTTGGGTCGCCAGCACCTCGGCCTCGCCGCCGTCAGGCCCCACCTTCATCAGTCCCAGGTACGCGTCCGCGATGTAGAGGTCGCCAGTCTTGGAGTGGAACTGCAGACCCAACGGACGGCCGCAGATGCTCTCGGTTTGTTCCTGTGGCACCGTGGATGCCGTGCACAGTGGGATCTTCCTGTAGTTGGCGCTGTGCGCGAAGATGATCCATCCAAGGGCGCTGCCGCCCCACTTGACGCGGCCGTCGGAGACGCCGGCATAGGGGCCCTGGCCCCTACGGTCGAAAGCCAGGCTCTCGGCGCCGCTGACGCCGTCGGGCAGCAGGACCTGGAAGCTCCACTGCGTCGGTGTGGTCTTGATCGGCCCGGCGGCAGCGCAGAAAGAAGGAAACAAGAGAGCCAGGCCTACGACCAGCAGAAACGACGTCGCCAGTTTACTATGCGTCATCTTGATCACGTTGTTCAATTGATTGACGGCTCAGAGCTTTGGTTTGATGGAACGACATGCCCTGCGTTTTATAGGCCAGGGCGTGCGGCGCTCGTGTCAGACTCGAACGCGGCCTTGCGTGGCGATCGCCGTTTCCGACTCGTCGCGTGTCTTTCTCGGCTCCGACGCGTGATCGGACTCCGGTACTGGTGTGCGCTTGATACGGAAGCAAAACCAAATGGGTCGCGCGGCCAAATCGGCTTTTGCTTAGCAGAAAATCGGTCGCGCTCCATGCCCACCAGATCCGAGTCCACTGCGTGCGGTTTATTTGATGCTCTGTCCCAACCGCCGTGGTTTTGGTTCCACGGTATTCGGACACCTGCCATCCACGTCACTGTCGTATTCTTCTCTGCATGTCCGTCACTGCTCTCTCTCTCACCCCGTACGTACGTCACACACACACGGCGATGAAGGGCGGCCACCAGGGTCCGCGAGAGCTCACCCTTTCTTGGGAGGCCGAGGTCGACTCGGAGTCCGGCGTCGTCAAGGTCACGGGGGCCGCTGAGGTCCCTACCTCACCGATGCATGAGGACCCCGACGTCCGCGTCACCGGGCACGCGAGCATCGGCGGCTTGTACCGTGACAGGGTGGCAGCCTAACCACGCATGCTCGTCACTCAGCTCGCCACACCTTGTGCAGTACGCCACTCCCGTCACACAATTTGCAGTACATTGTGGGCTCTTGAGCTTCATAGTCGACCGATGTGATCATGGCGGTTAAAGTACCGGACCAGCAATGGTACTTCAAGTTCCTACTTTAACGCCAACCAGTCTGAAGGTCCGATATCTCTCAACACACGAGAATCATGACGCTTGATGTAGCGGCTGCAACGGACGCAATCAGGATGAACTACGGCAGTTGGCTAAC
Organism: Tuctoria greenei; assembly: GCA_036927565.1. NCBI lineage: Eukaryota > Viridiplantae > Streptophyta > Magnoliopsida > Poales > Poaceae > Tuctoria > Tuctoria greenei. The sequence continues at coordinate 184,885,056 of JAYESD010000006.1, forward strand.
AAATAGCTAGACATTAGCTAAGCTGTTCAAAATAATTAGAGATAATTTTAATACATAATTATTAGATTTCAAACAGGCCCTTAGTTAATAAAGTGATTGATAATGAAACAGGTTACATGCCCTTACCAACTTGAAATGATATTGACCTGCTAATACAGTTCCTCCCTACAATGAATGTTACTTCAAAGAAGATAAGAGGGTTACATCCGGTCTGTACTGAGGTAAGCTTTATAAACAAGGACGCAAACATAAAAATTAAACTAAAACCTCAGGTAATTACTGCCTCTTGAATGAGAGTTTGCGACAGAGCCTGGGTCAGCTATAAACAAGTGGGAGTAGGGGCGATAACTGAAGGCCTCAACCCACTTCCTGCCACCTACTGGTTGTTAGACTCCACATTGCTGTTGTTTTTTCTTCGCTATGTCCTATGCTGTATAAACTACTAGGATTAAAGGTTAAACCGCTCTTCGTTACTCATAATCAAAATTAACCAACACCATCTGGCTGCTAGAAACATCTGCCAAACCTGAAGTCGAATGACTTCCTTGACAATGATGACCTTTTTAAATTTCTATTGTACCTTGTTTTAGTTAATCCACTGTCACTATAACTACCACCCGCAGCATGATCATGAGCTTCTGAAAATTCCTCTGACCATGGCTCCAGGGGAATAAGATGGCTATCATCCTTTGCCTTCCTCTTTTTCCTCTCAAGCTGCTTCACGTTTTCAGAGATTTGATGGATTGTCCGATTTATCTTCGTAAAGCTCCGCTCCATAGGCTCCACGACATGGGAAACTGTATACTTGACATCATCAACCATCTGAAAAAGAGTAAACCAAACAAATGAGTCAGCTGTGGATGGTGGATGGATATTATATATGTCACAAGTACAAAAGGCTTCAACATCAGAATCATACAATTTCACTGCTTCCTAGTAAGACATCAAGGACACTTTGTGGGAAACTCAACCGCCTGTCCTTGGCATCATAAGGAGTTCGCAAGATTGTTAAGCTGTCTATCCCTGAATCTTCTTCAGGGTCTGGAGCTCCAAGAGATGCATAATCAGACATGACAGCAACATTGGAAACACTTCTTTCCCCACGACTATAGAGTTTAGCTGGAAATACTTTCAAATGGACAAATGCCGCAACACCCATCTGTCACTCAAGAGGTGCAAAGTGTTAGAAGAAAGAACCTAAACAACAGTTCTCAGGAATTTCAGAACCGGCTAGAATAAGGCTAACATCAAGAGTAATTATCCTCAATTATCAACAGAGGTTAATGAAGACATGCAAAAAGTAAAACATTCCATCTACCATGACAAACATATGTATTCATTGATAAGAAGAGATCTCCACCAAAACTTTAACAAAAGCAATGATCCACCTAGAACTAGGTCTGTCAATAAAGTTCGAGGATCGTAACTTGCTCATGTTCGATTCATTTTAGGCTTGATTCAAGCTCGGCTCTGTTAGAAATCCGGCCTGTTCAGCCCTGTTGCTGGCTCTGCAGGTGTGCTGATCAGGTCTGTTCGGCCAGAACAGATCTGTTCTGCGCTGCAGTTCAGTACAGGGTGATCCCTGTGTGCAGAACAGAGAGGGCAGAGAGAGTAGAAGGCACCCCGGTGCTGATCAGATCGGAGAAGAGGGGAACAGAGGTGAACTCGGCGTGTTCCTGATGGAGCAGAAGCGAAATCCTGATCTAGGCGAGTTGGGGAACTCGGCTAGATCAGGTTCTGCCGTGGGGAGGGGTTTTCTGGTGGAAAACTTGTATTATTTTCTAATGAGGTGCAGGTACAGGGGGGGCGCAGCCCTGTATATATAGGGGCCGGCTGGGAGAGTCCCAAGGCCTTACAACTCGATCTCTAATTTAAAAACAGGACTCTATCTATTAGCAATAACTCTATGGACTCTAAACAGAATTTCTAATTTTTCTGGACTCTATCTACTGACAGCTCCAGGGAGGTGGGCCCCGCCTGGGCGCGCGCGCCCCTGGTGGGCTCAGCCGCACCAGGCCGCCCCAGGCCCAGGCCCAGGGTCACCCGACATTCTCCTCCTGACCCTGGACCTGCAGAATGTCCAGAACGCCAATTCTTCTTCTCATCTCGATGAACTTCTGTCTTCCAAGTGCCTTGGTCAAGATGTCTGCCATCTGGTCCTTCGTAGAGATTTGCTCAAGCACTATAACACCATTGTCTACACACTCCCGTATGTAGTGATATTTAGTGTCGATGTGCTTGCTCCTGTCATGGTGTACCGGATTTTTGCTCAAGTCTATGGCAGACTTGTTGTCAACCCGTAGCACTGGCGTCTTCACCTTTTCAGCCAAGTCTTCCATCAGCCGTGCCATCCATACACCTTGACATGCCCCTTGAGCTGCTGCAATATATTCCGCCTCACAGGAGGACAAGGCCACCACCTTCTGCTTGCTGGACTGCCACGAAACGGGGCTGTTTCCTAGACAAAACAGCACCCCACTTGTGCTCTTGCGGTCCTCCACGTCTCCCGCATAGTCGCTATCCGAGTAGCCAATCAACTCCAAGTTGCCTCCCTTTGGATAGAAGACTCCGAAGTGGATCGTACCCGCTATATAGCGTACGATGCGCTTGACTGCAGCGTAGTGTTCTTCCCTTGGCTCCTCCAAAAACCGACTCACGTACCCAACCGAGTAGGCGAGGTCGGGGCGTGTGTTCACCAAATATCGCAGCCCTCCCACCAAACTCCTGTAATCCGTTGCGTGCACCAACGGACTGTCACTTGTCTTGTAAAGCTTCAGGCCTTGCTCCATGGGGAATGCACAAGGGTTGCACTCCTCCAGGCCAGCTTTTGAGACAAGCTTGGAAGCGTAGGCTGCCTGCCCAACACTTATCCCCGCTTCAGACTGCCGCACCTCCAGGCCAAGATAATACGACAAGAGGCCCAAGTCGCTCATCTTGAACCGCCTCATCATCTCCTCCTTGAACTTCTTGATGTCGCCCCCTCCTGTGATCACGAGATCGTCGACGTACACGCCGACGATGAGCTTCTCCTTTCCAGCTCCACGGAAGTAAATCCCGTGCTCGCTCGTACTCTTCTGGAAACCAAGCGATAGCAAGCTATCGTTGAGCTTGGCATTCCAGGCCCTGGGCGCTTGGCGAAGTCCGTACAAAGCCTTCTTGAGTCGATACACTTTGTGTTCGGCTCCTTCGACGATGAAGCCAGCGGGCTGAGAGACGTACACCTCCTCCATCAGATCGCCATTCAGGAAGGCGCTCTTCACATCCATGTGGTGTACCTCCCATCCCTTGTGCGCAGCTACTGCAAGGAGCAAGCGAACAGACTCTAGACGGGCTACAGGAGCGAATACCTCGTCAAAGTCTATTCCTTGCCGCTGGACATAGCCTTTGGCCACCAAACGAGCCTTGTGCTTCACCACCTCTCCATACTCGTCCCTCTTCACCTTGAACACCCACTTGAGACCAATGGGCTTGTGTCCTGCAGGAAGATCAACAAGTTGCCACGTCTTGTTCTCTTCTATGGACTCCATCTCCTCGAGCATGGCCCGTTTCCAGCACGGGTGTTCCTCGGCATCGGCGAAGGATGTAGGCTCCTCCGCGGTGGTAAACATGAGCTCCCCCTCCTCCAGGCTCGGTGGGCGTGGCGCGCGCCCAAGAGGGGTGAGGGTTCCCAGCACGTTGCGCATCGTGCGGAACCGAAGTGCAACGTTGTCGTTGTGACAGGCGTCGACGTTGCTGCCGACATCCGTCGGCGGCGTGGCGAAGCGGATGGGCCGTGGAGGGTGCCGGGGCGTGACAAAGGTGCTGGAATCTTCAGTATCGGATCCTCCAGCCGCTGCTGACTCCTGTAGCGGGCTATCCCAGGTCTGTTCTGGACTGGACAGCCCCTGTAGAAGCCTGCGGGGTGTTGCGGGGGGTGCTGGTCGCCTACCAGCAGCCCTGGTGTGCCCCACCGGGGCCCCTGGGGTCTGGACAGACCCTGCTGCACCCCTCCTGGGTGCTGCAGGGGTGCTGTTTGGCCCTTCCAAGTCCTGCAATACCTTGCTAGGTGCTGGAACAGCAGGTTCAGCATGTGCTAAACCCATGGAGTCGACGTAGAACGCGTCGTAGTCCTCTTCTTCAGCTCCTTCACCCCAGTCCCACTTGGCCCTCTCGTCGAATATCACGTCACGTGATATGTGTGTGCGCCCATCGGCCGGATTGTACATCCGGTAGCCCTTCGTCCCTGCAACATAGCCAAGAAACACCATCGGCGTACTTCGGTCTTCCAACTTTCTCAGGTGGGGGCTTGTATTTTTGACATGTCCCACGCACCCAAAAATTCGGAAGTAGTTGACGGCTGGTCGCTCCCCGTACCAAGCTTCATATGGCGTCTTCCCGTCGAGGCCGCGGGTGGGGGATCTATTCAAGATGTAGACAGCTGTCAGGACCGCCTCACCCCAAAAGAACCCGGGCATACCCTTCGCCTTCAACATGCTTCTCGCCATCCCGACCACCGTCTGGTTGCGCCGCTCCACAACCCCATTCTGTTGCGGCGTGTATGGGGCTGTGAGCTGACGCTGTACGCCGTGCTGAGCGCAGTACTCGCCGAACTCCCGTGAGGTGAACTCCCCTCCGCGATCAGTACGAAGTAGCTTCAGCCTCCTCCCGGACTCTAATTCAGCTGTCACCTGGAATTTCTGAATTAAGTCGGGCGCTTTGTCCTTGCTTGCTAGGAGATAGAGCCACATATAGCGGCTCATGTCATCCACTAGCAACAAGAACATCTTGTTGCCGCCTGGAGTCGTCGGCGTGATCGGCCCGCAGATGTCGCCGTGGACGAGGTCGAGTGCGCCCTCCGCGCGCCGACGAGCTTGCGTGGGGAAGCTGGAGCGCCTCTGCTTCCCGGCCAAGCAAGCCTCACACAATTGATCGACATGATCAATTTGCGGAAGCCCGAGCACCATCTCCTCCTTTGCCAGCTTCCGAAGCGCCTGGAAGCCGACGTGTCCGTAACGTTCGTGCCAACGCCACGCGACGTCACCACGTCGTGCGGTCAGGCAAACTGGACGCGTGATGTTCAGCCTGACGGGGTACAACTTGCTGTCGTCGCGCCGCACTCGTGTGATGAGACGGTTCTGCTCGTCTCGAATGTGCATCACCCCTGCATGCATGGTGACGCTGTAGCCATCCTCATCCAGCTGCCCGAGGCTGATGAGGTTGGTGGTGAGACGCGGGATGAGGTAGACACCAGTGAGCCGCCGATGCTCACCCGTGTCACAGGCGAACAGGACCGTGCCCTTCCCCTCGATCCGCACAACCGAGTTGTCGCCGAACTTGATGGTTCCGACGACGTTCTCGTCGAGCTCGGAGAAGACGGCGCGCGAACCAGTCATGTGGTTGGTCGCGCCCGTGTCGAGGTACCAAAGGGCGTCGTCGGAGTCGTCGTCGTCGTCGTGGCCACGGTGTGCGAAGACGCGTCCCTCCATTATCTCCAGTGGACGCGTGGAACGCTCGCGTACAGGCTCCTCCTGTATTGAGGCCGCCCTTGTCATGAACAAGGCGCCCTCCTCCTCGGCCTTCGCCACGTGCGCCTGCTGCTGCGGCTCCTGCTGCTGCTGCTTCTTTGAACGACACTCCTTGGCCCAATGGCCCTTCTTCCCGCACTTCCTGCACTGGTCCCGCGGAATGTCTTTTGCGGAACCCTTCTTCTTCTTGGGTGCCCCCTTGCGGCCACCCCTTTTCGAAGAGCCCTCATCTCCTCGCGCCTCCTTCCGCCGTGCCTCCCACTCCTCCTGAGTGAGGTACAGCTGGCCGTCGTGCACTCCTCCCTTGCGCCGCGTTGTGTCGAAGGCGTTTTCGGCAGCCCTCAGCCTCCCCGTCACATCCGACAATGTGAGGGTCGACACGTCCAGCAGGGTCGAGATCGCCACCACGATCTGCTCGAAGCGTTCTGGAACGCTCCGAAGGAGCTTCTCCACCGCCACATCTTCGTCGATGTGCTCCCCTAGTGTTTCGAGACGGGCTATGATGCCGCTCAGACGAAGGGAGAAGTCCTCCACGCTCTCGCCGTCCTTGAACGTGGCGGCGTCAAACTCCCGCCTGATTTGACGCGCCGTGGTCTTCTTCACGCGATCGGCCCCCACTCGCATGAGGGCGATCGTGTCCCAAGCCTCCTTCGCCGTCTTCTTCTTCCCGATCGTCGTGATCATCTCCGACGGGATGGCGCTGACTAGGATGTCGAGCGTCAACATGTCCTCCTGCTGCGTCACGTTGCCTTCTTCCACCGCCTTCCAAAGTAGCCGCGCCTTCAGCTTGATCTCCATCATGACGGCCCACTCCGCATAGTTGGTCTTGGTGAGCAGCGGAAACCCGGTTCCCGTGTTCACCTCACGAACTACCGGAGAGGTCGTCGTCGTGATCTTGCCGCCGTTGCCGGTGACGCTGCCGCTGCTTGGGGGAGAGGTCGACATGGCTCTGATGCCACGAATGTTAGAAATCCGGCCTGTTCAGCCCTGTTGCTGGCTCTGCAGGTGTGCTGATCAGGTCTGTTCGGCCAGAACAGATCTGTTCTGCGCTGCAGTTCAGTACAGGGTGATCCCTGTGTGCAGAACAGAGAGGGCAGAGAGAGTAGAAGGCACCCCGGTGCTGATCAGATCGGAGAAGAGGGGAACAGAGGTGAACTCGGCGTGTTCCTGATGGAGCAGAAGCGAAATCCTGATCTAGGCGAGTTGGGGAACTCGGCTAGATCAGGTTCTGCCGTGGGGAGGGGTTTTCTGGTGGAAAACTTGTATTATTTTCTAATGAGGTGCAGGTACAGGGGGGGCGCAGCCCTGTATATATAGGGGCCGGCTGGGAGAGTCCCAGGGCCTTACAACTCGATCTCTAATTTAAAAACAGGACTCTATCTATTAGCAATAACTCTATGGACTCTAAACAGAATTTCTAATTTTTCTGGACTCTATCTACTGACAGCTCCAGGGAGGTGGGCCCCGCCTGGGCGCGCGCGCCCCTGGTGGGCTCAGCCGCACCAGGCCGCCCCAGGCCCAGGCCCAGGGTCACCCGACAGGCTCGAATTTTAAATGAGCCAAGCTTGAGCTCAATGAGCTCGAGCTCGAGAAGCTCGTTTATTGTTGTCATCTATGAGTGCATGGTTGACTAAGCTATTCTCCCATTTAAAAAATGTTTGTTGAATGCGTTTTTGATATAGTGCTAGCATAAATGACATGCAATATCGTTCACCACCTTACTCCATTAGTCGTGAACCTGAATCTATGAGATGCATGATTAATAAAGTATGAGGATCGTAACTCGCTCGTGTTCAACTAATTTTAGACTTAGTCCAAGCTCGGCTGAAATCCTAAACGAGCCAAACTTGAAGCCTGACTGTAAGATCGAATATATCTCGGGCTTGACTCGAGATCGTCTTGAATTTTTTATCAAACTCAAGCTTGTGGAGACAAGCTCATTCGAGTTTGACTCGTTGACACCCCTACCCAGAACCAGCATTCATTCTAACAAAGATAGTATTTTTGACGAACATACACAAGAAATGTAAAAATGAATTATTTGAACATAAATTTAGCACTTTTCAAACGTTTTTTACAAAGCAGCTAATGACATAGATGAGTTGCCACAAAAATAAAGCAAGGATAGCTAGCACTATCTATTTAAACAACAATAACAACAAAGCTTTTCAGTCCCAATCAAGTTGGGGTAGGCCTCTATTGAAACATATGCATAAAAAGTACAAACATATAAAAGCCAACCAAGAAATGTCATAAAGTAAAACCATGACTGTAGATAGAAAAATCGCAAAATAAAAACATACCTCGAGGCATATTATGTAATCCTGGATACGTGTTTGTAATCTTTGTGCCAAATGTCCTTTAAAAATCCCAGTTGAGAAGAGAAATGCAACAGCAATGCCTTGCCACCAGGTCAAAAATACAATGGATTTGAATGTGAGAAACTTGGATAGGGGTTTAATTGGTTCCAGCTTCTCCTTGGTAGCAGTATAGAACTGTATAAGGCAATATAGTGCCCATGTCTGGCTGAAATTTAGGACAACAGCTAAATATGGATACCTGCAATAGACCAGGAAACTTCATGAGTTGGAATATATAAACTTTTAATCATCGTCCACGACTCAGGGAAGATTTAAGCATGAATGACTAGTTATCAATGACATATATAATGATAGAAGTAACGGAACATTCAAATGAACAAGGGAAATAAAAGCAATTGAATTGACTCCTACCCATATTTCCATGCAAACTTTCCTTCACCATAGATTCCCAAAAGTTGCAAGAAAATTGCCAGGACAGCACAAATAGGCTTGAGTATCATCTGCGAGAATCAGAAAAACACATAATTGTTCATGGCAGATTAAAGGGGGTTCAGCAAATTAGACAAAGGCCACCTTGATGTGTACATACATATTGCACAATCCCAATCTTCACAGCATTGTAGAAGTCGGGACCAAGGTACCAATTTCTTATAAAGCAGCTCAACGGGAAAGGATGCTTCACAATGCCATAATCATAATTAACATCTAGCAACGGTGAGTTCTCATTGATATCAAGCTGACCCTCCATAAACCTAATGGTACTTTCCTCCCCACCTTAAACGACAGAACAACTTATTTCAAATAAACAAAATAGACAAGAAATAATCAATGCTGAACCGGAACTCCCTAACCTTGAGGCCATCATAACACTTATTGACTCATTCAAATTAAGAAGGCCCATGCACTGAACAAAATAGAACAGGGAATTGGACGAAGGAACAGTTGAAGAGCGCAAAATGACATTAATGTAATTCCACATGATAACACCCAGTCATATTTTTCTAAACAGACTTACTGATAAACAGAGATGGGCAATGTCGTATAGGAAGGTAGAGCTGTAGAGGTGAGTGACTTGATAGTGGATAGCAGCAATGTAGCTGACAAAAAAAAAGCTCAGCTATATTTACTTTATACAAGCATGAAGCCAAGCCACCCTCGATTTTGAAGAAATATAGCTTATCTTGTGACATGGCCTGGATTACTGGATTTAGGCAAATTCGGCAGCAACTAAACCAAATTCGCCCTCCGTAGAGGCTCTGAGAAAATATGTTTTAACTGCTTGCTTTAATCTGTGGACCGCCTGGCGTTATATAGCCGGAGTACCTAATACGTCTCGTACTGGATTACGATTAGTAATCCGGTTACAACTGCATAACTAACTGAACTATATCTCTAATGACTTAACTGAATACCAACCTGAACCGACTTATCTAATGAGCAAGCAACTCTTATTCTAATCAAACTCAAACTCAGCTACTTGTATCTTCTGATTTCTTCTTCCAAATACGATATAGTTTCCCAATGAAAAAGTCCACAACATCTCATATAAGGGCCACGATATGCAGAAAGTAACATAAAAAAACTGAAATATATTTGTATCAAAACATGAGTGTCCCTACACAGACCTTCACAGCACAAGACAAAAGAGAACACAATAAAATATGCTAGGTAAAATCTGCTACCTTCTGTGTGGTATATCAGACTATTTAAGATAACAAGGATATAGCATGAGAATCTTATGTTAATCAGCAAGTGTTCTCTTTTGTTCAGATTTTCAGAAAGGAATGAGAACCAACAGAATTTCACTTGTGCAGCATTCCAACAGAGATCCAAAAACTCACCTAAGCATGCTATCAAATATCTCCCAAAGCAATACATGGCGAATGCCTCATAACAATCCCGCATCAGTTCACACATGAATGCAACATTTGAATTCAGTAACGAGAAGAACTGCAAAGAATTAACAAATGTTATATTTACACCAGTGAATATGGATGCCAACAAAACTGAACAAACAAAAATAAACTACATAATATAACAAATTCAAGAGCAAAGAAAGTGCACGAAGGGAAACAAAGGGCTAAAGAATGATATCGAAGAAAACATATTTCGAAAAAAAGGAGTGGCAGGTGGCTAAACTGAATGTAAAAGTTCACATGCTAGCACCTTAAAGATTGTACTGGACTTCTAGTTCTAGAATTCAAAGTCAAGATGATATACCACAATAATATAGATTGGTTGGTAAAAGCAAAGTATTTTTTCAAGAAACTAAATGTAATAGATAATTAATTGAATGTGTATCCCTATCCCTTCATCAAAATATCCAGCATTTTAATTCACTCCAAACATAGTACTTCTGTCAGGTATTCTAATCTAGTTCAGCAATGGCCTGGTGGGGTGGCATCTCACTACACAAAAATGCAGGACTGAAAACAAAAGCAGCTGGATCTACTCACTGATTGAACAGCATACACTGGAACCATCAGAATAAGACCAATTAAAAATTTCTGCTCCTGTAATGTGCAAATTCAATTAACCAAATCAGAAAGAAGAATTGAAAAAAATACCAGGACAGATAGCTGAGACTCCAGGATAAACGTCGTTGACACCCACATAATGTGTTTCATGTATAATTATTCTAGTAAATTATATATACTAATGAAAGAAAAGTACCTCAGGTTGATGGTATGCATAGAGATGCTCAAAGATTAGAAACAGGGACAGAACAAGTGAAACAGTCACAGATGTCCCTGCACTCAAAATAGGCCAGCTTGGTAATGACTTTGACACTGAAAGAAATTCAGGAGAAAACATTTTCCCTGATCGACCCAAACAACTGCTAACACAAAGCAGTACCAAAATGAAGCGGACCACATTTTTCAGTGACATATTGTCAGAGACGGTAATAATGGGCTAAAGTTCCAGACTTGGTTCTTCAACAGGCTAGAGGACCGAACGATTCAGAAACTGAGGGACCAATCTTCCTTTGTACTTTTGTATATGAGATAACTCCTAGTTTTCTGCGACGCTTCTATGCAGGGCATGCTGGTCCTTTCCTATTGAAATAAAAGAAATACTTAATTAAAATTTCTAAACCATCACAACAGAAAATGAAGAATACCTAGAATGGTTTTGCGTTTCAACAGAATAATCAGAAGAGAAAGATCGAAGAACACATATACTCAATACATTATCATATAGGATTTGAAACACAAACAGACAGTGATATCTAACGTACCAACAAGGCACCAACAGTTTATATTTCTCTGGTAATTCCACTATGAAGATAGCATGTTCCCTATCTTAACATAAGTACTCAACTACACACTCCTCTAAATTAAGCAAAGGATGGCAGGTATATGTTAACCACTCCCGACAAAAGGGAATGCAAGAACAAAGCAAATATTTTCTTCTTTTAAATATTACACTCCATTCGGTTCCGAAAAGGTAACTGTCGGTACCCGGCATTGCCGGGTACCCTCGCGCACAAGCAAGAGCCGCCTAGGTACCTCACCTCCCAGCAGGGACAGGGTCCGAGAGCGCCACGTGTTCAAAGAAACCCAGACCCACCGGCCTCAGATGGGAAGACCGGGGTTCCCACGAGACATCCAAAGGGGGAGCTTAGCTTCACCCTAACACAAGCTCCCAGGCAGCCACGTGTCCAGCAGGACGGGACCCGACCTCCTCCGCACAGGTGAGCTCCCAAGCTGCCACGTGGCCCACGAAGTCGAGACCCGATGCTTCTATCATATGTGCAGAACAGCCCGCCCCGGCACCTCCCAAGGGGTCTGCCGTCAACGACTCTACGGCGATGGTGGACGACGCTGGAGCATCCAGCTCTGGCACCTCACAAGGGGCCTGCCGTCGACGTCCCAGAACGTCAACGACGGCACCAAGCGCGGATAAGTGAGTAAACTCTCCTGCCCCGCTCTTGTTGCTAACAGGGTTCCCTTGCGATAGCCTGTAAACCAGGGGCCTACCGTCAACGTCTCTACAATGGTGGTGGACGATGCCGGAGCATCCAACTCCGGCACCTCCCAAGGGGCCTGCCGTCGACGTCTCCACGACGATGGTGGACGACGCCGGAGCATCCAGCTCCGGCACCCCCCAAGGGGGTCTGCCGTCGACGTCTCCACGACGATGGTGGACGACACTGGAGCATCCAGCTCCAGCACCGCACAAGGGGCCTGCCATCGACGTCCCAGAACGTCAATGGCAGCACCAAGCGCGGATAAGGGCCTGCCGTCGACGACTCTACGACGATGGTGGACGACGCCGGAGCATCCAGCTCCGGCACCCCCCAAGGGGCCTGCCGTTGACGTCCCAGAACGTCAACGATAGCACCAAGCGCGGATAAGTGAGTAAACTCTCCCGCCACGGTCTTGTTGCTAACAGGGTTCCCTTGCGATAGCCTATAAACCAAGGGTCTGCCATCAACGTCTCTACGATGATGGTGGACGACACAGGAGCATCCAGCTCTGGCACCTCCCAAGGGGCCTGCTGTCGACGTCTCCACGATGATGGAGGAGGACGCCACAGCATCCAGCTCCGACACCCCCCAAGGGGCCTGCCGTCGACGTCTCCACGATAATGGTGGACGACGTTGGAGCATCCAACTCCGGCACCTCCCAAGGGGTCTGCTGTCAACGTCTCCACGATGATGGTGGACGACGCCAGAGCATCCAGCTCCAGCACCTCCCAAGGGGCCAGCCGTCGACGTCTCCACGACGATGGTGGACGACGCCGAAGCATCCAGCTCCGGCACCTGCCAAAGGGCCTGCTGTCGACGTCCCAGAACGTCGACGACAACACCAAGCACAGATAAGTGAGTAAACTCTCATGCCCCGCTCTTGTTGCTAACAGGATTCCCTTGCGATAGCCTGTAAACCAGGGGCCTGCTGTCGACGACTCTACGACGATGGTGGACGACGCCGGAGCATCCAGCTCCGGCACCTCCCAAGGGGCCTGCCGTCGACGTCTCCACGATGATGGTGGACGACGTCAGAGCTTCCAGCTCCGGCACCCCACAAGGGGCCTGACTCGACGTCCCAGAACGTCAACGACAGCACCAAGCGCGGATAAATCAGTAAACTCTCCTGCCCCACTTTTGTTGCTAATAGGGTTCCCTTGCGATAGCCTGTAAACCAGGGGCCTGCCGTCGACGACTCTACGACGATGGTGGACGACGCCGGAGCATCCAGCTCCGGCACCTCCCAAGGGGCCTGCCGTCGACGTCTCTACGATGATGGTGGACGACGCCAAAGCATCCAGCTGCGACACCTCCCAAGGGGCCTGCCGTAGACGTCTCCACGAAAATGGTGGACGACGTTGGAGCATCCAGCTCCGGCACCCCCCAAGGGGCCTGCCGTCGACGTCCCAGAACGTCAACGACAGCACCAAGCGCGGATAAGTGAGTAAACTCTCCTGCCTCGCTCTTGTTGCTAAGAAGGTTCCCTTGCGATAGCATGTAAACCAGGGGCCTGCCGCTGACGTCTACACAAAAATGGTGGACGACGCCGGAGCACCCAGCTCCAGCACATCCCAAGGGACCCGTCGTCCACAACTCAACGACAACGGTGTGGCGATGCCAGAGCGCCCAGCTGCGGCACCTCCCAATGGGCCTGCCGTCGACGACTCTACGATGATGGTGGACGACGCCAGAGCATCTAGCTCCGGCAAATGGTGGCGCTACGACACCCCAATTCCCCCACTCCACCAGGGGCCAGTTCAAGACATTCTGCGATCAAGTGGTAGATGTGCTTAGCCAACTAACCACATCTACCAAGGAGCCTCTAAGGGGATCCACATGCAAAAAATCAACGGACGACACTTCGACCATATCAATTGTGCAAACTGTTGGCCCTGAGAAGCCAACGAGCTCAACAAAGGTTCTGCAAACCCTTACGTAGATAAGGACTCAGAGCAACAGTTGAGAAGCACAGTGACAATGCAAGAAGTCGAACACAAATTCAAATTCATTAACGAATTCTTTACAACGGGGGGGGGGGGGGGGGGGGGGGGGGGGTGAACCACGAATACAAAAAACAAGCTACCAGCCTCAACCCCGACTGAACTGCGCTACGACATGTTTGACGGCTTCCTTAACCTCCGCCGCTGTTGTCGCCTCACGTTCCTCAACAGGGCCTTCAAAAACTGGATTCAGTGGCATATCAGGGTACCGGCTCCGGTAGCACACCAAGACATGGGATGCCAGCGTCTCCTCCGCCGCCCTACCCTCGGCTTCCAGACGCTGAGCCAGCTAACGCTCCCGAAGTTCATGCTCCCGGCCATGACGCTCTGCTGCCTGCTCTCGGGCTTGGACGTCAAGATCGTGCCGGAGGAGTTCTTGATGCTCAGCTAGGTGTTGCGCCCGATCCCGCCCCAAATTTCTCTCCCGGAGCTCAAGGTCTTCAAGGCGGGACTACAACCTATCCCGATCGGCCTCAGCCCGGGCCATCATCGCCTGCGCTGCCACCTCTTGATCGGCGACAACCGCTTCCCTCTTGGCAACGACGGCTTCTTGGTGACTCGGGGCCTCTCGACCGGCAGCAAGAGCGTGCAGGCGGGCGTCAGCAGCGTCGTTGGCTGCCTTGGCGTTGGCCAGAATCTTCTGGGTCAAGGCGTCTAAGGCCCTCACCAAGCGGTGCCTCACCTCCAGTTCCTTGCTCTCCTTTTGATACTTCGCCTTCGCCTTGGCAATCCTGGAGCTCAGGAGACCCTCCCAGCCTCGGAGGCGCTTGCCCTCGGCACGCAGCTTCTCCCACTCCGCAGCAAGAGCCTCTTGCGCTCGACGGAGGTTGGATTGCACTTGAAGGATATTGAATTGCGTCAAGTCCATGACGTCAGAGAGGCGCTCCAGCTGCGCCGAAGTCAGGGAAGGTCGTCCGGTGATCATCCCGGGGACCCCTTCCTCCCGTAGCGGTGAAGGCAAGGCCACCAGCACGGGGGATCTTGCCCCCGGAGACTGAGCAGGAGTTGCGGTGCCACCTGAAGCAGCAGAGCCACCATCGCTCAGAGAGCCGCCCGCCAAATCAGCACCAGCGGGGTCAGACCTTCAGCCCCCGGAGTCCGCTCCGACATGGCCTCTGCCACGACGGCTGGAGGTGCCTCTGACGCGACAGCTGGAGATGCAGCCGGAGATGCTTCACCACCCACGCTGGTCACAAGCACCAGAGCAGCGCTCCCCTGGATAAGCCCTGGATAAGCTTGGCAGGCTGTCCCGCCAGCACAGCCGTAGCATCCTCGCCCGCCTTCAAAATGCTCCTGGGCACTACCCCCGACGGTAAGGGCCTCACAATAGCTAACGTAGCCCTGCAAATCAAGATCAAGCCTTGACCAATCAACAAAGGCAAGCGAGATAATAGAGCAAGTGTTGGCAAGAATGCCTTACCGACGTCCCTGGAAGCTCCAGCTAGCCTCCACTTTCGGCGACCCTGAAGCCGCGGGCCCTGGCGATGGCGTAACAGGCGATGCCATCCCGGTAGGGCCTCCGCCAAAACCACCAGTAGTGTCGCCGCACTGCGCCGGTGTGCTTCCACCAACCCCGACAGAGCCACCTCCCGAGCTGCTGACGACGTCAGCTCGAGGCCTTTTTGCCTGAGGCTCCGGAGGTGTGATGCTGCCGGAGTCCCCTATGGCACCCTGGACCGCGCAGGTGACGGGGATGTTGGATGACGTGTCGAGCGCCGACGACGGCGGAGTCACCGCTTGACAGACCAAACCTCCCCCCCCCCCCCCGAAGAACCGTCGACGCCCAATTCTGAAGAGAGGCGCGCCGGTGGACGCTGGCTTGTAGCGAAGGCCACCTGCGGCGGCGCCCTCAGTGGCGACCGTGGGCATTTCTCCTTCACGACTTCAACCACCAGGGCCTTCTCCTTGCCTACGTCGTGGACCGGTGTCTTCCCCTTACCTATGTCAGGGACCAGCGCCTTGCCCTTCCCCCAGCAGCGGGCGCCTCCTCTGCCCTGGAGGCTTCGGAGCCTGAAGAGGGTGCAGACTCCTCCGAAGAGTCGACGATGGCCAGGCCCCGACTCTCATCGCCAACTTGCCGCGGCGCAAGATCAATCGCGTCCAGGCGTCTGAAGGTACCGATTCGTGCAAAGCAGTGGGCAAGCCTGCGGAAGGTTCAAGACATCGTCCGACAGCAGGTCGTCGCACGCCTTGGACATTGCTTCAAACACCTCCTGCGGGGTCCTCTCCGTGTCGCGACCCCTCAACAACCTGGTACCATCTTGGAGCCCGAAGTAGAGCCATGCAGGGCGGGAACGGTGCTGGAGAGGGGCCAGACGGCGACGAATGAAGTCGGCCATCACTGACAGCTCCGACAAGCCGTGGTTAGCCAGGAATCGGATCCTCTCCATCACCAGCGTGTACGCCGCCTCAAGCTCCGGACGTTCCTCCCAGGCCGCCTTCCTAATTGTCGGAAAGCCGGTGGGCAAGACCATGCGATCGTGGGCATCGGCATGTACGACCACCCAGTCGCTCCTCCAGCTGGGCCACTTCACCGAGGAGAGCGGAGTAATGTACTTGAAGGGGTTTTTGGCCCAATACTGGAAGCAGAAGCCGCCAAGGAAGTTGGCTTTGTTCTTCTTCCCGGTCCGCCTCAACACGAAGAACTGCCGAAACACCAGCACGCATGGGCACACCCCGACGAACATCTCGCAGAAATGCAAGAACACCGCCGCCACCACTAGAGAGTTCGGCGATAGGTGATGAAGCTAGAGCCCAAGGACTTCCAGGAGTGTCACAAGGAAGGAGGAAACAGGAGGGACGAATCCGGAGTATGCGTACGCCTGGAAGAAGAGGTCTCTTTCTCCCCCAACTCCAGTGGCAAGGAGCTGGGACGCATCAGATCCTGTCATTCCTTGTCCTCCCAGCCGAAAAGTCGCCTCACGGGTGAGACATCCTCCATCCGGGAAGGAGGCAGAGCTGAGTCCATTGGAGCAGGGGTCGAGAACCTCAAGGATGGGCAGACACACAAGGAGGGAGTCAAAGGCTCGAATGCTTGGGGCGTGCGGAAGAAAGGAACTTCCATTGCCCCCAAAGGTACCTTTTTAAAGTACCCTAGTGGCGTTTGGGCGCACCGTGCAAATTTGAGCGGGCTCCAAATCAACGGCTCGTACCACGACGTCCATGACTAGCAGGCCCAGGTCCCCCATCAGAAAAGCCGGCCCGAGCAGTTCCCCGCCAGAGAAGGCAACCCAGCGGTTCCAATAAAGACGGAAGTGAAAGCAGCACAAGTGCAGCAGGCGCCTTGGGAACCGTCGCGATAATGTCACAGCAAGCAAAGATCCTGTCGCCACGACCCCTTAACCAGAGAGGGACGCGTGGTCACAGCAGCAGAAGAGTGCACCACTTCGACTCATCAAGACAAAATTAATAGACCGCGTGGGAAAGCAGGATAAGCCCCCACCCTCAGGCTCGTCGCCTCACCCCAAGGTGGATCCAGGGCCCACTGTCGGTACCCGGCATACCGGGTACCCTCGCGCACAAGCTAGATCCGCCTAGGTACCTCGCCTCCCAACAGGGACAGGGTCCGAGTGCGCTACGTGTTCAAAGAAACCCAGACCCACCAACCTCAGATGGGAAGACCGGGGTGCCCACGAGACATCCAAAAGGGGAAACTCAGCTCCACCTTAACGACAAGCTCCCAGGCAGCCACGTGTCTAGCAGGACGGGACCCGACCTTCTCCGCAGAGGTGAGCTCCCAGGCTGCCACGTGACCCACAAAGTCGAGACCCGATCTCCCCAGCGGAGGCGAGCACCCGAGCTGCCACGTGGCACGCGGGGCGAGACCTGGCCTCCCCCACAGAGGCGAGCTCAAGAGCTGCCACGTGGCTCGCAAGACGGGCGTGGCCTCCACCATGGCGGAGAGCTCCCCAGCGGCCGCATGGTCAGTCCACTTGCGCTGAGCAGATAGTGAGGAAGTTAAGAGGGCGGTGCACCTTGTCTCCATCAAGCCTTGAAGATACGCGGCTTCCCCAGACGCATGGCGCAGCGCACGCCTAATGTCAGGTACCACTATGACTAATCGCATCACAGTGAAGGTGCTGCAGGCCTATCCCACTCCGCCAAGTGGGTAGCTTACGGTGCCAGAGACAGTTGGATGGGACATTCCCTGCCAATATCAACAACAACGCATAGGCTACTGACAAACCTGGCGGCAAGACGGCGAGTCCTCACGTCCGCGGTCAGAGCAAGCTTACATAAGAAGCCTTAGATCTTTAGGATAAGATCATCCTGGGACCACCTGTCGGGCCCCGGGACCCCACTTGTAAGGCGTCCGACCTTGACTATAAAAGGCCCGGACCACCACCGATACAAGGACTCAGAATCCCCGATACACACACACGCATACACACTCACTAGCAATACAATCCACCTTGGAGTAGGGTGTTACGCTCCTTGCGGCCCGAACCACGTAAAAACCACCGTGTCACATACTCTTCCGCTAGAACACTAGTTTGAGGTCTATGCCTCGCCGAACAACAACCTCCGCGGGCTGCTCCTTAGCAGATCCAGGGTAAGTGTCGCACAAACACTAGGCCACACAAACACTATTGGACTGTTCCAAACAATACAACCAGTCAACCACCATGTAATAATTAAGCTAATTAGCATCTCCTTCATATTGAATTTTTTCCCCAAAGTTCCGGATAAGTCTTCAAACAGCATTAACCAGCACTAATTCTGCACTTAGAAAACTAATCGATAAGGCCCCTGGCTCAATCTATTAGTTGAAAACTATAAAGCTCCAGTTACCAATAGAAAGAACCAGAAAAAAAATCATACTTTGAGATCAATTTTTTCTCTCCAGGTGTTGGGGAGTAAATACCAATCAAATAAGCACATAACTAAGTGTGGCAAATAAAAAAAAAACACAATAGCTCCTGCAGCTGTCTGCACTATTCACCTATGCTTCTTGAAGATGAATAGTAATAACTATTACTATGTACTTGGTGAAACGATTCTCGAATTCAAATCAGCCATAGGCTGATTTCCGAACTATGAACTCAATTCCATGCAACACATCGCCAATTACAGGATACTGTAACTGTAACAACAAGACCACAATGGAAGATTTCAAGTGGGGCATGGAAGTTTCAGTTAGACCTTGCAATTTTTTTGTTAGATAAACTGCTACTGATTATCCGTTGGATAAAGTGCTAGGTTGGAGTAATGGCGACATTATCCGTTGACTCAAACACTGAGATCGGTCTAGAGGTGAAGAAGACTACTAGTACTGCACATCGCGGCGA
The DNA here is from genome assembly GCA_036927565.1 of Tuctoria greenei. Lineage (NCBI taxonomy): Eukaryota > Viridiplantae > Streptophyta > Magnoliopsida > Poales > Poaceae > Tuctoria > Tuctoria greenei. Next base: position 184,904,139 of record JAYESD010000006.1, read on the forward strand.
ATAAAACCCCCGAGTAACTAGATGCATTGGAGTACCCTGAGGAGCAATCCAAGTAAAGCCGGCGCTTACCAACCGGTCCCGACGGATCCACCACTCGACGCGGCGCGGCGCGGCGCGGCGGGAAGTGGAGAGGAAGTGAAGACGAGGTGGTCATTGGTGGGGGAAGGTGCCAGCACGTGAAGTGGATTGGACGTGGCACGCTGGCGTCGAAGCCTGGATGCGTGTCCGGCGGAGCGTGACGATGGCGTGCGGTGCGCTTCGGTGCGTCGGGGATTGGGTTATCTGAATTGAGTCCATTAATTCAGGAGGAGCGGTATGTACATTTAGGCTTTCCGTAATAGCATACTATAAATCAAATTTAGAATAGATACTGTAAAAAAGAAAAATGTATATAATATATTTTAAAAGAAACGAGTGCGGATAACTTTTACTTCTATCTTAAGTCTTTCATATTCATGCAATGTTGTTACTTGTACCTTTTTTTCCAAAAAATGTATCGTTTTATGGTTAAAAAACTACAAAGCGGTAAAATTTTGAAATAAAAGGAGTACTATAAATAAAATGAAAAAAAACTCTTCTTTTGCAACTAGTTTTCTTCCACGCCTTGTTCAGGTCTCTCCCCTTCATCTCCGGCTTGTTCCCCGCGCGTGCAGGGCGAGAGACCCATCATGTGTATAGCAGTAGTGTAGATCTAGTGTTCCTTAGATTCTTATTACAATTTTCCATTTCCAGTGCATTTTTGTCTCTTGATGACGATTTGTTCTTCTTTGGTGGTGCCGGGCTGGATCTCCGTGAAGATGTTCCAACTTCCAAGTAGAGGAAACACATTTTGTTTTTTTCCAAGCAGGTGTACTCCTTCCCCTTGTTTCTTCTTAATGACTCAAATCGATTTTGAGGTTCGGTTGTTATCAAGTCGTGCCTAGATCATGTAAAGAGTTTTGACCTCGGTCCTTTTTACAAATTTTGCAATTACTTATATATATTAGACTAAAAATGAATAAAAATTTAGTTCAATTCTAATTTCGTACATCCTCCACACACACCTAGTTCATTTTTCTGGCCCATTCTCAGACCTACCGTGTCTTGGTGCAGAGCACATCCAAAGACATCGTGCCATTCCATGGTTGATCCCTCTTTTTTATCCTCAAATTCATCCATTTGTATCCTATGCGACTAACGGAATGATGAGTGCTCAGTGCAATGACGCTCTCGCCAATGCGACTTAGACGGCGACACTTGGGTCAGTTAATGTGACCTGTGAAGGATATAATAGTAATATTATATTAAATGATGTATTAGAGACTTATTTGCATATTTTTCATCGCTGTACATCTATTTATAGAGGTCTAATAGAAGATCCAATACTCATAATATGGTATCAGAACTTAGGTTTTAGATCTTCAACCCTAATCTTGTTTTCTGGCGGCGGCGGTTCGCTTTTCCGATAGATCTCGTCGCTGCCGGAAGTTTTTTCAGCCTGCTCCATGAACACTCCTTCCCGTGACTAGCTTCATCTGCACCGCCTTCCTCTCACTGCTCCGACCCGGAAGCCATGCGCGCGACTCCTCGTACCCGTGTTCGACCGCGGAGACTAGATCCACCCGCCGCAATCCCGCTTCAATCTCGCCAGGCGGGTCGAGATCGAGGTCGCGAAGGGACCTTCACTACAGGAATCCCGACGATTTGCGACGGCCGTGCCCCACCGGCGGTGGGGCGGCGCCGCGAACGGGGCACCGACGCAGCTCGGGACGAGGGCGCGGCGGGCCGGGGCGGCGGGGGGCGCGGCGAGCTGACGCCGGGGCGCGACGGACCGGGGGAGCCGACGCCGGCGGGGCGGCGAGCCGGAGCGGCGACAGCGGGGCGGCGACGGCGGGGCGGCGGGACGGCGGCGGCGCGGCGACGGCGGGGCGGCGACGACGCGCGGCAGGGCGGCGGGGCAGGTAGAGTGGTCGAGAATGAAGGGGTCGGGTCAGGATAAAGACCCCTATTTGCGACGGCCCACTAAATTGCGACGGCCCGACCATGTGGCCGTCGCAATTAATGTTACTTGCGACGGCACTTTTAGCAGCCGTCGCAAATAATCACTTATTTGTGACGGCTGCCTTAGTTGCGACGGCTCTAAGGTTGGCCGTCACAAATTAGTTTTATTTGTGACGGCTCCGTGGTGGGCAGTCGCAAATAGGATGTTATTTGCGACGACCAGGTTATTTACGACGGCCGGGGGCGGGCCGTCACAATTTATTCTATTTGCGACGGCCGGCCGTTGCAAATAAATGTAGCCGTCGCAAATAATCGCTTTTCTTGTAGTGCTTACAGCACGTGCGCGACCTGTACCTCGCTGGCGAGCGGACCTTCATCCGGTTGTTCAGCGACGTGAAGGGCGAGCCCTTCGGAAACTTCGCGTTCGGGCTCCTCACCTTGCTGCGCTGCGCCGAGACTCATCAGGCCATGAGTCCATGTCTCCAAGACGGCATGCGACGAGCAGCGCTTCCGTGCGCCGCCGACACACCGCCTCGAAACAAGATCTGCCTGCCTCTCTTTTCGCCTACTACGCGGCCGCAGAAATCCCTGCCATCGTCTTCCATCGTCGCGGCCGGCGGGACGGGTGGCGGAGGCCGGAGGCGCCATCACGAGCAGGGTCCATGCGGCCATCACAGCCAGCGACGGCCGCCGCGGTCGAGCTGCACGGTGTCAGCGCTGGCCTGGCTGGCGGCGCGCGCTCGCGCTACCCTTGCCCGCGCTCCTCGCGGCCAGTGGCGCTCCATGACGTCTGTATTACGTCATGATGACATCAGCATGACGTTATCAGGGGAAGCAACGGCGTGCTCGAGTTTAGTGTGCTTCTCCACCTGAAGCCCGAACTCATGTATGGCAGTCTCGGTGGGCGTACCCATTATGGTGGTCTTGCTGTCCTTGTCCAGGACGATCTCTGAGCCACAGCAATGGAGCATGCCCTCTAGCTCGACGGAGGAGCTCCCCGGAGAGGTTCACCCACGGGCCCACTGCCTCCATGGCGTCTGGCTGTAGCAGAGGAGTCACGGTGCTGGCTTCAGGACCTCAGCGTGACTGCGTCACCTTCCCAGGCGCTGACATCAGCATGACGTTAGCATGATGTCAGCTAGGTTCGATTTTTTTTAAAGAATAACTGGCGGCATCAACTTCTCTTCGGATTTAGGATGATATTGACGTCTTTTGGGTGTTTTCGTTTTGGCTGCCCGTGACGTCTTGATCCATAGCTGATTCGAGAGCTCCTCTTGCGCCTCGTAAAAAAAATGCTCTTTGTGCCGCTTTTATTTCCGCTCCCCCCGTCCTCTGCCGCTGCTTATTTTGCGCTCTCGCCATCGTCTGTCATCTTCTTTATGATGGCTTTTTCTTCTTCGGCCGGAATTTCTGTTGTGCGGTGTCTGGTGCTTTTTAATGACATCGATTACCGCGACTGGTTCTTCATATGCGTATGTGCAGTTACGACTTTGGGAGTTGCTCATAGAAGATCTCTGGTTGGTACCGTCCGTTGTCATCATCGTGATTCACAACATGTTTGGTAGCTTGACTGGCTTCATTTTTCTTCCGCTGCGCCTGCCAGTTTTGTCGGCCCCAGTTTTGTTGTTTCATCTACTTCGACGTTCTGCTTAGTGACACCAAGGATCATCTTTGTGGCTTCAGCATAGTTTTGTCTTCAAACTCAATGTTCTTGATACATCTTGAGTTTGAGAGGGGTGTTAAGGATATAATAGTAATATTATAGTTGATGATGTATTAGGGGTTTATTTGCATATTTGTCATCGCTGTACATCTATTTATAGAGGCCTCCGGCCTCCTCAATAATAGAAGATCCAATGTTCATAACAACCTCATCAACCAGGGTCGAGCCAGCAAAATTAGAGGCTCCATACGAAATAAATTGTTCATACCTTTATAGAAAAGTAGTACCATAAATATATATAATATAATAACACCTAACATAACTATATATAGGTTACATCAAGAAATGTACCTATTATTCAAATTTTTGCGTTTTGATGCGTAATATTTATCCAAATAGACTCATTCTTTTAGTATTTCTTGGAATGAAATCTTAATTATATACTCATATTCAACCTTCTCTAAAAATCCACAGGGGATACACATGATTTTTAATGATAAATCTATCCATAGTGCACCGCCTGCCATCCTGCCGTCTGGAACATTGGAACTTGCATGCCACCTGGAACCCTGGATCTTGCCTCGACGGCTCGTTTTTTCATCTCCTGACCTCGAGTTGGCTAGATCTTGATGCCGCCTACCGCGCCACGCGCGGCGCTTGGATCCCGCCACCACCAGCTCGATCTTGTTGCCCTCCTTGATTCTGCCATCACTTGTCGCCCCAGAGACCCCGATGCCGCAACCCCGCCCTTGCCTTATCTCACAGCCCCAACCCTTTTCCCGGTCTGATCTCGCCACCATCTGCCTAATGCCATGATCCCGTTGTCGTCTGGTCAAAGCAGTTGGATCGGGCGGCGTTGTTGAAGCAATTGCATCGAGTGACGCCGGTGCCATCGTGAAGGCTGCTGCGGCTATCGCTGGATTGAACTAACACATCACCACCAAGTATCACCATTGCCATCAGCTCTCGATCCTCCCGTCCATCAGCCTTAGCGCTAGGAATTTCTCAAACCCTAAGGGTATCCGAAACCTGTCGGGTGCGGGTTTAGATCTAAAATTTCACTCGCGTATTGAATGTTGCCTAGAGGGAAGTGAATAGGCTAAAATCTTGGAATCATTTAATTAAAAACTTAATCAGCAATATAGGGCAGACTAGTCCTGCCCGGCGGCAGACTAGTCCAGACTGGATGAATGAATGCAAGAAAGGAAGGATTTTATGGATTTTTCAGTGACTGACTCGATGAAAAATGAAGTACAACTAGTTAGCAACCTAGTAGAACAATTGCAAGCGAATGAAACAAGTATTATCAAGTAAATCACACGATTCGAGTGAAGCACGATAAGAATCCTAAAAGTGATCTAGCGATGAACGAAGGTAAAACGATGCGAGAGATACACAGATTTATCCCAATGTTCAACTCTAAAAAGAAGTCTACGTCCTCGTTGGGGAGTCCACAAAGGACCGGGTCTCTTTCAACCCTACCCTCTCCAAGCCACCACAAAGGTCGGCTTGTTCTCCACTAAATCACCTGTGAATACAATGATTTTTGGGGCAACTCACAATATGAGGCTCCCAAAATCACACAGCTCAAACACGAATCAAAACACAAGTCAAATTGACCTAAATAAATAACTCAAATCGAGAGAATCAACCAAGAGCTCAAGAACTATCAACTCCTCTCTTCTCTCACAAATCCCACAAACCCTCAAGATTCGCTCTTAGGGCTCAAGATGTGAAGAGGAAGGCTTAGGAAGGCTCTTCGGAGGCTATGACGACGCTAGGGTTTGATAGAGGGCAAGAAAAGGTCAGAGGATCCCTTTTTATAGGGGTTCCGACACTTAGTCGTTGCCACCAAAAAAGTCCGGATTAGTTTGCACTCGGACCCCAAACTATTCTAGCCTTGAGGGGACCACTAACGTCACGACGACCAACCACAAAAGTCTTGACCACCTTTTTAATTCAAATGGTGACAATACCTCGGACTAGTCCGTCCAAAAACGTACTAGTCTGATCTCACTTAGAACCTTTTATTTCGGGTGAGAACGGATAAGTTGATCCAGGCGGACTAGTCCGGCCTACCAGGACTTAGTCCCTGTAGCTATCTCACATCTCCAATGGTCTAGTCTGACCAAAAATGGACTAGTCCAATCACACAGTAACACTTGCTCAGTGTAAACACGGACAAGTCTGCTAGGGCAGACTAGTCCGGTCCCCAAGGCAGACTAGTTCGACCTTCGAGGACTTAGTTCCAGAAAGGCTCAGACACACTCAACACGGACTAGTCTGTTCCCAACAGACAAGTCCGATATCACTCAGAGGCTTCTGACCCGCCTAACATGTGATCAGCCCGATGTGGCCGTACTTGTCCGACCTCCCAGCCTGGACAAGTCTGGCCTTATCCTTAAGGCTGCCTCGACTTGTCTCTCCAACTAAACCTAATCAGACTATGAGCTCTTAGGTGATTCTCAAACACTTGACATGTTGAAAACTCTCTACTACAAGGCTCAATTTGATAATAAATTTTAAATCCTAATTGCTAATCTTCGAGTTTTTCGATGCCTTATCACCCTTTTTCCTTTTTGCGAGTTTCCGATTCCATTCCACTTTCAATCACCTGTACTTACACTCACAAGGCTCATTAGTCCCTTAATTGTCGTTATCAATCATGAAAAACACAGGGATTAAACCTAGATGCACTTTCAATCTCTCATTTTTTGGTGATTTATGATGTCAGTACCCTACGTACCGGGTACTCCTTGATATCGTCAACGAAGTCGTGGAGTTCCTTTGTCCAGGTGGTGGACGCCCTAAGGGGATACACATCCCGTAGTATCGAATCTACCTCAGAATGTGACCTAGAGGGGGGGGGTGAATAGGACTTTTTGAATTTTAGTCGGAACCTGCAACACTTAGCAACTTGATCAAATACCAGGAAATCGGACTAGTATGATAGAGTGCGGACTAGTTCGGTGCGTGCAGACTAGATCGATCAAGTTTGATCGATTATCTCGATCCTAGACTCTATGTAGCAAAATATACTTGTAATTAGAGTGTAATACTTATATGAAATTGGATGTTGCACAAGTTAACCTTATATTCAATGATTTAACATAATATGAACAAGATCAAATAAAACCCTAGATATCAATGAAAAGTAAGAACAAAATGCACAAAGTGAAGACACAAGATTTTTATCCCGTGGTTCGGTTCCCACAAAGGCAACCTACATCCATGTTGAGGAGCACATGAAAGGATCGGGTCTTCACCAACCCTAACCTCGTCGAATCGCCACAAAGGCTAATTCTCTTTCACTATCACAGGGTAAATCACCAAGTTCAAGGGGCCTTCTCACAAGTTGAGGGCTCCCCCAGATTACAAGTCAAACACCACCAAGAACACACTCTTAAGATCAACAATGAAACAACAGGAGTGTGCTAGAGAATCAAACCCAAGAGCTCAAATGAGTGGAATCATGTCTCTCCTTTGATCCAAAGTGAATCCTAAAGGATTTGATCTTTCTTGCGTTGGATTGTGTGGATAGATGTGTTTTCTAAGCTCTTGGAGGTTGTGTCGGCGCAAGGAGTTGAAAGAGTTGAAAGTAGGGCCGTGCACATCTATTTATAGGGTGTTTCTAAAAGTTACTGTTAGGGTTTCGAGGGTACGGACTTGTCCGAGGTGGAGTCCGGACTAGTCCGGTGTGCGGCGTGTAGGAAACCCTAAGTTCTCAGGAAGATCGGACTTGTCCGACTTAGGGCGGACTAGTCCGATTTAGGCTCTAGAAAAGTTCATTCTAGTCCGGTTATTATCGGACTAATGTGGCTGTGGTGAATCCCTTAGTGAATTGGGACAAGTCCGCATTTAGAGGACTTGTCCAATTTTAGTCAGAGAGGTTATCGGACTAGTCTGGATATTATCGGACTTGTCCGATGCTGTGCAAAGTTGTGAAGTGTTGAGGACTAGTCCGCACTGGGAAGGACTAGTCCGATCTTAGTCAGAAAGATATCAGACTAGTCCGTGGTGATATCGAACTAGTACGGTCTGTGTAGACTTGGACTGTGCAGACAAGTCCGCACTGAGAGGACTTGTCCGATTTTGAACAGAGGGATTATCGGACTAGTCTGGGGTATATCGGACTAGTCCAGACCTATATAAATTTGTGCAGTGAGAGTGATTAAAAGTGCTTGATCTCTTGGGAGTGTTTCTCCAACACACTCCACTCACACAAATATTATCCTTTTCATCTCTTGAGCGCTATCCAGCTTGATTCCTCACTCTCCTTTCTTTTTGCGCTTACTCCATGTTTTCATTAAAATCTGCGCTCATCTCAACAATTTGGTTAGGATCTCATTTGTTTTTCATAAAACAACCAAAACCCACAAGGGATGCCTAGATACACTTTCAATCTCCCTCTTTTTGATGATTGATGACAACCAATTGAGATTTCACAAAAAATAATAAAAATACAGAATTTTCATAAAGTGTGCACATTTGAGTTTGATACAAGTTAAGCAATGAAGACATAGGTCATATGTGCACTATTTATGGTGGGGGTGTAAAACTATGTGAGTGTGAGCAATAATCATGATGAGAATGAAATGATTGACATGAAAATACAAATATCAAGCATATAGGTCAAATCCAAAGCAAAATCACAGATTATCTCATATTATCATCACAAATTTCATACGCATAAGTATAAACATAGTCATTCCATAACACCACAATGTTAAAGGTAAAGATAACAGAATTAAAGTTTTACAATCCAAAAGAGACATAAAGAGATACACAAATGAAGCACTCAGCTCTCAACCTACAGTTAGGATCTAGTGACTCCCCCTCAATCTCTCCCCCTTTGGCATCAAGACACCAAAAAGAAGGAGAGGAGGGATCTAGTGGCTCATTCCTCGCTGTCGGTCCTTTCCTCATCTTCATCTTCATCTTCAGGTTGTGAAGGAGGAGGAGGAGTGGATCCACTTGAAGTGCCCCCAATGCCAAAGTAAACAAGCTCAGAGGGAGTCAAAGGTCTGAGCTCAGTGAAATCAAAGGCTGAATCTTCAGAGATGACTAGGGATCCAATAGGCTCGATCTCTAGCTTTTGGCACACATCTCGTATCTGCCTTCCCCGCCTTGTTCAACTTGTGAACATTTACTTCAGCCTTCTTGCATGAGCCAAAGATTGCTGCCAAGTACTTCAATATTCCACTAGGAGACCCTTTTTGGAGAGGGGCCCTAGTGGTGGGAGCAGTCCTCTCATATCCTCGATCTCTCCTCGGAGCCTCTTCACTCGACACTGGAGATGGAGCAGCTTGGACAGTGGCTTGGGGAGGCTTCTAGGGCCTCAAAGGAGTGTGCTCCACGTCCTTCACGAACTCGATCCCTGTGACCTTCTCAATCATGAACATCAAGTAAGGGGCATAGCCACAGGATCTGTTCGGCGTGCAGGAGATGTTGACCATATCATTCCAGATATAGTCAAAGATGTCAAACTTCCTGTTCTTGCTTATCACTTTCATCAAGGTACTCAAGTAACCTTGGACACTTCCTACATCCCCATCTTTTGGTGCTATTGTCTTCCTCAGCACCCTGTTGAGAACCATGAAGAAGGGCTTCATGTTCTTGGTTGAGGGGGGATTGAACTTCAGGCTGGTGTCATAGAGGAAGTACATATTATATTTTCCTAAGACACTGATGTTGTGGATAGTCAACTCATTATTTCCGGTGTCTTCTAGATGAAGGAGTATTGCAAAATCATCATAGGTAATGGTGTACTTGGATCCATGAGTCATCTAAGTCACCCTTTCCTCCTCATCACTAGCAAAGAAACAAGCTGAGCAACAATCTCATCATTTCAGTGATATTTGAAGGCAAACAAGTCCTTCAGTCCATGTCTCTCCACTGCCTTTATAACCTCATCAAATGTTGAATGACTCTTCCTCTCAAAGTGATTCCAATCAATCCACTAGATACAGACAACTGGGGTCTTCAGGGTGAGGTACACAGAGCTGTAGAAATCTGCATCAAAGTTGCTCCAAAATCTGGCATTGGCAGCTTTCTTGGAACGGCTGTAGCAATCAACAAATCCGAGTTTGGAAGCCGTATCGCTTCCCTTGCCGTTGAACTTCTCCTCGGAGGGATCCTTGTTTCCCTGCCTCAGAACGTGCATCTTGAGAGGGCTGACTGGGCCCGAAGCAATTCCCTTTCCTTTTCCCTTCACTTGGCGAAGAGCCTCCAAGCTGGAGCCAGCTGCGTCCTTGGCCTTGGACACAGGTTTCTTGGCGAGCACCTTGCGTCGCACCTGAGGTGGGGAAGGTGCACGCTCGAAGGGACACTCTTGCCTCTTCTGAGCGCGAGACTCCGAAGCACGCGGCAACAAGTCTTGTTCCATCTCATCTTCAAAGTCGGATATGTTCTCCTTCGACATTGTCCTGAGAGAGCATTGCACAATGTATGGATAAGAATTGATGACAAGGAAGTGAATTGAGGAATGAGAAATTAGGGTTGAGTTCAGTTAAAAATCGAACTTGTCCGATGTACAGGTACGTACTAGTCCAGGGGATCAGACTTGTCCGTACATGGACCGGAGTAGTCCGGTGTTCATCACCTCAAACCCTAACTAGACGACCAATGATGATTCCCAATGCAAAACTAGTTCAAGGTAAATGTAATACAACAAGGAGGCATGTATTAACTGGAAAGAACTAAGCTATTTGATCAACAATGAAGAAAATCATGATTTCTAGGGTTTGGGAGGAAATTTTACCGAAAATCTTTGATTCTTGGAGATGGAGGGGTTGAAGGTGCGGACAATTCCGTGGTCTTCAATCCCAATGCAATGGAGAATGTTTTCCACCCAAATTTGATAGAGAACGAAGTAAATCGCCTTGGGAGCACTCGAACGAGGAGAGAGAGTGTTAGGTGAGTTGTGAGGATGAAGGAGATTGGGTTTTGGCAGCGGCTAGGGTTATGGAGTCAAAAAATCGAACTAGTCCGTGGTCTACCGAACTAGTCCAGACTACCGGACCTCTACGGACTAGTCTGCACTGTGCGGACTAGTCCGGAAAACCACGGACTAGTCCGTGGTCACCAGAATAGAATTGAATAACCCATTCGTATATAATCAAAGGTTCTTAGAGAGAAAGATAGGGGCCAAAACAATCAAGTAATCTTGATGAATATGATCAGTAAGCATACAACAATCAAGCAATGACCATAATTCATCAAGATCAAGTAATTGAAATAGTGTTTCGTAGAAAATTGAGAGAGATGACTTTTGCAACACAATCAACATATTTTGAAGAAACCATACAGGTATGCAAGTTTTTCAAGCCACATTCCGAGCATCAAGGATGTTTAGTTCATTCCGGAGCTCGCAAAAACGTTTTTCATCAAGTGACTTGGTGAATATATCGGCTAGTTGTTTTTCAATGTTGACATGGGTAATGGATATGTCTCCTTTCATTGAGTGGTCTCTCAAAAAGTGGTGCTGGATGTCTATATGTTTGGTCCTAGAGTGCTCAACAGGGTTATGGGCAATCTTAATAGCACTCTCATTATCACAAAGGCGTGGAATACGGCTCATATTGTAACCGTAATCCCTTAGAGTTTGTCGCATCCAAAGGAGTTGTACACAACAACTCCCGGCCGCAACATACTCCGCTTCGGCTGTGGATAAGGCAATGAAGTTTTGTTTCTTAGAGGACCAAGAAACTAGGGATCTACCTAGAAATTGACATGTACCGGAGGTGCTTTTTCTATCTACTTTGCATCTGACATAATCTGCATCGGAGTATCCAAAGAGATTGAACTTGGAACCTTTAGGATACCAAAGTCCTAGGTTGGGTGTATGAACTAAATACCGCAAGGTTCTTTTTACAGCGGTCAAATGACACTCTTTTGGGTTGACTTGAAATCTTGCATACAAACATACACTCAACATAATGTCTGGCCTAGATGCACATAAGTAAAGTAGAGATCCAATCATGGAGTGATATACCTTTTGATCCATGCTTGGTCCGTCTTTATTGAGATCCAAGTGTCCATTTGTTTCCATGGGAGTCTTTATGGGCTTCGCCTTGTCCATTCCAAACTTCTTGAGTATATCTTGAGTATACTTGGTTTGGCTTATGAATATCCCTTCCTTTTGTTGCCTCACTTGGAATTCCAGAAAGTATTTCAGCTCTCTCATCATAGACATCTCAAACCTATCTGTCATAATCTTACTAAATTCTTCACAAAAGGATTTGTTAGTTCAACCAAATATAATGTCATCAACATAAATTTGACAAATAAAAATATCATTGTCAAAGTGCTTTGTGAATAGCGTATAATATGCTTTACCAATCTTAAAACCATTTTCAATTAAGAAATCTCTAAGACACTCATACCAAGCTCTAGGAGCTTGTTTGAGGCCGTAGAGAGTCTTACGAAATTTAAAGACGTTGTCAGGGAACTCTTCATCTTCAAATCTGGGGGGTTGCTCCACATACTTCTCCTCCTTGATTGGTCCGTTGAGGAAGGCTCTTTTCACATCCATTTGATAGAGCTTGAAATCATGGTGAGTAGCATATGCAAGTAATATTGTAATAGATTCAAGCCTAGCTACGGGAGCAAAGGTTTCATCGAAATCCAAACCTTCGACTTGTGAATACCCTTTGGCCACAAGACGCGCTTTGTTCCTTGTCACCACCCCGTGTTCATCTTGTTTGTTGCGGAAGACCCATTTGGTGCCGACGATGTTGAACTGGATCTTTCGACGAGTTCCCACACTTCATTCCGTTTGAAGTTGTTAAGTTCTTCTTGCATCGCCACCACCCAATCTGGATCCTTTAATGCATCCTCAATCCTGCGCGGTTCCAAAAAGGATACAAAGGAGTAATGTTCACAAAAATTAGATATGCGATATCTAGTCGTTACTCCCTTTTGGATGTCCCCGATTATGTTGTCGACGGGGTGATCTCTTTGGACGCATTGGTGTACTCTTGGGTGTGGCACTTGTGGTCTCGAGTCTTCATGATCATCTTCTACTCCCCCTAGATGGTTGCCCTCATTGACTTGTTGATCATCTTTGTCTTCTTGATATTGATCTTGTGTGGGAGCTCCCCCTTGATCATTTACCTCCACTTGTGGTTCATCTTCTTCATTTGCATTTGGAGGTGGCGCTTGTGGTCGAATATCACCCAATGCCATTCTTCTCAATGCCTGACATGGCGCTTCTTCTCTATCTAGCACACATGGATCAACTTGCTCTTCTTGAGAGCCGTTAGTTTCATCGAACACTACGTCATGTGCTACTTCAACAAGTTCGAAGGTCTTGTTGAAGACACGATAGGCGTAAGAGTTCGAATCATAACCAAGCAAGAAACCTTCATCGGACTTCGAAGCGAACTTTGAAGTCCTATGCTTCTTGTTTAAAATGTAGCACTTAGAACCGAAAACTCAAAAATAGGAAATATTTGGTTTGTTACCCGTGAGTAGCTCATATGATGTCTTCTTGAGTAGTCGATGAAGGTAGAGTCGGTTTATGGCGTGGCAAGCGGTGTTATCCGCTTCCGCCCAAAACCGATTTGAGGTCTTGTATTCATTGAGCATTGTTCTCGCCATCTCTATGAGGGTTCGGTTCTTCCTTTCGGCAGCTCCGTTTTATTGAGGGGAATAAGGTGCTGAAAACTCATGCTTTATCCCTTCTTCGTTTAGGTACTCCTCAACTTGAGTGTTCTTGAACTTCGTGTCGTTGTCGCTTCGTATGTTCTTGATCTTCAATAAGAACTCATTTTGGGCACGCTTGAGAAACTTCTTGAGGGTTCCTTGAGTTTCTGTCTTATCATGCAAAAAGAAAACCCAAGTGAAGCGTGAAAAGTCATCAACAATTACTAAGCCATATTTGTTACCGCCGATGCTTATGTAAGCAATCGAACCAAATAGGTCCATGTGAAGTAGCTTGAGCGGTCTTGTTGTAGTCATGACGTTCTTTGCGGGATGATGTGCTCCTACTTGCTTCCCGACTTGGCACGCGCTGCAAGACCTGTCTTTCTCAAAAACAACATCCTCTAAACCTCGGATGTGATCCCCCTTAAGGAGTTTTTGAAGATTCCTCATACCAACATGTGCTAGCCGTCTATGCCACAACCAACCCATGTTGGTCTTTGCAATCAAGCATGTGTCAAGTTCGGCTTTATCTTTGTTGAAGTCAACAAGATAAAGCTTTCCCTTCAACACACCCTAGAATGCAACCGAGTCATCACTCCTTCTAGAGACGGTCATACCCTCATTAGTAAACAAGCAATTATAACCTTTGTCACATAATTGAGATATGGACAGCAGGTTATAATCTAAGGAATCGACATGTAAAACATGAGAAAGAGTATGTTGAGATGATATTGCAATTTTACCGGTACCGAGCACCCTTCCTTGACTATTGTCTCCAAAATAGATGCCCTCGCTTGGATCCTCACTTTATTTATACTCAACGAACATCATTCTTTCTCCGGTCATATGGTTGGTGCATCCACTATCTAGCACCCATTTCGATCCACCTGAGGAATAGGCCTGCAAAATTAAATTATGCCTTGGTTTTAGGTCCCCAAGCTTGCTTGGGTCCTTTGAGGTTAGTTACAAGAGATTTGGGCACCCACACATGAGACTTGGTGTTCCCATGGCGTGGCCCAACATAATGAGCATAAAATTTACCAAAACTTTTCATGAGAACATATGATGCGTCAAAAGTTCTAAACAATAGTTGTTGTTGTTCATGAACAGAACTAGTCCGGGAAAACGGACTTGTTCGTACAGGGACCAGACTAGCCCGGTTTTCATATGTTTTAACTATCTTGGACTTATTAACATCATTAGTCTTTCTAGCTTGAGAGGAGTTTCCTCTCACAAAGGCAATTCACTCCTTGTTATTCTTATGGTTTCTAACATTTTGCTTTTCACCATAGGAATACCCAATGCCATATTTGACATTAGGAGGTCTTGTGTCCAAGTATGCACTACGTGCATATTTGACCTTCTCCTTGTCAAATATGTCACTTTTGGAAGGATGCTTGTCCTTGGTAGAGGTTGACTTGTCTTTCAAGCCAGTGTCAATTTTATCACATGCACAAGTAGAAGTATTTTCAGTTTTAAGGGGTTGAGAGGGCAAGCTTGAAGAGGATGAAGGGTCACTTTGTTTTAGTGACTCAACTTGCACATCAAGGATCTTGTTAACTTTGGTTAAGTTAACAAGTTCTTCATTGATGATTGCATTTGAGTCGCTTAACTACAAACAAGCTTCCTTGCTTGAAGCTAACTCAAGTTCAAGTGATTTGCTTCGCTCCTTTTCAAGTTCAAGGAGCTCATTGATCTTGAGATACTCCTCCTTTTGGAGGATGATCATATCTTCTTGATGATCAATCAGCCCCTCCCTATCAACAATCTTATCCATCAAGAATTTCATTTTAGCAGCAATTTTCTTGTCTAAGCCAACTAGTATATTCTCATCATCACTATAGTTGTCACTATCACTATCAAAAGAACGCGAAGAGGTTGATTTTGTTGTTACCTTTCGTTTACCTTCATTCGCCATGAGGCAAGTGTCCTTGCACTTCCATGCGCCGAGAGTTGGTAAGAGGGTGGACTTCTTAGTTGTCTTCTCGATGGCTATGCTAGCCATCTCCTCTTACTCTTTGGATGAGGACTCATCGTTTGAGTCCCACTCCTTTCCTAGGTGCGCTTGTCCAGCTTGCTTCTTCTTCTTGAATAATTTCTTTGGTTGAGGCTTCGTTTCCTTGGCCTTCTTCTTGTTTTCTTCATACAGGCAATCAACTATAAAGTGGTCATATTCACCATAGTTGTAGCATGCCCGCCTCAGCTTCAGTCTTGATTTTTCTTTGTGTTTTCCTTCACTTGATTTGCTCCCTTGTCTTCTCTTCATCATTTTCTTGAATCTATTCATAAAGAGGATCATGTCCTCTTCGTTAATATCGCTGCTCTCGTCATCGCTGTCCTCTTCTTGTTGAGCTTCTCGAGCTTCTTTTGACAAGGGCTTGCAAGTGGACTTCAAATCGACTCCTTTCTTCTTTGACGATGTGAGGTCGCCAATTTCATTTACATGTTTAGCTTGCTTCTCCATCATCTCAAAGTTGATGATCTTTCCAGGTAGTTTGTCCGGGGTCATTTTCTTGTACCCGGGGCTTTCTCTAATCGTCGAGCATAGGGTAACGTTGCGAGGCATGAAGGCTCTAAGAATGAGCTTTACCACCTCATGATCGTTCCACTTTTTACTTCCATATGCTCGAACCTTGTTGATGAGCGTCTTCAATTGGTTGTACATGTCTTGCGGCGACTCATCTTCTTCTATGGCGAATCTTCCCAATTCGCCTTCGATCATTTCGATCTTCTCCTGTCACACATGACGATCGCCTTCATGTGCAGTTTGCAATGTGTCCCAAGTTTCCTTTGCAATATCGAGTCCATCTATTTTGGTGAACTTGTCCCGACTTAGTGAAGATGTGATGACTGCTGCATCTTGAGCGTTCTGATGAATTGCTTGCTCTTGGCTTGGTGTAAGCTCTTCATCGTCGTCCGGGATATCTATTCCTGTACACACAATATGCCACAAGCTGGGATTGAGTGAGATTAAGTGCATTTTCATGTTTTGCCTCCACATTGAGTAATCATTACCGTCAAAGTGTGGGGCTTTTCCTAAAGGAATAGACAAATAATGGCTATTGTTAGAATTTAAACGATCGTAGTTGAAAGGATATCGGGAGTAGTCAGTGTGACTACTCCCCTTTTTCTTGCCCTCGATCTTGACTTTCCCTTTGGAGAGGGCTTTCTTCCTTAGGAGCTCCTTGAGTTCAAGCGTCTCCTCATCATCATCCTCGATGTCCTGAATGTCGTCGAGGAGCTTCTCCAATTTTCGAGCTTTTTCATCGTCAACCTTCTCTTGGTTGAGACTCTTGTGCACATCCTTCATGTTTGACATGTTCTCTTAGGGTGATTAGTCTCTTGCGAAGAGTCCTGCTCTGATACCAATTGAATGTGTCCTAGAGGGGTGGTGAATAGGCCTTTCTGAATTTTAGTCGGAACCTGCAACACTTAGCAACTTGATCAAATACCAGGAAATCGGACTAGTCCGATAGAGTGCGGACTAGTCCGGTGCATGCAGACTAGATCGATCAAGTTTGATCGATTATCTCGATCCTAGCCTCTATGCAGTGGAAATATACTTGTAATTAGAGTGTAATGCTTCTATGAAACTGGATGTTGCACAAGTTAACCTTATATTCAATGTTTTAACGTAATATGAACAAGATCAAGTAAAACCCTAGATATCAGTGAAAAGTAAGAACAATATGCACAAAGTGAAGACACAGGATTTTTATCCCGTGGTTCGGTTCCCACAAAGGCAACCTACATCCACGTTGAGGAGCCCACGAAAGGACCGAGTCTTCACCAACCCTAACCTCATCGAATTGCCACAAAGGCCACTTCTCTTTCACTATCACAAGGGTAAATCATCAAGTTCAAGGGGCCTTCTCACAAGTTGAGGGCTCCCCCAGATTACAAGTCAAACACCACTAAGAACACACTATTAAGATCAACAATGAAACAACAGGAGTGTGTTAGAGAATCAAACCCAAGAGCTCAAATGAGTGGAATCGTGTCTCTGCTTTGATCCAAAGTGAATCCTCAAGGATTTGATCTTTCTTGTGTTGGATTGCGTGGAGAGATATGTTTTTTAAGATCTTGGAGGGTGTGACGGCGCAAGGAGTTGAGAGAGTTGAAAGTAGGTCCGTGCACATATATTTATAGGGTGTTTCCAAAAGTTACCGTTAGGGTTTCGAGGGTCCGGACTTATCCGAGGTGGAGTCCGGACTAGTCCGGCGTGCGGCGTGTAGGAAACCCTAAGTTCTCAGGAAGATCGGACTTGTCCGGCTTAGGGCATACTAGTCCGATTTAGGCTCTGGAAAAGTTCGGACTAGTCCACTTATTATCGGATTAATCCGGCTGTGGTGAATCCCTTAGTGAATTGGGACAAGTCCGCATTTAGAGGACTTGTCCAATTTTAGTCAAAGGTTATCGGACTAGTCCGGATATTATCAGACTTGTCTGATGCTGTGCAAAGTTGTGGAGTGTTGAGGACTAGTCCGCACTGGGGAGGACTAGTCTGATCTTAGTAAGAAAGATATCGAACTAGTCTGTGATGATATCGGACTAGTCCGGTCTGTGTAGACTTGGACTGTGCAGATAAGTCCGCACTGGGAGGACTTGTCTGATTTTGAACAGAGAGATTATTGGACTAGTCCGGCGTATATCGGACTAGTCTAGACCTGTATAAATTTGTGCAGTGAGAGTGATTAAAAGTGCTTGAGCTCTTGGGAGTGTTTCTCCAACACACTCCACTCACACAAATATTATCCTTTTCATCTCTTGAGCTCTATCCAGCTTGATTCCTCACTCTCCTTTCTTTTTGCGCTTACTCCATGTTTTCATTAAAACCTGCGCTCATCTCAACAATTTGGTTAGGATCTCATTTGTTTATCATAAATCAACCAAAACTCACAAGGGATGCCTAGATGCACTTTCAACCTCCCTCCATAGGGTGGCTCCAGTGTTGCCACGTGTCCAGAAGAACCGGATCTGCCTCCCTCGTCTGGGTAGCTCCGGTGCTACCACATGTCTTGCAGAGCCGGACCTGTCTCCCTTCTCATGGAAGCTCCAGCACTGCCACATGTACACTAGCACCGGACCTATCCCCTAGTAGAGGGAAGCTGCAAAGCTTCCACGTGTCACGTACCCGGACCTAAGTCTGCAACGGGAAGACAACAAGATCTCCAATGGCACGGACATTCAATTGG
This sequence comes from Tuctoria greenei, assembly GCA_036927565.1. Taxonomy (NCBI): domain Eukaryota; kingdom Viridiplantae; phylum Streptophyta; class Magnoliopsida; order Poales; family Poaceae; genus Tuctoria; species Tuctoria greenei. Next base: position 184,922,622 of record JAYESD010000006.1, read on the forward strand.
CCATTACAAGACCTGATTAACGCGTCATTAATGCTATATTAATGATGCAAGATCAGAGGACTATCAAGACTGGTAACGCTGCTGTTAAGGTATATTATCACACTATTAACTACCCTTGAACACTATAGATCGTGTATAGGGTAGTGATTACAGCTGGGGCCACCTGTCGGGGCAGGCACACTCTGTAGCAGCTAGTCCTTGGCATATAAAAGGGTCGGGCTGCACGGTAGAAAGGACAAGCCATCTCACAGACATCCAAGTGGATACATACTCGTACTCATACAATTAACACACACCCCATGGAGTAGGATATTACGCTCAGGCGGCCCAAACCACGTAAAACACTCGTTGTTCATCTCTTGTTCCTGATCTTGACGCACGTCCCAACCGAATACAAACCTCTGCGGACTATTTCTTAGTAGTATCAGGGGAAGTTTCCTAGTCCACACTTCGACATTTGTCGCGCCAGGTAGGGGTGCGCTTTCAAGATTTCAAAATGGTGAACGCCGCTGCCGCTTTATCCAACAGACCGGCTGTGCAACCCATTGGGGGAAATCCCTCCAATGTGCAGCAGTCGGCCAACATTGTTATTCCGGTGGGCGGTACACCACTTCCACTACCTGCTCCAGCAGCCAATGCTGGACAACAGGATGGTGGGTTCGCGTCGGTCACTGCATCAACAAACAACCCAGAGAACGCACTGAACATAGCGCGGACTCTACTCTAGCATCCACCGGTGCCGGGAGCTCCTCCTACCGCGCTAGAATAGTGGCGCGCTAATATTGAGCATCTGGTTGCAGCTGCAACCAATGTGATCAGCAACCAAGGTCTACCCCATGCAGGGCAGGCACCTTCTTAGAACAGGACCTTGTTTGGTAGACTTGGTCCTCGAGCATCGCAGCTCAGGAGACGTGCGCCCTCCCAGCAAGTGACGTCAATGTCCTCCGGGGCTCGTCGTACTCACACGGTGATGAGGCTCCCAACTCAAGATCTCCGATCGGAGCTCGACCGCCACTACATGCGGTAGAATGGTCGTGTTCACATTGAGCGTGCTCGTGAGAGGCGAGTTGCTCGAGAAAACCCTTCTCCTCTTGGAGTTGGGGGGGGGGGGGGGGGCTGTTTGTCCCTTGCCATGCATCTCCGCATCGTCGAGTGGCCACTCATGTCCTGGCCTCATCTGTCGGGAAATACAACGGGACTGTCAAACCCGTCGAATTTCTTCAAATCTACTCCACCGCCATCCTCGCGGCTGGAGGTAATGAGGCTGTAATGGCAAACTACTTCCCCGTTGCTTTAACTGGGATAGCAAGGACCTCGTTCAGGAGCTTACCACTCGACTCCATCTATAGTTGGGCATAACTCTGTCGATGGTTCACTGCCAACTTCTGGAGCTCCTACGCCCAGCCTGGCACCGAGCTGGACCTATTCGTCGTACAACAGAAGTCGGGAGAGTTGCTGTGATCCTTTATCCAACAATTCTCTTAGGTACGGAACACTATTCCTTCTATCTCCAATGCTTCCGTCGTCATTGCATTTCGAGGTTCGAGACAAGAAGATGTTGGAGAAGCTGGCAACCAAGAATGTCAGCAGCGTTAGGGAACTTTTCAGCCTGACCGACAAATGCGTCAGAGCTGCGGAGGGCCGCGAGATGCACTCCAAACCAGTTGCAGAGGCAAAGCAATTTTCCTCCAAAGCTGAAGCTGCTGCCTCTGACAGTGGAAAAAAGAAGAAGAAGTCACACTACAAGGATTCCGACCTGTTGCAACGATTGTACTGCAACAAATACTAAATCGTTACAGTAAGCTTGGCTTTTTGCCATGATTCACTAGTCCGTGGCACTAAGATCTATCGCCACGGAACACAATCATTGCATTAGGATCTGTTGCCACGAATCACTAGTTCGTGGCGTCAGGATGCTAATGCAACGGATCACAATCGTTGCATTAGGATCTGTTGCCACGAAATACTGGTTCGTCGCATTACAACTTTATTGCCACGGAAAACAGTCGTTGCATTAGGATCCGTTGCCACGAATTACTGGTTCGTGGCATTACAGCTTTATTGCCATAGAACACAGTCGTTGCATTAGGATCTGTTGCCACGAAATACTGGTTCGTGGCGTTACAACTTTATTACCACGAAACACAGTCGTTGCATTAGGATCTGTTGCCACGAATTACTGGTTAGTGGCGTTACAGCTTTATTGCCACGGAACACAGTCGTTGCATTAGGATCTGTTGCCACGAATCAGCAAACAGTTGCATTAGGACTGTAATGCAATGAAACAGAATTGTTGCATTAGGATGTGTTGCCACGATACTCTGGTTCATGGCGTTACAACTTTATTGCCACGGAACACAATCATTGCATTAGGATCTGTTGCCACGAATTACTGGTTTGTGGCGTTACAGCTTTATTGCCACAGAACACAATCGTTGCATTAGGATCTGTTGCCACGAAATACTGGTTCGTGGCGTTACAGCTTTATTGCCATGGAACACAGTCGTTGCATTAGGATCTGTTGCCACGAATCAGCAAAAAATTTCGCATTCTCCTCGGCGCAGTGCTGATGAATGATGTTCATTACTTTTTGCCTCCTGACGACTCAGTGCTGGACTAACGACGCTGATGATCCGTAACATACTCAACGATGTAAAACATCATGTATTAACGCATCAACAAATATTAGGGGGAGAATACCAACGCGCATATTTAAAAGTATGTTGCGGATCATCAGCGTCCTCAGTCCACAAGCAGGGTAGAACCGGCGCCGTGGCTGCCGCGAACTCGAGAACGGATGAGGAGAAGGCTCATCGCCAATGGATCGAGGGGACAGAAGCTACACGACCGCTATGGGCAATGAGCCTTCCCCTCGATCCGTTCTCGAGGATCGCAGAAAATTTATTTCCGCCCGCCTAGGCCCAGAGCCGGGCCTGCCTTTAAGACCATCCACAGTGGTTCATGGTAAAGCGGTGATGGGACGCAGAGCGGTTCCAATTGAATTCAAAGATGCGCATGCGAGATGCATAACCTATGCAGTACTACAGGTGCAGTAAAAGTCACTGACATGTGGGCCCCACGGCCAGCCGGACCCACATGTCAGTGATTGTTACTGCACCTGCAGTACCGCAGGTGATTTCAACGCATGCGCTACGTGCATCTAAGGCGCCTCGGTGATTGGCGCACACGTAAGCTCGGTGCGCCCGGTCGCATCAGCTGCCTGTACAAATGGCTACGGCTTGAACGAAGGACGAAACCTTATGCGGCAAACAACAACGTATAATACTTCCTCCGCCCCAACTCAACTCTATTTCTGTTTTGGTCGAACTAATTACCTTTGACAAATGATTTATATGGAATTTATTAACTTCAATAACATGTAGTACTAGATTGTATATTATGGAAATATTTTTCATGGTGAATTTAAAAGTACAATTCTTGTATTGTTAAAACAGATGAAAATTGCGTAAATCTGAAAGATAGATTTGACGAAACCTAAGACTTCCCTTTGAAAAAGTTTTATACTTTACATTAGTTTTACATATGTAATATGCACATAGGATATATCACTAAATAGTTTTGCAAAAAAAAACATGCAGGAGAAATATGTATATCCCATATATATGCTACTACTATGTAAATTAGGGGTGGGCAAATAAACCGAGACCGAAAAACCGAAACCGATAAAACCAATACCGGAACTGAAAAGACCGAAATATCGGGTATCGCGTACTTTTCGGGTAGCAAATATAAATAACTGAAAAATAAATGTCGGGTTCGGACGGATGAATTCATTGTGGAGCTCCATGTCACGTACTTAATTATACTAAAAATCATCATCTTCGCTGTCGTCCCCCCACAATGGAGCTACATGACCATCATTGGTATATGTATCATCGTCATCGTCTTCATTTTCTGATGCAACTCCATCTACCTCAAACCGATCACCTGACGTTGTCATTATAAGAGTGGAAGCATCGCCGCTGGCTCCCTCAATGTCATTCCTAGCCCATGCAGTCGTATCCTCATTATTGATATCATCAGTAAGCAGATCATCATGAAATGTCTCAACCTCCATCGTCTCAGTCACATTATTTTCACTGTCTCCAGGGGGCATGTCAAAAAGGTTCCGTGGCTTCATTTTAACAACTGTAGCCCATTTAGGATGCTTCACACTTGGAACATAAAAAACTTGTTCTGCTTGGGTGGCTAGAATGTAAGGCTCATACTGGATCGAAACATAGTAGTGTCAACATCTATCATTCCGTATTGATCCTTTTTGTAGCCTCTGCTTTGGTTCTGACTGCTTCCAAAAGGCCGATCAAACCATTCACACTGAAATAACAGAACCTCTTGATTTTTTTTCAAAATCAACAGCAATGATTTTCTTGATTACTCCAAACCAATCATGATCAGTGCCCCGAACAACAATACCACTGTTTTGGGTCTGCAAATCTTTTTCCACATCTGCAGTTCGAAAGAAGAAGCCATTGATGAATAACCGACTAAAAAAACATGCCCGACGATCAGGTCCTCTAGATAATGCATACAGATAATCGGTTGCTTTGCCTTCTTTGTGTAATGTCGTAATCTGTACACATTAGTATAACAGGGGTTATCGACGACAAACCAATTTCAGAACACATATTTGTTCAATATTTCATCAAAGTGCAAACTTGCATGTACTTACTCGTTTCTGAAACCAATCAACAAACTCATCTCTATGGCATTTATCAACATCACGAGAATGAATCTTTTTCAGCTCTTCAATATGCTCACTGAAAAGGGTACAAAATTAAATTAGCCATCTACAATAAGCCATATATATAGTATACAACATCTGAGTTATACGTTATTACTTGATCCATGGAGCGGCCTCTTCAATGTTAGTAATAAGATAATGCCTGATGTTATGTAGTTCCACCATAGTAAGTTGGTCCCATTTATACCCTTTTTTTAGAATTATCAACTTCTGTAAATATGTTAGAATTATCAACAGAAGGTTCATTTGTAGCTGCAGCTTCATGACGTTCTGGCCTATTACGCTTGGTGCTGATGTTATCCAAAAACTGACTACAAAAAGTCATACACTCTTCGGCAATATATCCCTCAGATATAGAATCCTCCGGGTGAGCTTTGTTACGTACATACCTCTTTAATGTACGAAGGTACCTCTCAATTGGATACATCCATCTGTAAGAAACAGGTCCACCCAACCGTGCTTCTTCGGCAAGATGGGTTGGAAGATGTACCATGATATCAAAGAAAGCGGGAGGAAACAACATCTCAAGCTTACAAATTGTTTAAGGAATTTGTTTGCTCATCTTGTCCAAATCTGGTTCCGCCAATTCTTTAGAACAAATTCCAGAAAAGAATGTGCTAAACTCAATTAAAGGTGCAACAACCTTTTCAGGCAATATGTTATGTATTGCAATAGGAAAGAGCTTCTGAAATATAATATGGCAGTCATGAGTTTTTAGACCCGATACCTTACATGCTTTTATGTCCACACATCTCTTGATGTTTGAGGCATAACCATCGGGAACCTTCACATTCCCCAAAAACTTTCACAAGGTGGTCTTCTCATCTTTGCCCAAAGTATATAATGCTAGTGGGAATGTGTACTTGCTCTTTATGAACTTCGGATGTTGATCTGGCCGTATACAGAAGGAGAATGACCAACTTACCGCTATCTTAGGAAACCCTGAACACAGCGGACGGGTTCGAGCGGTCTCTTCTCAAATGTCTTGGCTAGATGGTTTCCCTAAAGATAAAGACACATATAGAAGACGTGAGAAGTTTAAGAAAACACTTGATGAAACGATTGCTCAAAAGGTCAAAGAAAATATGCATGAAATAATGGAACAACTTAGACAATCGTGACAATTAGTGGCACCGAGCACAGTGATGGTTTCGGTGCAAAAGGAGCAATTAGTATCTCCAACTGCCTACCCTAGCAGTGTTTGTTCCGTGCCAGGCTCAGGGTCAACCCATAAGTTCCCTGTCGATGATGTTGCTAACGACAAATCTTGTCGTCTTTTTGTCCCGATAGGCAGAGCAAGGAACAAAACCAAATAGGTTGCCACTGCTATGGCAAAACCTGATCGTGACTTCAACGGGAATCCACTTCCGTTGTATTATGCTGTGGTGCAATTCTTCAGATCATTGATAATGATTATGAAGATTATGAAATAGACCACGTCACACCTGAGGGGATCGTGACTCTGGGCAGGCTGTCAACCAATTAATCCTTTGGCACCGACGCGATATCATGTTGGACGATGAGCCAATTTCTAGCCCCGTTGCATCTCCAAATACTGCAACCCCATCTTCTAATGCGAAAGTGCATGAAGATCCACTCCCAGTCCAGGAAGATCCACTCCCCCTATGTCTCAGCAAGGATGATATCCAAGAGCAACAAGTTGGACAACAGCTTCAAGCAGTACTAGAGCAAGCTGTTGCTAGTAAAGAGCAACCAATTGAGCAACAACTTGAAGTAGTACTAGAGCCAACTGCTGGGAGTAAAGAGCAATCAGTTGAACAACATGTTCAACAACAAGCCTGTGTCCAACTTCCGATGACTACTCCTCGATCATCAGTGCCTATCAAAGTTACCTCATACGAAAATAAGAAACCTTCATCAGAAGTGTCTAAATATTTGGAAACTATGAAGGAAAATATTATAAAATTGAGTGCATCTCGTTCTTCTCATGAGCCATCATTAGGAGATATCGAGGAGTGGGAAGAAGACGGTGTCATGTATAATCGGCGGACGACTTTAGTTAAACCAGGAGCTCCAATATACAAGCTTGAGGATGTTCCTCCTGAATTTAAGAATGGGAAGCCGTTCATGACATCCGTACAACTTAGCAAACAACCCGTCCAACTCAGAAGAATGCATGAGTGGTACATCCTTGCCAGCACAAAATATGGTCTTAATTGCATCACATTTCGTATTCCAAAAGAAGCATTCTAGAGCACTGGAGTGGATAGACGAGTCATTTTATTTGAAGAGCTGCATGCCCTTTTCCATCGGGGCATGCTCGAAATCAACCCGCTGCTCGTCTGGTGCTTGTAAGTGCTCTAATATTTTGTATTTGCTTTTCTTACTACACGCATACGCATTTCATGAGATTATAACAATTCTAGACTTCTTCAATAGGATGCAATACATAGATAATGAAAAGTTGGAGCGCAAGACAGGTGTTTGTATCCTTGACCCTACTAGGATTTCAAAGGTGCTATTCGACGTCCAGGCGGATCAAGACTCAGCACAATTGAAACACATGAAAAAAAAGATTTTGAAAAAGCAATCGCAAAACTTAAGAAGGATAACAAGACAGAAGTTGCAGCTTACATAGGACATGCGATGTTTAACTTTGCCAGAGACGGCAAGGACCTCGTAAAGGCTCCGTACCACTTCGAGTAAGTTCGACACATGACACTGAAATAGCAATTATTGGTAATTGTTAACACGTGTGTTTGTATGTTTGCAGTAATCACTACATAATGATCTTCATCAAGCCAACACAGGGAATGGCAACAGTCTTGGACTCGGCCGATTTCTCACCAGATCGTTACAAAGATTTCCTTTCTATTTTGAAATTGTACGTTTATTCAATAATTTTAATTTACACACATTTAGAATGTGTTGACAAGTTTTATATGACATTTCTTGTATTACAGCGCTTGGTGGTTTTACGCGGAACGGCTTGGTGGTGAGAGACCTCCCAATACAGATGCATTGGAAATTAAAACGTATTACGCTTGTCCGAAGCAGCCTGCTGGGAGTGTCTTATGCGAGTATTATGTATGCGAGCATCTTCGGACCGTCGGCGTATATAGAGTGAATCGTGAGGATGTAAGTTATCCTTAATGTCGATACCTTATTTTCTTACTTTTGTGTTTCACTTTCATTGTAACTAGCATAGTTTAATACTTATATTCTCTACTGTTCAATATTACCAGAAACATTATTTTTATATTTTGATTCCAACTTCAAAATTCAATTGCTCATAGTACAACTGCTCCAAAAATACCAAATAAATTCATGTATACTCTCACTTTGATCTATACTTTGAGATTGTTCAAACCAATATATTCTAAACCTTGTTATGTGTTATATTGCAGCACACGAAGAATCTGAACGAAGAATGGCCGGTTTGTAGAAGTATTCCTAGTGGAGGAGCCGACAGGATTGCTGCTGAACTCTGTCAATTCATTCGTCATGAAATTTTGCACAAAAGAGGGGAGTTCTTTGATGAGGATGGTGCAGCAACTGATGTGCCAAAACTTTGCGACTATGCCAATAAAAACAGTTTTTAGTGAAAACTTGTAAACTTTGAGATGAATTGTATCTGTAACTTGTACATATGTATATTGTTTTAGTGAAATTGACTTCTGTGATGATAATATTATCGACTTTTGTTCTGTGACGATATTATTGATTTTTTTTTCTATGATTATATTGAATTGACCTGAAAATTAGAAATAACAGCAGTAGTACTGCATAGGTTGTATCTTATTATAGGCGGTTATTAACCAACGGCTAGGCATGTCTGTGAAAAACAATTATCAAAGACGACTAGATACAAGTAAAGAACCATCTGTGATAACCTAATTATCTCAGGCGGTTACTGTTATGGTAGAAACTGGCTACGGTAAAAGGTCTTCATAGAGAAACAATGACATTGAGTTCATTAACATAAAACAATACTACTACAAAACAAGAAAAACAACATCACGAAACAAGAAAACCAACATCACAGACCCTTTCTTCCTCATGCGAGGGCGCGCGCGGCGCCGTCATGGTGGGGCTCGCCGGGCCCGGAGATCTCGCCACTGGCCTTTCCAGTGCGCCAAGTAACTGACGTGCCGCACGAGGTCTTCAGAGAAGTTAAGAAGCCGTGGTGTAGGGACGCGCGCGCGACGTTCCACATGGATACTAAAATCCCCTGTAGTACTGCAGGTGTATTAGAAGTCACTGACATGTGGGTCCCATAGAGCATAGGGCCCACATGTGAGTGACATCTAATGCACCTGCAGTACTTCAGGGGATTCGGTTCCACAAGAGAGACGGAAGGATCTCTGTAGATCGTCTTCCATAGTGGTTTAATTGCGCCGCACGAGGTCTGCAAAGAGTTCAATGCGCGGGAAACGAACCGCTCCCTCGTCTACTCTGCACAGACCATATACAAGCACAAAACTTTTGCACTCCTTTATTCTTCTTCCATCGTTCCACCTCCTAGCCCGGCACCGACGAACCACCACATCCATGGCCAACCTTCTGCCTCCTAGCCCGCCGAGGCAGCCACCCTGCAAGCGGATATGCTGCAGCTCCCCCGAGAGGGTGAACGACGACCAGCGCCTCATTATGGCGTGAGAGTCGTACAACAGTACATCTCGGGCCTTGGACGCCTTGGGTCTTGGTACCCTTTTCGAGTTTCCAGGAATGGATACCACCGGCCGCTACCTCTACGCCCTCACGGGTGTGGCCGATCGCCTGGACATCTTGTCCGGGATGATGGCCCAGGAGCTCGGCGCCGAGGGCCGTAGTGCCCTGGTGGCGGCGACGGAGAGGAACTTCCATCGCGGCGGGGTTCCACCGCCGGTGCAGCCGGAGCCACCGGTGCAGCCGGAGCAATCGGCTCAGCCAGAGCAGCCGGCCCACTCTCCTGCTGCATTGTCGCCGGAGGAGGAGGAGGAGGAGGAGGACAACGACGACGACGATGACGATGATGATGACAATGACGATGACGATGATGAGGACGACGACGATGACGATGATGACGACGGCGACAACGATGTCGACCACCACCACCACCACGACGACGACGACGAGGATGAGGAGGACTACTTATCGTGGTTTGAGAAGTTGGGGGAGAGGGTGGAGGAGGCGGGGCCGACATAGTAGTTTTAGGAGTTCTTGTACATATTTCTTTTGTAGTTTTAGGAGTTCTTGTACATGTTTAGCTTCAATTCTGTTCTTGTACATATTTCTTGTGTTTTGTAATATATATGTGTTCATTCGTGTCAATGAATACTGGTGTGTTAGAATTTCTGGATTTCAATCAAGTGAATGTGCTCTAAGTTTAGTGATGTGTTAATCTGTCACAAGTGAACCGAGCAAATTGGACAAAAACAAAAGATCTTAGGGTTTGAAGCTGGTCTCGATTTGTAATTGCAAAGCTAAAGGAGACAAACAATGACTTTAAGCGCGTCTCGCATCACTTTGTGATCGATGGACATCCAATCTGTCGCCCATCGTTGTCTCCTATTTGGGTTTCTTACGTAGTGTAATTGGTTGATCATGTTTGCGGTCCGTGCATGTTAGACATAGCTAGAATTAAAACACCTCAGTCATGTTTAACAACACTAACATGCATACATATATATATACCTCAAACCTTGGTAATGCGTGCAGGACTAGGCCCATGTTCACTGCAAGGCGTCCCCTAGCACGGACGCGCGGTCACGAAGTTGGCTTAGGCGTGTACGGACATATTTTTTTTATATAACGAAAAAATTGTTTTTCCCCGCGTGTAAATTTACTCCTAATGGGACGCGGCGAGCCGTTGGGACCGAGAGGATGCAAACCGCAGTTTCGAGGAAACCGGGGCCACCGACCGGTTCATAATTAAGCGCGGTTTCCTCTAGAGTCCGATCATCTCGACACGCCCGCTTAGAGGACGACCCGCTATAAAGGCTCACCGTCTTCTTGCTTCTCCGCCGCACCACTCCTTAGATCCTAGCCTCTAAACTTCTCCCCCCGCCACCGTCGACCACCTCTCGCTCTTTCTCTGCACCTCCGTCGCCACACAAATTGGTAGCCCCACGCTGAAGCGCTCTAGGCCATCGACGTCCTCCGAACCTCCTTCTCCATTTCCATCACCGCCAGCAATTCCGGTGGAACTAATGGCAGCGCCCGCATCTCTGCCCGCGGCGCCTGCACTTCCTCATCCTGGTTGGGTTGAGCAGACTCTCAGACTCCTCACCGACCACATCGACGAAGTCGATCGGCGCCTTAAGGTGGCCACCGACGCCAAGTTCGTCGCTGCTCATAGCGCACTAGCGCTCAACGCAGTGGCGCGGAAGGTCTTTTCCGACACAGATCGCTCGTGTTGCCATCTGGGTCTTGGGACCCTTCCCCTCCACACGAGCATGGACACCGCGAGCCACTACTGCTACGGGTTGATGACTGTGGCCGGTCGTCTCGACGCCCTCCACGAGATGATCGCAGAGGTTGCTGGGGTAGAGGGCCTCCTGAAGATTAAGCACCGCGTCGCCGGGAAGCTTCAGACTGTGACGGAGGTTGAGGAGTATGAGGCGGCTTGGGCAGCGGCGGCAGCGGAGGAGGCGGAGCAGGAGGCGTCTCTTGAGGCGGAGGTGGACACGGCTATGGAGGCGGCAGTAGCAGCAGAGGAGGAGCAGGAGGAGGCGGCAGCGACGGCGGAGGCGGCAGCAGCGGCGGCAGTGGCGGAGGAGGAGGAGGAGGAGGCGGCACCGGCGACGGAGGCAGAGGAGGCGGCAGCGGCGGAGGAGGAGGACGACGTGGTTTTCTTCCAGTAGAGTAGTATTAGGAGTAGTTTATCTATTTCGTGATCTCTGAGTAGAGTAGTATTAGGTGTAGTTTATCTTGTTCTTACTGTCTACTACGTGTTTTCCTATTACTTGTTTGTTAATGAAATATGTCTTTATGTTCATGAACAATGTGTTCTATATATGCAGTATCGAAAAACTTCTTTTATCGAAAACATCTCCTATATGTTTGTAACTTGGGACCGTCTATATTTCTTGTGGCTGAATGAATGAAATCCGGTAAACATTATCCTTACAAGTAATAGAACTAACAACAGACATGATGCATAATTAACTTGATTAGGAAATTACGTCATCTAAATTGCTAACTAGTCCATCGCCTGATGCAACAGGTGCATGAAAAGTACTTTATCCGTTGTAACTAATATCCGATGATATTGTTGATATATATATCGTATGTACCTGTGATACTCGTATCACATGCGGCTTTGGATCGACGGCCTGAAGATTAGACATCACAGGGGGAAATGTTTTTTTTTTGTAGTAGTAGTATATACTCTGTATATGTTATCATTTTATTGCAAAGAATGTTATATATAAAATGCTGATTGTTTACCTTTTACTAGACCATGGATTTGCCGTCCTCCTTTCGTGGACTTGGGTGTTCTCTGTATTTGCATGTCGTTTGCATTAGCACAATGATACATTTGGCAATTCATATTTTTGTTCGTATTTTTTTTTGGAATGTCCCACTACCACATGATTGCTTTTACATCTCCATGAAAACAAAGATGAACGGCATGTAGCGGTCCCTCGAAAAATTTTTCGTTCTTCTTGGCGCGCACAATTGAGATTTTCACAATTGAAACTTCACCCCGTGCACCCAAAATTCTAGTCCCGCCCATTTGTAGCTAGCCACGACGAATATAAATGTGCATCTCCCTCTAATCCCACAGTGGCTTTCGTTCCCGGCACACATGTTCTCCTCTTAGTGTTGTGTTCCAAACTTGCGTTCCTAAGAAATTCCCGTGTGAGTGGTGGTGGTGACTGTGGGTACAACGTCGAGCGACCAAGTTTGACGGGCTCTACCGAACCTCTTCATCGCCGACCCCGCCCTGCGACATCTCGGACTCCAGTTTTGTGCTACGTAAGTTCTACACGATCCATGCCATCTTTTTATAGAGCTACTCCCTCCTTATCGCTTTAGTTGTCGTCCCAACAGCTGCAGCCAGTTCATTCCTAGTTGTCGTCCCAACTCCTTATATGCTCTTATGTTTCATGAATGTCTAGTATAAAATCTGATTAATAGTGCAATCGTGCAATCAACTATCCTCAATTGTTAGATCTGCATCGTACAGTCGATTCATCTTTTTATTTTACCCTAGCATCTGATTGCATTCTACTTTTTTCCATATATAAAATACACTACACCTCTGCTCCGAAATAAATGTCGCTCCGACAGTTTATGGTAGTGTATTTCTAGTACATTTCCATGTCAGGAAAGATAAATATTAAAAACCGCATGTACTATGTAATTTATTGATTTAGAAGTAAATGACGCCAGGGTTATGTTATCAACCACTCCCAATGTTGTACTCTCATTCCTGTGTTCCAAACTTGTATTCCTAAGATTTTCAGTTCCCACGGTTTATACACGTTTTTCTTGTTTTTCTTTCTCGGATTGTACGATTTTTTTCCTACTCCTTTATTTCTAATTCCTCCGTTCAAAACAAACATTTTCAGTTCATAGCAACCACACTGCCCGATCTAAAATACACATCCTCATGTAATCTGACGTTATCATTGTTACTTACTATATATACTCTTTACTTTAGGAACAAGACACCAAACCGTCAGGTAGTCTACAAGTAATCGTGATGGGCAACAAGCACCTGGTATAACTATAAATGTGTTTACTATCAAAATACACATATTTATAACACGTTAGTTCCTTTGCATCGTATGCAGAGAATATTGCAGCACCTGATGCTCAGGAACCCCGAGATTCGTCATCCCATGCTGGTACTACGAGTATAAATATGTATCGGGCTCTACTAAATATTTTAGCATTGCGATTGTAGTTTCCTAGTCCCAGTTAACAGTTAATCAGTATATGTGATGGCGTGATTTATTGATGCCTACACACGCACGATGGGCTCTCTCGCCGTCGGCCACTCCGGCACCGGCGACCACACCCTGCGGCTGCTCACTTCAGTGTCCTCCCCACGCGTCTCCCTCCACCCTCACCACGTCCCATCCTTCGCGTGTCATGATGACCCCGCCGCTCGCAAACCCCTGTCACCGTCGGTCACTCCGGCACCGGCCGGCGCCCACGCCCTGCTGGTGAGTATATGTGATGGCGTGATTTATTGATACCTACACGCGCACGCTGGGCTCTCTCGCCGCCGCCACTCCGGCACCGGCGACCATGCCCTGCTGCTGCTCACTTCAGTGTCCTCAGAAACGTGTCTCCCTCAACCATCGCCACATCCCATCCTTCGCGTGTCATGATGACCCCGCCGCCCGCAAACCCATGTCGCCGTCAGTCACTCCGGCACCGGCTGGCGCCCACGCCCTGCTGGTGGTCACTTCACTGTCCTCCCCGACGCGTCTCCCTCCATCTCCACGTCCCATCGTTCGCGTTCCATGATGACTCCGCCGCCCGCAAACCCCTGGCCATTACAACATACCTACATGCTATGCCCCATATGACATGGCATACCCTGGAAAAAATAGTCCAATATAATTAACCTCTATCCACTAAGAAATGTTAGCATCATATAGTTTAGATGCATGTACATGAGGGTTCATTGCTGCTTATATGATCTCTACACTGCCAAATGCATTGCTGATGTCTGGTAATTAACACAAGATTATATTCATGTATCCAGTCTAGTAGCACTTTAGGGCGAGATGCTAACATGCAGAGCAAAATATCAGTATGCAATCCACCTAAATTTATTTCCAAGATCCGCCACACTGTCCTCCTAGCCTCGAGACTTGCTCTGGGGTGATATCAATGGACGCAGATCACTTGACTTATACGTTATTACTGCACGCGATGCAGTAAAGATCCAACGGAATCACAGCATTGGATCTTTATTGCATCGCCTGCAGTAAAAACGTAAGTCAAGTGAGATCACCGTTGTGATATGGACGTCGATCCTCTGACTTAAATGTGGTCACCGCACTGCCAGACTGAACCCTAGCTTTGTTAAACGTCGCAAGCTGCCCGCCTCATCTGTCTTGCATCCTCTACCCGCTAATACCGCTAACGTCCATGACTCGCCCTGCCACCAATTTGCCTCGAGACGCGCTCCCGCTGATGTCGGTCAGACCGAACCGGCAGTACTGCAGAGGATGAGCACCCGGCGAACCCTCTCTTTCTCTAGCATCGCCAGCTACTGTCTTGCCTGCTTCGCAGCTAGACTGAAAATCCCCTGTAGTACTACGGGTGCTGTAGCGCAACTGACTACTGCTTGATGCCTGATTGTAGGGTATGAACAGCAACAAAGAAGTCAACAAGTCGATGCATCGCCCAATATGGAGCAAAATGCTGTTGCGACGCGGTGTTCCCACGCTCGTATTTGCCGCACTCGTCCCGAAGATGGTAAAACATCAGACTTCTTCTTCTTTCACACTATTTGTACATGATACTAGGCCTGGTCAGTTACTAATTTGCTTTAAACGTTTAGCGTTTAAATGACACTAACAGAAGGAAAGAAGTTTGGAAGAGGGGTTGCTAAAGGACTTAAGGTTGCTAAATTGCGCTATCTAGCATCTGCAAATAGAACGAATGATCAGAATCGGAAGCTATAAATTCAGTGGTCCAATAGGTTGGGTGCTGCGGTTGGTCCTAATCAGCGGGACTTTGTCGATGATGTGGTTATTACAACAAAAAAGAATGCACCCCTCGCTGGTGTAAGGAAGTGGGCAGGGCGATACTTCGAAGAGCGATATAGTGAGAGACATTCTGGTTAGTGTTGTGACACCCCACATAAGTATTTTTTTCTAGCGACCTCCATCTTGTACGTTTATAACACTGTGATATACAATGTATAGAATGCCTGTGACTTGGAGGACACAGATGATACCAGAAGAAAAATATTGAAGATTGCTGGTGAGCACTACAAGGGGTGGCGATCAACATTGCATACCACCTATAAGAAGTATTCGACCGATGAGGAACGTATACAAAACAAGCCTGTTGACGTAGCAGATTCCGATTGGTTGGCGCTTATGGACTATTTTGGGTCCGAGCGATTCAAGGTCAGCTAGCTTTCTAATACCTTCATATCCTACAAAAACTATTTGATAACACCCATTCGTGAAATTAATTCTTAAAATTGCAGTCAATAAGCAGAACCAATTCACGAAATCGAAGTACTCAAAAGACAAAACACTTGCTTGGCTCAAAATCCTACGCCCAACTTAGTTACGAGAATGTATGAAAACTGAATCATGCTTTTACTTTGCACTGCAATCATTCAATCAAATTTTACTTGTATTTGATGTAGCGAGACCCAGAGATCGGAAAAGAACCCGATGACATATAACTGCGGGAGGCAAGCCATGTGAAGAACGGTCAATGGGCAAACGAGCAGGCAGAAGCTGTACATGTGAGAAACACTTCAAACAGTCCCCATTTAAATAAATATTTGTAATGTACATGTGACTTTTCTTTTTGTATATAGACCCAGGCACGTGCCCAAATCAACGTCAAGGAAGCTGAGCTGGGAGTCCCAATCCCAGATGAGGAAAGAAACAACATCTTCCAGCTTACTTATATATCCGCAACCGGTTCTAGAGGATCACAGTTTCGGGGGCGTGGTTATATGGCTAAACCTAATGTTTCTGAAAGACTGTGTATCCAGATGTCTGACCAGCTTGGCCAGCAAGTTCGATCCTTGCAAAATAGAAATGAAGACCTCAGCTCTCAGGTGCAAGAGTTGGAAGGAAGAAATGATTATATGACCCCCCAGATGGATGGCTTCGTCCAGGCAAATGAACAGCTCAACCAGGAAGTCCAGGCTTTACATGATCAGATGGCAGCCAATTCTGCACGGCAAGAAAAGGAGCTAGCAGACATGCGCAAAATTATGGAGAGCTTGCAAAATCAACAACGGCTAGCAACAACTCCACAAAAGGCTTCTGCTCGCACCAAGTCGAAGCTGGATGTTCGAGAAACTATTCCTAATACTACAACTCGTCACGGTGCTATTTTAATGGGTACAATGGTGCAACCTGAAAAAACTGTAAATAACATAGTCTCGCAACGACGCAAGGGTCCTTGAGCATTGCATCAATTGCTGGATGTTTGT
Organism: Tuctoria greenei; assembly: GCA_036927565.1. Taxonomy (NCBI): domain Eukaryota; kingdom Viridiplantae; phylum Streptophyta; class Magnoliopsida; order Poales; family Poaceae; genus Tuctoria; species Tuctoria greenei. The sequence continues at coordinate 184,939,481 of JAYESD010000006.1, forward strand.
TGTTAAGTCGACAGACGTATCGTGTGCAAATAAATTGATTCTGTTGCCACTAATTTTCAAACCTGGTGCATTAGGATTCTAGTGCCACTAATTATAAAACGTGGCATTAACAGATTATTGCGACGAAAATAAACTGTCGCAATAGGAAGCTAGCTATTGCCACAAATTATAAAACGTTGCACTACAAACATTTGGCTACGACCAAAAAAGCGTTGCACTAGACTGCTATTGCCACCACCCAGAGAACGTCGCATTACGACCCTGTTGCAACATATTTGAATATGTTGCATTACAAACCTATTGCCACACATTAGAAATCGTTGCAATACAATACTGTTGTCATGGTTTTGAAATTGTTGCAATACTGTACTATTCGCCATGAACGTGAAATCGTTGCATTACCGTATTATTGGCCACGGCTGTGAAATCGTCGCGATACCATATTATTCGCCACGAGTGTGAAATCGTCGTGATACCGTACTATTCGCCACGGAAGTGAAATCATTGCAACACCGTAGTATTCACCACGAATGTGAAAACGTCGCGATACGATATTATTCGCCACGAGTGTGAAATCGTCGCGATACCGTACTATTCGCCGCGGATGTGAAAACGTCGCGATACCATATTATTCTCCACGCATGTGAAATTATCACGATACCGTACTATTCGCCACGGATGTGAAATTGTTGCAACACCATACTATTTGCCACAAATGTAAAAACGTTGCCATAGCGTACTATTCGCTACGGATGTGAAACCGTTGCAACACCGTACTATTAGTCGGAATGTGAAAACGTCGCGATACATACTATTCACCACGAGTATGAAATCGTCGTGATACCGTACTTATCGCCACAGATGTGAAATTGTTGAAAATAACGTACTATTCATTGCAATACGTTAAACCGTTGCAATACCATACTTTTTGCCATGAATGTGGCATCGTTGCAACACCATTATTTTTGTTGCAATACATTAAATCATCGCAATACATTAAACCATTGCAATACCATAATATTTGCCATGAACGTGGAGTCGTTGCAATACCATACTTTTTGCCACGAATGTGGCATCGTTGCAACACCGTTATTTTCGTTGCAATATGTTAAATCGTCGCAATACGTTAAAACGTTGCAATACCATACTATTTGCTACGAACGTGGAGTCGTTGCAATACCATACTTTTTGCCACGAATGTGGCATCGTTGCAACACCGTTATTTTCATTGCAATACGTTAAATCGTTGCAATACGTTAAATCGTTGCAATACCATACTATTTGCAACAAATGTGGAGTCATTGCAGTACCATACTTTTTGCCACGAATGTGACAACGTTGCAACACAGATATTTTCGTCGCAGTACGTTAAATCGTCGCAATACGTTAAACCGTTGCAATACCATACTATTTGCCACCAACGTGGAGTCATCGCAATACCATACTATTTGCCACGGATGTCAAGTCATCGCAATAACCTATTGCCATGACTGTTATCGCCACGAGTCCAAAAAACTATCGCGACATTCTATTTCGTTGTGACAACAACCTATCGCGATGAATTTCGACCTATTGCAACGATTTTTTTCGTCGCAATAACCCGTAATCCTGGTAGTGTCAGTTGCCTACACTCCTATTGGTGCAGCTGTAGCAGCTCCTGGTGGCCGGGGGCCACGCCCCGACAAGCTACCTCGACCATTGTCTGAAGACGGCGATGGTGAAAATATGTGGTGTTCGATCCATAAATCAACAACCCACAATCCTGAAGACTATCGCGAGGTCAAGAGGCTTGCTGAACGCAACAGCAAGCGTCAAAACAAGACCCCTTTTCGCTAGCGGGAAGGGAAGCAAAAGGTCGACGAAGCTCCATCTGATCAGGAGCTAGGCTTCCAAGATGCCAAGAAGGCATTAAAGGCGGTCTACAACACCGTCAATGACGACTCCGATATATCCGACAACGAGCATCAGAAGACTCTCCACATGATGTATGGAGGGTCCTGAGACATCACCTCCCGGCGCATCCTAAAGACTACGCGTCGGGAGATGGTTGCTGCTGCTCCTACTGCCAAGGACGAACCACATCGGAAGTGGATGGATACTTCCATCACCTTTGATGCTTCGGATTGTCTGAAGAACATGGTGGGAGCTGTACAATTTCCCATGATGGTCTCCCCGACTATCAACAATATCCAGCTCTACCATGTCCTGGTAGATGGAGGCGCGACGCTCAACCTCCTCAGCTTCGCAGCTTTTGTGAAGCTCCAGCTCAACCTCTCGGACCCCAGGCCCTCATGCCCATTCTCGGGAGTAGGTCTGGGAGCTATCACACCTCTTGGATCCGTTACTCTACCTGTGACCTTCGGGACACGGGACAACTTCAGATCCGAGAAGTTGGTGTTTGATTTGGTACACATCAACCTCCCCTTCAATGCGATCCTAGGCAGGCCAGCCCTGCATAGGTTCATGGTCGTGGTCCACTACAGCTACCTCGTGTTGGAGAGGCCAACTACGTCAAACGTCCTCCGGATCTGAGGGGATCACACTACTGGGGTCACTGCACTGGGAGAACTTCAGGCACTAGCAACAACGCAAGAAGAGGAATCACACAAGGAGTAAGCTGCTCAACAACCCCCGAGTTCGCGTCAGCGTGGCTCATCCTCTGCACCTCGTGTGCAACCAAGCAGCGACACCTGACATTTCTGTCAAAGTCGTCTAAATTGGTTCTGATGCCTCTCAGACCACCCGTATATTGGGAGGTCTGACATGACAAATAGGAACTCACACTCGTCACTTTCTTTCGGGAAAATGTCGACGTGTTTGCATGGCAACCGTCACAAATGCCTGGGATCCCCAGGGAGGTGATCGAGTACCGTCTAAAGATATACCCCGACGCACGACCTATGCAACAGAAGCCCCAAAAACAATTTGTTGAGCGACAAAACTTGATCAGACAAGAAGTCAAAAAGCTGCTTGATGTTGGATTCATCTAGGAGGTTCACCATACATGGTGGCTGGCAAACCCAGTTGTTGTACCAAAGGCTGGCGAGAAGCTTCAGATATTCATCGAATACACCACACTGAATAAGGCATGCCCAAAAGATCCTTTTCCACTACCAAGAATAGATCAGATAGTGGATTCCACCTTCGAGTGTGAACTATTGTGTTTCCTAGACGCTTATTCTGGATACCACCAAATTCCAATGTCTAAGGAAGATAAAGAGCATACTACCTTCATCACAGTAGATGAATTGTATTATTATACTGCCATGCCTTTTGGTCTTAAAAATGTTGCCTCATCTTTTGTGCGAGCCATGCACAAAACTTTTGGGGAGCTAATTAGGGACCTGGTGGATGTTTACGTTGATGACATCATTGTAACGGTGAAGAAAAAGGATTCACTCCTCGAAAATCTTCAAGCCGTCTTCGACAAGCTGCGCCTAACGCGCACAAAGCTCAACCCGGACAAGTGTGTCTTCGGGGTTAGCTTCGAAAAGCTCCTGGGTTTCTTGGTGACTCACCGAGGAATTGATGCAAATCCGCCAAGATCAAAGCCACTGAAGAGATGCGGCTTCCAGCCCGTATCAAGGACGTCCAGAAGCTAACTGGATGTCTAGCTTCACTTAGCCAGTTCATCTCAAGACTGGCGGAGTGGGCACTTCCCTTCTTCAAGCTGTTGAGGAAGTCCAGACCATTCCATTGGTCTGAAGAAGTAGAAAAGGCGTTCTAGGAGCTCAAGCAACTCCTCACCACACTACCAATCATGGTAGCTCTGGAGCCTAGTGAGCCTCTTCTGCTTTAAATCTTTGCAACTACGGAGGTTGTCAGTATGGTTCTAGTCTTGGAGAGACCAGAGACATCTTGAACTCAGGAGCCTAGACCCCTTCGGGAGGGTCCAGAGCTACCTGAAAGTGAGTTTTGGTCCCAGCCCCCAGGAACGGATCTTAAAGGCAAGATGCCTGTGGATCAAACTCTCTCATCCGAGGGAGTACTAACTCAAGAAGGAGATCCAGACCCCTCTGAGAGGGTCTGAACTGTCTAGCAGTTGGTGTACTTTGTGATGCCAAGAATCGATACATTGAGGTGCATAAGCTGCTGTACGCAGTGCTTATTACGTCAAGGAAGCTTTGTCACTACTTCCAAGCCCACAAAATATCAGTGGTAACCTCTTATCCATTAAGAGCAATTTTATATAATCCCAATTCTATGGGAAATATCGTCAAGTGGGCAGCGGAGTTGGTAGAATTCAATCTCGAATTCCCGCCCCGACATGCAATCAAGAGTCAGGCACTGGCTGACTTCGTGGCGGGGTGGACACCTTCTTCATCAACTCTAGAGGGCCTCAACGAGCAGAAGCCGAAACCTAAGGTCCAGTTCTTCACTCAGCCCCACTGGACTCTCTACTTTAACGACTCCATGTAGAAGGAGGGGGCCAGCGCTGGAATCCTTCTCCTTGCTCCGATCGGGGAGAAGGTCAAGTACATGGTGCGCCTCGACTTCAAGGCAACCAACAACATGGCGGAATATGAAGCTCTCATCTTCGGGCTCAAGGTGGTGTCATCATATGGCATCTGACAGCTCCTTGTTAAGGGTGACTCACAACTCATTATCAAGCAAGTCAAAGGTGAATGCAGTTGCAATAACCCTCAACTTGCTACTTGTGTACTTGAAGTCCAGAAGTTACAGAAGGACTTCCACGTCCTGGACCTCCGCCATGTCCAGTGTCTCAACAATGCTGAAGCTGATGACCTCTTGATGAAGGCTTCAACAGGGGCTCAATCACCCGACAGGTTTGTTGTCAGGAGATTACCAGCACCTGCCGCTCAGCTTGCCGAACTGAGTGATGGGGGCGAGACCAACACCTCGAAGCTGGAAGTCCTGGTGGCCCTATTACCATGGCATCCACCAAGGATCGTAGGCGCTACAGGAAATTCCGAGCAACCAAGCGCGCAAGATTTAGAAGCTCAAGTTTGTCTTGATGCATGGATCTTGGAGGTCTGGGACTACTTGAAAACAACGTCCTTCCTGAAGATGGTGTATACGCTAAGCGAATTGTCAGGTTGGCTAAAAGATACACGTTGGTAGAAGGGGATCTCCCAAGAAGAAGGCTATGAACTCCTCGCAAAGATCCATGGAGGCGAGTTCGGGAACCACGCGTCATCCCACACGCTGGACAGTAAGGCCTTTCAGCATGGTTTTTATTGGCCTACAGCACTCCAAGATGCAGTCGAGCTGGTCAAGTAGTGCAAATCATGCCAGTTCCACGCGAACCAGATTCACACACCGACGTAGTCACTGCAGATGATTTCTCCCACATGGCCATTCACTGTGTGGGGGATGGACATTTTGGGACCTTTCACAAAAGCCGCCGGAGGTTACCGGTTTTCATATGTCGCCATCGACAAGTTCAGAAAGTGGCCGGAAGCTACTCAAGTTGAGACTATCAACAATCAATCAACCATCAAATTATTGAAGTCCATTGTTTGCAGATTTGGAGTTCTGAATAGAGTCATCACTGACAACAGAACCTAATTCACAAGTGCAGCTTTCCAAGAGTATTGCGAAGAACTCGGCATTCAAGTCAGCTACGCATCAGTAGCTCATCCGGCAAGAAATGGCAAGGCTGAGAGAGCAAACACAAAAAATACTCAAGGGACTCAAGATGTGCACTTATGAGCGCTTGAAGAAACATGGCGCCAGCTGGATAGAAGAGCTTCCATCTGCATTGTGGGCAAGTCAGACTACACCAAGCCGGGCAACAAGAGAGACACTATTCTTCTTGGTGTACGAAGCTGAAGCAGTCCTTCCTCCAGAGATTACCATGGGTTCTCTTCGGGTCCGGACCTTCGATGAAGCCACGCAGGACCAGCTCCGACCTGAAGACCTAGACCTCGTCGACAAGGCAAGGTGCCAAGAAGTGTCTGAAATGCACGCTACTGTCAGACGCTCTGGCACTATCTCCAAAGGTTTGTGCACAACCAGTAGTTGGAGGGAAGTGATCTGGTGCTATGGAGAATACTTACTCGAGAAGGGATGAACAAACTTTCCCCCAGCTGGGAAGGTCCCTTTCGAGTAGTTAAAGTTTCCCGTCCCGAATGCGTCCGCTTGGCAACATAGGATGGGATACCACTTCCCAATTCCTGAAACATCGAGCACCTTCGTAAGTTTTACACTTAGTTATACGGAAGTGAGTCTGCATTTGCATCAAATGTATTTTATAGAGTATATGAACATATTTAGGAGGGTCTTATATTAAAAGGCACCTAACTTGGTCCTTTACTTTAGGTGTGTCTTTACCTTCCTTGGATTAGTACAAGATGAATAACACACTTAACTTGGTCTTGTACTTTAAGTGTGTCCTTGTCTCCCCAATTATTCGGATCTATAATGAAATACATTTGTACAGGCAGGCTCTACGTGCATTAATTTTTGCGCAAGGTCATTATTTTTATCATATTTTACCTTCTTGTCAATAGCAATGTTGTGCAATCCATTTGAAATTTAGTCCTAGAGATTCATGTGATATATAAGTTTTATTGGTAATCTTCTATCGAATCTTAGTATTGCTAGATAGCCTACTCGCTTGAAAACCAAATCCAATGATAGGTCTGGAGTGCGCTATCGACTTAGCCTGGTCCAGCACCGTAACTACGCCACTCTACCTATTCTGGTGGGTCTCAGTATGGGGGGTCCGGAAAGCTTTCGGATCTAAGGAAGTTTAATCAATATACTTATGTTGTCACAGTGAGTTTGTTAGGATATAAAATTCGAAGAAGAATAATAAGACTCAAATGATCTATAGGCAAGATGAAAAATTTTACTGCTTTTTTTGTCTCTTATGCGCAGGAAAAATGAACAATTGACAACAATCTGCACGGGTGATGGTGGATGCAGCTGGAGCAAGAAGCTCCGACACCCCCAGGAGGCCCATCGTCGACCTTCCACGCGTTGACAGTGGGCGCCATCGGAGCATCAGGCTCTGACAACCCCCAGGGGGCCCGCCATCGACGTTTCACGAGTTGACAGTGGATGCCGTCGAAGCAAACAAGCTCCGACAACCCCAAGGGGTCCCACTATCGACGTTTATAACGTTGACAGTGGGCGCCTTCGAAGCATCAAGCTTTGACACCTCCTAGGGGGCCCGCTGTCGATGTTTCATGAGTTGTTAGTGGGCGCTGTCAAAGCAAACAAGCTCTGACAACTCCTAGGGGACCTGCTGTCGACATAACAAAGGATCCGATATTTTGGAAGCAAGACTCAGACCTCAGAGCTATCATATTGGATATGAATTGGAGCAAACAAGTTTTCAAGACATTGTCAAAATTCTCATGGTAGATGTCCTCAATTGATTGAACACATCTACCAGGGGACCAACATGATAAAGGGTAATGCATTAAAGACACAAAAATGAAATTCGGAAGGATTTCATTCATTCAAAATTTGAGATTTACAAGGTGAAGGTACTAAGAGAAAGGTCCTAGCTACTGGAGTTCCTCGCAAAGAACGAAGCAACTTTCTCAGCGGCTTCCTGGACGCTAGCCTTGGCAGCTTTCTCCTCTTCGGTGATGGGTCCTTCAAATACAAGAGCTAGAGACATTGAGGAGTCTCGACTTCAGAAGCACGTCAGCACATACTCGGCAACGTTCCTAGCCAGAGATTTCCGTTCAATCTTGATCTCCTCGATGAGCACATCTCCCAGAGCTTCCAACTTTGTCCAGCGGAGTTAAGCGCTACCAGAGCCTTGTCCATCTCTGGCTCCAGATCAGCCAGTCGGACCGAGCTGAATCCAAAAGGTACCAGAGCTTCATTCGCCCACCTGAGGAATCCCCACACCTGTTTGGACTCAATTGCTCTCGCGCTTCGGAGCACCTCCAGCGACCTCCTTGCATAAGAGAGTTCTGCAGAACCCTACGAGAAACGCTCGACCTCCTTGATGTGATGCTGGATCTATTCAGCCAATAGCTTCTCCTGGTCGGCAATATTCTTCCCTCGGAGGGAATGTGACCTATCCTATCCGCAAGGTCCTTCTCCTTCGCCTTCACCGCATCCTCCCTGGCAGAGACAACACTTTCTCTTTTGCTGACTCCTTCCCCTGCCAGCCACAATCGATGCTTCTCTCGTTCACACCAAGACTTGAATTCTTCCATGCGGTCAGCCAAGTCCTGCTCATGGCATGCTAGCTTCTGAGAGAGTTCATCCCCCCTCTGGTGGATCTTATCTTCTTTCTCCTAGAGTTTAACCTCCTTATTGTCAAGTTCATCCCGACGCTTGAGGAGCTCTTCCCTCAAAGCTTCGAGACTCTTCGGGCGGCTGTCAGCCATCTCGTGGGCCCTTTGAGCTTGCTCGTAGATCTCCTGGGTCTCCTTGTTGAGGGCCTTTATAGCAGCCTCTCATTCATACAACGCCCTATTCAAGCGCGACTGACGGGCCTTCTCCGACAACACCCATTCCTTCTGGTCCGCGAGCTTGGACTGCGCCAACTTCATCTCGGAGTATATCTTTTGGCGCCAATGCCTCAGCGTGGTGCACTATTCTTTTAGAGACTTGCGCTCATGGTCGAAGGTTAGCAGAACTTGGCGGAGGCTGGAGCAGGCATTTTCAATCGACAACGCCAGAGGGATTGGCTCCGGGCCTGCTTGGGGTCCGTCCTCTGGTTCCTCTGGGTCTTCTGGGACAATCGTTGGACCCCATGGCATGAGCATGGACTCCAACAGCTCAACATCGGTGGGGCCCATCTCCAGCAGTTCATCCATCCCCGGTGCGGGTGAGGAAGGTCCCGCACCCAGATCTTCTACCTCCGGAGCTGAGGAGGAGGGTCCCGCCACTGGATCTTCAACCATCGACACAGGCATAGGTCCCACAGCTAGATCTTCCACCAATGGTACTTTCACCTTTGGAGCTGGTGTCGGAACCTCAACGGCAGCTTCCGAAGACTCCGGTACTGGTACCGAGGCCTCCGGTGCTAGCTCTGGAGCAGTTGGCGCTATCGCTGGTTCCTCTGGTGCTAGTTCCAGAGCAGTTGAAACTTGCTCCGGCTCTATCGCGACTTCTTGTTCGACCGTGGGTGCCAAGGCTGCCTCTGTGCTAGTAGGCTCCAGAGCTGCGGCGTCGACTGCCTCAACCATAGGAGTAGCTATCTCCATAGTGTAGGCTCATAACATTGCAGTCTTAGGGGCCGAGGCGCTGGCGGGTGCTGGAGCAGAAGCTCTTGATTCTGTTGAACAGAGGATAGAGAATTCAAGAAAAAGCAAGAAACAAAATCAAGACATAAGCTAAAGAGCCGACCCTTACCTAGGGACATTACCGCTTCAGTCGGCATAGATTTTTTTCTTTGGACGCTCGGAATCAGAGCTCGCCGCAGTCGGTGTGGCGGAAGCTCCGGGCTCCGTACCAGGCATTAAGGTAGCCCCCTGTGCTGCCTCAGCTGGTACCTCCGTCGACAAGGGATTTACTCCAGACCAGGAGCCCGCCATTGGCACCGGTACTAGAGTTGACTTGCCGAATCCAGTGCTCTCTATGGACACTGGATCCAAAGGATTTGTCATTGCTGGAGGCACAACCAGCAGATACTTCAATCGAGGCTAAGGGGTTGATTCTCTCAGAGCGTCCCTCACATAGCTCCTGTTGCTTCTTGCCAACTTCTACTTATGACTCGGGGTGACGACGGGATCTTTCCCCTTGCCTCGGCTTGAGACTGACTCTTTGGAAGATGGAGCTACGAAACCTTTGCCTTTGCCACTGACTGGTGCAGGTCTGGAGCCTTCATGTGGACAAGGAGATCCGAAAATTATGATCCCTGCTGGAGGAGTGCTACGACGCCTCTCCACAATGCCTACATCATCAAGCACTGTCATCTTCTTCCTCAACTTTCTCTTGAACCCCGGGACCATGTTCAGGGGAAGGAACTCCGCTGGAGGTGTCAGGTCATCGTGGTTCCATGGTGCAACTTTTGGAGATGAAGCTTCAAAGCCTTTGCATCCAAATTTGACCCGAGACCGACATAATTCCGGTATGGGTCCATTTCTCCACTAAATGCCTATGCATGCCATTCCCTTTTTTTCAACAGATCCCAACGGTTTGTCAGGAAGTTTGCAATCACCATTTGAGGAGTCACCCTTCCTTCTATGGAGTCCGGATCCTTGATAAGATCGGGTTGTGATCCTCCAATAGATTCGGGAGCACCTCCGAGACGTTGGTATCGGTTGTGGGAAGGCCTTCAGGAAACTCTAGCATGTCGTGATGATCCACCCTGATGACCACCCAATCCTTCTTCCATCCATCCCACTTTTCAGAAGGAAACATCTTGATGTACTTGAAGGGTGAATTCTAGTGCTTCACAAAGTAGTTGAAGCCAAGGAACTCATTCTTTTTCCCAGTTGTGTGGACCACGAAGAAGGCCCGGAAGAGCTCGATGCAGGGCGGCACACCCACCGACATCTCAACAAAATGGAAGAATGTCACCACCAGCAAGAAGTAGTGGGGGCCGAGGTGGTGGAGCTGCAACCCGTAGAAGTCCAGCAACATCAGTAAGAAGCTGGAGAACAACGGGATGAGCCCCACCATGGCAAACACCAAGAAATACACGACCTCATCAGTGCTTTCCTTCTTGAAGGGGAGTTTGCCAAAGTGAATCGAGTTTTTGAAGGAATCACTCGACCACCCCATGTAGGTGCAGACTCTCAACAACTCAATGTCGTTCTTGATCCTGCTACGGGGAAGTCCTAACTCCATTGCCGCAAAGTAGAGCAGAAGTGGAAAAAGTGTTGCAAGGGCGGAGAGCTCAAAGCGTAAGATCAAATGAAAGCGTGTTGACGGTCCTTAAGTGCTATATTTAGACCGTCAAATTACCTCATAATGTGCACAAAAGAGAAACACAATATAGTGGTAGGGTTAAAAAACTAATCAATTCCACAAGTGTTGGTATTTATTTGTATGCAGGTGAATTTAGACCCAAAACACTGAGACATGCAAGGATTAATCCATAAAATTGGATTTCGATGAATCAGGAGACGCCACATGTCATCACATGGATCAAATGGCCCACAAACAGAAGTATTCAAGGCCATTCAACGGTGTAGCACACATATAAATCAATGGGGCCCATCTGGAAGCCACCCCAAGGAATCACACTGGAATTGGTCCAACTTTTTGTTCGACCGACTAGGGGGTTTGGTAGAACCCTTTCTGGCACCAAACTCAGTCAGCTTCCACGTGTTGACTCCTTGTGGTGCCCTGATCATGATGAATAAGGATTTGCGTGCATTTGGTGACGGGAACTGACCCTTCTCCCTCCTATAAATAGAACTCCACACCTCACTTCACACCCACACACACACCAAAATTTGAGAATAGAATACCACTCCTAAGGTTTAGAGTAGTACTAGAGGCTGCCAAGTAGAATGAGAGTGTGGTGAGAGTTTAGGAGAAGGAGGCTTGGGCTTGTCAAGTCCCTCTTCTACACTTGTATCCCTACAAAGGTGTACTCAAATCAAGTAAGCCCTTTGTGAATTCAATTCAAGTTTGATTCTCAATTCATAGTAGTTTGCACAAGTAGTTACTTGTGGGTTCATTGCTTTAATTTATTAGAAGCTCTAGTTGTATCTTTGTGTTAGAAACAACTAGAGTTGTGATTTAGAACGCAAGCGTGGTGTTTAGGTTAGAAATAACCAGTGAATATCTCGTGGACCCACGAATTGAAGAGGTAGGCAGTAGGTGGTGACAGCCCTATCTGTCCTTTGTAATCCTCCATGTTCGGCTATGCCATAGGCTCTTGGCGGGAGTCGTCCTAGTGTTTCTAGAGGTAAAACCGTGCCTGAAGCAAGCATCTACTACAAATTCCTTTGAATTAGAATCAATACTTTGAATTCCTCTCTCTTCCTTGCCTACCAAACAACTTTGTGTCCTTGGGTGAACTAGTTCATAAGATTACACACATGTTCCTTGGATTCAATACCCTTGGGAATACTCTCTTAAGGGGAAGTGCTACACGATAGTTTCCGTGCACTTAAGGATTTTTATTTGTGACAAAAGAAATGTCAACAAACATTTCTGGCGCTGTTGCCGGGGAACGGTTGCTGTTAATATTCGAACCTTGTTCACCCTCGTATCTATATTCTTATCTCATCTTTCAATTCTTACCACCACCACCTTTATGGAGTAGCCCACCATTCTTTCATATTCTACCCCAAAGGGCAAGTTCTGTGAGCCATCGCTTTTGGCGAAACCCATCTATTCTACCAGCTATGAACTTCGCCCTGGCTTTATAGCCATGGTTCGAGAGCAATCCTTCTTAGGAACGGATTTTGAAAACCCCTACCACCATCTACGAGAGTTTGAACAATTGTTTTGATGCCTTCTAATCAAAGGTATGACG